>JABFTP020000185.1:17738097-18464776 GCA_013387265.2 Cryptolaemus montrouzieri
CATACTCATTTCCAAATTTCTTTATTGGTATAGATATGTTGACGACATCTTAGTATGTTTCATTGGAACTACTCGTCAATTAGACTTATTTGTTAATTTCATTAATTCCATCCATTTGAATATTAAATTCACGATAGAAATTGAACAGAACGATTCCATAAATTTTTGGACTTAAAATCACAAAACAAAATAATAATCATGTTTTTTCGGTCTTTCGTAAACCAACACATACTGATACAATTATACATAACTACTCATTACATCCCATTCAACACAAAGTTGCAGCTTTGAACAGCATGGTACATCGGTTACTCAATTTACCTTTATCAGTAGAAGATTATAATAAAGAGTTAAACATCATCAAACAGATAGCCATTAATAATTCATATAATCCGAATATGATAGATCTAATCATTCGTAAAAACTCTATCAGAAAGCAATAAATGAAGTATATCCTATTCATAAAGACTATAAAATATTCAACAGTTTAACATTCTGCGGTTCTGCAAGTACAAATATTAAATCCTTTCTCGTCAAACAAAATCTTAATATAGCTTTCAAAACTTCTAATAACTTAGGTAAACATATTAAAAATAATAAATCTCGTGTTGAAAAATCAAGTAAATCAGGAATCTATAAACTCAATTGCGGTTCTTGTGATAAAATTTATATCGGTAGGACCTATAGGAGTTTTGGCATAAGAACATCTGAACATAAACGTAGCTTCGACAAAATAAATCTGATTCAAATTATTCAAACCACCTAATAAAAGAAAACCATTCATTCAATAAAAACTTTGACATATTACATATAAAATCAAAAGTTCAAAATTAGATCTCCTAGAAGCATTAGAAATAAATAGATACAAACATTCGGACAAGCTTTTGAATGAACAGGTAGATTTGAATTACTCACCCCTACTTAACTTGTTCAATTAGTTTTTATTACCTTTCATACTAACTGTACAATGGCTCTGTGTGGATTTTCCTGTTATTCATCCAACTTGTTCTACGATTTGTTTATAATACCATACTCTTCATTCTATTTTTCATTCTTGATAAAGCTGCTGTGTCAGCGAAACGTCGTCGAATTTTTTCAAATAAAGTGTAGATCAAAGTTAAACCTTGTGTTTTTATCTCATTTTTCATTCCATTGCATTATACATCCACAAGTTTTTCGTTCAAAAGTTTTAAAAACGGAGAAAATTATGGGCGTTGCAACAAAAATTGTGAATTCCATCCGTGCACGTAGCTTGGTACGACGGCTCTTTAAGTTACAGTTTCAAGATACAGAGTCAATAACTAACCAATAAACCCGCAATTTTGAATAACTATGAATTTTCTCATTGATATTATAGAGAAGAACCAAACTGAACCTTACCCAAACCTTGACTAAAATAATGTATATTGTGCTAATATCTATATTTGCTACGGTACACCCTACCTAGGTACGTAGGTAGGTAGGCAGCTTCTCACAGTCGATCGTAAGTTGTCTAGAAATATTGAGGTAGATCGCTAGCAGTTAAAGTTTGAGCACCCCTGCCCTACACATTTTGGTATAGGAAATAAGTTAAGAGGATTAGGAAATCTAGGTTTTCCTCGACTTTAAGCATGTATGTATGTCCATAATCAATTCAGTTTGCAACTTATTAAATTTCAAGCTTGGACTGTCACAAACATCGGAATATCATGATTCTGAAATGACACTTTCATATGATGGGCTTATGAAAATTAACTGAACTCGACAACGAGCATGTTCTGCCATTAGAAGAGCTCTCTGACGACAAGGGGATAATCTATCCTGTAATATAATTTCCCTGTGGATTAATTGATACATATTGCTGAACTAGAAACTTAATGTGCGGTGTTTCAAACGAATTAGGTACATACAATGAGATTCAAATGACGATTATCATTGAAGTGGTTGGTATAGCATGGCCTATTACTGAACTATTCACTGTAATTCATTCTTAACTGATGATCGTTGTAATGGCATAATGTTTATGTTATTCTCTGAAGAATTATTTGCTTGTTTGCTATCGCAATAGCAATTATAAACTTTTCAGATTTATGTGTCAATTTGAAATTTAATAATTCAGGAACTGGTGGAATTCTCGAAAATCGAAGCTGTAAACTTTGAACTTTTTCATACTCGAGTATACTCGAGTATACTCGAAGCTGTACGACAAACTTTGGTAGGTGATTCGTGTAGCAATTCCTGAACAAATTAGTAAGTATAGCACGGTCGTACTCTCTTCAAATTTGGAGGTATTCGACTTCAAAAATTCGACAATTACGGGTTTTGAAATCACAATATACGATGGCAAGTTTGGTGTTATAATAGATGGAATGAAAAATATATCTTGCTGTACAGAATGTCACATTCGTAACCACAGTGAATTGATTGTGGAGAATGTTAGGTTTGTTTTTTAAAGAAATTTCAGAATATCAGAATCAGGAATATGCAGATATGATCTGGATAAATGGTTGTCGCGATGAAAAAGCACGGGAAGCTTCTTGAGAATACCATTGAAGATTTCCTGGAAGACGTTTTTATTATTATCCTGGACTTGTGGTGCACTATCTCAGAATTTGGGTGGATATAATTTACCTTTGCCAAATTCAGCAATCAAGAGGAATCGATTACAATATACTTGACATAAACTTTCTTAATATCCTACATGTATTGTGAATTACAGCTTTTTGCATTTCTATATAGGTATTTTTATGCAATTCTAATTTCTTGAGGCATCATCATGCAAACTTTTGGGTATTAATTCAGAGGAAGAAATGATGACAAGGACGATATCTATTTTATCGAGTTGCCACATCTGCTTGATCTCAATAGCAAGGTCTGTGTATTTGGACTTTTTGTCCTGGAACTTGTTCAGCACGTTGTTGTTATTCGGTATGGCGACATCCACCAGCATTACTATTCTCGCTCTCTCATCATAAACCACTATGTCCGGCCTTTTATTCATCACCATTCTGTCAGTAATTATAGGCCTATCGTAGTATAATCTTATATACTCAATTTTCAATACGGGCGCCGGTTGATACTTGTAATATGGCTGGGAGGCATTCAAAAGTCCGTACTTGTGTGCGAGTTTCTGGTGGGTAATGTTACATACTTGATTATGCCTGTGAAGATAGTCCGCATTGGCTAGTTGTTCGCATCCGGACGTAATATGCTGTATAGTCTCCGATCTCATATGGCATTTTCGGCACTTATCTGTTTGTAATGTTCCGTCCTTAATTATAAATTTTTTGTAGTTGTTTGTAGCGATGACTTGGTATTGATTGGCCATAAGGAATCCTTCTGTTTTCGCGAATAGTTCTCATTGCATCAACCATTTGTTGGAAGCTTCCTTTCTCGACCATTGCTCTTGTTTTTCAGTATCTGATAGAAACGGTAGATTCAGCAGGTTCACTGTTAGCTAGATCAAGAGGTGTATATCCCTTATCAGCTAACGATACTACTCTGTGGAGGTCAGAAGTGTGAGCTTTTGAGATTTTTGATCTGTTCGGTTTGTATGTTGACAAAATTCATCAATCCTCGTTCTCCTTTCTTCCGATTTGAAGTTGTTCTTATCACAGACGATTTTGGATGGTGATTTTTGTACCTTGACAGCATCGTTCGGGTTTGCCTTTAAATATCATTAAGTTCTGTCTTAGTTCATCTGATTATTCCAAATGAGTAAAGTAACTCTGGAATGGCTTAGGTGTTAATTGATTTGACTAGATCACACGAGTTCAACATTGACTTCAGCACAGTCTTCAGACGCTGACTATACTCTGAACGAATCTTCTCCTTCGAATTTGGCTTGTTGGTATTCCAGATATATGTACGTTTCGCCATCTTTTATACACTGTATCATATCACCATTTGGGAGTTGTGCTGCACCATCTATGACTTTCCCTCTTTGAATGTTCAGGGTTTCTCATTTTTAAATCCCGAAGATTTCATATGAACATCTGCCGAAAACTTACTGACAATTTTCAGCACATCATCCAGTTGCTTTTTGTTCGAAGCATATAATTGGATCATCCATATATAGCAGGTGGGAGATTGTGTGATAGTTTCTATCTGCTTTTATTCTAAATCCGTGTCCTGTCCTATTGAGCATCGAAGACAATGGGTTCATAGCTAAACAGAACCATTGTGCACTCAAAGAGTCTCCTTGAAAAATTCCACGGCGTATGGGTATCGCGTCGGTTTTAATTGACTTATTGTTCATGTTGACCTGCAGGGATGTGCGCCAGTGTGTCATTGTTGTCTACAAGAATTCTACCAGGACTGGATGAATTTTGTAAATCTGTAATACTTCGATAAGCCAAGAATGGGTGGTACTATCGAATGCCTTCAGATAATCGAGAAAATCTGAATGAACATTTTGATGCCCTCCGTGTACTTGTTACATTATCACATAATTGATAATGAGTTGTTACTAACACCCGTGGTGTTTCTCTCTGCATCCCTTCTGCTCCTCTGCTAATATATTGTTGTCATGAAGGTGTTGGTATATTCGATTGGATATGCATGAGGTAAGTATTTTATAGAGCGTTGGCAGACAAGTGATCGGCCTATACTGAGAGGGATCTTGTGTTCTATTGCTCTTAGGTAGCATATATGCTGAGCCTTATGTTATTAAAGTGAGTGTTTTCTTGGGATGTTGAAGAACATACGTGAGCTGTTTCGCTAGGGCTCCATGGAGCTTATCAAACTTCTTGTACCAGTCTTGGTCGCTCTGACTATTGTTGCGATTTCTTTCTCTGTTATTTCTTCAAAGTCTAAATGATTGGTATCAAGGCGTTGTTCTTCATTCGTGATCCATTCAGCATCTTTATTGTGTTTTTAGGGGTGCGACCATAACGATGTAAGCAATCAGAAGGGGATAGTTACAATTTTGTAAGAACGTTCCTAAGAATAAATTTGTCGCCTTTGGGTATTAGATGAGTTTTTTATGTTTGTGTATGTTAATTCAAGAAAACTTGTTATTAGATATTCTGTAAGCATAGTGGCAATTCGAATTTAAACTGTTTGAATTTTAGCTGAGGATTCAGAGATGAGTGCTTCGCCATATTTTGAAGGACTTGTGAATTCACAGCCGGGGCATTCTCTTTTTAAAAGTTTCTATATCGATATAAACTTTAAGACATAATGTAAATTCAAAATTATTATTCGACCTTTTCTCCTCCAAAATTATCAAAATGAAAGTCTCCTTGTGTACAACAAGATATGTATCTTATTCCATCTATGGTAACACCACATAATTGCTCTTCTATGTCAAAAATTGTTATTTGTCAAGACGTTTGAAAGACAACCTATAAATTGTTAGATGGTTACCCCTGCATCGATAGACCAAGTCGAAAGTGGTCAATTTTATATATTCGACCAATTCAGCACAGTCAAAGTTGTATATAATGAAATAGTATAGAAAATATGAAATGAACTATCCGTGGTATTCTATACTTTTCAGATAGCACTCAACAATGAATAATGCCTCAACCTGGGGACCAGTGCATTGTGTACCTAGTTTCACACTTTAAATGAGTTATCCATTGACTCTCAGCACATGTGCTATGTTTTGTTTGGAGCTATCAGTCCACCAAACTATGTCTACATGTTGAATCAGCATTACTTTCTCAGTTCATAAATCATATTCCTAGAAAGGATAACTATCTGGAAAGTATGCTTGTAGTTGTACTCTGTTATCATATAGTCAGATGGTATGAGCATGCAAACCTCCACTTTAAAAAAGCTCACATTGGAGTAACCCTTCGGGACATACTTGCTATGTCCTGTCAGCTCAAACTTGTACGCACATATTCTGGCTCGCTCTGCTCTACATATGTTTTGAACTTACATCGACTAATGTGAGGCCTACTTTCTTACGTGTTTAATTTGAATAACATTTATCAAAGTTTTGAATGAACAAAAGCTTATCTGTCTGTAAGGTTTAGAGTGTGAACGGTTAGGCGTGATCTTCATCTACTAAACTGCAAAAAAGAAGGAGGTCTTGACGAAATACCACCAACTATTTTGGAGAAATCTGCTCCAGAGCACTTAATCTTTATTTCCTAGACATTAGTTCAAGTATGGATAGCTCTGAGTGGATTGCTTCTTTAGTATATATCAAAATTTGTTAGTAAGATATATTTGTAGTATTCATTCGTTCTTGATAAAGATACTGTGTATCGAAACGCGTTGAACATTTAATAATATATTTAAGTAGAATTCATCGTTCACTTGTATTTGTGAAAATGGATTTCTTTCACGTAAAAGCCTCGTCAATTGAATAAATATCTTATCATACAGATACTTAAACTCAACGCAGGAAATTTAAATGAGAACTTCTGGATACTTTTTCGTCACAGTAGTGAAACCCAAAATATAATTTTATTCATTATATTTAGTGAAATTTAATCCAAGTGTTCCTATTCAATTATTCAATTATTTAGTAATCCAAGTGATACCTGAACTTCTATATCTATTTCAATTTTCTTCAGGAAAACCAGAAAATCAAGAAATGTGAAGGATAATCTCACAGTTTATCATTTGAGTCTAGGAAAAATAAAATTCTAAGTGAATTGGGCGAGATAATTCCAGAAATGCTCAAGTTAATTCATGAATTTCATTGTATATTTCACTCAAAGCTTCGATTCATTAGGCGATAAATTCACAGCTTGCAACATTATGGAACTATTGTGCTTGTTGAATAATTATAGCTTACGAAGACGATGATTGATTACCAAATTCAATGAATTACTTCACCTATATAACACAACTGAATCAAAATAATTATGATGTAAATGTCACATGATATAATCTCAAAGTGAATATATCGACTTTATAACGCAAATTATGATTACTTACTTGATTACGATACCTATAATCATGAAGTTTGGTTTTTATTCTGAAGTTAATCAAAGTTTTCGCTGGCGGAGAAACTTAAGTATTCCATGACTCAATTTAATGCCTTTTAAAATATGGAATATCGCACTACTTCTGCAATTAATCAAACATGCTTCAAGAGACTGATTAAAGTATGTTTAAACTTGTAATTGAGATTATACGAGTATAATTGGATTAAAGAAATCACGAAGAACGAAGAAACTGCTAATATTGAATAAAATCGCATGGAGAATTGAAAATAATATGATAAGAATAATTTTCAATATATGTAATGTATAGAGTAATATTAATACTTTGTTTATTGTAGGAAATTCATTTCCAACGAAGATGATAAAGAATATATTTTATATTTTCCATAATTTCATTATCGAAAACACGATCGGTCTCGACTGTCATTTTCAAGTAGTAACCCACAGGGTAGGTAGCAGGTAGACACTCTTTGTGGTCCTGACAGAGTATAGGTCTACTACAGGACGCGACCCTGCCTATGCGAGCCGTGACTCCACCCTCGTCTCCAAACCCCGAGGAAGACATGTCCTAACCCTTCATCCCATCTTTAAGAACCACATCCTAAACCTATCCTACCCATCTTCCAACACGTTTGGCCAGCGTGGAAGATCAAGGCCATTATACCCCTAAAATGGCGAATATTAAAACGTATGGAACTGTACCCCAGGTGGGTAGGGCACCTAGCCCATAATCCCACACCTCTCAGCAGGTCAGCCTCATGGATTCTGGGGGAGGCAAACATTCGCTTAAACAATCTACGAATACCAGTCGACCATCAAAAACTTCTCTCAATGTCGCCACATTTAACATCAGAACCTTAAAATCAGAAGATCGTTTAGTCGAGCTAGAAGAAGAACTTCAACACATCAAATGGGACATCCTGGGTCTATATGAAACTCGTTTACCAGGTGAAAAGTGCACCACACTCAAGTCAGGACATCTAATGTACCAACGAAATACAGAAAACAACGCACATGTTGGAGGTGTTGCAATCCTAGTAAATAAACGGCTTACACACAAAGTGATTAAAATGAGATCAATTTCTAACAGGGTAATATACATAACTATAAAAATAGCACAACGTTACAAACATCAAGTAATCCAAGCATATGCCCCTACTTCGACCGCAGAGGATGAGGAAATAGAGAGTTTTATGAAGATATCTCAATGGCTCAGAAGGATGAAAAGCCCACTTCACTCTAATAATAGGTGACTTTAATGCAAAAGTAGGCGATGCTAAAATAGATAACCTACCGAATAGAGGAAAACATGAATTGGGCACGATCAACGAACGAGGAGAAAGATTATTAGACTACAATCAAAGTCAAAACCTATACTGTATGAACACTTTCTTCCAGAAACAAAGACAGCGGCGATGGACATGGCAGAGCCCGGACGGGAATACTAGGAATGAGATCGATTATATACTAACGAATAAAAAACATATTGTAAAAGACGTAGCAGTTATCAATAAATTTAAAGTCGACAGTGACCATAGGTTATTAAGAGCAAAAATAGAAATCGTGGCCAAAAGGAAAGAAACAAGCTGATACGTCCAAAACGCTTGCCAACAAATAAAGACCTAAAGCAAAATATTGTTCAATATCAATCAGAACTAAGCAAAAAACTAACACCTGAAGAAAACTTAACTCGACTAGACATTAACAGTCTTGAAAGAAAGATAACGGAAGACATACAAGTGGCAACAAAGACCATATGCTACAGGGCAAGAACAAAACCAAAAAATTAAGCCAAGGCACGCTAAGGTTAATGGAAGAAAGGAAAGTAATGGATAGATTTAATCCAGAATACAGGAACTGAACAAGGCTATAAGACGAAAGACTAGAAGACATACGAAATTACAACACGAACTATATACAACAAGTCATAGAAAACAACAGTAACATGAAAGTCTTGAAGAGAATTACTAACACCGGTAAACCCAGAATACATCAATTGAAAAACAACCAAGGTGAAATAAAATATGAAAAACGGAGATAATACAGATTGTTGAAAGCTTCTATACTGACCTGTATTTGTCTAAGAAACCCAAACCTGAAACAACGAATCTTAGTAACATATCAAATGTCGGTTCCGAGGACATGCCTGAGATTAACATTGATGAAATACAACTAGCCCTCAACCAGATGAAAAACGGCCGGGCACCAGGCGAAGGTAACATTACAAGCGAAATGCTAAAATTGGGAGGACAGGTCACTTTGGAAGCAATACAAATATTACTGAATAAATGCCTAACAGAAGGTAGTGTTCGGAAGGATGGAACAATGCACACGTTGTGTTGTTGTACAAAAAAGGTGACAAATTTAAAATAGATAATTACCGACCTATTAGCCTTTTACCACACCCTTATAAATTGTTATCAAAAATTATCACAAACAGATTGACAAACAAATTTGACAGCTATCAACCGGCAGAACAAGCAGGGTTTCGCAGAGGATATAGCACAACTGAACACCTACAAACTCTTCGTACATTAATTGAAAATGTCACGAATACAAAGTGCCAATACACCTAGCCTTTGTAGACTATAACAAAGCCTTCGATTCTATAGAACTGTGGGCAGTATTTCAAGCCCTCGATAATGCTAGAATAGATTCGAGATATAGAAACATCCTACAGAATATATATGAACGAGCGACTATTCAGGTGAGACTAGACGATGACATGCAAACCAAAAAAATCCCGATAAATAGGGGCGTGAGACAAGGCGATGTGATATCGCCAAAATTGTTCACACTTGCAATGGAGGACGTGTTTAAGAAGTTGGAATGGGATAGAAAAGGTATAAATGTGGATGGAAAATTCCTGAACCATCTCCAGTTTGCAGATGATATAGTTCTAATAAGCGATAACCTAGAACAACTCCACGAAATGATGCTAGAACTCAAAAGAACATGGAAAGAAGTAGGATTGGAAATGAATCTGACAAAAACTAAAATAATGACAACGGAGGACGCAATATTGAAGTCGACGGCAATGTTATAGAGAAAGTGAATGAATATCTATACCTTGGACACACTATAAAGATAGGTAAAGACAATCAAACTGCAGAATTGTCAAGAAGAATAAGAATGACTTTGCTGCTGTTGGAAAACTAGGATTTGTCTTGAAAAACAAACAAATCCCCATTAACCTCAAAAGAAAAGTTTTAATATGTGCGTTCTCCCAGTGTTAACGTATGTCATGGAAACCATGACTCTCACAATAAGATCTGCTAACAAACTTAGAACCACACAACGCGCAATTGAAAGAACTATGCTTGTAGTGAGCCTGCGGGATCCCATACGTAATGAAGAAATAAGAAGGAGAACAGGCGTAGAGGACGTAATCACGAGAATAGCTGCATTGAATTGGAGATGGGTTGGACATGTAGCAAGACAACAGGATATAAAATGGACTAAGCGAATAACTCAATGGAGACCACGCTTATACAAAAGGGGAGTGGGGCGCCCCTAGGGAAGGTGGCTGGATGACATAAAGGAAAAAGTAGGAAGAGGATGGTATAATAGAGCACAGGACAGAGAGAGATGGAAGCTAGAAGGGGAGGCCTATGTTCAGGAGTGGACAGAGAAGGGCTGAAAAAGAAGAAGAAGAAGAGAACCCACAGGAAAATGGGTAGTAGTAAGTATTGGAGAGGTATTGATGTCTACCTGGCTATAAAGGCTGGTTTCTCCAAACATTTCAACAGATTCGTTTTATTTCCTTTGTCGCATTAGGAAAATTTTTATGTTATCTAATGTTGTTGGATGTTTTGTATTTTTATATGTCCACAATAGGAGATTTTGTGAAAGAATATTGTTATGAAAGAAATACTGAAATGAAAATAATCGAATTACAGGGAGGAAGTGGTGACATAATACAATAAAATAACAAAACAGTTTAGGAGTTCAACAGATACTACAGTGGATTGGAAGAGAAATTTCCAAAAAGGATAGAAGAACCGGACAAGTTCCAGGAAAAAGATGTCGATATTAATGAAACTTTTTTCCTATATCCAACAGATGCGAATGAAATACAAAAACTCATTGGAGAACATGAGGAAAACAGCGCACCGGGGTAAGACGGTATCAGGTCAGAAGTGCTAAAAACAGTAAAAAAACCAAATGTCAAGACGCATGTCTCAACTAGCCAATATGTGCTTCGAATCTGGAAAATTTCCCGATTCAATGAAAATAGGGATAATAAAACCAATTTATGTCAGGGATGAAGTCACTACCATTGAATTACTGCCCAGTGTCCTTATTATCGAATATTGCTGAAGTTTTAGAAAACTTGTAGAAGTTATGGATCTCAAAAGTTTTCGAAAACACAGAATTATTGCAGAAAATCAATTTGGATTCATGAACGGAAAGTCAACGGAAGATTCTATCGGTGTGCTGAAAAAAAATATCTATGGTTGTAGAGATAGCAAACGACCAGCGCTTTGTGCATTTATCGACTTAGCAAAAGCGCTTCATACTGTTGCTCATAAGAAATTGCTAAAAAAATTACACAGTTACGGAATGCGGGGAAAAGCATACAATATAATCGAAAGCTATTTATCCAACCGAAGGCAGTGCGTGAAGATTGGGGACTCTATGAGTAGTATGAGAGAGGTTACTTATGGAGTACCTCAGGGTGCCGTGTTAGGCCCTTCACTGTTTATTCTGAACATAAATAGGCTCCTACTCATGGAAAAGAAGGGAAAACTCATTTGTTTCGCTGACAATACGGCCATATTATACCAGCATAACTCATGGGAAGAATTGAAAGTTGAAGCTGGGACAGAATTAATTGAAATACAGAAATGGTTTGAATATAACACACCCACATTGGATTCAGATAAAACGAAATACTTACCTTTCGCTTCTTATGAAACGGGCCTTTCAAATATGGGGAATTTATAGCTGGATCTGAACCAATATATTCCTGAAGCAGAGACTTCTAGTCAGAAAATTCATGAGACTTTTGAGTAAATTCAGAATTATGAAACGTTATTTAGATATAGAAGATATGAAAGTCCTTTATTTTGCACTTGTTCAATTCCAAATAAAGTACAGACCAATTGAATGGGGTGGTGTTTATTACTGCTACATGAGGGGGGTTGAGATGATACAGAAATTAATTCTGAAAATGATGTACAATAAAAAACTTACCTTTCCTTATGAAGAATTGTTCAAAACATCTGAAGTTATAGACTTACATAAATTATTTTCACAACAGATAATCTACCAAATTTCGAAAAACCAAATAGAAATTATCGCCACCCAACACAACTATTCCACCAGATACAAGACTCATCAATTCGAAACACAGAGGGCGGAGAAAACAAGAGAACAAAGAAGCTTTATATACTTAGCACCAAAAATATACGCATTAATTCCATAAGATCTGCAAAGAATAAAATATAAAAAGATATTTATGAGGTAAATGAAAAACTGGAACTTAAACACCGAAAGATCTAAGTTCTATAACCTGCTAAATCGAATATGAAAAATATGAAACTAAAAAAAAAAATTTACACAAAATATAAAAAATCCGGGCAAGGTGATCTACCCAGAAGTGACAATTTACCCGAACATGACATCAAACCCAAAAATGACAAAATTACCCTTACATGATAAATTACATTTCGATAATGACAATTAACTTTTGAAGGAATAAAATATTTGAGTTAATATCGCGTACAGAAAATTGTTTTACAATTATCTCTGCGATTATTGTTTATTTAGTATTTATATTAATTTGTTTGATTGTATCAGGCACTCACGTTGTGTGTATATTACGGTCAGAGGATATACGTTCTTTAAATCTGGTTTCGAAATTCCTACCAGTCTGCCCAACATGAGCTATCGTACACTCATTGCAAAAAATTTTTTTTGTTCAGCCTTCAATAATTTTTTGCTGAAGTTTAGACATTTTGAGTGGGAGGTGGTTAGTTTAAATTTGAAAAAATAGGTGCTCAAGTTACTGGAGAGAGGGCTTGCCTGGTTGAAACTAGTTTACTTCTTCAAGCAAGTACGTTGGATGATCTTGTCTATAATATTCTGATCGTATTCATTTCAGTTTTGAAGTTTGTCGGTGACAGTGGAATGGGAAAGGTTCTACGAATCATTGAATTATAAGCTGCTAATTTGTAATTCAATTGGTTGAGAGAGTCCATGGGAATAGTTGAGTCTGTTTCTTTTCTGTAGATGTTATGAATGAATTATTAGTTGATTTTGTCATTGTCAGGTCTGAAAAATTTATGGAGTTATTAATTTCTATTTCTGCTGTAAACTCAATGTTGACATGAACTTCATTCTAAAATTGTATAAACTTAACTTCTACATATCTAAATATCGTTACCAGAACACGATATGTTGTTTTGCTAAGTTGTAGCGTGTAAAATGTCACTTTCGATTCAACACGTTACTCTTTCATCATTTCGTATTTGTGCAATGCCATTCGCACCGTATAAAAGTGGCATTACCACTCCGGGTACTAACCGTAGTTCGTTTGATTTCGTGCTCCGTGCCCCTCCTGCGCATGATATAGATTCTTTGATTCCAGGATGACTCGACAGCGATTCATTTCTGGTTGCTGCCTTCCAACAACTTACTTATCTGCGAAAATATTGAGTTTTATACCCTTGAGATTATAGTTTTGGAATTTTCTGCACTTTTGGGAAACTAAGGCTTGTATTCGCTTAATATATTTAAGTTCGATGAGTTTCCGTTACTGCGATCGTTGGAGATATTTGTTCCTGGCATTTTAGACCACCAGGTGGCAGATGGCCTCACCCCCGTAGCCCGGTGTGATATCACCACATCCAGCTATAGGTCCCGTAAATTGGTCACCTGTGTGACTAAGTTTCGGTATCAGGCGGATGGTCCAGTGGTCCAGTTTTCAGGGTGGAAGGATTGGAAACGAAGCATGATGAGCTCTTCTGGGACAAAATTATGTGGAGTTAGAATATACTCCCATTCGGGTCTCCGGTGGGGACTGCTTCGAGGGGTTCATGATGATGGTAAGTCGAGCACTCCTCAGGCGAATTCACTAATTCATTCACGTTCTAGAAAAGAAAGCAAACTCTCGATAGAGTTCTACAATATCAGAGGACTGGGACACAACAACGCGAACAACCGAAGCCCAAATAAGTCAAGAAACTCATACAACGTATTTACGTTTCAATGAGTATGAGTTACACACGAGATTTAGGTTTGAAGGGAGCCTCTGTGTTTTCGCCAGATCGGATGTTGCATGCCAGAGAGAGGACAAGATGGAGGACAACGCTTACGAGCTTGCGTGGTTCGAAATCTATTTGCAGGATCAAACACTGTTTTTTTTCTCCCTATATTACTCGCCAAACGATATTCACCTCCCTAGACTGTTTCACTATCTAGGTGGTAAGGTGAATTGGATTCAGACACATCATACAGCAGTTGAGATCATTGTACTGGGTGACTTCAACGTTCACAACACCAACTGGCTCCACCACTCCAATAGAACAGATGGAGCGGGAAGACAGGCTGAAACTATCGCAATCAGCCATAATCTAACGCAGCTAGTCGACGAAGAACCTAAACCACCCAGATGCTTTTGGCACGTTAACCGTGCTAATTGGGATGAACTGCGTGAAATATTTTCATGATTCCCATTCAGTGATGTTTGCCTTTCAGATCCTGACATCAATGTGAGCACTGAATCTGTTACAGAAATCATTCATGCAGGAATGAATCTCTACATCCCTCATTCCATGAAAAGGACAACAGCACAAAAGCCATGGTTCAACAAAGACTGCGAAAGAGCATCTGCAGTCAAGAGCAGAGCTTACAAGTCATGGAAGATAAATCCAACAGAGGAAACAAGAACAACCTCCGTACAAATACAGAACGTATACAACTTGATGACTGCAAGAGCAAAGGCCAATTTCAACGAGGGAGTAACTAATAAACTCCTCGAACAGGCGAGCGGGACTAGACAATTATGGTCTATGGCGATGACTTCCAGTGCCAATTTCTGCAAATCTGCGTTTCCGCCTCTTGTTAGAGAAGACGGAAGTATAGCATCATCTCCGAAAGAGAAAGCCGATCTCTTTGCTCTCTTCTTCTCAAAGAATTCTGTGCTGGATTCATCTAACGCAATATCACCGAACATTCCACCTACAAATTCTTCCATGGCAGAAATCAAGTTCAAAGTCCGCACTGTGAGATGGGTTCTCGAGCAGCTGAACTGCAAGAAGGCAGTTGGTCTAGACAAAATACCGCCAATCGTGCTGAGAAAGTGTGCTCCCGAACTGGCACCCATTCTCAACTGTCTGTTTCAGATTTCTTATGATAGCCAGACTTTTCCGAGCAGCTGGAAAATAGCGAGAATTCAACCGATATCAAAGGAGGGAAAGAAGTCCTTACCCCAAAACTACCGCCCTGTAGCACTTCTTCCCATTATGTCCAAGGTGATGGAAAGAGTCATGAATGATGAACTCATCAAACACCTTGAGTTTCAGAGAATTATTAACGACCGTCAGTAGGGTTTTTGCAGGCAAAGATCGACAGGAGATCTGCTCACCTACATCACTCATGTTTGTACATCAACGATGGAGAAACATAGGGAATCGAGAGCAATAGCTCTCGGCATCTCTAAAGCCTTCGATAAGGTTTGGCATGCAGCTTTGTTGAAAAAACTTGCTGCATATTAGCTTCCCGAAAAATTGCGGGGTTGGATAATTAGCTTTCTTTCAAATAGATCAATACAACTTGTGGTCGACGGTATAACATCTGATTGTTTTCATTTGCAAGTAAGATCCTCTGGGATCCATTGTTTTGCAAACCTTGTTTCTGTTGCAGATAAACGATCTTCTGTCATCTACAGAGAACAAGATCTTCGGTTTTGCAGACGATTGTACCCCGGTTTCGTCTTCAAGTAGTCTGCGGCCGATTACAGCTGCGGAATTTCATCATCAGAGATGTCAACAGATTAACTACTTAAACTCTGACTTACAGAGGTTATCTGAGTGGGATTAGTTGAACCTGGTGAGCTTCAACGTGAGCAAGACGCAAGCAACTACATTTTCTAGAAAGGTCCCCACTGGAGATCCTCCTCTAATAATGCAAGACCAACAAATTGCATCCAGAAAATTCGATGCACCTTTTCAGAATAACGGTCAACTCCAAGTTTTGCTGGCATGAACATGTATCAGTAATAGCTAAGTTGGCATCTGCTTAACTTAGTTTTCTCTTCAGAGATAAGCAATATCTCACGTCATCTCAGCTGTTGCTTTTATATAAGGCAAAGATTCGACCTGCTTTGGAATACTGTTTTCATTTATGGGGATCTGCACCCAAACATTCGTTGCGGATGTTGCATAGTGTGCAACAACGGGCTGTGAGCCTCATCGACCACCCGCAATCTCCAACCGCTGGCTCTCAGAAGACAAGATGTTTTACAGATACTTCAACGGAAGATGCTCCAAGGAGCTGAAAGACCTTGTTCCAGGAAAACTCATGTGTTGCCACAACACTAGGTTGGCAAGGAGTTCTCATCATATGGTGGTACATTCAACGACCCCTCGAATCTCCCTCTATAAGAATTCCTTCGTCTACAGGGCCGGTGAGCTGTGAAACTCGCTTCCGTCCAACATCTTCCCAACATCCAAGAATTTGGTCCTCTTGAAGAAGCGAGTAAACAGACACCTCAATTCTTCCCAAGAGCCCACTCATGTGATGTAACAGGTTCGCCTATTCCAGGGAAGTGCGCATAAAAAAAAGAATTTATCGAAAAATTTTCCTATGTCTACAAAAAAGGGTTCAATAATAATGGTAGAACCATAGGACGTCTGTTTCAGGCTCAGATATCAGGCACAGATTTATTTAGTCATAATTTGTTATTTTTCCAGCATTGTGGCTAATTTCTTCATCATCTTAGTACCTAACATCTTGCGATCCCCTAGCCGCTGCCAGGTACGTTTTACTCGCCTGAATACTTGTATTCTCCTTTCTTCTAAGATCGTCATTTTACCTGTACGGCTCTTTATTTACCGCGGATCTGACTATACCAGTCGCTCTCTTGATCGTCTTCGTGATAACTACATACATGCCTACAGGGGACGTCCATTTCCTAGAGAATCTTTCTAATGAGAAGACCGCCGTGTAGGTCAGCGTCACACCAATATGGGACCTGCTATTTCTTAGGATTAAGGTAGGGGATCTATCCCCTGCGGCATCCATTTCTAGTTGAGCTAACCAAGACACGATGTGTTTTCCCCTCTTGTCCGCCACTGGAGTCCACCACATGGTTGACTTTGAGTTCAAACTGGATGTACTGGCGCTACGGGAAATTGAAATTGATACCGCTTTAGATTGTGCTCTCATCTTACGGTTGGAAGCGATAACAGATAATTATGGGCTCAAATTCAACAGAAACGGGCAAACGTTATTATTCTCAGTGAGTCAGAGAAGAATTAATTTTTTTTGTGGGATATTGAAATATTTGATATTCATGAATTCTTTCACATCAAATTTCTTTGATTTTACACCTGAGAAAATCATGCTTTGAATTTTAATTCGATATTAAAGATATAATATCATGAAAAGATTCTTCGACTTTATTGGGAAAATGTTTCAAAATTCATAACTTTTAGTGTGTTGTGCATTTTAGTGGTACATTCACATTATCGAAATATTTGGCTATTTTTAACTATCTATCTCTCGGATACTGCGTGAGCACAGTTTTTAAAAGGAAGCTCCAGAAATTAGATGAGGAAACTATTAGCTAATTTTTCCAACTTCCGCGATAATAAAAAATAAAATATCCTGATAGGCCTTGGTCCCCCTAGTTCCAGAATTTTATTTGCATATCAAATTTTAATGAAGTTTCTCAACGCGAAGTTACGTTATGTCTGAAAAATTATTACGTTCAATTTTCGCGGAGAAATCCCAGGGAAGTTATCGCAGCATTCCCTGATATCTTAATAAAAGTATGTTGGGGTATACTTTCATTTTACGCCGTGAAAAAATGGAGGAACTCGTACCTGAAAGCTAGATGACAAATTTTCGCTAACAAAGTTCCTCGATTATTATATTCTAACAAACTTTTATTGGTCGTTTTATGGACAGAAACCCGCATATATTAAAAATTCATGAAATTAGACACACCTATTTTATATTCAGCACTTTTACGGAGCGAGAAAATGTTTCATCTTCCAGAATTTATTGCCCACTTTTCGGGATTTGCGAACCTGAATTTTCAACACTTCTCATAGTCTACATCACTATTGGTTCAAAGTATAATTTGATAGAGTGCCTGGTGTTGTATTTATCTCGAAAGTTTCGCGAATTCAAAAGACTATAAATTCTCCTGAAATTCGATATATCGATTAAGAACGAACTGTGGAATAATAAACTTATATGGTGCAAAGTATGGAATGAAATTCATAATTAGGATATATCAATTGTTAAAGTTAGCAAAGTTAGTATGCACTTCAAGTACAAATTTTTCTTTACGTTTTATTCAAAATCTGCGAATACTCTATAGGGGGTATATATATATATATATATATATATATATATATATATATATATATATATATATATATATATATATATATATACAGTGTGTTCCAACGAAAATTTGACCCCCTATAACTCCGAAATGAGTAACATTAGCGAAAAACACCAAGACACGTCGATTTTTGTTTCGAGGGGAGCATTTTTCGAAATAATTCGAAACTTCTCAGATCAACCCCTACCCCAGCAACCCTAACTTTGAAATTCATCATAGGAATAAGGGTCGAGTGGCACCTTACTGAAAAGGTCTGTCAATTCTCCACCTTGATTTGTCCTTTTACAATTTTAAATTAACATACAGGGTGTCCCAACCAAGGGTGAAGTTGAATTCCTGGAAATCCCAAATACTAAATGAAATAGATTTATTTTGGCATAATGCAAGCGCAGGTTTATGCTCGGTCTAGAATAACGACCTACACTTGTGAATTTGGAGTTGGTGCAATCAACCCCTATTTCCAGCATCCCCAACTCAAAAATCATTCGATCGATAATAGGTCAAGTGGCACCTCGTTGGAAAGGTACTGCAATTTTCTCTTCGAATTTGGTATTTTCGAAATTCAGAATCATCATACAGGGTGTCCCGAAGCAGGTATACGAGAACATTTTTGATCCGAGAATAGGACTTTCTTGTGTGGTTATAGAATTTTTGCAATCAACCCTTCCATTCAGCATCCCCAACTTGAAAATCATACAAATAATTCAAGTGGCATATCTTCAGAAAGGTTTTTGAATTCCAGAATGATTAAAGCATTTCATTCAGTTCGGCTCTCCATACAGGATGTCGCCTTCGAAAAATTCAATATCGTCATTTGAAATTATCAACTAAAATTAATTCGAAACTGTTAAAAGTATTGGGGTACGATGTGTTGAGCATCAATTACGAAGAAATAAAGCTGATTTCTGCATTGAAAATGTTCACATTTTTTCATTTCCATCTGGCGTGCAGTCATCTGTTATTTCTCATTTTGCAATGAAATATTATTATTATTCAGATCAGTTCCTCATTATTGTTGTTGTTCGTCAGTTGAAATTAATCTGAAAATGGTTTATTCCACTGAGGAAAGGGTCGAAATTGTATCGACGTATTTTCGAAATAACAGTTGTGCCAAAGAAACGGCAAGGATATTCGATAGGAACCATCCTGGAAGAGAAAGGGGAGTCAGTCACCAGTACGTTAAATATTTGGTTGACAAATTCCTAGCTACGGGTTCGGTGGCAAACAAAAAACATGAAGTGGCATGTCCTGTCAGAAATGAGGCAACGGAAGTGGCAGTAGTGGGTCATCTACAAATGGAGAATACTACTTCGATCAGAAAATATCTCGTCTGACTGGTGTATCAGCTACAACTGTCCATAGAATCGTGAAACATCACAAATTTCACCCCTACAAGGTAAAATTAGTGCATGAAATAAACGAAGATGATCCAGATCGTCGTTTACAGTTTTGTGAAAATCTAAGTGAAAACCTAAACGCTAATCCAAATTTTCTGAATAACATCTGTTTTTCTGATGAAAGCACCTTTATGCTCAGTGGTGAAGTGAATAGACATAATTGTCGATATTGGGACACACAGAATCCTCATTGGTTTAGAGAGGCCCACACGCAAAGGCCTCAGAAGTTGAACGTTTGGGCAGGAATTTTTGGCAATCATCTAGTTGGGCCTTTCTTTATTGAGGGTAATCTGAATGGAAATGGCTACCTACAGTTGTTAGAGGAACACATACATCCTAGATTGACAGAAATTTTACAGAACGATCCAACTCTTTCTGAGGACGAAATGCGTCGTTTTCAACAAGACGGTGCTCCTCCACATTATGATGCTCGGGTGCGCCCATATTTAGACGAAAATTTCCCAGGAAGGTGGATTGGTAGAAGAGGACCTGTTGAGTGGCCAGCCAGGTCACCAGATTTAAATCCCTAGATTTTTTTTTGTGGGGCCATCTAAGATCTAAAGTTTATGCCACAAGACCAGAAAACCTGGAGGAGCTGCGGATGAGGATTATCACAGAATGCCGACTTTTGACTCCTGAAGTTTTCGCTAATGTGAGAAGAGAGTTCGAAAATCGTCTGTATAACTGTATGGAGGAGGGCGGAGGTCATTTTGAACAATTGTTGTAATAATCAAGTTAGTTTTTGCTTTCAATTGAATACAAGTTCAATAAATCTCGTTTTCCTGTTTAGATGAGCATCCAATCAGTTTCTCCATCATCCCTCATCCTGATCCTCACGCCAGAAAACCTCGATTGCCAAACTGAAACCAATGCCTCAGTGATTCAGAAAATAGAAAAATCTTTCTGGAACTTTGCCACTCAACCTGTAATCACTTGTATGATTTTTGAGTTGGGGATGCTGAATGGAAGACATTGATTGTAAAAATTCCATATTCACGCAAGAGAGTCTTATTCTCGAATCAAACATAAACATGTTCTCGTATTATACCGAAATGAACCAGTTTCAAAAAGTTATTTGGGTTTTCAGTGTTCCTGCTCCGGGACACCCTGTATGCTGATTCTGAATTTCGAAAATACCAAATTCGAAGAGAAAATTGAAATACCTTTCCAACGAGGTGCCACTTGACCTATTTTCTATCGAATGATTTTTGAGTTGGGGATGCTGGAAATGGGGGTTGATTGCACCAACTCCAAATTCACAAGTGTAGGTCGTTTTCTAGACCGAGCATAAACCTGCGCTTGCATTATGCCAAAATAAATCGATTTCATTTAGTATTTGGGATTTGCAGGAATTCAACTTTACCTCGGTTGGGACACCCTGTATGTTAATTTAAAATTGTAAAATGACAAGTCAGAATGGAAAATTGACAGACCTTTACAGTAAGGTGCCACTCGACCCTTATTCCCTATGATGAATTTCGAAATTAGGGTTGCTGGGGGTAGGGGTTGATCTGACAAGTTTCGAATTATTTCGAAAAATGCTCCCCTCGAAACAAAAATCGACGTGTCTTGGTGTTTTTCGCTAATGTTACTCATTTCGGAGTTATAGGGGGTCAAATTTTCGTTGGAACACATATATATATATATATATATATATATATATATATATATATATATATATATATATATATATATATATATATATATGTGAAGACAAATAGACAAATATCTTCCGCGACGAACTTATTTGAGACAAGAATAATTTTCGAAAATCCGATCGATTAATAATCCTTCCTGACGAGAGCAAGTTCTCAAATCTGCCCGACATGCACGCAGCCCCCAAAAGCCACAATAGTGCAACTAAGCAGACTGCCGAAAACGAAGCGGTAGTTTCGTCCTTATTAAGAGCTCATCAGTGTCGCATATCGCTTCTCAACATCCTAACAAGCTTAGATCGATAGGGTATCTCGATAAATAATTAAAAGCATGGTAAATACATTTTCCCTAGAGCCTATAAAATTCAAGAGGATGGAAAATTTATCTTCTCATTACATGAAGAGAAATAATATTAAATAGGGAAATAATTATTATGAGATTGAACGCATCATATTTCCTAGTGGATACAAAAATTCATCTAGTATTGAGCTGTCAATTAGTATTTGATTTTTGAAGGCAATACGTTTATGCAAATTAAAATGAATTCGATCTTGTATATGGAGACTCCCAGCATCATTCACCATGATTAAATTTTGTGCAGCTAAATTTAAACGTGGCCGTAAGTGCTTGAAGACGATGTACGTTCGAAATGTCGAAAAACTGCAACTACTGGCCAATGTTTACCAAATGCTGCTAGACGATCGACGAATAAAAGTGGGAGAGATAGCAAAAATCCTGAACATGTCAAAAGAACGTGTTTTAACACATATTAAATTAACATTCACACATGAGAAAAATGTCCGTGCGTTGGGTACCGCGTTTGCTCACGTTACACCAATAACGTGTTGGAATGAACACTTCTAACACCATCATACTCCAGAATCAAAGAGAGATCAAATTTCAAGAACAGCAAAAACTTCTTATTTCCGCTGAGGGAGTGATGTTTTTTGGGAAAGTCATGGAGTTATTTAAATCTATCATCTTCGAGCTTTAAGCAAAACTTGCGGAAAAACGGTCACATTCACGAAAAAAATCCTGTTCCACCAAGATAACCAGTCTCTCACCTCAGTGGTTGCTATAGCGAAAATCCATGAATCACGCTTTGAACTGTTTGACTATCCACTTCACGCACCAGATCTAACCCCAAGTGATTTATTTTTGTTTCCTCATCAAAAATTGCGTTCGAAGTACAGAGATTTTCGTTAACTGAAGAGGCAATCACCTTCGAGAACCACTGTTTTGTAAAGAAAAACACCGAGTATTATTTGCACAGGGTACAGGGGTGGAAATATGAAAGCTGAGAAATGTGTTTAGAGTTTCAAAGAGACTATTGAGAAATAGAATTTTCAGAAAAAATGTCTTGTATCTTTCTTAGATCAGTTTTTCTGATATTCCTCGTATTTACCTATCAGATATCCCGAATTATTGAGATAAAAGTAATACAGTATTGGGGGTAAGGGATGATGGTTAAGATTAAAGACCAATCCAAATGTTAACCACACCTGCACGATTGCTGCCCTTTAGACAGACCGTGCCCACTGCTATAAAATAAACAAGGCTTTGGCGACCGAGTATCGGAGGTGTAACCGACCATGGAAGATTGAGGAAAGGTAATTTTCTTACCCCGCTACCAACACGCATTGGTCAACTTGGTGGCGTCAATGGCTGAAATCATTGCAAACTATGAAATGTCAAGAAATACAATAAGGCCCTCAGTCCCCGGAGGCCAAATGATTCCGGGTTACGATATCAGAAAGATCAGATTACAGGCAAAGGATGCTAAGGTTGGACCAAGCTACCATGGACATCGACTACTGCATTTTGTCACCTATAATGACACTCGTATCAAAAAAAGAAATGATAGAGTCGGAGGAAGGACTCAGCCACATCAAATTGGATATTCTAGGAGACTGGTAAATAAGAAGAAAGGCAGAACATCAGATACTATTGAAGTGTGGCCATCAATTGTATAACAGAAGAGAAAAGACTGCAGTTGGTAGAGTGGGTTTCATCGTACATAATAAACATAAACAATTCTTTCAGGAAATAAAAAGCACTAGCCTAGAGTCATATACTTAAAGCTGAAGATGAGCGATAGATACAGTGTAAAAATAATACAAGTCTATGCACCAACGACAGATTATAGTGATGGAGAGATCGAGAATTTTTATGATAATAACAAAGCAAAACGACCCTGTATATTTTACAGATATCATGGGAGACTTCAATACCAAACTTGGATGTCAGACAGACGATACAGTTTTGCCATAGGCCCTCACGGCAACAGCTCTAGGAACAAGAGAGAAGAGACGCTTTTGGACTTTCTATCATCCAATGCTTTGAATTTGATTTTTGGAAAAAGAAACCAGCGTAAGTGAATCTGGGCAAGTCCAGATGATGTCACGAAAAACGGAATTGATTCCATAATCTCAGTCAAAAAGAGTATCATCCCACACGAAACAGTATTGAGTAAACTATCCATAGGCAGCGATCACCGTGCTGTGAGAGCAAGAATCAAAATAATCCTGAGAAAGGGAGAGAATGAAGATGACAGCAAAGAAAAAAAATGAAAAATGGACAGGCATCAAAACATCTTACCAACAGGTGATAGAAAAGAGCCTCGATGGTACTATTTGATAGAAGATGTTAACATTAATTTAGATGACCTGAACAAAAACAACGAAGCTCCAACAGAAGCGCATGGGAAATTCAGAGGAAGCGAAGGTAGGATGAACGAAAAACTCAATCTTCGAATGAACTGAAGCACAAAAGAAGGGAAACGATGGCTGATAATTCGACAACTTCCATGGCAGTGAAACAAATGAATAGACAAATTTCAAAGTCCATCAGAAAGAACATAAGAAAATACAACACCGAACAAATAAGCTAAGTTATAGAAGAGAACAAAACATAGAAAGTGCTACGGAAAAGTTGGCTCAGAGTTAGAGGAATATTTGCAAGTTGAAACACAAGAACGAGAACGTCGAAGTGAACATGAAAATGACTTTATGAATCGCTGAGAATTTGTATGCAGAACTCTATAAACATAACTTGGAAAACATTGATTCTGTACCTGTTCAAAACCTAGTAAAATTTTTGATTATTTAAGCTCTGTATAACATCTAACGAAGATCTCAATGGTCACACCCCTGATTTGTTGCAATTCTGGTAACTACATTTCTTAATTTACAAACCCATGTGCCCACTAATTTTTCTAAATCCGAATAACGAACGAAATACATGTTTTATGATTGTTTACTTAGTCTATCGTGAACTGACCCTCTCAGTTATTTATTTCACAAAATGTTAAATGAAGCCCTTTAGAATGTATTCATTGTTCATTTCTTGGAAAAGTCCTAAATTAAATTCGGAGTAAAAACAGAACTTCCAAAAACTAGGGAATTCTCTACATTTCTTGCCGACCAATGAGATGTTCTCTTAACCCCAATGATTTTGCATTCAAAAATATCTTTCCACTCTTTGGGAAGTCACTGTATTTTGTTTAGAACCATTAACCA
This sequence comes from Cryptolaemus montrouzieri, assembly GCA_013387265.2. Classification (NCBI taxonomy): domain Eukaryota; kingdom Metazoa; phylum Arthropoda; class Insecta; order Coleoptera; family Coccinellidae; genus Cryptolaemus; species Cryptolaemus montrouzieri. The sequence continues at coordinate 17,763,134 of JABFTP020000185.1, forward strand.
AGTTTTTGTATAGTCAGTATTTGGTGTTATTAGGATCACCTGATCTGGTGCCACTGGACTTTTTTCTATGGAGTCGCCTGAAATCTAAGATTAACTCTACCCAACCTGAGTCACTGGATGATTTGCAAAGTCGGATCGTTAATGAATGCCGTCAGATAGAACCAGAAATATTGAGTAATGTAATATATATTTATATATATATATATATATATATATATATATATATATATATATATATATATATATATATATATATATATATATATATATATATATATATATATATATATATATATATATATATATATATATATATATATATATATATATATATATATATATATATATATATATATATATATATATATATAGCTACATCAGGGTACCCCATCGATTCCAGAATGGGATGCTGAGAAGCGATATGCGACACTGATGAGCTCCTCATAAGGGCGAAACTGCAGTCTGCCACTTTGTTTCTCGGCATCCTGCTTGGTTGCACTATTGTGGCTCTTGGGTGCTGCGTGCCTGGCAGGTAGATTTGGGAACTAGCTCTTGTCAGGAAGGATTATTCATTGATCTACGGATTTTTGAATTATTTCCTCTACATATGTAGATCATGAAAGATATTTGTCTCATCATGTATATATATATATATATATATATATATATATATATATATATATATATATATATATATATATATATATATATATATATATATATATAAAGAGACGTCTCACTCTCAGATACCTCTGAATCTTGGTTATCCTCCTAAGGCTCTTTGGGCTGTTAAATGTGTCGTTGCTACTTCTAGACATATGGGTAGGCCTTGACTTCGAGGTCTAAACTAGGACCCGAATTATTAACGCGTAAACAAATGATCTACTTCTCACACTTGCAATTTACGTTAAAAGTAGGACATTTTCTTCATTTATTGGAGATATTTTTTTTAATCTCCTTCAATTCCTGAATTTCACAAGAATCTGATAACTACTGCCTTGAGGTACTATCGGAGTCAATCAGGTAGAAGACAACAAACTCGAATATGAGATCATGAGGTATAGTTTGATTGGAGCGAAGCATATGGAAGTTAGGAATTGAAGATTAATAGAATCAGCATGTAAAGTGAAGTAAGCTTGTTACACTGGATCAATTGACACGTCTGAAATATCCGTATCATCAATGTGAAAGGTTGGCACTTTATGTTTGCGAATCTTGAGGAAAGTAATACGTAAGCCGTTTTCATCATCATATATCTTATAAATTATAGCAGCATAACGGTTCTCTTAATTTGTAGTTGGAAAATTTCACAAGAACGTAATCTCCTGTATAATAACATGAATTCCAAATACCACTTGTTCCTGCTTTTTAATCATCCAATCTTTGAGGTTTGTTATAGGTGTCAACTCAGGTTCAGCAGATTCAAGATCTTCAGGTTCATAATGCTCACAAGAGCCGCTGTTGCAAAATCATTGTGAGTGTTTTACATTAACTTAGAAAGGCGAGGAAGGAGGTTGAATAAACGCCTGATATCTTATGCATTTTAAAGTGTCTTTAAAACACTTCTGATCCAACGATTCCTCAATTTTATCGACTATTGCCTGAATGTCTTCACCGTCGACTGTAATATATGTGACTCCTAAACATCGCTCTTGGATTACTTTAACAAACTGATCAATATTGTTGATGTCACCTATAGAATTGACAACAAAATTAGCTGTTCTTCTGTACGTTATTCCGATACCATCTGTAATTTCTCACAGAGTTTGGTTGCCATTATAAACAACATAGTTTTATTACGATACTGTGTTACGGGGCCATCGCTCAACAAATGCACCCGTTTGATACCACGTGGAAGAGTCTTGAAAATTGGTCGCAAGTGTGTCCGAATAGCAGCAGGTGTATGGGCTATATTTTCGGAAACTGTGCAAAAAGAAATGATGGAATTTCGTAAGTAAACTGCTTCAGTATGCAGACTTAGTTGTCCTCGAGATCCATCGCAATGAAAGGTCTGTTTTTTTGTATGCTTAGTGCAATAATTTTCATTAAAATTTACGTGGATCAGAATTTCATCAACTTCTAGGTATGACTTCAAATCGTTCATGGCTTTATATTGGTAAACAATATTTCACGGGTGATCTAATAATTTCTGTAAATCTTTCTGCAAATGTGTTATGGGCTGTTTTGGATGTACCTCAAATATTTTTTTCAACCATTTAGTTACCAGTCGGGACTTTTTCTGGAGCTTTTATTTAGTCTAGAAAAAAACTTGCGATAGTTATGGTTATGAGATCAAAGGGCCTGTAAAGTTATAGGATTAAAGTTAGGAGTGTTTTTCTTTTACACTTTGCTAACTTTTTGAAAAAAATTGCTCTGGACGAAATTACAGAGATTCGCCCATGTGAAGGAATTGTTGGATAAAAAAGTGAAAAGGAAAACCGCATTTGAAACTACCAGAGAAAAAAGGTACAATAAAGCTTTTTCATAGCACAAAATTTCATACCAATCATTGAAATCGTTTCGGAAATACTACATATATATCAGATAATTGCTCATTTAAAGTTTTAAGACTAAGTTATAGAAATTTACATTGATAGTTCTGATATAAGTGCTCAATTTAATATCGATTTTCTATATTTTCCCTATCAATTTTGCTGACTTGTAAACTCTCCGCAATTCAAATATAATTGCTGAAAGTTTAAATTTCATTTCGTTAGGCGAACATGCTTCAATTGAATTTATCCATTGTACGCGTTCGAATTTTATGCCCTGGCAAGAAAGTAAAGAAAAACGAAGAGGAAATTTCATTGGGAAAAGGGGGCGTGTTCAGTGTGTAGCGCGGCATCGGCACCTCGAAGGAATATCTCATTAGAAATTCATAGTACCATATGAATAATAAATATTTCGGAGCTGTGTAGGTATAAGAAACAAGTCTGTACATGTTCGCCATTTTCGTCTTATAGCTCCGAAACTATGGGGTAGAATGAATACATATGTAGAATTTAACTGGAGCGGCAACAATATTCGTTTTTTAAAACTTTTACTGAATCAATTTCAGACATTGAGCTGAATAATTGTAAATTGTATTGTTTGTATTTGCTGCACTATAAGATATCTATATTATTCCATAAAATGTAATACTTGCAGTACGGGATAATCTTTATTCAATTTATTCTTTAAATCAATATACTAGCGGGCAAAAAAATTCCATAACGAGAGTCTGATAACGTTCTTAAGGACAGAAGAAAATATTGTTCTTTGAATCCCATGTTCATCATCTTTGTCATCATCAGTCAGCTTGATCTCTTCCACTGCTGGACATCAGCCTCTCGTAAACTATTTCAAGCGTCTGTTTTCTGCGCCGTCTGCAGCCAGTTCGACTTAATGCCTTTTATGTCGTCAGACCATCTGGCAGGGGGGGGGATGCTCTGTTTCGAAATGCGTGTCGTCTTTATTTCCATTTGATAACTTTTCTGGTCTGTTCTTTTGGCACTTCAATAAAGCTTTTCTGCTCACAGTATCCATGGCTCCCGTTATTCACCTTATTTCTTCATCTGGTATTCTATCCCTGAGGAAAATTCTCGTCATAGATTTCTCTGTGGCTTCCTGGGTGACTTTTATTTTAGTAATACTCTTTTTCGTGAGCGTCAGAGTCTCTGCTCAGGATGCCTTTACAGGCAGAACACTCTGGCCAAACACTTTCCGTGTCAGACAAATGGGAATGTTGCATCTGAAAACATCTTTCGAATTGCCGAAAGCCACCCAAGAGACTTATACTCGTCTATAGTTTTCTCAAGTCTGATTGTCTCGGCCTCTAGTTATCTCGTGGCCGAAGTATTTGTATGAGGTTACTTGATGAATTTCCTCTTTTCCGCAAGGGATGTTTCCACCTATAAAATTGGTCATCAACTGGATCTTAGAAATATTGATTTTCAGTCCCATCGTTTTTGAAATTTGGTGAACTCCTTACAACATTATAGAAGCTGTATCTACACTATCTGATAAGAGAATAATGTCGTCTGCGAACCTCAATTGACTAAGCATTTCTCTATCTACATTTACTAGTAGGTGGCCCCAATTTAATTATTTAAACATATGTTTGAGGAGGGATATAAATAATTTGGGGGGGATTGTATCGCCTCGGCGGACTCCACGCTTCATTTGGAAGTTACTTGTATCTTCGTGAAGTCATATACACGCAGTGGCTGTATCATAAATGTTCTTCTGTAGCGCAGTTCTACGATAATCGATTCAACAGTCTGCAAAAGCTCGAAGGATTTTTTGATGATTGATGGTGTCGAATGCTTTCTCAAAATCCACAAAGATCAAAATAAGGGGCTTGTTGTACTCTACATGCTTTTCAATTTAGGACCTGATAACTTGTAAATGGTTGTTAGTACCGTACCTAGAGCGGAAACTAGTTTGTTCCCTCCACGGCATCAATGAGGTCTTCGTGGCTGTCTCCGCTACCATTCTGCAGCAGACATCCCATGGATACCATGGGTGTAGATCTGAAGGCTTGCCATTAGATCTTGCTTATTTTATTTTATTTTGTCTCTTTTTTGGATACAGCTCTCCATATTATGGCCGCATAGGTCAGGAATGATCTGAAATTATGTTTGGTTTGAGTCCCCATCTGGGGCAAAAAAACTTGCGAAAAGTTCAGAGTGTGTTTTGCGCTGTTAGCTCTTGTCTTCCGGTGTAGTTGTCCTAATTTAGTTTGTTTAAATCTATGGGTCAGAACCAGAGGTTTGAATTCATGAAGAATGTATATAAAAAAAAGCCCAAAAAGAGGTTTGATAATTTGAAAAGGTGTATCTGTGTATAAGTGTGTAACATTGTAACTACTAAACGAATAAGCCATTTTGGCCGGCTCGGTGGCGTATGGGATATGATGCTCGTTTCCTGGGCACAGTTACCAGGGTTCAATCCCCACAAAGTCGGTGCGATTTTTCGGATTCTGGGAATCGCTTGAGTGTCCATCTTTCGGAGGAGATGTAAAGCTGTTGGTCCTGTCTAACAGAGATGTGTTGGACATTAAAGATCCCTTCCCTCGATACGAGAGGGGTTCGGCAAAATTTCCGGGTTAGTGAGGTGACAGAATTCCCTGGCGTGTCATTAGCCGAAAGGCAGAAATAGAGCACGTTAAAGGAAAAACGAACAAACAAATCCATTTATATATGGTTTCTTCTCTTTGAAGGCTGATGTAATCGAGATTTTATAAGTTATCTGAATTTTAAAGTTACTGTTTGTTTTAATTGAAATGGTCTGTTCTATCAATACTAGCGAATGAATTGTTCGAAATACAACTAAAGTTTTATATTTTCAGATCATTCTCCTCAATTAATTGATATGATCTGCAGTTTATTCTTGGACTACCATCACAGGATGCTATAGAGAAAGATCACAAGGAATATTTTGGAGTATGAACATTTTTTGGAAAATTGTGGTAGTAGTTAGAATAATTCTCATCATGGAATCTTGCCACAGATGCCAAGTTGAAGTAGGTTACCTCAGCATTTCAGATGTAGGGTCCAAAGATCATATAATGTGAATTCTCAGATTTCTGCTGATAAAATCTTCTCTTTCTGTTTTATTAGTTGGTCCCCCCTCAGGACTTGTTGCCTATCTGCAGGTGACTGTTCCATTTCACCTTTCTTTCTACTTTGTACACAGGTAGTTACCTAATTTTGCAGTGATCCTATTTGCGATTATCTCCATGTAGAGTTCATAAGTATAGGATAGCAAGCTTATAGGGCGATAGTATTTAAATCTGTGATATCTCCTTTTGTATAATATGACAACAAGTTCATTATGCCAATTTGTGGGGGTTGTATCTTGGAGTAAGCACGCATTGAAAAGTTTCTGAATAATTCGCAATAGTTTAATGACTCCCTCTTTTACTGATTCAATCACTAAATCGTCGCATCCCGATGATTTGTTGTTTTTCATTGCCAACGATGGGGAGTGTTAATTTATCCATGGAGATGTCTGGGATGTCTTCAGATCCAACATTTTGGATTTTGGGTAGTGGAACTGTTCACTAAACTGGAATGTCTCGAGAACTACTACTAGGCCAATTAAGGAATCCTAGGTAATTCTATATTTTTGCGTACACTAGATATTAATTGTAAGACTTGAAACGATTGTTGAACAGTTTGACATATCTTAGTTCATTCAAATAATATCGAATACTGACTATACTAGAACTTGGTTAATGGTTCGAAACAAAATACAGTGACTTCCCAAAGAGTGGAAAAATATTTTTGAATGCAAAATCATTGGCACCTACCCAAAAGTTGAGGGTTAAGAAAACATCTCATTGGTCGGCAAGAATAAAAGAGAATTCCTAGTTTTCGAATTTTCTGATTTTCCTCTGAATTTAATTTAGGACTATTCCAAGAAACGAACAATGAATACATTTTAAAGGGCTTTATTTCACATTTTGTGTGAAGTGATATTATAACCCGGATAAATTCAAATGACAGACGAATTTCTCTTCAATAATAGTAAACTCCATGATGAGAGGGTCAATTTACGATAGACTGAGTAAATAATCATAAAGCATGTATTTCGATCGTCACTAGGATTCAGAGAAATTATTGTACAGATGGGTTCATAAATTAAGAAATGGAGTTACCAGAATTACAACAAATCAGGGGTGTTACCAGTGAGATATTCCTCAGATGTTATACAGGGCTGTTCTCAAATAATCAATAATTTTACTATGTATTGAACAAGAACAGAATCAATGTTTTTCAAGTTCTGTTTATGAAGTTCTGTATAGAAATCCTCAGCGATTTATAAAATCTTTTTCATGTTCATTTCCACGTTTCCGTTCTTGTGTTTCAACTTGTAAATATTCCTCTTACTCTCAGCCAACTTCCTCCGTAGCACTTTCAATGTTTTGTTCTCTTCTATAACTTAGCTTATTTGTTAGGTGCTGTGTTTTCTTATGTCCTTTCTGATAGACATATCATTTGTTTCACTGCCATGGAATTGTCGAATTATCAGCCATCGTTTCCCTTCTTTTGTGCGACAGTTCTTTTGAGGACGGACTCAGTTTTTATTCATCCTTCCCTCACTTCCTCTGAATTTCCCATGCGCTTCTATTAGAGCTTCGTTAATTTTGGTATTCAGGTCATCTAAATTAATATAGATATCTGACACCGTAGCTTTTTCAGACGAATGAATGTACAGAAAATAAGAATGAGAATACAAATATAAATGCTTTTAAGCCATTAAAAGCTTATTGGGTTGATTCTTCTTGAGTGGTTATTTATGACAGGTATATCCAATAAAATTAAGGAATAGATTGCTCCCCGAAGAGATTCAATAGAGGTGAAGGGCTTTAATCGACTCGTTCATTGATGAGTCTACCTGAGTGTTTGTATTTGTTGATTTCTAAAGTTTCCCAAAGATCTACCTTCCAATATTTATTATCTGTATGCAAAATTTCAAACTGTGGGTCGAAAGACTGATTATTTTCTAAGAGATGATTCGCGTAATTTGAATCTGATTTTTTATTTGAAAAACTGCGTTTATGTTCCGATATTCTAATATTAACATTTCCATGTGTTCTACCAATGAAGAAATTATCACAGTCATTGCAATTCAATCTTAAAACACCTGGTTTATTTTTTACCTGAATTTTTTAATATTTTCATATATTTGCCTAAATTATTATTAGTTTGGAAAGCTATGTTGAAATTATTGTTACTCAAGAATGATTTTACTTGTAATGCCAACGTAGTTTAAGGTGTTGAATTTTGTTTCAATTTATAGAGAGGGTAAAATTCATTTAATGCGATTCTACTTTGTTTTTTATTCAAAATATTATTTATTGGTAAGGATTGTAACCATCCGTTTTGGCTATTTGTTTAAATCAAATTTAATTCTTTGTTGAAATTTTCTGGTGATAACGGGATGTTGATCAATCTATGAATAAAACTATTGAATGCTGACATTTTATGTTGATACGGATGACACGACGATTTATGTATTATAATATCTGTATGTGACGGCTTATGGTAAATCGCGAAAACATGTTTTCCATTATCGAATTATTGCTTTCTATTTCGGTTGTGAATCCAATTTTTGGATGTAATGAATTCATATGATTTTCGAAGAATTTTAACTGTCTATCTGTTCCTGTGAAGCAAATAATGATATCGTCTACATAGTCTACAACTAAGGATCCTTCCTCAAAATTTCAGAAAGAGGTAGAAAACATAATTTCGACAGCAAAATCATCAATTACAGACCACGAAAAATATAAATTCATTAACTCCAATCCACAATCCCCCGAATTATATTCGTTGATGAAACTTCATAAACCTAATTACCCTATTAGACCTGTTATTTCTTATGTAACGGCACCTTCTTCCAAACTTTCAAAATTCCTTAACGACTTGCTTATAAAACATTGCAATTTTAAATCCAAATTTTCGGTCAAAATTCATACGAACTAATTGCCAATATCAAAGATACCATTATGCCACCTAATTCCAAACTCGTTTCTTTCGATGTTAAGAATCTATTTCCCAACATTCCTTCGAAAGATACGTAGTACTTAGTTGAAAAATTATTAGAAAAGAATCATGTCAATACTATCATTAAATCAGATATTCTTTCATTATTACAAATTTCTTTAGATCAAAATTATTTCCATTTCAATAACAAATATTTTACTATTGAAGACGGCTTGATTATGGGCAATCCGTTAAACCCTTTGTTAGCAGAAATATTCATGAATAATTTAGAGAAATTAATTCATAATCATTCATTCAGTAAATATTGTTTATACTGGTATCGCTATATATACGATATCATTATTTGCTTCACAGGAACAGATAGACAGTTGAAAATTTTCGAAAATCATATAAATTCATTATATTCAAAAATTGTATTTACAACCGAAATAGAAAACAATAATTCGATAAAGTTCTTAGACGTAACAATTTCGAATGAAAATGGAAAACATGTTTTCGCAATTTACCATAAGCCGTCACATACAGATATTATAATACATAACTCGTCGTGTCATCCGTATCAACATAAAATGTTATGTTATGGCAGTTATCTTTATACTAGGTGAGTGGTTCGAAGTCCGCTAAAAATAGGTCCACAGAAAAACAACAACAGAAATATCATCTTCGAGAGGTTTCTGCAAGGAAAACATGAAAGAAAATAAATGCTATCAAATGATTCGGCCAATGGAGCGATAATTAGTTGTAGAGTTTTAGATGCTTGTCGATTTACTCTCTATCGAATACCTTATGTTAAATGTTGTTTTCATAGCTATGTAGATAAAATAGTTGAATTTTCAAGAAAATAGATGTTTTGCAATCTTCCACTTCTTTTCATCTGAAAAATGAATAGAATCAGAATTAAACTAAATTATAATCATGAGATTATTGATGTGGAAGGCCATAAATATTTGCATCTTTTTCTAGACTTGGTAATTAAAATCCATCACTCGTATTTCTTTGAAAATTATATTTTGCAGTGAAAAGCCCACTTTGTTTATCGCTACCACTCTAGGGAATAACATGTTATCAACACCTTTGCTACATTATTATGTATTTGAATAAGTAAATGAAAACTTTACCAGCTCTCTGATAAAGGATTGATTAGTTCAATGTTTGTTTTAATCTAATTTTAAACTGTGTAATAACACATTCTTTTTGTACTGTGAGCTTTTCGTAATTATCATCATAAAAAAATATTCTACTCTTTTCCTGATATTCAAACTTTCAGCCTGTATGATAATTTATGCTTACATTTGAATTTGGGACGTCTTTATTTGGTAGAACTCCATATTTAATAATGAAAACAAGTAAAGATTTTTGAGGAATTTTACTGAATAATTGTGATTCGTAACGGGTTTCCTACACCGTAGCTTCTTCAGAAGAATGAATGTACAGAAATTATGACAACTATATATAGATAAGAATGAGAATATTAATACGAATGTTCTTGAGTAATTGAAAGATTATTGGGTTGCTTCTTCTTAGGTTGTTATTGATGACGGGTATATCCAATAAAATTAAGGAATAGATTGCTTCCTGAAGAGATTCAATAGAGGTGCTTAAATCGACTTATTCATTGATGAGTCTACCTGAGTGTTTGTCTTTGTTGATTTCTAAAGTTTCCAAAGATCTACCTTCCAATATTTATTACCTGTATGCAAAATTCGAAAGAGTTACTATTTTCTAGGAGATGATTCGCGTAATTTGAATCTGATTTTTTATTTGAAAAACTGCGTTTATGTTCCGATATTCTAATATTAAAATTTTTATGTGTTCTGCAAATGTAGAAATTATTACATTCATTGCAATTCAATCTATGAACACCTGATTTATTATTTTTATCTGATTTGGTTTTATTATTCTTCATATATTTGCCTAAGCTATTATTAGTTTGGAAAGCTATGTTGAAATTATTGATACTCAAGAATGATTTCAGATTCTTACTCGTAATGCCAACGTATGTTAAGGTGTTGAATTTTGTTTCAATTTATCGACAGGGTAAACTTCATTCAATGCGATTCTGATTTGTTTTTATTCAAAATATCTATTATTTGGGGATGTAACCATCATTTTAGCTATTTCAATTATTTTCTGAAATTTTCTGGTGATAACGGGACGTTAATCAATCTATGAACAAAACTGTTGAATGCTGACATTTTATGTTGATACGGATGACACGACGAGTTATGTATGATAATATCTGTATGTGACGAATTATGGTACACCGCGAAGCATATTTAGCATTTACATTCGAAATTGTTACGTTTAAGAAATTTATTGAATTATTGCTTTCCATTTCGGTGTGAATTCAATTTTTGGATGTAACGAATTTATATGATTTTCGAAAATTTTCAACTGTCTATCTGTTCCTGTGAAGCAAATAATGATATCGGCTACAAAGTGATACCAGTATAAACAATATTCATTAACTGGATGATTATGAATCAAGTTCTCTAAATTATTCATGAATATTTCTGCTAACAAAGGACTTGAAGGATCTACCGTAATCAAGCCGTCTTCACTAGTATAATATTTGTTATTGAAATCGAAATAATTTTGATCTGAACAAATTTGTAATAATGAAAGAATATCTGATTTAGTGATCGCAATGAATCATATAAATGCGATCATTAAATCAGATATTCTTCGTGTCATTCGTATCAATATGAAATGTCAGCATCCAACAGTTTCATTCATAGATTGATTAACATCACAAGAAAATTTGAAAAAGCATTGAATTTAATTAAACAAATAGCTAAAAATAATGGTCACAATCCCAAAATACTAAATAATATTTTGAAGAAAAACAGTAGAATCACATTGAACAAAGTTTACCCTGTCGATAAAGTGAAACAAAATTCAACACCTCAACCTACGTTGGCATTACAAGTGAAAACTGAAATCATTCTTGAGTAACAATAATTTCAACTTTTCAAACTAATAACAGCTTAGGCAAATATATAAAAAATAACAATACCAAATCAGATAAAAATAATAAATCAGGTGTTTATAAATTGAATTGCAATGACTGTAATTATTTCTACATTGGAAGAATACATAGAAATTTTAATTTATGAATATCGGAACATAAACGCAGTTTTACAAATAAAAATCAGATTCAAATTACGCGAATCATCTCCTCGAAGATAGTCAGTCGTTAGACCCAAAGTTTGAAATTTTGCAAACAAATAATAAACATTGGAAAGTAGATCTTTGGGAAACTTTAGAAATCAACAAACACTAACACTCAGGTAGATTCATCAATGAACAAGTCGATTTAAGCCCGTTATCTTTATTGAATCTCTCCAGGGAGCAATCTGTACCTGTCATCAATAACCATTTGAGAAGAAGCAACCCAATAAGCATTTAATAATTTAAGAAAATTTGTATTTATATACTCATTCTTATCTATATATAGTTGTCATAATTTCTGTACATTCATTCGTCTGAAGAAACTATGTAGTGAAAAGCGTTACGAATCGCAATTATCAGTGAAATTCCTAAAACACATTAGTTGTTTTTATTATTTATGCTTACTATCGAAATAAGATGCTGTTATAAAGGATTATTAACGAAATGAATTTTAGTATTACCAATGAATCGGTTTACCGTTTTTCGAAGAAATAAGGAAAACAACGGATATCTGGGGCTATCGATGAGATTTTTGGAAGCTCTGAATGATTATAGATTTAATATTAATATAATGATGTACTTTTGTCTTATTTTCACAATGTTAATTTCGATGCACACGATCTGTATCGATAGTTACGTCGATTTCGTGTCTTGAGTAGTAGTTCCCAAACTCTTTTATTTTAAAGACCACTTTCGATTCTCAGGATCGTAGGGATCCTGAGGTAATTCCTGAACTTGAATGAGATAAGAATTAAACAATTGTTCCTTTAAGACAGCATGAATCATCGTTTTAGGAACGACCAACTGCAAACCTAAACGCCGCGTGTTTAATTGTGCGTTTTCCTCAACCATGTCCAAAATTTGTTTTTCGCGTTCTACCGTCCTTATTGTTCGTTGTGGTCCTCGATCCAAATTCCTGGGCTTGAAGCAACCATTCTCGCGGAGGTTCGATTTCCGAACGTTTGGTGGTTCGGCAGTATGCGATGTGGAAATCTCTCAGCATATACTCTCATGCTTTCACGTCCATTGCTTTGCCAAATCCGTACACCATAACCATATCAACCATTTTAGAGTAACTGTATATCTCCGTGCTTAATAGTGATAAAAAAATCACCAAAATACCTAGTTGAGAACTTAAGAAACACTGTTGTGTCAAAAATTGATTGTCAAGCCGAATAAAATGACAATCTTCCAGACCACAGAAATAAATCCAGAGCCCATATGGTCAAATGTAATATTTTTGACTTGTTAGGTGGTTGAAGAAAAGAAATCATGAAATTAAAAGAGTGTTTTTTGTGATTGAACCGCTTATCATATCAAACTTCCTCGGGAACCAAAAAAGTTTTATGATCAGCGTAGGTACTCAATGTCTGAAACAGTTTTGCTCAAACGCAGACAGATAAAAATTATGGTTGATTAAAAACACGTTCGAGTTTTCAAGGACACTCAAAAATGTGAATAATGCACCCGATTATGCATACCAAATATAATTTCTATCGATCGAGTCGTTCTCGAAGTATTTGAAAAATAAGAAATAATGTTTGGATTTGGCGACCTCTAGCGGTCAAATGCTGCGTAATGATGAAAATTGGCTATTACAAGTAATTATGCAGGGAAAATATGAAAATCAATGAAATACTGTCATCAGAATTCAAACCAAAGAGGGAAGTGAGGCAAGGGTGTATTCTTTCTCCTCAGTTATTCAACATATACACTGAATACATAATGAGAAAGGCATTAGACGGATGGAAGGGCGGCATACCAATTAACGGAAGATGTTTAAATAATCTGAGATTCGCGGATGATACGGTCCTCCTGGCAACAAGTGAGGAAGAACTGACTGTGCTTGTTAGCAGAGTGGAGAGGAGAGTACGGAACTTGGCTTGGAACTGAATGTTTCTAAAACAAAAATCATGATCGTGGACAGGATGAACAACAATCAACCAGAAAAAAGCAAATTGATAGGTTTGATGTAGTGCAAGAATATCTTTATCTGGGATCCTTGATAACAAACGTAGGAAACGTAGAACGAGAGGTTAAACGTAGATGCGAACTAACCAAGGTAGCTACGAAAAAAATGAATAAAATTTGGGCCGATCGGAATATCGCTATTTCCTTAAAACCAGGCTTATGAAGTGCCTCATCTTTCCAATTCTCACATACGGCTGCGAATCTTGGTCCTTCGAATGAGCGAAAGAAGAAAAATCGACGCGACAGAAATGATGTGTTGGAGAAAGATGCTTAACATCCCATGGACACAACGCCGAACGAATACATCGATTCTAAAGCAACTCCGCATAAAACAAAGATTTCGAGTGCAATTCAACTCAAAATATTGAGATACTTCGGACACATCATGAGAAGAGGACCAAAGAATTTGGAAAAATCATTATTCAGGGAAAGTAGATGGAAAGAGAGGAAGAGGAAGGTCCCCAACATGATGGATGAATCAAATTACAGAAACAACAGGCCGACCCATGCATTCTCTAGTTGTAATGGCACAGGATAGAAAGGAATGGAAAACTTTCATTGATGACATTTCATTAGTCGCTACATCCTCAGGAGAGGATAAAGAATGAAGAGAGAGAGATATATCTGCCTGAGCAATTATTAGCTTGGAAAGCTATGTTGAAGCTATTGATACTCAAGAATGATTGCAGATTCTCACTCGTAATGCCAACGTATGCTAAGGTGTTTTTGTTTCAATTTATCGGCAGGATGAACTTCATTCAATGCGATTCTGCTTTGTTTTCATTCAAAATATTATCTATTATTTTGGGATTGTAACCATTATTTTTAGCTTTTTCAATTGAATTTTGAAATTTTCTGATGATAACGGAATGTTAATCAATCTATGAATAAAACTGTTGAATGCTTGCATTTTATGTTGATACGGATAACACGACGAGTTATGTATTATATCTGTAAGTGACGGCTCATAGTACATTGCGAAAATATATTTTTCATTTTCATTCGAAATTGTTACGTATAAGAAATTTATTGAACTATTGCTTTCCATTTCAGTGTAAATTCAATTTTTGCATGTAATGAATTTATATGATTTTCGAAAATTTTCAACTGTCTATCTGTTCCTGTGGAGCAAATAATGATATCGTCTACATAGTGATACCAGTATAAATAATACTCACTAAGTGGATTATTATGAATTAATTTCTCTGAATTATTCATGAATATTTCTGCTAACAAAGGACTTAAAGGATTGCCCGAAATCAAGCCGTCTTCAATATTATAATATTTGTTATTGAAATGGAAATAATTTTGATCTAAACAAATTTATAATAATGAAAGAATATCTGATTCATTGATGAATCATGTCAATAGGATCATTTAATCAGATATTCGTCGTGTCATCCGTATGAACGTAAAATGTCAGCATTCAATGGTTTTATTCATAGATTTATTAACATCCCGTTACACAAGAAAATTTCAAGAAAGCATTGAAATTAATAGAAAAATAATGGGTACAATCCCAAAATAATAAATAATATTTTGAAAAAAAAGGTAGAATCACATTGAATGAAGTTTACCCTGTAGATAAAGTGAAACAAAATTCAACACCTCAACCTACGTTGGCATTACTAGTGAGGAACTGAAATCATTCTTGAGTAGCAATAATTTCAACATAGCTTTCCAAACTAATAATAGTTTAGGCAAATATATAAGAAATAATAAAACCAAATCAGATAAAAATAATAAATCAGGTGTTTATAGATTGAATTGCAATGACCGTATTAATTTCTACATTTGTAGAACACATAAAAATCTTGATATTATAATATCGGTATATAAACGCAGTTTTCAAATAAAAATTAGATTCAAATTTCGCGAATCATATTCTAGAAAATAATCACTCTTTCGATTCACAGTTTGAAATTTTGCATACAGATAATAAATATTGGGAAACTTTAGAAATCAACAAACACTAACACTCAGGTAGACTCATCAATGTACAAGTCGATTTAAGCCCTTCATCTTTATTGAATCTCTTCAGGAGCAATCTATACCTGTAATCAATAACCATTCGAGAAGAAGCAACCCAATAAGCACTTAATAAATCAAGAAAATTTGTATTTATATTCTCATTCTTATCTTTATATAGTTGTCATAATTTCTGTACATAAATTCGTCTGAAGAAGCTACGGTGTAGTGAAAACCGTTACGAATCGCAATTATTTTATGTTATAATGTTAGAAAGGATTATTAACGAAATGAATTTTAGTATTAGCAATGAATCGGTTTACTGTTTCTCAAAGAAATTAGGAAAACAACAGAAATCTGGGGCTATCGACGAGATTTTTTGAAAGCTCGGAATGATTATAGATATAATATAAATATAATGATGTACTTTTGTCTTATTTTCACAATGTTAATTTCGGTGCACACGATCGGTATCGATAGTTACGTCGATTTCAAGTGTCTTGAGTAGTTGTTCCCAAACTCTTTTGTTTTATAGACCTCTATTGATTCTCAGGATCTTGGTGCTGTAATTCCTGAACTTGAATGAGGTAAGGATGAAACAAATGTTCCTTTAAGATAGCATGAATCATCGTTTTAGGAACGACCAACTACAAACCTAAACGCCGCGTGTTTAATTCTGCGTTTTCCTCAACCATGTCCAAAATTTGTTCTCGCGTTCTACCGTCCTTACTGTTCGTTGCCGTCCTCGATCCAAATTCTTGGGCTTGAAGCAACCATTCTCGCGCAGCGCCTCTGTAGATTTCCGAACGTTTGGTGGTTCGGCATTATGCGATGTGGAAATGTTTCAGCATATACTCTCGCGCTTTCACGTCCATTGCCTTGACAAAATCCGTACACCATAACCGTATCAACTATTTCAGAGTAACTGTACATCTCCGTGCATAATAGTGATGAAAAAATCACCAAAATACCTAGTTGAGAACTTAAAGGAACACTGTTGTGTCAACAATTGATTGTCAAGCCTAATAAAATGACAATCTGCCAGACCACAGAAATAAATCCAAAGCCAACAAGGTCAAATGTGATATTTTTGACTTGCTAGGTGGTTGACGAAAAGAAATCATGAATTTAAAAAAGTGGTTTTTGCGACTAAACCACTTATCATATCAAAATTCCTCAGGAAACAAAAAGTTTTATAATTAACGTAGGTACTCAATGTCTGAAACAGTTTTGCTCAAAGGCAGACAGATAAAAATTATGGTTGATTAAAAACACGTTCGAGTTTTCAAGGACACTCAAAAATGTGAATAATGCACTCGCTTATGCATACCAAATATGATTTCTATCGATCGAGTCGTTCTCGAAGTATTTGAAAAATAAGAAATAATGTTTGGATTTGGCGACCTCTAGCGGTCAAATGCTGCGTAATGATGAATATTGGCTATTACAAGTAATTATGCAGGGAAAATGTGAAAATCAATGAAATACTGTCATCAGAATTCAAACCAAAGAGGGGAGTGAGGCAAGGGTGTATTCTTTCTCCTCAGTTATTCAACATATACACTGAATACATAATGAGAAAGGCATTAGACGGATGGAAGGGCGGCATACCAATTAACGGAAGATGTGTAAATAATCTGAGATTCGCGGATGATACGGTCCTCCTGGCAACAAGTGAGGAAGAACTGACTGAGCTTGTTAGCAGAGTGGAGAGGAGAGTACGGAACTTGGCTTGGAACTGAATGTTTCTAAAACAAAAATCATGATCGTGGACAGGATGAACAACAATCAACCAGAAAAAAAGCAAATTGATAGGTTTGATGTAGTGCAAGAATATCTTTATCTGGGATCCTTGATAACAAACGTAGGAAACGTAGAACGAGAGGTTAAACGTAGATGCGAACTAACCAAGGTAGCTACGAAAAAAATGAATAAAATTTGGGCCGATCGAAATATCGCTATTTCCACTAAAACCAGGCTTATGAAGTGCCTCATCTTTCCAATTCTCACATACGGCTGCGAATCTTGGTCCCTTCGAATGAGCGAAAGAAGAAAAATCGACGCGACAGAAATGATGTGTTGGAGAAAGATGCTTAACATCCCATGGACACAACGCCGAACGAATACATCGATTCTAAAGCAACTCCGCATAAAACAAAGACTTTCGAGTGCAATTCAACTCAAAATATTGAGATACTTCGGACACATCATGAGAAGAGGACCAAAGAATTTGGAAAAAATCATTATTCAGGGGAAAGTAGATGGAAAGAGAGGAAGAGGAAGGTCCCCAACATGATGGATGAATCAAATTACAGAAACAACAGGCCGACCCATGCATTCTCTAGTTGTAATGGCACAGGATAGAAAGGAATGGAAAACTTTCATTGATGACATTTCATTAGTCGCTACATCCTCAGGAGAGGATAAAGAATGAAGAGAGAGAGATATATCTGCCTGAGCAATTATTAGCTTGGAAAGCTATGTTGAAGCTATTGATACTCAAGAATGATTGCAGATTCTCACTCGTAATGCCAACGTATGCTAAGGTGTTTTTTGTTTCAATTTATCGGCAGGATGAACTTCATTCAATGCGATTCTGCTTTGTTTTTCATTCAAAATATTATCTATTATTTTGGGATTGTAACCATTATTTTAGCTTTTTCAATTGAATTTTGAAATTTTCTGATGATAACGGAATGTTAATCAATCTATGAATAAAACTGTTGAATGCTTGCATTTTATGTTGATACGGATAACACGACGAGTTATGTATTATATCTGTAAGTGACGGCTCATAGTACATTGCGAAAATATATTTTTCATTTTCATTCGAAATTGTTACGTATAAGAAATTTATTGAACTATTGCTTTCCATTTCAGTGTAAATTCAATTTTTGCATGTAATGAATTTATATGATTTTCGAAAATTTTCAACTGTCTATCTGTTCCTGTGGAGCAAATAATGATATCGTCTACATAGTGATACCAGTATAAATAATACTCACTAAGTGGATTATTATGAATTAATTTCTCTGAATTATTCATGAATATTTCTGCTAACAAAGGACTTAAAGGATTGCCCGAAATCAAGCCGTCTTCAATATTATAATATTTGTTATTGAAATGGAAATAATTTTGATCTAAACAAATTTATAATAATGAAAGAATATCTGATTCATTGATGAATCATGTCAATAGGATCATTTAATCAGATATTCGTCGTGTCATCCGTATGAACGTAAAATGTCAGCATTCAATGGTTTTATTCATAGATTTATTAACATCCTGTTACTGCAAGAAAATTTCAAGAAAGCATTGAAATTAATAGAAAAATAATGGGTACAATCCCAAAATAATAAATAATATTTTGAAAAAAGAAGGTAGAATCACATTGAATGAAGTTTACCCTGTAGATAAAGTGAAACAAAAATTCAACACCTCAACCTACGTTGGCATTACTAGTGAGGAACTGAAATCATTCTTGAGTAGCAATAATTTCAACATAGCTTTCCAAACTAATAATAGTTTAGGCAAATATATAAGAAATAATAAAACCAAATCAGATAAAAATAATAAATCAGGTGTTTATAGATTGAATTGCAATGACCGTATTAATTTCTACATTTGTAGAACACATAAAAATCTTGATATTATAATATCGGTATATAAACGCAGTTTTTCAAATAAAAAATTAGATTCAAATTTCGCGAATCATATTCTAGAAAATAATCACTCTTTCGATTCACAGTTTGAAATTTTGCATACAGATAATAAATATTGGGAAACTTTAGAAATCAACAAACACTAACACTCAGGTAGACTCATCAATGTACAAGTCGATTTAAGCCCTTCATCTTTATTGAATCTCTTCAGGGAGCAATCTATACCTGTAATCAATAACCATTCGAGAAGAAGCAACCCAATAAGCACTTAATAAATCAAGAAAATTTGTATTTATATTCTCATTCTTATCTTTATATAGTTGTCATAATTTCTGTACATAAATTCGTCTGAAGAAGCTACGGTGTAGTGAAAACCGTTACGAATCGCAATTATTTTATGTTATAATGTTAGAAAGGATTATTAACGAAATGAATTTTAGTATTAGCAATGAATCGGTTTACTGTTTCTCAAAGAAATTAGGAAAACAACAGAAATCTGGGGCTATCGACGAGATTTTTTGAAAGCTCGGAATGATTATAGATATAATATAAATATAATGATGTACTTTTGTCTTATTTTCACAATGTTAATTTCGGTGCACACGATCGGTATCGATAGTTACGTCGATTTCAAGTGTCTTGAGTAGTTGTTCCCAAACTCTTTTGTTTTATAGACCTCTATTGATTCTCAGGATCTTGGTGCTGTAATTCCTGAACTTGAATGAGGTAAGGATGAAACAAATGTTCCTTTAAGATAGCATGAATCATCGTTTTAGGAACGACCAACTACAAACCTAAACGCCGCGTGTTTAATTCTGCGTTTTCCTCAACCATGTCCAAAATTTGTTCTCGCGTTCTACCGTCCTTACTGTTCGTTGCCGTCCTCGATCCAAATTCTTGGGCTTGAAGCAACCATTCTCGCGCAGGCGCCTCTGTAGATTTCCGAACGTTTGGTGGTTCGGCATTATGCGATGTGGAAATGTTTCAGCATATACTCTCGCTTTCACGTCCATTGCCTTGACAAAATCCGTACACCATAACCGTATCAACTATTTCAGAGTAACTGTACATCTCCGTGCATAATAGTGATGAAAAATCACCAAAATACCTAGTTGAGAACTTAAAGGAACACTGTTGTGTCAACAATTGATTGTCAAGCCTAATAAAATGACAATCTGCCAGACCACAGAAATAAATCCAAAGCCAACATGGTCAAATGTGATATTTTGACTTGCTAGGTGGTTGAAGAAAAGAAATCATGAATTTAAAAAGTGTTTTTGCGATTGAACCACTTATCATATCAAAATTCCTCAAGAAACAAAAAGTTTTATGATCAGCGTAGGTACTCAATGTCTGAAACAGTTTTGCTCAAACGCAGACAGATAAAAATTATGGTTGATTAAAAACACGTTCGAGTTTTAAGGACACTTAAAATGTGAATAACGCACCCGATTATGCATACCAAATATGATTTCTATCGATCGAGTTGTTCTCGAATTATTTGAGAAATAAGAAAAAATGTTTGGATTTGGCGACCTCTAGCGGTCAAATGCTGCGTAATGATGAATATTGGCTATTACAAGTAATTATGCAGGAAAATATGAAACTCAATGAAATACTGTCATCAGAATTCAAACCAAAGAGGGGAGTGAGGCAGGGTATATTCTTTCTCCTCAGTTATTCAACATATACACTGAATACATAATGAGAAAGGCATTAGACGGATGGAAGGGCGGCATACCAATTAACGGAAGATGTGTAAATAATCTGAGATTCGCGGATGATACGGTCCTCCTGGCAACAAGTGAGGAAGAACTGACTGAGCTTGTTAGCAGAGTGGAGAGGAGAGTACGGAACTTGGCTTGGAACTGAATGTTTCTAAAACAAAAATCATGATCGTGGACAGGATGAACAACAATCAACCAGAAAAAAGCAAATTGATAGGTTTGATGTAGTTCAAGAATATCTTCATCTGGGATCCTTGATAACAAACGTAGGAAACGTAGAACGAGAGGTTAAACGTATATGCGAACTAACCAAGGTAGCTACGAAAAAATGAATAAAATTTGGGCCGATCGGAATATCGCTATTTCCCTTAAAACCAGGCTTATGAAGTGCCTCATCTTTCCAATTCTCACATACGGCTGCGAATCTTGGTCCTTCGAATGAGCGAAAGAAGAAAAATCGACGCGACAGAAATGATGTGTTGGAGAAAGATGCTTAACATCCCATGGACACAACGCCGAACGAATACATCGATTCTAAAGCAACTCCGCATAAAACAAAGATTTCGAGTGCAATTCAACTCAAAATATTGAGATACTTCGGACACATCATGAGAAGAGGACCAGAGAATTTGGAAAAAATCATTATTCAGGGGAAAGTAGATGGAAAGAGAGGAAGAGGAAGGTCCCCAACACGATGGATGGATCAAATTACAGAAACAACAGGCCGACCCATGCATTCTCTAGTTGTAATGGCACAGGATAGAAAGGAATGGAAAACTTTCATTGATGACATTTCATTAGTCGCTACATCCTCAGGAGAGGATAAAGAATGAAGAGAGATGCAGGGAAAGATAAACATCAGGAGTAGACTTGGACGTCGGCTGCATAACCTGAGAAAGTGGACAGAGATGACATCAGCAACACTATTCCGAACAGCTGTGAATAGAGT
This sequence comes from Cryptolaemus montrouzieri, assembly GCA_013387265.2. Classification (NCBI taxonomy): domain Eukaryota; kingdom Metazoa; phylum Arthropoda; class Insecta; order Coleoptera; family Coccinellidae; genus Cryptolaemus; species Cryptolaemus montrouzieri. The sequence goes on from JABFTP020000185.1 coordinate 17,785,074, forward strand.
CAAATGGGCCAATCTGATCGCCAACATCCACAGAGGATAGGCACAAGAAGAAGAAGAAGCGACCAAACGAAGAAACTTTTCATATAGGTAAGTTGGCCTAAATCGACTTATTTCGAACTGAAGAATCGGTGGTATAAGGTTGTACACAAAATTCACGGACACTCTGTCTATTCAAATATATAAATTATTACTATTAATTATTATTGTTATAACAGTCGTAGTATAATAAAAATTAAACACTTATAACGAAATGTAACTTCTACAGTGGTAATAAAAAATAAAATATAATTTCGATGAGATGGATGTACTTGATGGATTGCGAGCAAATTATCAAAATTTATCAAATTTGAGTTTTGTTAGGAATAACCGCAAATCTTCCCGTTCTGTGATATTCAATCTGCTGCTTCTTTTTGTTAATAAATTTATAACGGTACTTAGACTTTTTTCGGCGAGATATGACAAGGGACACGCTATCAGAAGCTTTTGCGCGATTGTCCACAGTCCAGGATACTTTTGATGTATTTATGCTTGCAGGCAGAATTTTTGATATCCTCTTTCAAATTTCACCTGTCGCTCTTCATTAGTGCTAAGCTGTAGTAGCTCCTCTTTTAATATCACGTTCTCCACTTCCTTTTCATCGAATGGATTCATTTCCATCGACAGAATGTCTTCAAATCTGATTTTAAAATCATCATGCAGGCAATCAAATGTTGAACGTATATCTGAATATCTTCATCGAGGCATTCTACCTGCGATAAGACTGAAAACTATGAAAATTCGCGGCAAAATGTTCCTTACACTCTTTGTTTCTATTAAATTAAGGCTATCTTCATGTAATTGTAAGTTGAGCAAATCTGTTAAATACGCGATGTCTGCTCTAAAATTGATTGATGAATGAAAATATAAAGATTTCTAGTTTTGTTACGGTGGCTAAAAATTTTGCTAATCTAATTGAATAACTTGATAAGACAAAGTTCTAGAAAATGTAGAGATTACAAACAACAATGAGCAATTTGATTCTACATGAAACATCTGATTTATACAATTCTAAAGTCTTACAAAAGTCTTTCTGAGTCAAGTGACTTGTGATTAATATTCCCCGTACCGTGTGAATCTGAACAATACTGCTATGGTGATCGGAATCTGCCGTTCGTCTTTGAAAAATACAAGCCTAATCAATCAAAGCGAGATAAAGTTGGAAAAGGGTCAACATCTACAGTTCTCACCGTTTTAATTAATGATTCTCTCTGGAAAAGCAGCGCAATTTATCGAATGGAATTCTTCTCGTGGACGTTCTTTCTAGTTAAGGACCGGGAATGCCATTTCATGGCTGGCTTGATCTATTCATTACACGCTACAATTTGTCTGCTAAGTATTACATTTCCGCTTGCTTTGCTAGTAAGCTATGAAAAATTTTAAGAAAAATGGGCGTATTGTTAAGATTATCGCAGTTTAGTCCTAATGGAATGAAATTAAAGGAAATGTTAGAAATTAAGAAATATTTAATTATACAAACTTTAACAAGGAGATTTATTCAACAATTCTTAAATTGTCAAATATTCTCTTTTGGGGCGATAGTTCTTAAGCTTGTCTACATAAATCACAGGGTGGCAACACTTCTTTTTGAGAGGTGCCAATTTTTATCTATACATTCTTCTTTCTAGGTTAGGTTAGGTAAGGTTAGATAGATGTACTACTAACATCTATTCCTTACCGAGCATCATTTTTGGGTTGTGTATTTGCTTTCTTGCTACCAGCGACAGATTTTTGCGAACACTTTCCACCTGGCCGAAAATATCAGAAATGCTACAGATAATTTATCGTCAAATCTCGTGAATATTAGCTGCAGCCCCATAACTGAGTTTGGCAACGGTGGCTTACAAAACTTGTAAAAAGATTTTGTCAATGTGCACAGCTGTTCATATCGCTCCGAGTATTATCTTGTTTTGCTGTGGTAAATTACCGCTAAAATTTCGAAATTTTGATACTGTTTCAGTGTATTGCTAAGTGGAGATATATATTCCGAAATTTTCACTATTGATTACCTAGAAATAGTGAAATTTCCCAGTGCCATTATTGATATCCAGTATAAAGTCAGTTTCTTTTCCCTTGTTTTAGGGGATAATAATATGGACCTGAAAGATATAGACTCGGCAGATACTATAAGGTACCTATGCACTATGGGTTTGTATGATTTCATCTCGTACATAAACGATCCAACTAGGGTAACGGACACGTCCTCTACTACAGTTGACCACATTTTTGTCAGAAAACCTTCGTAAACAAGAGGGCAACGAAATTTGTCAGTTCATTCTGGAGTTTTTCAAAATTCGCTGAAAGATCCATCTACATAATTCTTAGAAGTTAGGTCCAAAAATAAACAGGAAAACACAGTTACCTAAAATCATAAGAAAGGGGATATTGGCTACAAAAGAGTCAACGCAGACCTGGTACAAGAATCATGGCTACAGGTTCTGAACATGCATGATCCCCAGAAGACATGTTGAATATTCAGTGTCCATCTGAATAAATACATAAAAATTGCTTCATTCATGCGACAATATAGCGAAAAATCTGAAGAAAAATAAAACGTTGGATAACAAGCCGACTTGTGTCATCTTTAAAATATCGCGATAAAATGAAATTGAATTTGAAAAAAAATAACACTGTGGAGAATAAGATTGAATTTAACAAATGTGGGAACATTTTAAACAGAATTTTAAGAAGAGCTAAGAATTCATATCAAGGTGATAAAATTAGAAGCGCGGGAAAAGACACAAAAAAATATGGAACGCTATAAATGAAATAAATAATGAACCTGAAACGAAAGAACCTTTGCCGAATGAAATAAGTAGTAAAAAGAGACGTGTTGTTACAGACGTGGTAGATAAGGCCAATAACTTCAACGAGTTCTTTTTAATGTATGCAGGAATATGGCACAAAAAATTAAGAATTACGGTAGTAGTGTAGATCTTCCAGAGCCTCCAAATATCGTTAATTTTATGTATCTGGACCCTGTTTCCGAAAACGAGTTAATTAAATTGATGAGTTCCCTCGAAAACAACAGATCTCCTGGTCCAGACAACATTAGCTCGGAAACCATTGAAAAATCCATCTGAATATCGTGAAGCCTTCAGCCACGGCCCCTCTATACAAGGCCAAAGCTGCTCATGTGACAACAGCACGTGACGTCACATTAACAGGGTTACTTGACATTGAACTAGCACAGAGTTTATATGGCGCGAGTATTTTAAATTGAATTCGCATGCATTCAAATGATGCTATAATATGAAAACTTTTGCTCTGCACCCAAGAGCTGAGCTTACAAGTCATGGAAGATAAATCCAACAGAGGAAACAAGAACAACCTTCGTACAAATACAGAACGTATACAACCTGATGACTGCAAGAGCAAAGGCCAATTTCAACGAAGGGGTAACTAATGAACTCCTTGACAGTTCTGCTCTATGGCGAGGACTATCAGTGCCAGTTTCTGCAAATTTGTGTTTCCGCCTCTTGTTAGAGCAGACGGAAGTATAGCATTATCTCCGAAAGAGAAAGCCGATCTCTTTGCTCTCGTGTTCTCAAATAATTCTGTGCTAGATTCATCTAACGCATTAACACCGAACATTCTACCTACAAATTCTTTCATGGCAGAAATCAAGTTCAGAGTTTGCACTGTGCGACGGGCTCTCGAGCAGCTGAACTGCAAAGAGGCTGTTGAACTAGACGAAATACCGCCAATCGTCCGAAGACAGTGTGCTCTCGAACTGGCGCCTATTCTCAAACGTCTGTCTCAGATTTCTTATGAAAGCCAGACATTTCCGAGCAGCTGAAAAATAGCGAGAATTCAACCGTTCGCAAAGAAAGGAAAGAAATTCTTACCCCAAAACTACCGCCCTGTTGCACTTCTCCCCATTATGTCCAAAGTGATGGAGAGAGTCATAAACGATGAACTCACCAAATATCTTGAGTTGCAAAGAATTATTAACGACCGTCAGTATGATTTTCGCAGCCAATGATCGACAAGAGATCTGCTTGCCTACGTCACTTATGTTTGTACATCAACGATAGAAAAGCATGGGGAATCTAGAGCAATAGTCCTCGACATCTTTAAAGTCTTCGATAGGGTTTGGCATGCAGCCTTGTTGAATAAACCTGCTGCATATGGGCTTCCAGAAAAATTGCGGTGTTGGATAAGTAGCTTTCTTTCAAATAGATCAGTGCAATTAGTGTTCGATGGTACAAAATCTGATTGTTTATAGTTGCAAACAGGAGTACCTCAGGGATCCTTTCTTTCACCAACCTTGTTTCTGTTGCATATAAACGATCTTCTGTCATCTACAGAGAACAAGATCTTCGGTTTTGCACATCATTGTACCCTGGTTCCGTCTTTCATTAGTCTGCAGCCGATCACTGCTGTGGAATACCAGCGTCAGAGATGTCAACGAATTATTAACTGTAACTTTGATTTACAGAGGATTTCGCAAAGGGGGTCAGTTGAACCTGGTGAGCTTCAACGCTAGCAAGACGCAAGCAACTACGTTTTCTAGAAAGGTCCCTGCTGAAGAACCTCCTCTATCGATGCGAGGCCCACAAATTGATTCCGAAGATTCGATGCACCTTCTCCGGAATGACAGTCAACTCAACTGGGAATTTGTGCCCATGTATGGGGATCTGCGCCCAAACATTCGTTGCAGATGTTGGATGTTGGAACGGACGACCCGGAGATCTCCCGCGATCTCCAACCGCTGGCTCTCAGAAGAGAAGTTTCTGACCTTTCTCTGTTTTACAGATACTTCCACTGACGATGCTCCAAGGAGCTTGTTCCGGAAAAATTCATGTTTTGCCGCAACACTAGGCTGGCCAAGAGTTCTCATCATATGGCGGTACATTTAGCGACCCCCCGAACCTCTCTCTATAATAATTCCTTTGTTTACACGGCCGGTGAGCTGTTGAACTCGCTTGAGTCCAACATACTCCCTTTTCAAGAAGCGAGTAAACAGACACACAATTCCTCCCAGGCGCCCACTCATGTGGTGTAACAGGATCGCCAATTCCTGGGAAGCGCGCATAAAAAAAATGAGTATATAAATACAAATCGTCTTAAGTAATTAAGTGCTTAGTAAGTTTCTTCTTCTTAAGTAGTTAAGTGGTCATTAATGGCAGGTATATCCAAGAAAAATTTAAGAATAGATTGCTCATTAATGAGTCTACCTGAGTGTTTCTGTGTTTGTTGATTTCTGAAGGGCAACCTACAAATGAGTACATTATTTTCAATTTCAATATTTCAATTATCTTTATATCGCCGAAATGTTATGTGCAACTCAACCAACTGTTTGAATTGTGATCACAATATGCGCACAACTTAAATATACTGTGAATTAATATATTTGTTCTAAAAGCTGGTAAAATTGAACCAGATAAAAGTTCAATTCAGTTAAATTAGTGTAAATAGAAAAACTTTTTCAAGAATGTATATTATCTGTTCCATATGCTCAAGGTAATATGGAGTGGTTTATCCTCCTAGCAGGGGCTTAGCTCAACCAAATCTAATCGTAGTTCCAACCTCTGATCCTGTTATGCCGATCTATTCCTTTATCTAATCGTTTCTTTGAAATGACGTTGATACTAATCAGTGAAACAATCCGGAATTCTTCTGCCCAATCCTATGTTCTCTATCCAATCATAATTCATATAAGCTAGAAATTAAACCAAGAGTATCTAGAAATCTAATTTCACCAAAGAAAATGCCAAGGAATGATCAATTTAAGCGAACTTTTTCATACCCCACAATATAAAGGAGAACCACGTACTTCCTTTTCGTTTAAAATGGTGTCCAAATCCGTGCAAGACGTATTGTTTAAGTTCTAGATACCCATAATGAGAATATATAGCAAAGTAATCTCATTCAGAGCCAATCCTGATTTACAGAATGGAGATCTTCTCGAAATGAAAACTCTCTCTATATCCCTAAGCCCAGAAAACTTATAAAACCAAAAGAAAATTGTCAAAAGCGCTTCATTATTCGAGTTCTGTATTCAGAAAGACAAAAAAAAGTTGCTGCCAATCGTTGTCTCTCTCTCTTTCTCTGCTCTTTTAACAATGTTTAAGACAATAATGATCATCTACAAAAGCTTCAATCCTATTTAATTAGGCCCATGTCTTGGATTATCGAATACCCAATTATGTTTTTCTCAATAATTCAAAATACCTTTCACAAATTTTTGTATAACATACATAACAATACACGTGTACTCCCTGGACATGTCGAACATGTCTTAACGGCATAAGAGTCAAAGCGGAAGGCCAAGTCGAACATTAAACTTCAAATATTACTATCTATATTATTTGAGGTTGACAATCAGAAACCAACGGATGTTTTCTTACTACCGGCAACGGTGCAGTGATACGAGATCTTCACTTGACAATTCAAACTAACCTATAAAATCAAAACAAAATGAAGACAAGAGCTGCTTAATCTTGTGTTGACATTAAAACATAAAAACTAGCTTAAGATGAACACCAGCTGGATATTCAGATGATCATAATTCGTTCACCAGTACAAAAGAACTTTTCCCAACCTAATCGTTTGTTTTGTTTGTTTTCGTGGACGTACAGTTTAAAGTGGACTCCGAACCACCCATCTGGACCGTGTACTGATAAATGACACCACTTATTGGATCACCAATTATCATGGCCTTCGATTGCATATGGGTTTAGCCAGTAGCCATGTGCCCAACTCAATGTATGTCTTTGTCAAATTCACTTTTTTGTTTCAAGGACAACATCCATAACTTGAATATGGCATATTCCTACATACTTGCTCACTAACCACCGTTCAGCGGCGGTAACCTAATAGTTCAAAAATGATATCAGGTCTGTAATTGGTCTTCTCAAAATGTTACACGCTTTTGGTAGGCAGCCAATTATTAACACATATTTTCTTCCGGATATATCTTCGAAATTCGATGTTTTTTCTTTTCTTGGTGCATATGTTCCTCTCATGAGAAATAGAATGTTAGTTTGTTTCGTCTTTTAACAATGTGCTCGGAAACTTAGCCCATTTACACAGAAGAACCTTCAGACTTATACTAGATTCCGAACTACTCTGCTAGACTGTGCAATGATAACTGCCAACGCAGGATTACAAGTTATCTGGTCTTCGGAAGTTTATGACCTCTTTAGGCGACATTTTACAATTTCACTCTTTTATTCAAGGACAACATCCATAACTTGAACCTGAATTCGGACCAGGTACCTCGGCTAAGCATATTTCCACATACTTGCTCACTAACCGTGCAGTTACCCAGGCGGTTAAAAATAAAATGAAGGAAATTAATTTACATGTTGCAAGAAACCAGTATATTAATAACAGTAGTTGATAAATTTTTTCGAGTAACGTTTTATCTTCTTAAAAATTTTAATATTAGGTAATAATGCAACGAAATTTTAGACTGGTAGAATGTACTTCAGCAGTCGTGTAAGATGGCCTAAGTTGGACTTATACAAGAATAGGCCAAAGGCGGGGGGTGTCTCATCCAACTGTTTCCAGAATGTTTCGCACAAGGGAACTGGTAGTCATGACAAAAACACCTAGAGCACGAATGACGATCCATGTTCGTCATTTAGGAATTTCCTCATTAAGACAACGATTCGCTACTGCCAAGCACATTCAAATGCAGTTTCGACAGTGGAATAACTATAAGTACTGGAACGATACGAATTTGGTTTGAGGTTTCGTGTCGTGCATCGAGGCCCTGCTCGAAAAGTCAAAAAGCCTGATTGAATTTTGACAGAGAACTTGTCAATTGGTGAGAAGTTACTTGGGAGAGAGTTTTGTTCACAAATAAATCGAGATTTTGCCTTTTGCATTGCGATCGATGTTCTCTAGTGTACAGACGTCGAAATGAGATGTATGTCAGTGCAATTTTTACCTAATAATGGTATTGGTGGAGGTTTAATAATGATGTGCGAAGGAATTTTTTGAACACCCACACTGATCTGGTTATTTTAAATATTGGAACCCTGAATGTTCATTTAAGTAGAACTTGTTGTAGCATTTGCGGCAAACATGGAACGAAACTTTTTGTTCATGCAATATAACGCCAGAGCTCACTAAGTTTATATCGTTAGGATCCACCTTCAAGGTCACGAATCACCGCAATGGAGGGGCCTGCCTGACGTACAGAGCTGCATCCCATCGAACATGTCTGGGGCACTCTCTATAGAAGATTAAGAAGCCAGCAAAACCAGCCATCTACCATTAATGAGGTTTTGAACAGAATGATAGAAATTTGGCCCAAATTGATTAAAATGCTATAAAGTCGTTGATTTTGAGTATGAATCGTAGATGTCATGTAGTACTTCTCGCCGAAATTATAAAATCCGGTATTAACAAGTTTTTCAAGACTTTTTTTGCTATTACTTTTATTTCCATTTCGTGAATTACTGGATAAATAATTTTTTTTGTTGAATTTGGGAGGCCTTTACTTGGTAAAATTCCATTATCAATAATAAAAAACAAGTACTGTGTTTTAAGGAATTTTACTTGATAATTGCGATTCGTAACGCGTTTCACTACACCGTAGCTTCTTCAGACGAATGAATATACAAAAATATAAATGAGAATATAACTATAAATGTTCTTGAGTAATTAAAAGCTAATTGGGTTTCTTCTTCTTAAGTGGTTATTTATGACAGGTATATTCAATAAAATTAAGGAATAGATTGCTCCCCGAAAAGATTCAATTAAGGTGAAGGGCTTAAATCGACTTGTTCATTGATGAGTCTACGTAAGTGTTTGTATTCATTGATTTCTAAAGTTTCCCATGTATGCAAAATTTCAAACTGTGGGTCGAAAGAATGATTATTTTCTAAGAGATAATTCGCGTTATTTGAATCTGATTTTTTATTTGAAAAACTGCGTTTATGTTCCGATATTCTAATATCAAAATTTTTATGTGTTCTACCAATGTAGAAATTATCACAGTCATTGCAATTCAATATATTCATTCGTCTGAAGAAGCTACGGTGTAGTGAAACGCGTTACGAATCGCAATTATTAAGTAAAATTCCTTAAAACACAGTACTTGTTTTTTATTATTGATAATGGAATTTTACCAAGTAAAAGCCTCCCAAATTCAAATGTTAAAGAAAGCTGATACCGGCTTTTTGGCTTTGTGGTATTTCAAAATACTACTAAGATGTGCAGTTCACACTCAGAATATATGGTTCTTCTCAATGTGCTTAAAAAACAGGTTGACTCCCAATTACATACGATTGAAGACACATAACAACAGTGGACCAGCAAGAAGAGCAATCGAGAAAGGCCAACGCATATGGCTCAAAGAGGATATGAAGATCCAGCACAACAGGAGGGACGTTGCAAACATATATTTGAAGGTAATCCATACGGATTTATTGTTTAGATTGCACCCTGTTGAGTTTGATATTTTAGACTCTAAATCCAGATACGATGTCAAAATTTTAATTCATAAAAAGTTTCAGCAATAACAGAAAAAGTTGAATTCACTTAAATTCAAAATTTCTCCACCCAAACCTTCAACTGATAAATTTTCAGACCATAAATTTTTTGACAGATTCACTAATTTAACTGATACTGATTTTACACAACCACAAAAAGATCTATTAGAAAAATGATTCAAACATAATTTACATCCAAAACATAATAAAACTAATTTTGAACAGTTAGGCATAGACTCCGAAATCATTCTCAAAAACTCTAAAGATAATATTTTAGTCAAACATCAAACAGCAAAAATCATCAAAGAAGACTTTTCGAAATTATCACCTCATTGCAATTCCGATTATAAGGTAATAAAAACAATTCGTGAAAATAGTACCAAGAACGATTTAGTATTCACTAAAGCAGATAAAGGTAACACCGTCATCGCGATTAGTAAAACCGATTATATTTCTAAAACTGAAGAATTCTTAACAGCCGGAAACTATATAACATCAACTAAGGATCCTACCGCAAAATTTCAGAAAGTGGTTGAAAACATAATTTCGACAGCAGAATCATTAATTACAGACCACGAAAATATAAATTCATTAACTTCAATCCACAATCCCCGAATTATATTCGTTGATAAAACTTCATAAACCTGATTAACCTATTAGACCTGTTGTTTCTTATATAACGGCACCTTCGTTCAAACTTTCAAAATTCCTCAACGACTTGCTAATAAATCATTGCAATTCTAAATCTAAATTTTCGGTCAAAATTCATACGAACTTATTGCCAACATCAAAGATACCACTATACAACCTAATTCCAAACTCATTTCTTTCGATTTCTATTTCCCAACATTCCTCCGAAAGATACGTATTACTTAGTTGAAGAATTATTAGAAAAGAATCATGTAAATACTATCAGTAAATCAGATATTCTTTCATTTGAATTTGGGAGGCTTTTACTTGGTAAAATTTCATTATCAATAATACAAAACAAGTACTGTGTTTTTAGGATTTTACTCAATAATTGCGATTCGTAACGCGTTTCACTGCACCGTAGCTTCTTCAGACGAATGTCTGAATTCGTCTGAAGAAGCTATGGTGTAGTGAAACGCGTTACGAATCGCAATTATTAAGTAAAATTCCTTAAAACATAGTTCTTGTTTTGTTTTTTATTATTCTTTCATTATTACAAATTTGTTTAGATCAAAATTATTTCCATTTCAATAACAAATATTATACTATTGAAGACGGCTTGATTATGGGCAATCCGTTAAGTCCTTTGTTAGCAGAAATATTCATGAATAACTATTCAAGACGGCCTGATTATGGGCAATCCGTTAAGTCCTTTGTTAGCAGAAATATTCATGAATAACTTAGAGAAATTAATTCATAATCATCCATTCAGTAAATATTTTTTATACTGGTATCGCTATGTAGACGATATCATTATTTGCTTCACAGGAACAGATAGACAGTTGAAACCTTTCGAAAATCATATAAATTCATTACATCCAAAAATTGCATTCACAGCCGAAATAGAAAGCAATAATTCGATAAATTTCTTAGACGTAACAATTTCGAATGAAAATGGTAAACATGTTTTCGCAATTTACCATAAGCCGTCACATACAGATATTATAATACATAACTCGTCGTGTCATCCATATCAACATAAAATGTCAGCATTCAATAGTTTTATTCATAGATTGATTAACATCCCGTTATCACCAGAAAATTTCAACAAAGAACTAAATTTGATTAAACAAATAGCCAAAAATAATGGTTACAATCCCAAACTAATAAATAATATTTTAAATAAAAACAAAGTACAATCGCATTGAATGAAGTTTACCCTGTCGATAAATTGAAACAAAAATTTAACACCTTAACCTACCTTGGCATTACAACGAAATTCAAATCTTTCTTGAGCAGCAATAATTTCAACATAGCTTTCCAAACTAATAATAGCAAAGGCAAAAATATGAAAAATAATAAAACCAAATCAGATAAAAATAATAAATCAGGTGCTTATAGATTGAATTGCAATGACTATGATAATTTCTACATTGGTAGAACACATAGAACATAAACGCAGTTTTTCAGTTGAAAAATCAGATTAAAATTACGCGAATCATCTCTTAGAAAATAATCATTTGTTTGACCCACAGTTTGAAATTTTGCATACAGATAATAAATATTGGAAGGTAGATCTTTGGGAAACTTTAGAAATCAATAAATACAAACACTTAGGTAGACTCATCAATGAACAAGTCGATTTAAGCCCTTCACCTCTATTGAATCTTTTCGGGGAGCAATCTATTCCTTAATTTTATTGGATATACCTGTCATAAATAACCACTTAGGAAGAAGCAACCCAATAAGCTTTTAATTGCTCAAAACATTTATATTTATATTCTCATTCCTATTTTCTGTACATTCATTCGTCTGAAGAAGCTACGGTGTAGTGAAACGCGTTACGAATCGCAATTATTAAGTAAAATTCCTTAAAACACAGTACTTGTTTTTTGTTATGGATAAATAATTGTTCAACATAGTTAAATTTATTCTGAATAAATTAAAATTTTGATTTCGAATGAAAGCACATATGAATTTTCAATTCTCTCTTGAGAAACGTAGCAACCATAAGAATAGCAATCATCACAGTGTCTTGTATTCTATCTGACTAATGTTTGTGCCCTATTGTATTGGCGTCCATAATATATGTGAAAACACGATTATATACTTTATCTATTATCTACATGTGTTCGGCAAAATTAGTTGCGGATTGATTGGGTTCCATGGAAAAGGCACTATTTGGATTATCGTATTTTCAATTATGCATATTTGAGTACAAACATACACTATTTGATTTGTTGTCATGCAATTCAACGAGACGCCATGTTTAATAGTTGAAATCATTGTTGAATCGAATAGAAAGTGTGATATGCTTTGAACTGGGAATTCACACATATACATTGAGGATATTGGGTGTAACATGAATATGAAAGACAATTAATTATTTAATGATTGAAGAAGTCAGATCATTGTTGAGATGTTGGGCGATATGATGAGAATTAATTGGAATCAAACGTAATCACTGTCTTTTTTTGTCCAGCAGTTACTGATGTTATAGTAATTACGGGTGTTGTAGGGGTTTTCCCTGTTTTGTTGATCCATATGAAACTCACATGGTTCAAATAGTTAATTGTTTCCGCCATTTTTGAATAAATCTCTTGTGAAAATATAATACAAAGTTCAATTTCTTATTATTATCACATATGGTTCATCTATTTCTTCTTAATATCTCGAGCTTACACTTTGAGGAGTGTGAGAGTTTAATTGTGTTTTAAATGAGTTCTAGGACTCTGAATTCTTCTATGTGCTGATTGCATAGAAAGATATTTGGCTAAATTTTTCGTTCAATGACAGTTATGTTCACCAATCGAAAATAGCAATCGTCATGGTGGTTAACTGGTTCTTTCCAGATCAAAGCAGTTTCGTACCGGAAGGTTTTTCTTTTCTTATTTGTCATGAACGGAAAAACTCAACGCAAGTTTCACACATCTTTTGAGAAACTCAAAGATCATCACATATTTCCAGTGGACGCCCAAAGTTATTTCCGTGATAGTTAATTGATTTCACCGTTATTACGTGATAGTTAATCATGATGATGTTAGGAAATTGAAACTATGTATTATACTATCACAAGAGGTTTTATTGAAAATCAGGATTGCAATTTCGGTCTCTTGACCATCTTCAGCGGACAACAAGTATTGAACTAAAGTTGAAAATACATACATATATAAATTGGTAGGAACAAAATCAATCCCGTGTGGGGTTGCTAGTCCTCCATCGAGCGCCTCCCAAGGTGGCAGATAGGGGAACGCCTCCTAGCTATATGTGGTACCTAGGAAATGAAATACTCGGGGCGGACCAAAACTAGCACCTGATTAAAGGCAGCAGTTTCATCTGTACCAAAGCATGCCGTAGGAAGATAAACTTGTCAAAACGGTGTACAACTTGGACGCGAAAAGCGCAGCTGAAACAGTCTTAACGTTTTTCACACTATGGTGTAGAAACAAAACTCCCCCTACACTATACTACTTCCATATCATCCAAATGACTAGTACAAAGAGGAGCATGGCCCTCAGTCCGATGCACCCTTTAGGTGGGTTAGATTATCACGACACGAGATCTCAAACCAAATTCGTATCGTTCCAGTACTTATAGTTATTCCACTGTCGAAACTGGATTTGAATGTGCTTGGCAGTAGCGAATCGTTGTCTTAATGAGGAAATTCCTAAATAACGAACATGGATGGTCATTCGTGCTCTAGGTGTTCTTGTCATGACTACCAATTCCCCGGTGCAAAACATTCTGGAAACAGTTGCATGAGACACCCCCCACCTTTGGTCTATTCTTGTATAAGTCCAACTTAGGCCATCTTACACGACTGCTGCAATACATTCTACCAGTCTCAAATTTCGTTGCATAATTACCGAATATTAAAATTTTTAAGAAGATAAAACGTTACTTGAAAAAATTTATCAACTGCTGTTATTAAGAAACTGGTTTCTTGCAACATCTTAATTAATTTCCTCCATTTTATTTTTAACCGTCTGGGTAACTGCACGGTTAGTGAGCAAGTATGTAGAAATATGCTTAGCCGAGGTACCTGGTCCAAATTCGGGTTCAAGTTATGGATGTTGTCCTTGAATAAAAGAGTGAAATTGTAAAATGACGCCTAAAGAGGGCATAAACTTCCGAAGACCAGATAAGTTGTAATCCTGCGTTGACAGTTATCATTGCACGGATTCAAGGCTTCTTCGAGATCGACATAAAAGTCTTTAACCATGTCACCCGTTTTATCATTGGTTGGTGCATATGCCTGTTTGATATTCAGATTATGGTGAGAGGTTTTAAGCTTTAGTAACATGACTCGCTCTCCGAACGGGATAAAACCGACAACAGATTTTTCTAATTCCGACGTAATCATGATGGCGACCCCATAACGGCGTTCAAGATCATTACCTCCAGAATATATGACACCGTGTTTGGTCTTTAGTTTTCTTGAGCCGGGCCATCGACGTTGGCGAGTTTTCCGGCCATGTATAAACTGCGCACATTCCACGTGGCAATTCGTGTTGTTTTGTTATTTATTTGGTGTTTGATTAGAATACTATAAAGTCGTTGATTTTGAGTATGAATCGTAGATGTAATGTAGTACTTATCGCCGAAATTATAGAATCCGGTATTAACAAGTATTTTAAGACTTTTTTACTATTACTTTTATTTCCATTTCGTGAATTACTGGATGAATAATTGTTCAACGTATTTAAATTTATTCTGAATAAATTAAAATTTTGATTTCGAATGAAAGCACATATGAATTTTCAATTCTCTCTTGAGAAACGTAGCAACCATAAGAATAGCAATCATCACAGTGTCTAGTATTCTATCTGACAAATGTTTGTGCCCTATTGTATTGGCGTCCATAATATATGTGAAAACACGATTATATACTTTATCTATTATCTACATGTGTTCGGCAGAATTAGTTGGCAAGATTACAATAGTTCTTGGAGATTTTATCGCAAAGATCGGATCAGAAAATGACGATGGAGATTATGTCGGAAGATATGGTCTGGGAGGACGGAATGTAAGAGGCGATCGACTAGCACATTTTTGCTCAAAACAACGAACAACACCATTGCCAACACTTTTTCAAGCTCCATAAACGACGTTCCTACACTTGGCGTTCACCTGCTGATCGAGACGGACATATTGTAAGAAATCAAATAGATTACATTCTCGTAAGACACTACTATAAAAAGTTTATTAAATCAGTCAAAACCTATCCTGGAGCAGTTATCAACAGCGACCACAACCAAGTTGTGATGATATTAAAATAGGCCGCTCTGTCAAATCTAAATTGGCCCTACGACAGAAACGGATTGATATAAGGAAACTCGAGAATCCTGCAGAAAGAACACAAATCAGTCAAAAACTTCATGGGAAGTTTTGAAGAAAGCGTTGACTCCGATCCAGGAGACCGATATAGGATTTGCAGATAACATCAAAAAACAGTAGTGGATGACCGATGAAATCCTCACACTTATGAATGTACGAAGCGAACAAAAACACGAAAATACAGATAAATATGACGAAATTAACAGACTCATTCGTACGAAATGCAGACAAGCCAAAGAATGGAATACTAAGGGGTTCCAACAACGAAATTCTTATAGAAGTAGATGAGAAACTAAAAAGGTGGAAAGAATATACCGAAAATCTCTTCAATGACACAAGACCAGACTCACCCCCGGATATATACGAAATCAACGAAAAAGCTCCTGAAATTACAAAAGAAGAGGTCAAACATGCAATTAAACTGCAAAAGAACAGAAAAGCAGTTGGTCCTGACAATGTACATGCGGAAACCTTTAAACTTGCAGCTGTCTAGGACGGGGTTGCTCTAAATCTCATTACTAATGTATTTAACCGAATGTACACAGTCGAAAAAATACCCACAGACTGTCTGAGATTCACTTTTATTACTTTTCCAGAGAAGAACAAGGCATCACAATGTGACGAATACCACATGATCAGTTTGATGTCCCACGTCTTGAAGATATTGTTGCGGATCATTCATACCCATATATACAAAAAATGTGAGTGCGTAATTGATCGTTCGCAATTTGGCTTTAGGAACCGAACGGGTACCCGAGAAGCTCTTTTCTCTTTGAATGTGCTAACTCAGAGATGTAGGGACATGAATGTCGATGGATTCCCATGCTTTGTTGATTATGAAAAAGCTTTTGATTGTGTGTCACAAAAAATGATCAACATCCTAAAATCAACCATGATTGATGCTCAAGATCTAAAGATCACTACTGAACTCTATTGGCACCAAACAGCAACAGTCAGAATCGGAGAGTCCACATCAGAGAAGATGGCAATAAGAAGAGGCGTGAGACAAGGATGTATACTATCCCCATTGCTGTTTAATCTCTATTTTGAGGTATTATTCATCGAAGCTCTTGAAAATTCTACTGCAGGCATAAAGATCAATGGAATCAATATAATTAACCTTCGATATGCAGATAATACTGTCGCGATAGCCAGCAGAATAACAGAATTTCAATGCCTTATGGACCTTATTGTGGAGCATAACGAGAACTTTGGGCTTTATATGAATACATCCAAGACCAAACTACTGGTATTCTCAAAATTACCAAGACCCGTTACTCTAGTGATCAACGGAGAGAACATTGAACAAGTGCCATCAATAAAATACTTAGGTATACTGATCAACCAACAATGCAACCCAAAGATCGAAACATGGAGACATTGAACCGAAACCTCAGGCTAGAGCTCCGGATTGGATTATCGCTGCTACATCTTCCCTGTTCTTCTATACGGATCTGAGAGCTGGGCCAATGATGTTACCACAGAAAAGAGAATCGATGCGAAATCTTACCTAACCTACAGGCGAATGCTGCCAATATCTTGGACGGCATATAAGACAAACATAGATGTTATGCAGCAAATGGGTAAACATAAAGAACTGCTCACGACAATCAAAGAGAGAAAACTGCAGTACCTAGGACATTCTCTGCCTGAAGATAGAAGGAAAGATCGTAGGAAAACGGTCAGTCGGACGGACACAAAATTCATGGCTGAGAGACTAACGCAGATGGTTCGGACAGACATCTGTAGAGATCTTTAGAACTGCGGTCTCCCGCACAACAATAGCCATTTGGATCGCCTACCTTCGTAGTGAGACGGCCTCCTAAGAAGAAGACAAAATTGATAAGGGTGCAAACAAGAGGCAATAAAATAATAATGATACAATCAGGTGTTATTTAAATATTTCAAATAGAAGCAAATAAGCTAGCCCATACTGTTTGTTGCAGTTTGAAAACTTCGATTAATTCCAAGAAATCTAACTTTCGTCTTCTTTACCGAAATCATCATATATATCAAAAATCACAGAATTTCTTTGAAAAGACTAAGGTAAATCAAACACATGGTCTGTCTACTTTTTCGAATAAGAAATTAACAAATAAATAAAAAATTGCTTACTTCGAGGTAAAATCAATATAAGCTAGCCATACACCAGCGTTCTTTAATGCATGAAAGTGAGTGGTGCCCATTTTCAGCACTCAGTAAACTAATCACAAAAGTAAGTAGTCTTCCACTTTTTTAGCAGCCATTTCGTTAAAAATGAAAATTTTGAAACGAAAATTTAGGTTCAGATAGTACTCCATAAGATTTTCAATATGAGGTATATCAGCACCCCTCATCAATATTTAAAATCAGGGTTGTGCTCACCCTCAATTGAAGTCACGATAATAAAAAATCTTCCGTGCCGCATAGCGTGGACGACCCTATATATTTGGTCAACGGTTCAACATCATCTGAATTTGGGAGGCTTTTACTTGGTAAAATTCCATTATCAATAATAATGAACACGTACTGTGTTTGAAGAATTTTACTTAATAATTGCGATTCGTAACGCGTTTCACTACACCGTAGCTTCTTCAGACGAATGATTATGCAGAAAAATGTGAATGAGAATATAACAATAAATGTTCTTGAGTAATTAAAAGCTTATTGGGTTGCTTCTTCTTAAGTGGTTACTTATGACAGGTATATCCGAGAAAATTAAGGAATAGATTGCTCCCCGAAAAGATTCAATAGAGGTGAAGGGCTTAAATCGACTTGTTCATTGATGAGTCTACCTGAGTGTTTGTATTTATTGATTTCTAAAGTTTCCCAAAGATCTACATTCCAATATTTATTATCTGTATGCAAAATTTCAAACTGTGGGTCGAAAGAATGATTATTTCCTAAGAGATGATTCGTGTAATTTGAATCTGATTTTTATTTGAAAACTGCGTTTATGTTCCGATATTCTAATATTAAAATTTCTATGTGTTCTACCAATGTAGAAATTATCACAGTCATTGCAATTCAATCCTTAAACACCTGATTTATTGTTTTAACCTGGTTTGGTTTTATTATTTTTATATATTTGCCTAAATTTTTATGCGTTTGGAAAGCTATGTTGAAATTATTGCTACTTAAGAATGATTTCAGTTTCTCACTTGTAATGCCAACGTAGGTTAAGGTGTTGAATTTTTGTTTCAATTTAACGACAGAGTAAACTTCATTCAATTCGATTCTCTTTTGTTTTCATTTAAAATATTATTTATTAGTTGGGGATTGTAACCATTATTTTTGGCTATTTGTTCAATCAAATTTTGTTCTTTGTTGAAATTTTCTGGTGATAACGGGATGTCAATCAATGTATGAATAAAACTATTGAATGCTGACATTTTATGTTGATATGGATGACACGACGAGTT
This sequence comes from Cryptolaemus montrouzieri, assembly GCA_013387265.2. Taxonomy (NCBI): domain Eukaryota; kingdom Metazoa; phylum Arthropoda; class Insecta; order Coleoptera; family Coccinellidae; genus Cryptolaemus; species Cryptolaemus montrouzieri. Next base: position 17,803,927 of record JABFTP020000185.1, read on the forward strand.
ATGTATTATAATATCTGTATGTGACGGCTTATGGTAAAGTGCGAAAACATGTTTTCCATTTTCATTCGAAATTGTTACGTCTAAGAAATTTATCGAATTATTGCTTTCTATTTCGGTTGTGAATGCAATTTTTGGATGTAATGAATTTATATGATTTTCGAAACTTTTCAACTGTCTATCTATTCCTGTGAAGCAAATAATGATATCGTCTACATAGCGATACCAGTATAAACAATGTTTACTGAGTGGATAATTATGAATTAATTTCTCTAAGTTATTCATGAATATTTCTGCTAACAAAGGACTTAACGGTTTGCTCATAATCAAGCCGTCTTCAATAGTATAATATTTGTTATTGAAAAAACTCAAAACTCAAAAACTCCAAAGATAATATTTTAGCCAAACATCAAACAGCAAAATCATGAAAGAAGACTTATCGAAATTATCACCTCATTGCAATTCCGATTATAAGATTATAAAAGCAATTCGTGAAAATAGAACCAAGAACGATTTAGTATTCACTAAAGCAGATAAAGGTAACACCGTCATCGCGATCAGTAAAACCGATTATATTTCTGAAACTGAAGAATTCTTAACAGCCGGAAACTATATAACATCAACTAAGGATCCTACCGCAAAATTTCAGAAAGTGGTTAAAGATATAATTTCGACAGCAAAATCATTAATTACAGACCACGAAAATATAAATTCATTCATTCCAATCCACAATCCCCGAATTATATTCGTTGATAAAACTTCATAAACCTAATTACCTTATTAGACCTGTTGTTTCTTATGTAACGGCACCTACGTTCAAACTTTCAAAATTCCTCAACGACCTACTAATAAAACATTGCAATTTTAAATCTCAATTTTCGGTCAAAAATTCATACGAACTTATTGCCAATATCAAAGATACCACTCTACCCCTAATTCCAAACTCATTTCTTTCGATATTAAGAATCTATTTCCCAACATTCCTCCGAAAGATACCTATTACTTAGTTGAAGAATTATTAAAAAGAATCATGTCAATACTATCATTAAATCAGATATCCTTTCATCATTACAAATTTGTTTAGATCAAAATTATTTCCATTTCAATAACAAATATTATACTATTGAAGACGGCTTGATTATGAGCAAACCGTTAAGTCCTTCATGAATAACTTAGAGAAATTAATTCATAATCATCCACTCAGTAAATATTGTTTATACTGGTATCGCTATGAAGACGATATCATTATTTGCTTCACAGGAACAGATAGACAGTTGAAAATTTTCGAAAATCATATAAATTCATTACATCCAAAAATTGCATTCACAACCGAAAAGAAAGCATTAATTCGATAAATTTCTTAACGTAACAATTTCGAACGAAAATGTATAACATGTTTTCGAAATTTACCATAAGCCGTCATATACAGATATTATTATATATAACTCGTCGTGTCATCCATATCAACATAAAATGTCAGCATTCAATAGTTTTATTCATAGATTGATTAACATCCCGTTATCACCTGAAATATCAACAAAGAACTAAATTTGATTAAACAAATAGCCAAAACTAATGGTTACAATCCCAAACTAATAAATAATATTTCAAATAAAGAACAAAGTAGAATCGCATTGAATGAAGTTTACCCTGTCGATAAATTGAAACAGAAATTCAACACCTTAACCTACAATAATTTCAACATAGCTTTCCAAACTAATAATAATTTAGGCAAATATATAAATAATAATTAAACCAAACCAGGTAAAAACAATAAATGAGGTGTTTATAGACTGAATTGCAATGACTGTGATAATTTCTATATTGGTAGAACAAATAGAAATTTTAATATTAGAATATCGGAACATAAACGCAGTTTTTCAAATAAAAATCAGATTCAAATTACGCGAATCATCTCTTAGAAAATAATCATTCTTTCGACCCACAGTTTGAAATTTTGCATACAGATAATAAATATTGGAATGTAGATCTTTGGGAAACTTTAGAAATCAATAAATACAAACACTCAAGTAGACTCATCAATGAACAAGTCGATTTAAGCCCGTCACCTCTATTGAATCTTTTCGGGGAGCAATCTATTCCTTAATTTCATTGGATATACCTGTCATAAATATCCACTTAAGAAGAAGCAACCCAATAAGCTTTTAATTACTCAAGAACATTTATAGTTATATTCTCATTTATATTTTTCTGTATATTCATTCGTCAGAAGAAGCTACGGAGTAGTGAAACGCGTTACGAATCGCAATTATTAAGTAAAATTCCTTGAAACACAGTACTTGTTTATTATTATTGTATATCATCATGTCTCATTCGACTATCGTCAAGAATTTCCACCCCTATGTTTTGTCATCAGTAGATCCGCCAACTTCGCGCAGGGCAAAAAAATGATTTAATATTTGAAACTGAAAGAAACTCATTGTAACTCTGCGAAACCACTCGATTAATTCACATCCAGTGAGGGAGAAACATCTTATGATTGAAAATAAGTTATGGGTCGTCGCCATCAGCTTTGTTTCCACTCGGTTTCACGTGTTTGAGTTTCGGAAAGTTCGAACTGCAGTGCATAAAATTGATTTTAATTCGGCCGCAATCTCCCTGGTACCCGCATGATGCGAATATAACTTTTCAATTGTTTTACTCTCATATTACCGTCGAACAATCCGAAGCAATTGCGGGCTGAAAAATAAGTGGAATGTTTAAACTCGGGAGTTGTAATTGAATTCAAGAGTTACAGGTATTAGGGGTTGGATGAAGCACGCATATTTGACGTAACTCATGTTTCAGGAAAAACCACAATTCTGCAGAGAGAAACAGATCAAAAGAATCTTTTGAATAACTGAAGTTCTTATTTTCATTGGGATAAACTCGTTCATTTAAATTGTTTTATTGTAGCAATTTGCTGAGCTGTTGACAAATAATTAAATTTATTATACAGTGTAGACTTTAAATGCTTAAAACTTAGTAAGATCTCAGGTAATCTTCTTATGAAATTTTACAAACATATCGATTTTCGTTTATAGTTTCGTTTTTCTCAGACAATATAGGGGGTGAGGACAACCTTTAACGGGTTAAGGAATAACTATATTTTATCGAATTGTCATTATTTCATGTTTAGGTACACTATTAGTTTCGAATATTACTGCATTTTCAAGAGTTTATACCATATAACAGATTTGTTATTTTTCTTAGGAGCGGCTGGGGTTATTCGAGGCTAAGTAATGGGGAATTATTTTCATCTTATTGATTGGTCTCTGTTTGATGATATGGGTTTCTTCTAATTTTGTTAATCTCCAAATAATACAGAAGATTCTTTTCTCTCCTTTATTTCAAATATGTAGTATTTTCAGGATTTGTATTGGTGATATGTTCGAAAACGGAAGAACTTTTGTCTGTATATGTATGCTCTCTCAAACCAGTCTGGAAGTCCCTTCTGTTCCTGCGTACATAAAATGCGGTACATTCACTGAATTCGATATGGTTTACTCCAGATTTCTCAAATATATTCAGTTTGGCTTTCATTTATTTATTTATCTCATAAGGTATACAAACAGGTCTAACACCCAAAACTTATTGGGTGGTTTCTTCGTTCTTGCGGTTTCTCGTCCGTTGATCCTGGTAATGACCATTCGTTGGTTGTTGTTGACGACGTTTTGGCTGGGTCGCACCAGTCATCTTCATGTCGGAGTATATTGGTTTACTGCTCTATGTGCGTAGATCCTTGAATTTTGGTGAGGGTCGAATTTCTATCCTTTTTCCTCTTCATCTCGCTTGTTTTACATCTCCTTGATTTGTCCTGGGGTTCTACTGGTTGGTTATTCTCCTTCTTTCATGTTGTGGAGCATCTATGCTGGCCTGTTGTGTTCTCTTCCATTGTACTAGGGATGTCCTCTTTCCTGTTGCCCTCGGTTGTAGTTCCATTATTTGGTTGATCTCCTTGTTTTTGTGGTTTTCCATCTGGTCGGTTGTCTTCGTCGTTAGTTGTGTGATGATTTCTTCCAGCGTGTTGATGTCCATTTCCTTCCTGAGTTGGTCGTTGCTTATGTACCATGGGGCGTTTGTCGCTGTCCTGATGATCTTGTTGAGTGCTGCTTGTAATTGCCTCTTCTCGAATCTGTCCTCTAGATGCCAAATTTGTCCTGCGTATGTTATTCGTGGGATGATTATTGCCTTGATTATCTTGATCTTGTTTTCCAATGTGAGTTTGCTTTTTCCGTTGAGTAGTGGGTATAATTTTCCGTGAATTGCTCTTGTTTTCCTTGTAGTTTCCTCGATGTGCCTCTTGTAGTTTAGTTGGTCGTCCGAGATATTTTGCTTCCTTCTTCCATTCGATTTGTTGTCCTTCTATGGTGATTTTTTTGGTGTTTCCGGATGTCTTCTCTTCTTGTGGTCGATGTACATTGCTACCGTTTTCTTTGGGTTGACCTTCATCCTCCATCTTCTGAAATAATTGGTTATTTGGTCGATGTCTTCTTGTAGTCATTTTCTTACTGCTGCTTTGTTCCTGTGGAATGCGTATATTGCCGTGTCGTCTGCGAACTGCGCCATCTTCGAGTGCTTCATCTTCGGTATATCTGCGATGTATATGTTGAATAGTAGTGGTCCTAATACGGATTCTTGGGGTACACCTGCTCCTATCCTCTTCGCTGTTGACTTCTGGTCCTGTATCTTGGTTATGAATCTTCTGTTTTGTAGATATGACATCGTGATGTTGGTAAGCTTCGCTGGGTATCCTGTGGTCTTTATCTTGTGGATTAGTCCTTCGTGCCAAACTTTGTCGAATGGTTTCTCAATGTCCAAAATTGCTGCTCCTGTCGGTGTTGATATGTTCTGTTTGTCTTTGATGTCCTCCGTGATTCTAGCTAGTTGGTGTATTGTCGAATGACGTCCTCTAAATCCAAACTGGTGCTCCGGGATTAGTCCTTTTTCTTCGGCGAACTCTTTCAGTCGGGTGTACATGATCCTCGCGATGATCTTGCTCGTTGCTGATAGCAGGCTTATTAGTCGGTAGCTGCTGGCTTGTGTCCTTGGTTTTCCTGGCTTCGGTATCAAGATGGTCTCCGCTGTTTTCCATATGTCTGGGTAGTGCTCCGTTTTCATCATTGCTCGTTCTATTTCCGTTATTTCATGAATTCCTTCGTCTGGTAAGGATGCTCTGTGTGCCACTGTATGGTCAATTTATATTCCTTCGCGGTCTCAGGTTGTGGTGCGGTGGCGGTGGCGCGTTCCTATTGGTCGGTGGCTTGACCCGTTTGCGTTGCATGATTGGCTCTGTCCTCGGTGTCTCCCTACTTGTGTCTGCGTTGGGTTCTATTGCTCTTGCTTTTACAGGTTTGAACATAGATTTCCGTATTGTTGGTATGTTTAGGGCGTCATCTCTCCTGTTCATTGTCGTGTGTTTTCCTATTTCAATGGCTTCTCGTTTCGGAGTTATTCTATGTTGGCTACCTGTGTAGTGTTGTCGTAATCGAGTTTGTGGCCTGTTTTGTGTTGAAACACAGCAGATGTACTTGTTTGTTGGTCTTCTAAGTTCTTACGTTCTTGTATCCGAACCTCCATTCTTCTATTTGTTTCCCCAATGTAGACGAGCTCTGTACAAGGAATTTTGTAGACTCCTTGGTTTTCAAGTGGTATTCGATCCTTTGGTGTTCTTAAGTTTCTGCGTATCGTATTGTGTGGTTTGTAGATCGTTTTTATGTTGTGTTTTTGTAAGATCCCACCAATCTTGTCGGTTCCACCTCTCATAAATGGCAGGAAGGCTAAACTTCTTGGCTTTGTATCCTCTTCTGAAAATTTTCTGAGAGGTTTCTTGTATATATTTATATATATATATATATATATATATATATATATATATATATATATATATATATATATATATATATATATATATATATATATATATATATATATATATATATATATATATATATATATATATATATATATATATATATATATATATATATATATATATATATATATATATATATATATATATATATATATACTAGTCCGGCCACTCGCTATATAGGGCACTCCGGTACCTCGGGCAAGGGACTCATTCGGGTACTCTGAGAATTTTATCTCTATAATCCGGACACGTCGACGCCGGCTGATATACAAACAATAATAATTTTCTTGTCTGTATATGTATGTACTTGTACTATCTAAGAGTGGCGAGTATTGTTCTTCAGTTGCATTTTGAATTTCAATCTCACCGGTGGTGTGCATAATGGTTCCAACCAAGAGAAATCATAAAACGCTTACACTGGCAGATAAATCAAAAATAATAGATTTATTGATGATGGAATGCGTACTCGTCGAATAACAGCAAAGTTCACTATTCCAAAATAAAGGAGATTTATATCCAAATCGTATCAAGGAACAGGAATTATGGATGCACCGAGCAAGGGTTTTCACAAAAAGCCGAGTCGAGCTCTGGGCCAAACAAAATAACTCCATGCCTAGTATTACGGTCGAGAGCTCGGCAGGCCCAACCGGGCCCTCGGTGCATCCCTAGTAGAAATATTATTTTAAACTTTTCTCGAGTTCATTCTATCCAAGGTATTTTTGTAGGAAAAAGAAAAATTATTGGAGAATCTGAGAATCCTGATGTTGTAATCGCATTGTATAACTGGTTTCTTCAACAACGCAACGCACGCGTACCAATTTCGTCAGACATATTGAGAGCAAAAGCCAAACAGTTTTATGAGCAAATCACAGGGAACAAAGGTTTTCTGTCAAGTTCGGGATGGTTAGATAAATTCAAGCTTAGACATGGGATTCGTTTCTTGAAAGTTTGTGGTGAAAAACTTTCCAGTGATGTTTCCGCTGTGATACCATTCGAGGAAAAATTTCTATCGGTTGTTGAACAGATGAAATTGAGCAAATAATAAATCGGCTATTTTTTGGAGATGTTAACCAGACACAACTTGGGTTCATCAAGGGGAAAGACCCCTTAACATTCATACCATGCTGCAACGCGGCTATTACTCACCAATTACCTTTACTAGACTTGGGAAAAGCGGCAAACCCACGAGCTTTCAAAAATGAAAGTTCACTATCACTTGTCTACACAGAATCTACCAAAGGGTGGATAACCAGACCATTATTTAATGAATGGTTTAAAGCAAGCGAAGTTTAACTTCGAGAGTATGTGAGCACCGTATAAAGTGATTAATAACACTGTGCTAGTTCAGAATTCTAACACGCGGGAGACATACCTAGTTAACCTATATCGGGTACGCTGAATCCAGTGGTAATCACCGTTTTTGAAAGTTCGCTCTTGTTTAGGAGATATTCGTCTTTGAAGTTAGCTGATTTTAGAAGGGTTCGTCGCTTATGACTTCAGTACATTATATGCTTGTAATTCCCAAACCGTTCGGAATATTGCTTTACTGTCTTCAGCAAAGTCTTAGCTATTATCATGACCAACAACTTTTCTGAATATACTTGCATTGAAAAACCTCATTCAAACACCGTTTCTTAACAGATTATCCAAAAAACTCCATTTCTTTGCCATTTTTTTGTTAATTTTCGTCTAAATTATAGAGAAATCAAGGAATTTCACTTTAAAATCTCAAAATAAGAAAAGAAAATACATTTCCTATAGTTAAATCAAAAAATTTAAACGCACAATCATGATTTTAACTCAAATTTTTATACCAATTCTAACAATTTTCAACAAATAAACATAAAAATTCATGTTCATTCTTCTCCTTCTCCATCTTCATCTTGCTGTGAATTCCAGCAAATGTCTCCTAATAGAGAATCAAGTTTTTACCACTATATCAGTGCCCAAGCTTAGCCGTCAACTGATGAAACCGTTCACCATGCTCATCTGATTCACATGGTGATTGTTCGGCAAACTTGTCTGCATGGTAATGTAAAAAATGAATTTTCAGAGACAGTTTTACACCGATGTTACGGAAAGCAGCGAGCATATTTTCAACGTGTATGCGCCAGTTTTCGTCACGATGAATTCCAAGTACATTTTCGATGACTCCTTTGACGCAATCCCAAGCAACGAGCTGCAAATTCGACAAACTGTTTTCAAATTGTTGGTCTCTCATAAAGTGTCGAATATCAGGTCCATTGAGTATGCCTGTAATAAAATAATTCGAAAAAATATGTGTTAAATATTGAATAAGTTAGGTTGATTGGTACGTATATAGTTTCACACAAACCTTCTTTTATTTTCATTCCACTCAATCTTGGGAAAATTCGCTTCAACTCATTGAATGCATTGCCTTCAGGATCTAGGGCCTTGATGAAATTTTTAACAATCCCAAGCTTGATATGCAGTGGTGGAAGCAACACTTTTTCGATTGGCACAAGTGGAATTTCAACGACGTTTTCTCGACGCAATCTGAACCCTTGTCTCATAGGCCAGCTTTTATTGGCATATTGGTCGCCGGCATATCGAGTATCCCATAAACATATAAAACACATGTTTTTCGTATATCCCGTCTGCATTCCTCTCAAAAGAGTTATCACCTTCAAAATCTGCTCAAATCTTCCAACGATGGTCTTCATATTTCACCAAATCAAGGATTTTTTTCAATGATTAGTAATTTTTTTTCGTTTTTGTGGGACACTGTTTTTTGAGTTTGTGACATGAAGCAAAACCGCCTTGCGACTACTTTTGGACGAAACGATGAAAAGACGCCAGTCTTCTGGTTTATACTCATGATGTATTTTAATATCAATTCCTTGATATCAGTGCAGTACGCGAATGAATTGTATTCGATGGATTTGAATAAAGCAGTGAACTGTCTATGACGGCCGATTGCTCCATACACTTTCACATCAGGTGCTAAGATATTCTTTTTTTTACAACTCCTGAGTCAAAATAATGGACTGACGCTACGATAATTAGGCATAATTACATTGTGGAGATACATTTGATGGTACATAAACCGATGCAGACGTTTTGCCAATAGTATCAAAAGTAGATAGAATGTAATCTTCTGTCGGTCTGGGTCTTTTCGGTATGAAATGGATTCCGAATGTGGTAACGGCAACTGAACAAACCGAGTTCCTCTGAGTTCAACTTTACGTTTTTTAGCTCTGTTCAATCCGACAATTTCATTAACACAAGCAAAACAGTCATCTGGATGATTATGTTCTTGGGGATTTGTCCAAATTACTGGAATGCCAAAAGGCATAGATTGGAATTCACCTGTAATAAAAATAGCTTTAATTGATATTATCTTGAGAAAATATGAAAAATCATCTCATTTTACCTCTTTTCCATCCACTCAATCTTATGACACAACCAGTACGAACGATTTTTGGAGCCCAGCTCACATCTTTGATCACAGTTTGGTTGAAATATTGTGTGTACGATTCAGCAATTTCTTCAGAAATTGAACGCTTGCTTGTCATTATAGTAAACTTTCCTCAAATGTAGCAAAATTTATTAGATTTACTGCACGAATTCATTTTTGATATTTTACCAAATATATAATTTGTGTAAACAAAGAAACTTCAACAAGAAATGTCAAATTAAGAAATATCAGAACTAAGACTATGAAAAATGGCACACAAATACATAGCAAAATACGTAGTTACATCAGTGACAATACTAATAAATACGTATTAACAGTGACATCTGTGAGAAATTTGAGTTAAAATCATGATTGTGCGTTTAAATTTTTGATTTAACTATAGCAAATGTGTTTTCTCTTCTTATTTTAGGATTATAAAGCAAAATTCCCATTGATTCTTCTATTATTTATACCAAAATTAACAAAAAAATGGCAAAGAAATGGAGTTTTTTGGACATTTTGTTAAGAAACGGTGTTCGAATGAGGTTTTTTATGTTGGTATATTCGGAAAAGTTGTTGGCCACGACAATAGCTAAAACTTTGCCCACGACAGTAAAGCGATATTCCGAACGGTTTGGGAATTACAAGCATATAATGTACTGAAGTCATAAGCGACGAACCCTACTAAAATCAGTTAACTTCAAAGGCGAATATCTCCTAAACAAAGGTTAATTTTCAAAAACGGTGGTTACCACTGGATTCAGCGTACCCGATATAGGTTTACTAGGCATGTCTCCCGCGTGTTAGAATTTTGAAGTGTCGTTTTCACACACTGTGTAATTTTACATTGTTGAAATATTTGCTCTGCCGTGTAAGAATCTCAACATTCCGTTATAAGAATTGACCACGTAGCAGACGTGATTACTAAATGAGAGCTTTGTATAGAACATGATTCCGAGATCCTCAATTGTGTCGATTCTGAATAGCTCAGTTTTGTTCAAGATGTATGTATGCCTAAAAATAATTCTACCACGGGAGAAAGACACAGTTCGGAACTAAGATATATTAAAAAGGAGACCATTTCCTTCACAGAGCTGGGAAAAACCATCCATCTAGCGCTGAATAGTCAAACAATATTGCTGGTTTCTAATTTCATGAATATTTTGGGATCGCCGGCAAAAAGTAAAATTTTACAATTTCTGAAACAATTACTTATATTATTGACATAGATAATGAACAACAATGGTTCCAGGTGCGAGCCCTAAAGTACGCCAGAGGTAGGATGAAACGGCTCAGGGTTGTACTCATTAACAGAAACATCCTCCCCTCCACTTTCGACTACAGAAACAACAAGTCTCCACCACTCTGATTCGAGCTGAGTCCAAATGCGTCAGAAAACCACCATAGCAGAAACGACTGGAGAAGGATATTGAAAATATAAGAGCTGAAATCGGTCACCTCGCAGAATTCCTGACAAACAAAAAACCCCTCAAGACTATTGAAATCACATAAACGTAAAATTCATAGAAACGAACACAAAACACCCTGATCACAAACAACACATCGACGTGTATATGGATACTTTATGGCAGAAACTCCAAGCAAAAGCAGAGAGGCTCTCAAGATACATCATGTGTACTGAAAGGAAACACCAAAAGCAAAGATTCCTCCAAAGCACTGCAAATTTTCATAAGTGAAATAACAAAACTACAAACAATAATAGAGAAGTACCTGACGCAGGCCCATGTAAAGATGACGCCAGTCAATGATAGAGATGACAAAGGAGGAGCTGAACAAGATCGAAAAAAATGCTTTTTCAAATTTTTACAAGATTACGAAAAACTAGTACATAAATGTATTATATCCGAAAAAAAAACTTCGAAGAGGGACAAAATAGAAATTCATGAATAAATTAATAGTTTCTGAAGAAAAACACAATATTCCCGATACTTTTTGAAAAGATGCCGTAGATAATTTCAGCAAATGCACCTTCATATTGATATTTTCAATGAGAATTTGTATAATGGACCGTGCTTAATGAGTATCCGGTATTTTCCAGGAATTTCCACAGGAAAACTGTATGTAATATTTTGCAAACTCCACAATTCCCTGTAGAAGCTTCTATGAAAATTTAACACCTAAATGAATTCTGGTAAAAATTCGCCTCTTGCTGTGAACATAATAATTCTCGGTGTGCAATACCTTCTCTAAGCTTAAGGAAAATAGGAAGGAAATACCTTATAAATATTTGGTCTTCCTTGAACAGAGTCGCGGATTATCGTGCTATTTCTTAGAAGCTACATTTTTCATTTCGTAAATATGAAGGTGGCGGGCTTATGAGAAAATCGAATGCAATATTGCAATCCTTAGTGGTTTTTTCAAATCTAGTTGGTATTTACTTTGAAGACGAAATAAGGGAGTAAATCAACGCAGTTTTGATTTTAATGATAACTTAAAGGAGTTGGGATTGAACTACAGGATATCCCAGAATAAGGTATCAATATCAACATCAATATTCGAAAATTTATGATAGATTTTGTCCAATTATTCAATAATTTAATTTAATCCAGTGACTTGTTTTGTCTGTTGAGCAATATTTGGCAAAATAATTCAATTTACGATGGATTTCATAATACACTACCCACAAAAATTTTCGCATCACCCTACTTTTACGACAGTTCTATATAAACTTATAGGTTGGTCATTGAAGCGTCGCTTGGTAACTTTCAGAAGTGTAAGATAAGAAGTTATCATTCAAGAGAGATGATGAAAAATATCAACAATTTTCGAGTTAATGAAAAATTAAAAAATTCTACCATCTTCAAACATTCGCGAAGAGACCAATCAACTAGCATTGAATGGTTACTTATCATTTTCAAAATCGAGTATTCCCTCTCCGGGCCCTAATTACTGCCAGTATACGTCTCGGAAGCCCCTAAAACAAATTTTGGATGTACTCTTGTGTCACTGAGTTCCACATTTCAGGAAGCAGATTTTCTAGCTGTTGGAGTTTTCTACAAGGCATCCTACGTTGCTGAATTTACCACTCAATGTTGTAACCAACATGTTCTATGGGATACAAGTCTGTGCTTCTGGCTGGTTATCTCAAAATATCAATTTTGGCATTTTGCAGAAATTCTGTAACTACTCTAGCTGCATGAGGCCGAGCGTTATCATGCATATGAATAAAGTTTTTGCCAATCAATAGGCCAAAGGGTACAACATGAGGTTCGTAGATATCTGCGATCTATCTCGGCGCTGTCATTCTTCCATTATTCACTAGGACTTACTCAGTTCGACCATGGAAAGAAAAGCCTCTCCACACCATTACTGAGTCCTCTCCGAAGTTTTCGGTTTGCTGGATATTGCATTACTGATACCGTTCCCCAAGTCGTCTGTATACAGGCATGCGTCTATCATTTGTTACTAGACAGAACCTGGACTAGTCGAAAAAGAGAACATTCGACCATTCTGGAATACCCCAATTTGCATGTTCCCTCGCAAACTGAAGTCTTGCAACTCGATGCTCTCTGGTGAGACGCGGACCGGTAAAAACCACCTGATATCGTCTTCTCTGAGCCTGTTCCTAACAGTTTGCAATGAAATATGCACATTTCTGGAAAGTGCAAGTTCATTTTGTAGCATTCTAGCCGTACAATGCCGAACTCTTAATGCAGTTAAACGAAGCCAACGATCATCAACTGGTGTTGATATCCGATTTCTTCCTTGTCCGACCTTTCTTTCATGTTCCTCTGTTGCGAGGTATCGATTAATTGCTCTTGAAATAGTGGTTTGTTTAACATTCAACAAGTTAGCCACGTAAAGTTGGCTTCGCCCCTCTTCTAGAAGTGTTACAATTCTTACCACTACATTATCACTCGAATAGCGTCCAGCACGTTCAGCACCCATTACATTTAATTCAAAGATTCGAAAATCAACAAGAAGCACAAAAAACTTGCATTAATTTAGCGTGAAAACTGAAGAGAAATTGAACGAATACTGATAGTCAAATAAACTCATTCTTGTTTCAGACGTGTTTGAGATCATATAGAAACAAATGTTACTACACAGATAAGATTTTATTCCTCCTATATGTCCAAAAACATATGTTGACAAAGAAACTGCGATCGAGCTGCTTAATCAATTGTGAAATTCAGAATACCAGGTGATACGACAATTTTTGTGGTGTGTGCATTTAAAGTATACCCAGGAAAATGCACGCAATTCAAGTCGTTTAAGGACCGCACGTACTCTTGATAATTCAAATATTTTAGAAGCGATAGATGTTGAATTGAATACGTCTAAATGTTATCATCCATACAATTCCACAAGGGCAACTTCTTTATCACTTTCACCACTTCGCCTTGCAGAAGGATCAAATACGTTACCCAGAAGACTTTCCAGTAAGGTTGCAAGTTTTCTGGTTGGTTTTTGAATGAGAATCAATGAAATGCTGCCTTTGCTACATTAATCTTCAGACTTTTGCAGATATGGAACAACTTATGTACATAGTTAACATTTTGAGACTGAAAATCCTCATGCAATTATTCAAACACGGCACCAAATATGTCTCTGGATCGAATATGTTGATCATTTGGTAACTCAGCAAATTAGATTTGTATCGAATGTGGTGCCTCCGCATTCTAACTTAGAGTTCAGAGAGCATTTGAATACGACCTATCCTCGTCGATTGATAGATCAGGGTGGACCTATCATTTGACCATCTAAGCCTCCTGACTTGAATTCTGTATATTTGTATTTCTGGTTTATTTTGCTCCTATCACAAATAGGGACCTTGAAACCTGATGAGAGTATTGTTTTTTCATCTATTCATGGGGTTATACGCAGCAGCAGGCTTCGAAAAAAAGTATTTTAATGATATATTTATAGAAACTGTTTGAATGTACCACTCAGAAGTAAAGGTTATTCAGATAAGATTTACTTTTAAAAATACAGGAACGCGTTGATAATGTTGAAATATTGATGTGCAGAGAGCTTGTAGATATTTTTCCGAACGACCTCCAAAGAGAGTTTGGAGGTCGTTTGGTAATGATTTCCTTTGGGCGGTTTGGATTATCTGGAATTAAAAAATATGTTGGATTCCTTCATAAAGGATGGATTATTGTAAGTTTCTTTTTTTTCTCAACTAGAAGGCTATGTCTGACATATCAGCTGTGGCCTCACAAGAGAATTTAATGTGTGTGCTCATTCGCTTCTTGAAGACGGCCAAATTGTTTTCAATTCTCAGGAGGAAGCGACGCCAGTCATGCTACAACCACTGCTGCCCAAGATGATTTTCTAGAACTGAAATTTTCCAGTTCTTCAGATCATTCATCACGAGAGTATTTGTAGAAAATAAAAAGATTTGCAACCTGTTGTTTCTGACGAGAGGTTGGAGATAATTCGAGATCTCCAAGTACTGACAAGGGCATACTGTTCTCTTCTGGACACTATCCAAAAGATGAATATTTGGGTGGAGAGCTTCACACACGGCAACAATATTCCAGACCAGGCCGCACCTGTGCTTTGTCTGAAAGTATCAACTGTGATGGTGTGAAGCACTGCTTAGACCTGAAAGTAAAAATGAGTTTGACAGAAGCAGATTTGGTAATGGCTGACACATGGTCATGCTTGCAAATTCCTGTGTTGACTGTGATGCCAAGTAGCTGCAGATTCGTTCATGAGGAAATTCGACGTCCTTGAATGGTGAGAGGAGGTTCTTCAGCAGTGAATTGTCTGAAGGCCGTTGTTTATTGCGTCTTGTTCTCGTTAAAATTGATCAGGTTCAACAGTCCTCACTCTGATATGTGTTCCAAGGGGCGAGAGTATGGAGCCCTGGGGTACTCCTGCATTAACTTGCAAAGATTCACACGTTATACCGTCAAATACCACCCGAATCGATTTACTGAGGAGAAAGCGACTTATGTAACCACGCAATTTCTCGGAAAGTCCATATGCTATCAGTTTATTCATCAAAGCTGCATGTCCAACCTTCTCGAAGGCCTTCGAGATATCGAGAGCAATGGCCCTTGATTCACCATACTTTTCGTTTGTTGATGTCTAAAAATGCGTAACATATACAAGGTCACCAATTGATCATTGTCTACTGACACCATATTGTAGATCATTAATAATGATACCCTGTAACTCGATATATTTTATGATCTCATCGTTTATCACTGTTTCCATGACTTTCGACATAGCGGGCAACAATGAGATTGGATTGATAATTTTTGGGGTAAGCAATTCTCCTCTTCATTTGGAATCGGTTGTACTCTCGCAACTATCCAATACTCTGCAAATGTCGGATTCCCAGAGAAAATCTGAGAAAGATGTTTGAAAAGAGGTGCAAACTCTGGAGCACATTTCTTCTAAACAGTTGGTGGCCCTTCAAGGCCCACAGCTTTCCAGCAATTTAGTTTTTAAAAAGCGCCGAAGAACGAAGAAATTATAAAAAAATATTGATTCCGTACAAAATGGCGTCTATTGAAAGAAAAAATTTTGGTTTTGACTGAAATTTCCACTCCAAATGGTTCATAAATCATAGTGAAACTGTTTTAAATCTATTTTTCCATTCAACAATTGAGAAATATGTGTATCAAATTTGAGGTTTGAGTGATGTCCCAGTATCCAAGATGATTGATTTTGACAAAAAGGCCTTTGGAGTACTGCTTAGCACTGGAAAGAAAACTGAGTTGGGCAGAAGTAGATTTGGCAATAGCTGATGCATGGTTGTGCAAGCAAACTCCAGTGTGACTGTGATGCCGAGTAGATGTTCTTTCCTGGGGAAATTCGATGTCTAGCAGTGACTTTTCCGGAAAACATTGTTGATTTCAACTTGCTTGCGTTGAAATTGATCCCGCAAACACAAATATTCTATTTTCGGTAGTGAGGAGCAGACCATTGATCAGCAAACAGAAAAAGAGGTTGCGAGAGTATGGGGCCCTGGGGTACTTCTACATCAACCTGAAAAGATTCCGAGTCGATGTACTGAAGAGGAAGCTACTTATCCAACCGGGCAATTTCTCTAAGAAGTCCATATGCGGTTAGTTTATATATTATCCATCATGTACTCAATGGGATTGAGATCAGGACTCCTTGTCGGTCAGTCTATGCTCAATATTTTAAATGAATCAAAGTAATCACTCAATACTCAATACTCAATTGGTATGGGGTTGATATTAATCCAACCACATTAATAAGGAAAATTGCCGAAGAGCTTGAAACTAGCCACCAAAAACCATGGAGAATTTTGAGAAAGCATAAGTACCGCTTCAAATATCAACTACACCAACACGTGTATGTTAACGATAGTGTTATAGACTCAATTACTGTGAAGAGTAACTTAGGAAAATGAAGGGTGATCCTCGGAATCCCATTAAGATTTTATTCAGTGACGAATCAATGTTCACGAGCAATTTGATGTTTAATATGCAATATACCAGGTACTGGTCGCAACAAAATGAGAAGATGGAAACTTCCAAGAACGTTTTGGGTTCAGTGTCTGGATGGGGATGTTGAAACGTTATTTAATAGGGCCTATAATTTTCGAAGGTTCATTGGTAGGGGATAGAAATTTGGAATTTCTGAGGATCCAAATCCAAGATGAATTGGACAAGTTGCCATTAGCTGTTGTGAATGAAATATATTTACAACTAGATGGTGCACTTCCTCACAACACAAGGAAGGTATCTCGGTATCTCGTCGAAATTTTTCTCGAAAAATGGATAGGTACAAATGGTCCCATAAGATGACCAGCTAGATTTGAGTTCACGAGTCCACTAGATTTCTTCCTGTGGGCCATTTGAAGAATGAGGTTTACCAAACACCTGTCAGAACCCAATAAGAATTGGGAAACCGTTCAAGACAGGCTATTGCAGGCCCAACAATTGAATAATGTTATGAGGGGAACCATCAATCGTGTTGGATGTTGTGTTTGTGGGAATTGTGGTAATTTTGAACATTTATTATAATTATTTCGTTTTCGCTGTTCGCTCCTTTATTATCAAGTTTGACAACCCGTAAAGAATGAGCAATTAAATTTTTAGATAAAAGCTAATGATTTCGTGATAGGAGATGTTGATCTTAGCCAATTGTCACTGTTCATGGCCTTATAGAACGAAAGAGCTAACCTCCTCTGAGGTGATATTATGCCACTCTTTTGTGGCGGCTTGGATGTGCTATTGTGAGGTTCTTGGATTTGCCTGGCTCGATTTAATTTTCCTTTTGCGATATTCCATGAATGTTCAATAATATAGGTCTGGATCGCAAGCTGGCCAGTCCAAAATAGCGATTCCCTCTATTTCAAGATAATGTCACGCGAGGTTGCTGGTATGCGGAGGAGCACTATCTTGCATAAATGTGAAACTCTCACCGGTGGCACTCACCAAAGTCTCACTATGGGCTTCAGCATTAGGTCCACGTAATTTTCTAGCCGTTACACTCGCAGAAAACGAAATCAAATCTGTTTTGTCTACCAGTTTATGCCACCCCAAAACATCACACTGCCCTGGCATTTGAAACTCGTTTTACTGGTCCAAGTCTAGCTTGTCTTTCACAACCCCTTGAAACCTAAATCTGCTGATCATCCGATCGAACACCAATTCTGGTCTAATCCGAAGAAAGAACATTTCTCCAATTCTCAATATTCCAATTATGGTGCTCGATACACCAATTAAGTCTGATAATTTTTTGATGTCTAGTTAACTCTGAAACTCTTAAGGGCTTTCTTCTGTATGAACCCCTTGAACAAAGTCTTTGACGTATCGTTTCGACTGGTACACTGATGCCTGTAGCTTCCAGAAATCGCCTTTGAAGTATGGGGTGTGACGCGCTAGGGTCTTTCCTTGCAATTTGGCACAAAAAGCGGTCTGGTTTTTCGGAAGTGATCTTTCTACGACTTCTTCTAGGCCTATTTGCAGAGATTGTAGCTTCACGTATCGGGCATAAGTTCTTGAAATCATTTCCTGTGATACCCCAGTGTGTCCGCTATATCCCTCTGTGTCATCCCTTCTTCAACGAGAGCTATTATTAGACCCCTGTTCACATCTAACAATCTAACGTGAGGCATTTCTGTTTATGATTATAGGCTTTTTTAAATTTTGAAATTCACAGTTTCAAATCTCTCGACTGAGTATAAAATCGTGGTGATAATTCAACATTTCTTATCATTCTATCCAGTTTTTTTACAACAAAAAACTTTATTCTTCACAAGTAATCGAAGATCCGTGATTGAAAACAATCAATGATATGAAAAATGTTTCAATTCAACTTGTCACAATCAAGGTCCTTTTAATTTGAGCAAAAATATAGCCCATGTTTCAAAAGTAATTTTTCAGTTTTCTAAAGTCTCAAGCATTCATTCAGGAATACAGTAAAAAATCAAACCTTGCAGTTTGGTATACATATCCAGTAATAGTTTTGATAATTTCATTCACATATAACTGATCATTCCAAAGTAACTTCAATGCACAACATATTAATTCTGGTCCATAGCACTTTCATAATTGATTATCTCATTCACTGCAACTAAAACAAATAAAACCAAGTGACTAATCAATAGTAAAACCTTTCGTGGTAATCCCTACCTTTCTTTCACTTTATTCTATTCGAAAATTAAAGTAAGGTTAATTGAGTTGCTTGCTTGCATCTTTTAACAATGTGCTCGGGAACTTAGCCCATTTACACAGCTGGATCTACAGTTTATAGTGGATTCCAAACCACTCTGCTAGACCGTGCAATGATAACTGCCACCACAAGGATTACAAGTTATCTGGTCGTCAGAAGTTTATGCCCTCTTTAGGCGACTCTTTCAAATTCAGCACTTTTTGTTCAAGGACAACATCCATAACCTGACCCCGGATTTGAACCAGGAGCCTTGACTTAGCAGTTCCAATATGCTTGCGCACTAACCGTGCAGCTACCGAGGCTGTTATTAATTGAGTTCTGTGTGGTGACAATTCGTTCACCTTGATAGCGGTAATTCTAGGTTGTCTTTTTCAGTTCACTTCAACTAACTGACAAAGGAACTACGAAGTAACATGCCTAAGGTTCCAGTGGTCACATAAACAATTTTCCAACGTAGTTCAAGAATTATTTCAATTCAGTTTCGCTGAATACCCGTTGACACTCTTCAAGTATTCACTAAATTCAAAATTAACTCCTTAACAGTTTTCTTGGCACCACTTTCATACTTTTGGCATCATTGATTTCAGTCTAAGCCCATTAAATTCTTTCAGAAGTCCGTTGAGCTGTTTGCTTTTGACGTTTGATTGAGATTGAAAGTTCGTCATTCGTGCATCCGGTCGAATTCGAACATGGTTTTTTATATACTTTGAAATTCATATATTCTTTGGGAAATGAGAAAACCTCCTCTTTCCATTTCAACCATCTTTTAAAGCTCACAACTCGTGTTCCGTTAAGTACCTGGTAGCTGCAACCCGAGTTGAAAGTTCGATAGTTGTGAAATATTTCTTTGGTTTCACGAACAATTCAGTCTGTAAGGCGACGTTAGTTTAAATCTGCTTGTCAGGATAGCCGATGCTGCAGAGTACAGAGATTTGTGAATTTTGGAACACGCAGTTTGAAGGAACTTATACTAGGGATCTTGGAGTCAATTGTTTTCTGAGCACCACTTGAATCTGTCCACCTTTGCAAGCCTAGTAAACTCTGGAACTGTAGAAACCAACTACATAGAACTTTGAGACCGTTTTTTTTCACCTCACCTTTTACGCACCCTCAACAGCAATAGTTTAAGCAATAGAACTGATCCACCTGTAACCTACCGACCTCGCCTACAGTATGAGCAAACTCTACCGTCAACTTTTTGACATACGTTGGGGACCATCTTTACCTGAATAAAATCATGTCAGGATAAGTACCTTGGTCATTTCAATTGTTTCCATTTTCCGCTGAGTTTCAATTCTATTCAGCTCAAAAGTAATTTCCTAACCATCAGAGAATTAATTATTCTTTACAATTTTAGAAGTGCGCTAGTTTATTTTCCTATCTCAAGAGTGTAGTCAAGAATTTTAATGGTGTATGGAAAGAGAAATGAGATCTAGAGAGCGTTCTCAACTATTACTGTGATATAGATTTTGAATTGTTTTGCCTGTTTGAAGAACGTCTCTCACCATTTTTTTAAATTTATTCATTCATTTGTGTCGCTAGTATAGTCATATTAGTCAATTTTGTGTCTGTAGGGCACCTACAGTGTTAAACGTCACTTTGTATTTAATATTTCACTTCACGTCAAGTTTAGTCGATTTTAAAGTTACCGTTTCTTGAGTTTTCTTATCTAATTTATCATTTATAGTATTAAATTTTGCTAGTTGAATTGTGGCTGTGGAGTATATATTAGCTTGAATAAATTTGGTAGTTTCATATGATTGATGAGTTTGAGTTGTCATGCCTTGATCTAGAAGCTAACCCTTTTAGAAATAGAGAATCCCAACCTGAGTAATTGAACATTTTGAGTACCTCTTTTCTGTAGTCCTTATAGGGTGACTGATACCGCTTTCTCAGGTACTCTGGTTGGAGTGTACACACCGAAACAACACATTATAAATACTGCTATCCGTGACTCATGTCATGTATGTGTATGAAGACTCTCGCCTTGATGAGTCCCTCGGCGTATGGTGTCCTTGTTCAATTCCATGATTTAGTTACTTCTTCAGGTTTGAGAAGGAAGGAAGAAGAAGATACTTTCAAAGGCTGGTTGAAATTTATTATTTCTTATGACTAAATCATATAACTGAATTACAAAAAAAGAAAAATTGCAATTGTCCCTAGCTCATATAATATCACGAAGCGAGCCGCCACTGTTTGCAAGTAAAGTTTACGATATTAAATTCAACTTTATCAAGTCCTACATGAACAAATGTAAAAGAAATTTCTTCACACGCGGCACTTTAATGAACATAATTTAATGTTTCGGAACTTAAATGTCAAAAATGAAATCATATATAAGAACTTATTGCATCCTTCACCTACTTCTCGCCGCATCTGGAAGTGAGGAAGCCAGTGCGCCAAGGAAAATAATAAAATCCCAGCTGCCTTCCTGGGGAGAGTGCCTCTTATTCACCATACCACGTAATAAAACTGTGCGGTTTCGGGTAGAAACATACCGGGCAATAAGGAACGCTAGAACTACCTCACACCTGTTTACTTTTCCAATTCAGAATATGGCAACCACCAGTTTTCTTTCCCTTTTTTGTATCATTTCGGATGAGCATATACATTGTAGTGTAGTGTGACGGTGATGTAAAATATAACCTTGCTTTTTTCAAATTATTTTATCTGAATTCTATCGACGACGTTTTATTTTTCTAAAATGTTCATATGGATAAAACATTTTCATCGGTATGAACATAAACAGAAAATTTTCATTTCTCCATGTACGTTCTAGTCAAAAGTATATGAAAAATGTTTGATCACTGTAATGTTAAATTCAATCTATTCTTCACCTTTCTAAGCTTTCGGTTATACTGGAATAGGTTTCATATCTCTTATTTCAAATTAAACACCTAATAATAATAATTGCAATTTCCTGCAACAGGAACCAAATAGTTAACTTATAATGGGGATTATATCACGAGGTCTTCCAATGTAATCTAACCTGGGCTTATAACCCTTTCTTGTAACTTCTTCATCTGCTCAATCCTTACAAAGAAGTCTTATAGAGCGATGAGGTACTATCAGCAGATCACTTACTCCCAGGATTTCCGAGCTCATTTGGTTACGTCCAAGACGAATCCATGACGAGAATGTGGTGTTCAAATGAACGAAGTACACACAACCAAATTTATAAAGAATCACTAGGAATTCCATATTATTCATTGTTTTTATCCATGGATCATTTAATACTTATGAAGAAGTTTTTTGTTGTAGAAAAAACTGGATAGAATGATGAGAATTGTTGAATTATCACCACATGTTTGAGATATTGTAGTCAGTCGTCACTGAGATTTGAAACTGTCAATTTAAAAATTAAGAAAAGCCTATAATCATAATTGAAAATGCCTTCCGTTGGATTACCCGATATGCAGAGGAGTCGAATAATTGCTCTCGTTGAAGAAGGGGTGACATAGAGTGATATAGCGGCTACAATGGGGGTATCAGAGCGGGTGATTTCCAAAACCTACGCCCGATACGTGTAGCTACCATTTCTGTGAAATAGGCTTAGAATAAGCCGTAGGAAGATCACTTCTGAAGAACAAGGCCGCTTTTTGAGCCAAATTGCAAGACCAGACCCTAGTGCGTCGCATCCCGTACTCTAATGGCAATTTCTGGAAGCAACAGGCATCACTGTATCAGTCGATACGATACATCAAAGACTTCGTTTGTACAGAACAAAGCTGAGAAATTAACAGACTTAATTGGTGTATGGAGCACCAAAATTGGAATATTGAGAATTCGAGAAATGTTCTCTTTTCGAATGAGACCAGAATTGGTGTTCGGACAGAGGACCGCCGAATTCGGGATTTAAGGGGTCGTGGAAGACAAGCTAGACTCCGAGCAGCAAGACAAATTCCGAAATATCAAGGGGGCAGTGTGATGTTTTGGGGTGGCGTTATGTTGGGAGGCAAAACAGATTTGATTTCGTTCCTTGCGAGTGTATCGACTAGAAATTTACTTGAACCAGGGGGAAATCTATATTTTGTACAGGCCAGCTGGCTCTCCAGACCTGAATTCTATTGGACATTTATGATAGATTCTCAGAAGGAAAATTAAATCGCCCAGGATAATCCAAGAACCTCACACTAGCTCATCCAAGCCGCCATAGAAAAGTGTCAGAACTTCACCACAGAGAAGGTCGAAAACCTAATCCAAAGCATGCCTAGATGGATTCAGAAATGTATCAGGTCAGAAGGATGTAAACAAGCTGCTGAAGTCGAGAAAAAAGCACCTACTCCGTGAGTTAATAATTTTCAATTTTTTTACTTCATGCGGAAAGAGTCTCTTATTTTCTTCTATTTGCTTCTTCAAATAAACCAATCTCTTAGTCATTGAACTCGACTATCAATAAGAAAAAAATGAAAGATGTTTATGCCCTGTCATCCAAAGAGCGCTTACTCCGAAGGCAAACGGCCAATCTCTCTTTCACAAGGATTGAGTCAGTCGGCATCAGAAAAGCACCAAATACAAGATCAGAACAATCAAATGATGAGCCTCGAGCACTTCGATCGCCTCATGGATAAAATCAATGATATGTCCGCAGGGGTTGATCGAATTGAGAGACGTCAAAATAATATTTCAGCACAGCTAGCTGATTGTTCAGCAACTATTAAAGAGCATGCTCAAACATTGTCCGACCACCGCAACTATATCAGCTCCTGCGAATCAAACATTGTCAATATCCTCGTTGAGGATATTTCAGGCATCTTTAACAAGGTTTCTGCTCTAGAGAAAGACTTAAGCTCAATGAATGGTGATTCCAGCCCTAAGGAAAATACTCCTGAAATTCTGGATCGCGTGAGTAAAGCTCACGTGACGAAAGTTCTGACAAAGCTTCCCCATCCAGAATAATAGATTACATAGTTCCAAATTCGAGTCAGTTTTTGGTCAGCTGTGTTCGGCTACCTGCTAGGGATGTTTCGTGTCGTTGACGGATAAGGCTAACCTTCTCTAATTCTGAAATTGTTTCTAAATTCTTCAGAATTGCGAGCGTGGCCTCGCTCAGTATCGCAATTAAAATTCAGGATGATAAAACTAAAGGTCAAATCAAGCACTCAAAGTCTTACGTGAAGAACTTGAGCAACGTCAAAATTCTGGAGATAGAAATCTCACGATCAAATACATAAGGAGTGTTCCAACTATAACTTATGTATCTCATTCTGCGCCAAATTCAAAAAACTAGAATATCTTTGAATGTTGCCTATACTATAAACAAACATTCAGTCTCTTGGTCCCAAATATTCGGAACTATTAACATTTGTGCTACGTCACCGAGGCGTATATATATATATATATATATATATATATATATATATATATATATATATATATATATATATATATATATATATATATATATATATATATATATATATATATATATATATATATATATATATATATATATATATATATAGGTCGTGGATTAATTGATTTGAATAATCTTCATAGTAAACAGATTTTTCATCTACGTTTTCATGATAATCAGAGAACGTCTAAATTACATGATATTGTTGTTGCTTCAGATTATAATCTTACACCTCTGAACTTGACAATGCAAAAGGTAGATTTTGATATATTTGATGATAATTCTAAAAGAGAAGGTTGGATGCAGAAGGAATTACACGGAAAGCACCTAAACAATTGAAAAATGATTATATTGATGAAATTGCATCGAATAAATGGTTAGTATCTGGAGAATTGTTTGCTGAAACAGAAGGCTTGGCAATTGCGATCCAGGACCAGGTTGTTTTCACTGAGGAATTATAGAAAACATATCATCAAACAAAATATAGATGATTCTTGCCGTAGATGTTTCTGTTCTTCAGAAACAGTTTTTCATATATTATCATCTTGCTCAGTCCTTGCTTCAACAGATTATTTAGAAAGACATAATGCCGTCGCTAATATTATTCATTTCAATCTAGGAATTAAACATGACCTAATTCCCAAAAGAAAAAAATTTCAAAAATATGAACCTGAGATTATTTGTGAAAATGACAAATATAAACTTTATTTTGATAAAACAATTCTGTGCAACAGAGCTGTAAAACACAATAGACCAGATATCGTTCTTAATGATAAACAGAATCAAATAACATATATAATTGATATTGCTATACCCGACACACATAATATACAAAATAAATACAATGAAAAAATTTCTAAATATATGATGCTTGGCGACGAGATTAAAAAATGTGGAAAATGAAGAAAATATTTATTCTACCGATTATTATTTCTACAACAGGCGTTATTCCTAGAAATCTTCACAAAAGTATTGAGATTTTGGGTCTGAAGAAAAATTTGTTTGAACAGTTACAAAAGATAACAGTTATCAAATCTTGTAATATTCTTCGTAGGTTTCTTTCCGAAAATAATAATGAGGTAGAGTCATAGGTTTTCTCTTTAGTTTATACTGCTCAGAATCTCATTTCATATTTTATTTATTTGTTTTATAAATGTAATATAATTAACTGACAATTTTGTCATATTTATATTCAGAGCAGTATTCTATTCGATCGTTCACCACTTCACACAAAGGTAACTATTAATGAGTAACATTCAGTGTTACTTGACTAAGGTCCGTACACTGGATTTTCCGGGAGAAAGCCTCTGACACTACTCGTTGGTACATTGATATCATTGTCTGATGATGCTATAGTATGTATATATTCTGGTAGATTGATATATTCTCATAACATTTAACGTTATCCTAATATATAATTACTCCAGGATATGTTTTGATTATAATCATTGCCTGGCAATGGTATTAATTACCGGGTGGTGGATTTATATTTTTCATGAAATCAGTTTGATTGCATGAACAGATATATAGGGAACTCGTCGAGGTAAAACCCTATATATATATATATAATATATATATATATATATATATATATATATATATATATATATATATATATATATATATATATATATATATATATATATATATATATATATGTTAATTCAACAATCACGAAATCATTGCAGTTTTGCGAAGTGATTGGACTGATATAGAAAACATTTTCTCAACATCAGTAGAAAAGAGTTTCAATATAGCCATGAAATATATTCATCCGGCCATCTCAACTACAGAGATATCAAATGGCCCTTGACCGCCCTAACTTCTACCAATTTCCCATCTTATCCATATGCTGAATTATTTTTCAAATCTAGTCTATGTCAGCTGGCAGATAAGCCAACGAGATTTCGACAGGGACAGAAACCATCCACACTCGATCTACTGATAACATCGGACCCGCAATTGCTCTCAGATATTCAATACCTTCCGCCGTTTAAAAAGTCAGATCACTCTTACTACTAACTGAGCTTCAACTTCACTATAGCACCATTAAGAAAAGACAGAATAAAAAAGTTCTGAAAGTCTGAAGATCTATGCTTTCGTGACTGGAATTCGATCATGCGACACTAAGACGAAATGAACTGGACAAATTTGCTACAAACAATTTATGATATCATTTCTGTTGACACATTTGAAAGGATAGTAAGCGAGAACCCTGTGAAACCCTGGATATGCAATCGCGTATTGAATATGCCAAGAATCAAGAAATCTCGGTGGCAGAAGTATCTTTGAAGAAGATCAATCACCGATTATCAGAACCATCGTACTCACTCAAACCTATTCACGTCTAGCGTTCGGCACGCGAAGGAGGATTTCGAAACAAAGTTGGCCAAATCTAAGGACAAGAAGAAGATTTTGAAGTACGTACGATCGACTTTGAACAGTAAAATTTCTGTTCCTTTGGTAAGGGATCAATCAGGCGAAACCTGTAGCAATGCAACTTAATCTACAGATATTTTTGCTCCAGTATTCCCTTCATCTTTCACCAAGAAATCTCCAAGTCCTATTCCTGTGCCTAAAGTACCACGCGTCAGATGACGCTCGATTGTATCGAAATAACTGAGGAAACAGTCCGTGAATACTTACTTTAGCTAAAAACCAACACTGCTTCTGGACCTGATAATGTATGACCTTATTTTCTACATTATTGCGCAGAGGCGCTTGTAAAACGTATTTTTCTTGTTTTTTCACAGTCATTTCGTTCTTGCTCATTTTCTCGCCTCTGGCGAACCGCTTGTATTACCCCTACTTTTAAAAAGAGTGATAAACTTTCTGCGAAGGATTATCACCCAATAAGTCTCGTATCTGCGGTTGGCAAGGTTTTAGTGAGGATTATATGCTATCAGGTTATTACATTTTCGCTATCGAATAATAATATCCCTAAACAACAGCATGGTTTTCTGCCCGGTTGCTCAACTCTCACGAACCTGATACTCTCCATTAATGATTGGACGAAAGCTTGGATTGCAGGAAATCCCACAGATGTGCTGTTTACTTTCTTAACTCCAACACCTTGGAATAAGAGGTAAATTACTTCCCTGGATTAGCTATTTCTTGTCCAATAGGTCCTTTCGTGTGAGGGTCAGTGGCAAAGACTGTTACTAGTGGTGTTCCATAGGGCTCCGTCCTTGGACCCATACTTTATATTCTTTATACCTCAGACCTGCCTCCATCGATCAACTCCAAATGTGCCCCCTTTGCCGACGACATCAAACTTTACAATTTCCCTATATTTGATGCTCACACCCTTCAGGAAGATTTGATTAAAGTCGGCAAGTGGTCACGTCATTGGTTGATCCCACTGAACTTGGAACATTTATTACACCATTGAAGGCCACACTCTACAATGTGTTTCACGATGCGTTGACCTCGGATTGACTGTGACAAACAACCTCACCTTGTCAGAACATACTGCAAATGTTGCCTCCAAAGCTCGGAGAACTACATACATGCTACAACGAAGTTTTAGTGGCTGTGACTTGAGAACTGCCAAGGTACAGTATCAAACATATGTCCGTCCAATCCTAGAGTACGCGGGGCCACCCTGGTAGACAAAACTAAGGGGCGATGAAGCCATTTTAGAGTCGGTACAGTGGTGCAATATAAGAATTTCCTATGGTCGACTTCGTCCAGATTATCCTACCCGGCTCTCAATGTTTGGAATTTCCACCATCATGGATCTTCGTACAAGAGGCGACATGATTTTCACTTACCTATCTCTGGATTTCTGGGAGCTGAAACTCGCGATCTGTTCTCTCGTATATAACCTGAGAGAAGAAAACTTCAAGACAAGTCAACGACAGAACTTCTTCTCCAACAGAGTGTTTTAATGTGGAATTGTCTAGTTCGGTAGTGAGTGCTGATCCTGTTAACCAGTTCAAGTAAAGATTCGAAGTTTGGAAAGAAACACACTGATTTTTCTCTTTTCTTGATAGTGCATGTTTGTTACTCTTTTGCTGCTTTTCAATATGTATAAAATATAAAATTGTATGATTTTTGAGTTTATAGGCTTAGACCTCTACTCTAATCTGTAATTATTAATAATTAATGATGACTTTATTTCTTTTCTCAATTGAAATATCTCAAAAAGGATCCATTCTAAAAATCCGTTGGAATTTCCAAAATCCATGAGATAATATTCGAAATATCGGGTGATTCTATATATATTTGCTTGATTGTATAAAAAGAACTTCCACCGTTCTGCTCACTCTAGGAACAAAAAACGTTTCAACAAGAACGATCGTATCGTTTCACCGATTTATCTAAGAAACTAATACAGCAGATTTGGATAAAAACATGTTCATTTCTGTAAACGTCACTAGCAGTTCAACCGCGGAAAAATAAAAGTTAATAAGTTTCCACAATATAGACCCAATTATAAAGATGGAATGTCATTACCTCGAGACAATTTCACTTCCATTTTGGAGAAACAGCGACAACCGATCGGGGCCGAGGGCAATCGGGAGGAACTAACCTTTCTGAGTTAAGCCACACCAATCTCATTATTCCGTAATCTTCCCCATCAGAAACGGCAATTAAGTGAGAGAATTGAGGTATTCTTTTTAAATTGAATAAATTTCCTGTCTCAGTTCGATCAAAATGAGAGCGAGAGAAGTATTTGAAAAATGTGACTCATATGGGCTTGGATAAAACAGAAAATGCAATTTTTCTTCAGAAATTTGGGATTTCCTAACAAAATAGGAAAAATAGGAGACTTTTATTTTACATTTATGACACGATTCACCATACGGTGGTTAATTCAGATAAATTGAACCTTCCAAGAGATGGTGTGCCTTATACAGGCTGTCCACGCGAGATGATCCATTATGTATAGTATATATAGTATATATAGTATATTAAGTATATGGAGAAAAGAATTGCCGAATTTTTCTCTTCTTCAACTATAGCTTATCTCTGTTGCGTGGTAGCTTTATACTCCCGCGATCTTCCGCGATAAATTTCGCGGGGAGTCTACATATGCAAACTTGAGACGAGACGAATTATTCAAAACTCCGTAGATCAATGAATAATCCCTCCTGACAAGAGCTAGTTCCCAAATTAGCCCGCCATGAACGCAGCCCCCAAGCGCCACAATAGTGCAACTAAGCAGGATGCCGAGAAACGAAGCGGCAGACTGCAGTTTCTCCCTTATTAGGAACTCATCAGTGTCGCATATCGCTTGTCAGCATCCTACTAAGCTACATCGGGGTACCCTATCCATTCCAGAAAAGACGCACCTCGTACATACGTATGAGAGTCGCCCTCTATGGACCGACACGGCGAACCCGCTACCAGATTTTGAGAAAGATACGAACAATAACAAACAGATGTGGAAACGTTAAAAATTCCAAACATTTGGGAGACATCTATCGCCGTTCCGTAAAACACATCAACTGTAGAAAACGAGCGAAATAATCCCGCTCTGTTTCCGAGATAAACCTCCCGTCGGTAAATATTTGGTAGGTCAAATATCTTCCGCGATAAACTTCGCGAGGAGTCTACATATGCAAACTTGAGACAAGACGAATCATTCAAAAATCCGTGGATCAATGAATAATCCCTCCTGACAAGAGCTATAATCATAGTGGGTGTGAAAGTGCGACATGCCGCATGATTAACAAGATCTTTTATGTATCCCCACAGGAAAAAATCTAATGTAGTCAAATCTGGAGAACGTGCAGGCCACTGAATTGGACCTCTATTACCAATCCATTCACGGGCAAATGAGTCAATTAAATAATTTGTCACAATATGTCCATTATGGGGAGGAGCCCCATCTTGTTGCCACATCAATACACGTACTTCTGCCAGGAGAACATTTTCCAATGAATCTGGTAACGTATTCACCAAAATATCAAAATATCGTTGCCCTGTTAATGTTCCTTCATAAAAATCAAATGTTCCTGGAATAACGCGCACCATACATTTATACCCCACACTGTTTGAAAGCGACTCTCTTTTATACAGTGTGGATTTTCTATAGACCAGTAGTGGGTGCTATGCTTATTAACTATCCGATCACTCCAGCATATATGATTGAGCAAGTTGCATGACCTTACATAAATGCGATGAAATCCATTCGAAGGTCTAATCGATTTGTCGCCGCAATCCTTGTACTAAATGAATGTTAAATGGGTGGTACTTATGCTCTTTGAGTATTCTATGAATAGTACTCCTACTAGTTCCCAGTTTTCTTGCTAGAGTACGCAATGAAATATTTGGATTCACACCAATATACGCTAAAATATTTATAACATTTTCGTCAGTTTTCACTGGAGTTCGATGGTGCCTATGTTTGAAATTCGGAGATGATTCAGACGCATTTTCCGTTCCAACCTGAGAACTGTTGAATGCGATGGTTGACGACGAGCTGGAAATCGTTCATTATACAGATGAGCAGCGTCGCGACTATTTTTCGACACTCCCCATAAATGAGCAACATATCCACATACCATTTAGCAATTTAGGTGCACCTGTATATATATATATATATATATATATATATATATATATATATATATATATATATATATATATATATATATATATATATATATATATATATATATATATATATATATATATATATATATATATATATATATATATATATAAACACATCATCAAACAAAATATAGATGATTCTTGCCGTAGATGTTTCTGTTCTTCAGAAACAGTTTTCATATATTATCATCTTGCTCAGTCCTTGCTTCAACAGATTATTCAGAAAGACATAATGCCGTCGCTGATATTATTCAATTTAATCTAGGAATTAAACATGACCTAATTCCCAAAAGAAAAAAATTCACAAATATGAACCTGAGATTATTTGTGAAAATGACAAATATAAACTTTATTTTGATAAAACAATTCTTTGCAACAGAGTTGTAAAACACAATAGACCAGATATCATTCTTAATGATAAACAGAATCAAATAACATATATAATTGATATTGCTATACCCGACACACATAATATACGAAATAAATACAATGAAAAAATTTCTAAATATATGATGCTTGGCGACGAGTTAAAAAATGTGGAAAATGAAGAAAATATTTATTCTACCGATTATTATTTCTACAACAGGCGTTATTCCTAGAAATCTTCACAAAAGTATTGAAATTTTGGGTCTGAAGAAAAATTTGTTTGAACAGTTACAAAGATAACAGTCATCAAATCTTGTAATATTCTTCGTAGGTTTCTTTCCGAAAATAATAATGAGGTAGAATCATAGGTTTTCGCTTTAGTTTATACTGCTCAGAATCTCATTTCATATTTTATTTATTTGTTTATATAAATGTAATATAATTAACTGACAATTTTGTCATATTTATATTCAGAGCAGTATTCTATTCGATCGTTCACCACTTCACACAAAGGAAACTATTAATGAGTAACATTCAGTGTTATGACTAAAATCCGTACACTGGATTTTCCGGGAGAAAGCCTCTGACACTACTCGTTGGTACATTGATATCATTGTCTGATGATGCTATAGTATGTATATATTCTGGTAGATTGATATATTTTCATAACATTTAACGTTATCCTAATATATAATTACTCCAGGATATGTTTTGATTATAATCATTGCCTGGCAATGGTATTAATTACCGAGGTGGTGGATTTATATTTTTCATGAAATCAGTTTGATTCGATGAACAGATATATGGCAACTCGTCGAGGTGAAACCCCTATATATATATATAAATATATATATATATATATATATATATATATATATATATATATATATATATATATATATATATATATAAAATAAAAATAGGCACATATATATATAAATTTATATATATATATATATATATATATATATATATATATATATATATAAATTTATATATATATATATATATATAGATATAATTATATATATATATGTATATAGTGTGCTATTTTATATATATATATATATATATATATATATATATATATATATATATATATATATATATATATATATATATATATATATATATATATATATATATATATATATATATATATATATATATATATATATATATATATATATATATATATATATATATATATATATATATATATATATATATATATATATATATATATATATATATAGGGGTTTCACCCGACGAGTTGCCATATATCTGTTCATCGAATCAAACTGATTTCATGAAAAATATAAATCCACCACCCGGTAATTAATACCATTGCCAGGCAATGATTATAATCAAAACATATCCTGAGTAATTATATATTAGGATAACGTTGAATGTTATGAAAATATATCAATCTACCAGAATATATACATACTATAGCATCATCAGACAATGATATCAATGTACCAACGAGTAGTGTCACAGGCTTTCTCCCAGGAAAAATCCAGTGTACGGACTTAGTCAAGTAACACTGAATGTTACTCATTAATAGTTTCCTTTGTGTGAAGTGGTGAACGATCGAATAGAATACTGCTCTGAATATAAATATGACAAAATTGTCAGTTAATTATATTACATTTATATAAACAAATAAATAAAATATGAAATGAGATTCTGAGCAGTATAAACTAAAGCGAAAACCTATGACTCTACCTCATTATTATTGTCGGAAAGAAACTTACGAAGAATATTACAAGATTTGATGACTGTTATCTTTTGTAACTGTTCAAACAAATTTTCTTCAGACCCAAAATTTCAATACTTTTGTGAAGATTTCTAGGAATAACGCCTGTTGTAGAAATAATAATCGGTAGAATAAATATTTTCTTCATTTTCCACATTTTTTAATCTCGTCGCCAAGCATCATATATTTAGAAATTTTTTCATTGTATTTATTTTGTATATTATGTGTGTCGGGTATAGCAATATCAATTATATATGTTATTTGATTCTGTTTATCATTAAGAATGATATCTGGTCTATTGTGTTTTACAGCTCTGTTGCAAAGAATTGTTTTATCAAAATAAAGTTTATATTTGTCATTTTCACAAATAATCTCAGGTTCATATTTGTGAATTTTTTTCTTTTGTGAATTAGGTCATGTTTAATTCTAGATTAAAATGAATAATATTAGCGACGGCATTATGTCTTTCTGAATAATCTGTTGAAGCAAGGACTGAGCAAGATGATAATATATGAAAAACTGTTTCTGAAGAACAGAAACATCTACGGCAAGAATCATCTATATTTTGTTTCATGATGTGTTTTATGATTATATATATATATATATATATATATATATATATATATATATATATATATATATATATATATATTTATATATATATATAAATATATATATATATATACAGGTGCAATTAAATTGCTAAATGGTATGTGGATATGTTGCTCATTTATGGGAGTGTCGAAAAAATAGTCGCGACGCTGCTCATCTGTATAATGAACGATTTCCAGCTCGTCGTCAACCATCGCATTCAACAGTTCTAAGGTTGGAACGGAAAATGCGTCTGAATCATCTCCGAATTTCAAACATAGGCACCATCGAACTCCAGTGAAAACTGACGAAAATGTTATAAATATTTTAGCGTATATTGGTGTGAATCCAAATATTTCATTGCGTACTCTAGCAAGAGAACTGGGAACTAGTAGAAGTACTATTCAGAGAATACTCAAAGAGCATAAGTACCACCCATTTAACATTCATTTAGTACAAGGATTGCGGCGACAAATCGATTAGACCTTCGAATGGATTTCATCGCATTTATGTAAGGTCATGCAACTTGCTCAATCATATATGCTGGAGTGAGTAAATTTATATGTATATAGTTTGCTCATTTTTCCCTTTTTGCGATATTTCACATGGCTGTCATATCAAAACATTAAAATAAAACTTTCTGTAGATACAGGTGAAGCATTTATTGAATCCACAGCATTGCATGACTCTTCGATAAAGTTAGGTACTATACAAAAGAAGTTCCAGCAATAAAAATTTTTCATGTTCAGTATATCGTTAAGACCATATATCAACATCGGGCATCTGCAACAAAATTTTTTCAATTTATATAAGAAAACCTTTATTACGAGAAATTCTGAGCACGTGACTGTGACAAATCAAAATCGAAAGGATATATTTTAATGAGAACACAGACAGGAGTATTACGATATAAAATTCAAAGATTTATGTTGGGATTTATGACGCCGTTAACGTTAAACGTGCTTCTAATAATCCACTCCCATGCGTGCGTTTTGTGCTTGGGACCCGTAAAAGGTGTCTCGCCTCGACTGCCAGCGAAAAGAGTTGAAAAAAGAAATTTGAATAGAAGCTACTGATATGGATTTTGCTTTGCTTTTAGGGGATAAATATTGAACATTACGTCTAATTTGGGACGAGGAATGTTACAAGCATGTATGGTATTAAAGGCATTCATTCTTTATTCTCTTTTGTTTTGTTCTGATGTACTTCCTAATTAGAAGCAACTTAATAATCCGAAACAATCTAATTACACTGCGAAGATTCAGTCTTTCTCGAACCGAATTTGAAGCAAGACAACATAAGATTCATCCGCCGTCTACGTGTTGTTTCTGAATAAGTCAATGAACGGATTAATTATCTGCAGCCAGATTCTAAAACTGCATTATTCTAATGTTTGAACACATAATGAATATTGCACTACCATAATAGTTCTGCTTACATCTCATTCTTTTTCTTCTGTTCTCGAAATGAACAAGGAATTTTAAAAGGCTATGTTTTCTAGTATGCGTCCAAGTTACACAAAATAACCATCACATGAAATACCGCTTTTGCTCATTCAGCCTTGTTGTGTGGTTAAACTTGATGATTGAAGTGGTAAAATATCTAGCAGAACCACTCTTTGATAGGGTTTTTCCACAACAACTCAAAGGTTGTCAAGTTAGTACCCATTCTTAAAGAAGGAGATCCAAATAAATGTGACTACTTTAGGCCTATATCAGTATTAGCTGCAATTTTAAAAGCCTCTGAAATTTCCATGAAGTCGTGGTTAAGGAATTACATCAACTACAATAATATTCTGAATAAAAATTAAGATGTAGAGTGATTTAAAGAAAGAAGATCAATACAACACCACTAATTGAAAGAGTTGAATTCATTATGAAGACATTCGATGACATAGAGGAGGTGACTCTCGCTTGTCTGGATCTCACTAGATATCTAACCTATACTTCATGCAATCCAATATTGCATGAAGTATAGGATACTCTTGAAAAATAGAGAAGGGTAAGGGGTGAAATTTTTTTACTAGGATCGATTAGCCGAAGAATTGAGGCAAATGAATGACACATAGATTTATTACTACACTCCAGAAAACAATCGACAGTTAGCAGAGTGAACTGCATTATGACATATGTTTTCTAGGATGCGAAGGGTATTATATTCCTTGAAAAGGACCAGACGATAAACAGCAACTACTACATTGACTTATTGGATCAATTGAAGGACCCAGTCAAAAGAAAACGGCCCCATTTGAGAAAAGAAAACCCTGTTTCATCAAGTCGATGCACCTCGTCACAAATCAATCAAAAAAATGGCAAATTTATACGAATTAGTATTAGAGTAATTCCCCATCCACGTTCTCCGCCAGGTATTGCTCCCAGCGGCTTCCTTCTGTTTCAAGATTTGAAAAGAATGCTCGCTGTGAAAAAATCACGACTAATGAACAGGTTATCACCAAAACTGAATCTTTTTTGTAGTTGAAGAGAAATCTCATTATAAAAGTGGCATCGAGAAAATAATTGATCGCGCTACAATCGCTATATCTCTTTTGAAGGTATTTTACTATTTATTTATTTATTTATTTTATTTATTAGGAAAACAGGAACACCAACAGGATATCCCAATAACAGGGTTTCCCTATATATTAAGAAAAAAATGAAAAAAAATTTACAATTCAGGTGGTTTCCACTGAATAAGTAGAAAAAATTATAAATGACTGAAAGAGAAGAGAAACAACTAATGATAGTTCCTCAAAAAATACAAAATAACATTTCTTTTGAAGGTTCGGAGACTAAAAAGATTCATGCTGTTAATGTTGAACAATTAATCAAGGAGCAATCAAAACGATATAAAACTGTGCTATCGAATAGCACTTTTCTATGTTCCAAGCTGAGAATTCCATGCTGGCGCCGACGAAAGTTATAATATCTGCCCAAGAGAATGAGATTGAATCTATAATTGGGGTTTTCAAGGAATTTTTTCTGTACCTTCTCAATTCTATCTATATATTTATAAAAATATGGATTCCAAATAGGCATAGCATATTCTTCATTGGTTCTAACTGAGGTGAAGAAGAGAGTTTTAACAGTTTTCTCGTGTGTGAAATTTTTGGTTATTCTCAATATAAACCGAAGCATTCTGAAAGCTTTTGAGATTATACATTCAATGTGGTACACAAATGAGAGCTTTTCATCAAAAATAACTCCAAGATCATTGACCCGATCAACCTTTTTAACCACTAGTCCATTAAGAGACAGGTTGGTCTCGATAATATTCAAGTTCTTGGTGAATGCAATGTGCTGACACTTATCAACATTAAGGACAAAATATCTAGATTCGCATAAAGTGTATAACCGATTCAGGTCTTCCTGTAATGACTGCACATCTGCTTGAAGAGGCCTCAGGTGCGAGCCCTGAAGTACGCCAGAAGTAACACTGAAAGTATCCGAAGAAGCACCATTAATTGCTACATACTGTAGTCTATTCGATGAATAAGACCGAATCCACTCCGTAAACAACCCAACCATGCCCGAGTCCGATAAAACTGCTACTAATGTTTCATGGTAGACCTTGTAGAGAGTCTTAGCAATGTCGGTATATACTGCATTTACATGTGACGCCTCATCAAAAAAACATCTCGATAGGAAGTTAATATATGGAGTTAAATTCGTTAAAACTGATCTTCTTTAACGAAACCATGTTGATGCCTGGTCAGCCTTGCTCTCAAGAGATGAAAGAGCTGATCAGTAATTATTTACTCGAAACTTTTACCGAAATGGCTCAATACAGATACTGGCCTGTAGTTATCAATTTTTTTACTTTTTTACCACTTCTTAAGATAGGGAGTATTTTAGCTAATTTTCATTTATCTGGAAATCTTCCTTGTTGAAGGATTTTACTGAAAATTATTCGAAGAGGTGGAGCTGAAGCTGTGTCCCACATGATTTTATGAAAATTATTATATTCACTTCATTATTCATATATTTACGTAAGAGTTCTTTATGTTACATGGAAATCTCTCATATATTACTTCAGTCATCTTTAGGGTAACGCAGCTGCCTGTATTGTTATATGGATACTGACTCATCAACCGCACAAATTTCAACACTATTCACTACTACCTCAATGCAAAAGGATACGTTCAATTTGAAAATCTCATTTGTCTCCAATTGAGTTAGCATAAGATGAAATTGAAAACATTTCAACATTGATTCAAAAAAACAAATCGTTCAATCACCCTCTTGGCATAAGAATTCAATCATCAACAACTCTAATATCAATTCACAACCTACCAAGACCACAGGGAGGACGAGGCCTTGCATCGCTAGAGATGAGTCATAGAAACAACGTGGACCAACTGAGAGACTACTTTACCAGCAAACACCGTTTTATCGCACCATATATGACGCGGACGAAAACCTATTGGCACTGCAACTCTCGAATATGGAATTTCTTGTGCAATCTCATACAATGGCCCAGCTGTCGGAGGAGTGGCACTCTAAAGCACTTCATGGTAGATATCCGAACCACCTGAAAAATAAAGATATCGATCGAAAAGAGTCGCTTACTTACCTGAGGGCTGGCTACTTATTCCCTGAAACAGAGGGACGGTTGTGCGCTATCCAGGATCAAGTAATCCCCACAAGGATGTACCTAAAATACATCACAAAACAGGATATCCCAACAGAGCAGTGTCGCAAGTGCGGAAAGGAGCAGGAATCAATTCAGCATATAACATCCAGCTGCCCTATCCTAGCTCCTCGGGATTACCTTGAACGCCATAATGCAGTGGCCAGGGTGGATCACCAAAGTATCGCTGTCAACCTAGGCCTATGTGAAGAAACTACTCCAGCTTACAAATACAAACCCAAGGAAGTACTTGAAAATAGAAAATATAAGATGGACTGGGATACAACCCTGATTACGGATAGACCAGTTGCGTCCAACAGACCTGATATCGCGGTTTTCGATCTCGAGGATGGAACGCCTATAATTCTGGATGTTAGAATGCCAGCGGATGAGAACATTACCAAGGCATATACTGAGAAAATAACTAAATACCAGGGTTTGGCTTTTGAACTGAAGGAAGTTCATAAATTGAAAAGTGTGAAGGTAATGCCACTTATAATATCGACTAATGGCCTGGTAGAAGCGCATTTGCAGGAAAATACCAAACTGTTGAAACTGAGACCAGAAATTGTATCCAGCGCACAGAAAGAAGCCATACTAGGTACCACCCGAATCGTCCGAAAGTTCCTTCAGGTCTCATAAAAATAAACCACAAACAGAGCTGCCTTGCCGAATAGTCGCCCGGAAGTTTTGTGACCGACCCGTAACGGTGATAAAAAAATGTTTATATATATTTATACATATATATATATATATATATATATATATATATATATATATATATATATATATATATATATATATATATATATATATATATATACTTCAGAAGGATCAATATATGCAGATCTTTAGTTTCAAATTTTCAATTTTTACTCAACAGTTCTGATCCATATTAGATCAGATAAGAATCAATAAGATTCATGAATTATAATAAACAACAAATATGAGCTTGAAACAGCAAAATGGAAGAATTACTTCTCAAGTATATTGATGAAATAGAAAATAAAAGTTCCCATCAAATTAAAATTTCTTGGGAGTATCCAAAAATAGAATACATACAAATTTCACCTTATGTGATTGCATTATACGTAACTATTCTGTATAAATTTGAATTGACCAAAATTCACACAATTTGCTCACCAGAAAGAACAAACATTATCTGAATTGAAGTGCTCTTGTGGAAAGCAGAAATGAGATCCACAAATTTGTCAATTACATTATGGAACCTCATATACAATACAATGATGTTAACTATATTTCAGATTCAGTGAAACTGTTTCTTGTAACTGGTAATTTCCTAGATCCTTAACTGTCGAGTTAGCAAATGGTTTCGAGCAGTCATCGTCTTATAAACTTGCTCTCCAATAATTGCAATTTTTATTTTTCACTTGTACTTCTCTTCAATTCATTTTCTAGTGAAACTTCATAATATACTATGAACTGAAAATGATAGGAAGAAATTGCATTAAAACAACTTCATATTTCCATATTACGTGATGAACATACTCATTTTACACAATTATATGAAATACCTATAGTACAACTACCTATTACAAAAATTGTCAAATTGCTTAGAATTCTCCAAGTAGTAATTGAATTCTTTCCAAAATATGATTCACATAAGCAGCAGCATGTTTCCTGTGACTCTCATATATCTTGGATTGAAAGTTGTGGTTGTATAAAATAAAACTTCATTTATGCCACTTCTACATATTTCATATATTATATTTGAGCATCATGTTTCCCACTATCAGACACCTATAACAGAGAAACTTTCAACTTCAAATCAATGAGGAATTCCTGTCATTCATTCAACAACATTGATAAAACATAGGAGTGAGAGATCTCACAATAATTACCTTTTGTGCAAATTTGAGATCTCATTTCCTTTGGTTCAAACTTGAACATTGCCAAACACATTGAATCTCATTAACTTTTTTCATTTGGATAATTGTAGAATAGAAATGTACTTCCTCTTGCATAAACTGGAACGAAGATTCAATTTGACAACCAGCTTCCAATAGTTTAATACAGATATAGCCTTTAGTTGATAGCTTCCAATATTCATATGATACATACTCTAAATGACCTAACGAAACTTTATCGAGTTCTTTCAGAAAAAATATTATTATACAAAAGAGCTCAATACCTATTAATAGCAACTCAAAGGATATCCCATCATTTTTAAGATCCTCCGATTGATTCGTTGAAAAATCCTAGTGATTCCAGACTATTTTCTATCCATGAAAGAAAAATGAAATATGTGAATTCAGAGTACATCTCTTGAGCATGCCTGAAAAAATATACATTAAAATACATGAATAAACCTCAAATTACATTCACTTACCTTTCAAACATTTTTGTAAGTCTCCTAAATTTCTTTCTATTATGACATTCCGTTTGAATCATATTGTTTAGGTTAGAATAACCACAAAATGTTAAATTTATGAATTTTGAGAGTATGTCGTTTCTTTCCTCAAACAAAATATAGATTAACATGGATAAAATGAATATCTTTCAAGTTTCGTCAAACTTTTCATTCAATCATTCAAATAAAATTCGGAATCACTTATTCTGACAGATCGAATATAAGACGAATAGAAATAAGGTTAGATTCGATTGTCACTCAGAAGAGAGAGAGCACTATATTCTAGATGTTGCTAATACCGAAATTATGTTGGTGAAAATTAAAGTAACTGAATATTTCCATCTCACTATTTTTGTTCAGAAGAGAGAGAGCATTAAATTTTTCACGTTGGTAACGCAAACTTCCGACATTGAATAGCGATACAAGGGACAGAAGGAGCAGTGACTGGCTCCGCCCCCGTGTTTCCGGTCTTTTTCTCAAAATAAATACCCCGTTTGTATAGGATGGCTAAAACAAAAACCCATATTTTGACAGCTCGAGGTTTGTTAATTTCTCGAATTTCTGGCCGTCGGAGATTTTCGGAATGAGGAAAGTAGAGCGAAAATTTGCGAAAGTCGGCCGATAGCCGATAGCCAACGAAAAATCGTTGCGTCTTCGTCGTTCGAGCTAGGGACTCCGAATTTCGCGTGGACCTTCCTCCGAGGTTTTTCTACCGGAAAAAAATTATTCGCGGGGGCCTACGGCCTCCGCTTTTCCGCGTCGTCCTTTCTTCCCGCCCGGCTTCTACGGCCTCCATTATATGGATTATCATTGAGTGTCATTTATTATGGTATTTTTCCAATTTTCTACATTCTGGAACATAGGACCGAAACTACTTAGGATTCTTCTCAATATTATCTAAACACCTCAAAAAGTCTAGGTAACACTTACCAATATCTTTAAAATATAAATTTAATGATTCGATCGAATTTATAGGTTTTTGTTAGGATGTATTGTGTATAATGTATTCTCAAGAAAACAAAATGATATTTGACTTCTCTAAAGCACCTATTAAAAAAAAATTTGAAATTTGAAAATGACGAAATTTGGTAAAACACAAAAATAAAATCCTGAACTAATATTTACGAAACGATATGGAAGCACTTATATTTTTCAGTACCCAGAAGGTCCACCTGTGTTATTAATGACACTTTGGCATCGTCGCGGCATGCTCAATATTGAATTGTCTATTACATTTTGGCCTAAGTCATTCCAAGCCCCCTGAACTGCTAATCGAATCTCCTGTTCATGAAGAAAGACGTTCTGAAGCAGGAGATTTCTTTTTAGGGTGTCCCACACATGCTCGATGGGATTCAGATCTGGGGACCAGGATGGCCACGGTAGAAGATCGATATCATTCTCTTCAAGAACGTTCAAGACAACTTTTGCACGATAAGGAGAGGCATTATCTTGTTGGAAGAGTGGATTTTGACCCATTGTTTGTAGATACGGTACCACTACTGGTAAAACTATCTCATTTGCGTAAGAATTTCTCGCAAGGTTGTTCTGTATGAAAACGATGTCAGTTCTTCCACCAAGGCATATACCTCCCCAAATCATCACTGATCCGCCTCCTTGTCTAACAACTTCTCGAGCATGCTGTAGAAGGATTTGATTTCCAGGTTCCGTCCATATACGAATTCTTCCCGGGATAATCGGGATAATAACTAAATCTAGATTCATCACTGAAGAGAAATGTGGCCCACCTCTCTTGATCCCAGTTTACGTGTTCTTGGCACCAAGCTAAACGAGCAGCGCGATTTCAATGGGTAAGTTGTGGAACTCGTAAAGGGTGTCTGGAGTGGAGTTGACCTTCCTGCAGTCGATTTTCCACAGTTTGGTCGGAAATTTGTACATTATGAACTCGTGATAGCTCTTGAGCTGATTGAGATGCTGTGGTAGTACGATCTCTTCTGGCTTGTAGAACCAAAAATCGGTCTAGGGCGACTGTAGTAATCCTGAAACGACCTGTATGGCGTTCTTTAACGCTACCTGTTTCATTGAAACGCGACCATAAACGGTTTATGACACTTGGGCTACTTCCCAGAACCCTTGATACTTCCCGTTGTGAGCTTCCAGCTTGGAGGATGCCAACGGCTCTTAACATCTCTTCTCCATTCAAATGTCGTCTTTCCATGGTCGAATCACAAAACATGAATCTTATATTTGTGCTTACAACAGGAACAAAGTGCCAACTAACTGATTTCAGACACTGAATGCATGAAATGATTATAAAGCAGCGTCGCATCTGCTGCATTTTTAGTTTTTTATAAAAAAACTGAAATCTGTTGCGGCACTCTACATAATTTGGTGAGAAATTGATGCAGGTGTTCATTTCTTAAAAAAAATCATCCATATTGATCGTTCTGGATACGATATATCGATATTCAGAAGTGTT
The DNA here is from genome assembly GCA_013387265.2 of Cryptolaemus montrouzieri. Lineage (NCBI taxonomy): Eukaryota > Metazoa > Arthropoda > Insecta > Coleoptera > Coccinellidae > Cryptolaemus > Cryptolaemus montrouzieri. The sequence continues at coordinate 17,846,914 of JABFTP020000185.1, forward strand.
CCCTAGACTTTTTTGAGGTGTTTATGTTATACAATGTTATCCTATGAACTGTTCAGCCCACCTGGTACATGCCCTAGAAGATATTATTGTGTTAGAGTAGTGCTTAGGTTATGATTGAATATTATCATTTGTGGATAGCATAGGTGTGCTGCATAATTATTTGTTGGAACAATTAATCTAGCTTGGTAACCTTCTCGATATGTATCTATTCACTTTAATTCCTAAATTTAAAATTGATCGGTTAACTCGTTTCCCAGATAATTCAAATGGGCCCTTTAGTACGGACACCCTGTATATTCGCTTCTAACGAAAGTTCAAATTGGTGGATCTTCACCATCTTGTGGGAGTAGCTGACGCAAAATGTTTCATCACCAAAACAGCTGGTGGTCATTTTTATATTCGTTGATATTTGAAATTGACGATTAGGAAGTTTGATGAGTATTGATTCTCTGCCTTCGACGTTAATTCTCGGACTTTTTCATGTAAGTTTTTTCGGTTCTTAGAAGTGATAATGAAGAAATTGAGTAATATTATATTTATTTATAATAACTCACAAAAATATGAGATTAACCTACCAAGGTTGAAGCACAGAAGGTTAAACACAAGTTTATGAAGCTCATTTCAACGAATCACAATACCTCAGGAAAACCGATTACGAGAAATACGTTCCGTGATTATAATACGACCTTGCTTTCGTAATTGGCGCAATTAGAAAAATGTCTCTAAAAGACACAAACGTCTTCGACGACAAAAAGATCTGAAAATTAATGAAGGCTCTCTTCGAAGTCCCTATCATTTGTCCTCTACGGCTGGTTCAATCAATCGTAAACCTCGAAACAACCTTGCCACCAGTAAATTGTGGTCCTATTTGGAGTCCAGGAAGAATTCGTTGCGCGCGGCGGAATGTAAATATAGCGGATTTGTTGCCGAATCAATGGTCCGGAAATTGAACTCTTCTATTGAAGCAACCTCATTATCATTCAATACTATTAATTGTTCAGAAAGTAGATACAAGTTTCATTTCTTCTTATGAATAAATGGAATATTATTACTGTATTTCCCTATTTTTACTGCCCGTATCATGGATAGGGGTCAAAATATGTACACGGTGTACAATTGTTCATGTTTTAGTATGGGAGCTATGTGAGCTACTGCAAATAGAGGAAAATCACCATACTGGATTTTTAAACGGTTTTATTTAGCTCACCCCGTTTGTTCTATTTATTCTTGGGTCAAATTTAGTAATTCAAATTTCACCCTCTTCCTGTCAACCGATTAATCTGAAATTTTGTAAACACTTTTATTCATTATCATTATAAATACAAGATGGCCGCCGCTACAGAATGGCGGATAATTTATGTTTTATTAATCCCATCAATATGGGTATCAAATGAAAGGGCTCAACAAGCAGAATACAATATACTATAAAAATTGAAATCCAAGATTATTATTTTTGGTTTTAGTACATCTATCTTAAACAGTGCAATGTATGTTTAACATAAAACCGTTTAACTTAAAAAGTTTTTTACCTATTTTATTGAGGAGAGTCTCAAGATAAGTATTTATCTGGTTCATGATCGCAGGCGTTCACTACTCCTTTCGATGGTTTTTTCTATAATCTTGAATAGTCAGAATAGCAAGGTGGCTCGTTTGAGATAACAAATTGATTTTTCGCGGAGAGGTTCGTCAATATCACTCTTCCTATACATCGTTGTAAGGAAGTTTTCTCTGAAATGAGTTATCGCTTGTTCTCTCAGATAATTTTGAGGGGATGAAGCCCCACTCTTAGAGGATTTGCTCGTTAAGACATCAAATATATGCCAAAAGATATCCCCCCAATGAAAATCATTCAACGTGAATCGACAAACTTTGGCAATCATTTCTCCTTCTTGATCCGGACCTTCTCTTTGAGAAGGTTGGCGATCCAGATGGCAATCGAAATTCTAGAAACTGCTGGGCGAAAGATGTCTGTTAACCTATTAGTGCATGTGGGGGAAAATTTTTGATTTGATTATAATTTTTTGTTGAAATGGATATAATTTTTTGTTGAAACGTGGTTCTGTCACTATTTGTGAATTTTCTCTCTCAGTTCAGAAAAAAAAGGTTATCCGTTTGAAAGAACTATACGCATAAGAGCATATTTGGTTCGAAAATTCATTTATATTTTTCTATTAATAAAATATTGAAGAAAGTAACACATTTGAATAAACTAAATACGATAACATTAACATCATATTTTTTCGCATTATTTCATTTGAAAATCGAGAAAACAGTTTTAAGGGTGTAAGCCAATATTGCACTTGTCACATATGAATTTTTATGGCACATCTTACATTTCCTGTCACTTTCAGAGTATGTCCTACATTATCGAATCTAACATCATTATTGTTGGCAGTTTTTGACTGATCTGGTCCCATATTTTTCCAGTAAGGTCACGGCTATTCGACGATGTTAGAAGAAACTGTGCAAATGCACAGTTTGGATCTTCAGGTCTCAGTTTCTTTATCAAAATCTAGCCATTTACCACACTTACATCGAACAAATACTGAAAAATGGGCCAGTATCATTTTCTTTGCCGCATTCTCGATCGGTACACAGCTACTAATCCATCCATCTTATCGACCCCTTCAATGTATTTATTGTAATTTGATACCACTTAGGTTGGGGAACATTCTGTTTGGATTTGTTTTCTTTGCACCAACGTCTAGCGGTCATCATAGATTGATCTTCGAAGTTGGTGACCATCGTTACCACCTTGTTGTCTTTCCATTGAGCCATCAGAATTATCTCGTTGGATAAAAACTGAAAAGATCCTCTTTTTTCTCTATTCCATATATTCTTCTCTGGAAAAGGACTCTCTTCTAAGCGATTTTGGCGTATAGTACCAGTAGCACACATATTACGGTCCGCTAGATGGGACATTAGATCAATACCAGTAAAGTAGTTATCGAATGAGGTTTATAACCCTTATTCTCTTCCAGTCCTGCTAATCGAATTAGAAACAAATCAACATCACCATCCAAACCAAATTGTTTTTCATTATCAGATTTACCAGTGTATGTTTCGAATGCTAACATATACCCTCCACCTTGACAAAGGGCCCAATTTTTGAAACCAAACCTGATCGGCTTTCCTTTGATATACTGCTTCGCATAATGCTGGTATGGTATCATGCTCTGGTCAATCGATAGATGTTCATCTATACCGCCGTGCTCTAGAAAATGTTGATTCAATCCGTCAATAAGTGGTCTCAATTTGTGAAGTTTCTCTGTCAAAACATTGTTGTTATCATTTAAAGGAAGATGACGTTAAGAGAAGCTCAAAACGTTTGAGTCTCATCGACTCCCGAAGTATTGAAGGGGTAGCATTAGTAGCATTCCAATACATGCGTTTATTAGGGTACTCGGCATATCCACTAAGCAATAAAGCTACAAAGATTACATACAGTTCATCCATAGAAAAATTTAAAGAAATGTTTTTTTGTGACCAATACAAATTAGTCTGGTGAACGATATTTTCCATGATCGCCTCCGTGAAAAAAAGTTTGAAGAAATCGGCTAAAGATTCGGCTGACTGTGCATCACGAGGCACAGGATCACAAATGGTGTTCATACAATATTTGGGTGTATCCCCCGACCGATTATGAATTTTTCTTTTTTTTTCTTTGAACAGTTCTACCTTTCTCCTTCCAGGAAAGCTGTTGTATAACAGAAAGTGGTATATTTTCTTCATCATCACTCTCCGATGAATGGGAAAGTGTGGTGGCTTGAGGTTGAAGTCCACTTGTTCAAGCAGAAAGTTGTTCATGAGTTTTCTCATCTTGACTATTCTCGAAAGAAATTTTGAATCCTTGATCCAGAATACATCTGGTTAGGTGGTTTATGTCGCCAGCTTCTTGGTCTGAAACATCGCTGTCATCTTCAGATTCTGCTGTATTTTGCTTAGGAGGTTTAATATATATTTTCATATTACTTTCACAGAAATCATCGCCCTCTACGATGTCCAAAAGTTGATGCAGAGATAATCTGAAATGGAAACATAAATGACTTTTGTGCACATATCATTTTAAGCGGATCGCCGAGAAAAACTTGCATTAGAAAAACACTTGGTAAGAAAATGTGAAAATAACATCGAAGTTGTAAACAAGAGACCATAATGCGACGGAATTTTTTAATATAATTCCAAAAATATTTTTGTTAATTAGTAATTGAATATTACTTACCCGCCATTTTTAGTAGAATATAAACTAGAATCGATGGTCGGCAATGACGTAATATCGTATTTCACGTCGTGTTAAAGACATAAATGCTTCTGAGAAAGGTCTAATGAGAAGATGCACGTATTGCCGGCTCCCCACCACTCTCTGAACAGTTACGACTAGCATTTATTTTGTGATCCTTTTAAAAGGACTGTATGCACTAATGAGTTAACGTGTGTCTTATCCACCTACTAAGGTCTTTCAGCCAGCAATTCTGACGCCTTCCAAGCGATCTATTTCCCTGAACATTTCCTTCTATAATAAGTCTCAATCTTTCTTATTTATCGCCTATCACAATGTGTCGTAGGTACAAAATCCGTTTTTTAACACTGTGTAAAAGTTTTTTCTTCTTTGTTTACTCTTCTCAGGACCCCGATGTTCGTTACTCTGTGTGTATATGCTATTTTCAGTATTCTTTTGCAAAGGTACATCTCAAAGACATCAATGCGCCTCTCCATACCTGGATCAAGAGTCCAAGACTCGCATTCGTATAAAAGAACCAAGAACATATATCCTCTTATAGTCCGCATTTTGAGTTGCAGGTTGATATCTGTTCTGGTGAAGAAATTTTGTTTGAAAAGTGTTTCTGGCCTTCTCAATTCATGATCTAATTTCCTTTTTTATGTGGCACCGATCGTTTATGTTTGTGCGTAGGTACTTGAAAGGCGACACCTGTTCGACTTTCTTTCCCCAATGCGTAACACCTCGAACCTCTCTTTTTGTGAATACCATTCATTTGGTTTTGGAGACATTCCGAGACAGACCAAAAGCTTCCCTGTATTTAGTAATGCGGTTTATCATGTGTTGCAGTTTGTCAATGCTACTGGCAATTACGACGGTATCATCTGGGTGTCTTATGTTGTATATATTATGTCTATTGATTTTTATACCACCGATTTCACCATCTAAAGCTGCTCTGAATGTTTCCCCCAAGTATATTTTAAATAATAGAGGCAACATCATACAATTTTGATTAACCTGTTTCGTTTTTCGATTGATATTGTTTCAGATGTCATTTGATCTAACCTAACCTCTACAGTTTGGTTCCAGTTATAAGTCAGATATAATGCGAAGGTCTTTGTTGTATATGCCTGTAGTATTAAGAATTTCTTATAGCTTTTGATGTTTACCCAGTCTAATGCTTTGCTTTAATCGATGAAAGGAGCATAAACATCAACACACATATAGCGACACCTCTGTGTGGGAACATTTAAAGAGAATAGTGCCTTACGTGTTCCTACACCATTTCGGAAACCAAACTGCATGTCGTCTACTTGGCTTTCACGATATATCCTTGTGTGGATGATTCTCACAAATAACATGAATGCGTGGGACATTAGATTTATTATACGATATCACAGTGTGAGGTATTTGACTTATTTGGCGAATTTAAGAATTTACAGAATTATATATATAGTTAAAAGGTTTCAGTAATAGGTTTAGGCCTGTTCCTTCTTGTTCGGCTATGATCTTAAGGGCTTCTGCTTGAATTTCATCTGGTCCTACAGCTTTACCATTTTTTAGCATTAAGACTACTTGTATTACTTCGCTTTTTGTTATGCTTGGACCTGTTCTTCTAAATCGTCCAAATTTACTCCCTATTTTGGCCTATCGTTTTCGAAAAGTGTTTTCATATATTCTTTCCATCTCTTGATCTCATCTTCGACTCCTATTATTATTTCATTGGTCATATTTTTCAGACTCGCTTTCAGAATATTTACGGCTCTTTCCAGTAAATTCCTTTAATTTTTGTGTTATGACGTCTTTCATTTTGTTCCATCTAGTTTCTTCATGTGTTTCATATATTTTTTCAATTCCTTTCATTTTGTTTTGCATGTTCATTTGAACTTGTTATCTTGTCTCAGGTTCTTTTAACTTCCCAATCTCTATTATCCTGTTGATTCTTGGTTTTACAGTTTGCATTAAACGCTGCATCTTCATAGTCATTACAATCGGGTTATGATCAGAATTGATGTCTGAGCCAGGCTATGTTTGACTGATTTAACAATATTTTTATATTTTTGGTCAACCTAAGATGAAATAGATTTGATTTCGCACAATCCTATCTTATCTGTCCGCAGGCGATTTCCATGTATATAGTCGTCTAGGGTGCAGCTTGTGAAACCAGTTTGGGATGAGAGGATTGTTGTCCGTGTAAAATTGCACAAGTGTATTTCCTCTTGCACTTCTTTCGCCAAGACCATATCAACCCACAGTGCCCCCTTCGCCTCCTTGTCTGACCTCAGCATTGTACTCTCCCATGATTATGGTTATTTCTCCATTTTCAGTGATTTTGGGGGCTTTATCAAAATTGTTGTAGAAGCTTTCAACGTCTTCTTCGGGTTTGTCGTTTGTGGGGCGTATATTTGAATCATGTTGAGTATGCTGTGGGAAGTTTGCAATTTCAGTAACATAATTTTATCAACCAGGGAACAAAATCTATAACCGATTTAGCTACCTCCGACGGCACTATCACAGCCACACCGTATCAGTGATAGACAGCCACTCCTTCAGTGAAGTAAATGTGACCATGACTACTACCTTCATGTCCGGATCTGGGCAATCTAATCTCACTCAGACCAAGTATATCGATGTTATTCAACTCATCTTTTCTTCAATATTTCGAAGATTTCCTGTCATGTATAAATTCCGTACAACCAGGTGGCAATTCGTACAGTTCTTTTGTATATACTTATTTTCGCAGCACTCTTGCCAATGACATGCGATGGGGATTCTTTGCACCCTTTGCACCCTCTGACGTAATTCTTCCCATGCTGTAGCTTAGTTTTCTTTGCTATCCTTTATCAACTGTGCACTAATTTTGGTCCACCCGGGTATCTGATTTCAAGGATACATGCCATATCTGGCGGACTTTCTCCTATCTACCATATGAGGAGGCGCCCGATGGCAGACTAGCAACCCCACTACGCTACCACTTCGGGATAAGAAATATTCAGGCTGGCCCGTTTGAGATGAATATTCAATAACGGGTGGGCCATAAAGCTGTACGAATTTGAAAATAGTATAGGAGCCGAACGGCGGCGCGGAGGGGGGTGCGAATGGTAGGAAATGAAGTTATAATGGAGATTTACGGATGAACAATATGCATTCTATATGAAATTCTATTACAAAAATAATGATTCGTGTGTTATTGTTCGTCGTTTGTTTCGGACAAAGTACCAATTACATGACCTAAATCAGTGTCCAAGTAAAAGTTTAATACGTAAGTGGGTCAAAAAATTCGATGCTACAGATGCAGCTCTAAACCAGAAGCCAAAAGGGCGTCCAAGGTCAACAAGAACGGAAGAAACTGTCAACTTAGTCAGCGATTCAGTACGTAACGACCCAGGCCTTTCAGGAGATCTGCTGAACTTACAGTTGCTAGAACATCATTACGCCGCATTTAAAAAAAAGATATTAAATAAGAATTAGTGCAAGATTTAAAGCCGAATGATTTAATTTTAAGTCGTACTTTTGCCATAACAATCTCGGAACTTTTTCGAAACCTAAACAACATATTGTTTTCCAATGAAGCATGTTTTCACTTAAATGGGCATGATAATAAATAGAATTGCTATTACTGGGCAGAGGAGAACCCAAGGTCAAAACACCAACGCCCTCTTCATTTACCCAAAGTGGGTAGAAATGTCGTCCAACAGAATCATTGGATCTTATTTCTACGAAAACAGCCGAGGGCACACCATAACCGAATACGGACGGTTAAACTACAATGTTAAGAGATATTTTGAGCCACAGCTGCTTCATTTTGAAACTTACAATAGTAGGACACGGTTTCAATGAGATGGCGCTACGTGTTATACTTCTAACGAGACTATAGCAGATGTTTCCCGACAAAGTGATATTGCGCCGAGGGGATATTCCATGGCCACCCAGAAGTCCAGACTTGAGTCCACGTGAATTTTTCTGTGAAGATACTAGGAATGTCGAGTATACGCCGGAAAACTAGCATCAATTCAACAATTGAAAGAAGCAATAATAGATGAAATGGGATAAATTTTTGATCATTGTACCAGAGGGTTTTTAATAAGTAGAGCTTCAAGTTGGAAGATATTAGCATATCTATTTTAGTTTTTTCTATTGAGTTTTCAAATTCGGAAAACTTAATGGCCCACCACTGTATTATAAGAAATAGAGTGTGAGTGGATGACATTTGACATTAATATTTAACTTCTATTTTTCCTGTTATGATATTCAAGTTAATTTACCAGGCTTTGTCAGTTTTTCACGCAAAAAAAAAATCCCCGCGAATGTTTTCACAAATTTACATCCCTTCTGTACCATCCTGTCGAAAAAAAATTCATTGTTCCATTTAACGAAAATGTTCACCATTCAGATAAACGAAGATCAGATAATATTGCATTGTTTTTCCGAACGAAAATAAATTTAAAATGGAAATTTCAAAACGAAATCATTTATCAAATCAATTTCGATTTCCATAAAATCTAATTAACGGCCCGGTTTTCGTTTCGAATGGATTCAACACGAACGTTCTGAAATCGCGAAGCTTAAACAACAAAACACGATGTTCGTTCATTTGGCAACTGTGCAAAATACCGTCCGGGACGCCCCGTTCCCATTCCGCCCCTCGTTCAATTGCCAAAGTAATGGTTTTTCAATATTGGGCCGGTTCAGGTACGATAATTCAATATCAGCGTTAAACACCAACATTTTTTTGTTCATTATTATTTTAATAGGGGACGTTTATGGCAATCGAAAATTATGGGGGAAAATGCGATTATCCGTAAATCAATGAAAATGTTTCATTGCAGAAGCTACAATAACTTACCGAGTTCCATTTCTTGAATTTTTTATATTCTTGGGATACAATAAAATATAAATGGGGGTGTGTTCGAAAACCCTTCGAACTTGTCGATTATTATATTTATTTGCGTATTTTCTCAAGAAACAACTTTTTGTATAAAGTATATCATGGGGCTGATACCATTTTTATTATATTAAACGAAACATTTTATTTGAATTTGGGAGGCTTTTACTTGATAAAATTGCATTATCAATAACACTGGTCTACAATGGTTTTGTTGCCCTAGATATGAAAATGATTTTGGGTCTATTTATGTACACAATTCGTGAAACTATCAATGGTTCTGTACGATTTGCTCTGATTTCTTTTTGAATCTTTATTTTCATTTTACATAACAAAAATCGTAAGACAAGAAACAAAATAACAGATGTATTTATAATGTCAGTTATGTTTTAAGAAATTCGGATACATCGAAGTGAATAAAGAGGAAAATGTCGAAAATATATTTCATATTTCCATAAAACGCCTTTTATGAGCTTTTCTTCTATAATTTTTCAGGGGACAATCTCTTTTCAAAGACCAGCAGTATTCTGCCATCATGTGACAATCCCATCGACCTTGATACCTTTCTTCCATCACTTTTAGATCTTGATGAAACCGCTCTCCCTGTTCCTCACTATAATTTCCTAAATTATCCGGAAATTTATCTAGATGATTGCGGAGATAGTGTAACTTAATACTCATATTTGCTCCTAAAGTCTGAAAGTTTGTCAGCATATTTTGCACAATTTCTTCATAATTTGCTGCTTTATGGTTACCTAGGAAATTTTCGACAACCAACACAAAACTTTTCCAAGCTTTACTTTCCGGAACAGTCATAACTTTGATAAAATCTGAGTCTTTCATCAATTGCCGTATTTGAGGACCATCAAATATTCCACCTTTCAATTTTTCCATACTAAGCTTCGGAAATTTTCTGCAAATGTAATTAAAACAATTTCCGTCTTTGTTCAACGCTTTTACAAATGCTTAATCATACCTAACTTAATATGTAATGGTGGAAGTATGATTTTGTCTCTGCTCACCAGCGGCTCCCTTATTACGTTGGCTTTACCGACAGTTAAAGAATTTCTTACAGGCCAAACATCTTGTTCCCAATGAAGTTGCTTTGCTCTACTATCCCACATACAAATAAAGCAAGGGTATTTTGTATATCCACTTTGTTGGCCAAGTAAAAAATTAACCATTTTTAAATCCACACAGATCGGCCATTGATGCTCAGAGTATTTAATTTTTCTGAAACTAATTTTACATTTTCATATTCTTCTTTGAGTTTCGTTGAATGGGCAATTGGAATTGATGCAAATTTATTTCCATTGTGCAATAAGACGCATTTTAAACTTCTTTTGCAACTATCAATAAGAAGGCGCCATTCAGTAGATTTGTACTCTTTTAAACCCATGTCTATAAGCAGCTTCGCGATATCATTACAATACACTAATCCTTCATTTTCACTAAAAATTGTAATAACTCTTTTCTCGCGTTCTGTATGTTGTAATTGTTATTGTTGGTGCCAATAAATTTTTTCTTTCAATCTTGAGGCTAACAGTTCTGATCCTTGTTTTGATAAATTGAGATCACGTATTAAATCACTGAGTTCATTTTGAAAATAACTTTGGCGTAGATGTTTCACCTTCCCATTCACTTCCACTAGTAGATGGTCCCGATTTCTGTGAATTTGGTAACATCATTGTTTCTGAGGACATGCGAATTACTTTTGAAATGTATATGGGCCGAGGGAGATTTTCACTGTGCAGAACCGGACATTTCGTAGACTGTAAGTCTTTGTATCTCCACGTTTGATTTCGATTAAAACCTTTAACATCTACTACGCAAAAGTAACAATATCTAAATGATTCGTAGGCTCCATCCAGATCATAGGAATACCAAAGTCTAATCCAGAACGTTCACCTTTTTTCCACAACCGTAAAGACTCAACACAGGACTTAGAAACTTTATTAGGAACCCATGGTTTACCTAATTTGTCCATTTTGAAACCAAAATATTCAACATAAGTCTCCTTGACAAAGTCTGTGATATTTCTTTTTTGTTTTTTTGGTATATAAACACCGCAAATATAACAAAATAAATCACTACAATATTTACACTTTCTTCGTGACGAACTCATATTTTAGACTAGAAGACAAATATATAAGAATGGACATTCAGTAATTGAAACAAAATATTAATCCATGACACTTTATCCAGATTTACGTGTATATGTACTTCAATATTGTCAAATAACTGAGATCTCAGCTGTTCTGTGGAGCAAGAGGTCTGAGAGTGGGGATCAGGTGATGTTTGTATGCGCGAAAAAGTTGCGCAGAAGCCTAATCATGACTGGAAAATCAAATTTTATTTCTAACAAGCTTATAATTGTGCAAAATATAGGATATGCAAAAATCATGAAAATACGAGCACATTGAGAACTTTCATGAATATATTCGTAATCTGGGCACTTGAAAACATAAAAATTTGCGATGATATCCAGGGCAACAATAAAAATTTTTTTTTGTAGAGCTGTGTAATTGAAACAAGTAATGTGTTTTTTGGAATTTTTACTTAATAATTATGATTCGTAACGCGTTTCACTACACCGTAGCTTCTTCAGACGAATGAATGTACAGAAAATAGGAATGAGAATATAAATATAAATGTTCTTAAGACATTAAAAGCTTATTGGGTTGATTCTTCTCAAGTGGTTATTCATGACAGGTATATCCAATAAAATTAAGGAATAGGTTGCTCCCCGTAGAAATTCAATAGAGTGATTTCTAGAGTTTCCCAAATATCTACCTTCCAATATTCATTATCTGTATGCAAAATATCAAACTGTGGGTCGAAAGAGTGATTATTTTCTAAGAGATGATTCGCGTAATTAGAATTTGATTTTTATTTGAAAAACTGCGTTTATGTTCCGATATTCTAATATTAAAATTTCTATGTGTTCTACCACTGTAGAAATTATCACAGTCATTGCAATTCAATCTATAAACACCTGATTTATTGTTTTTACCTGAGTTGGTTTTATTATTTCTTATATATTTGCCTAAATTATTATTAGTTTGGAAATCTATGTTGAAAATATTGCTACTCGAGAATAATTTCAGTTTCTATTTTGTAATGCCAACGTAGGTTAAGGTGTTGAATTTTTGTTTCAATTTATCGACAGGGTAAACTTCATTCAATGCGATTCTACTTTGTTTTCATTTAAAATATTATTTATCAGTTCGGGATTGTAACCATTATTTTTGGCTATTTGTTTTATCAAATTTGATTCTTTGTTGAAAAATCTATTCCTCAATTTTATCGGATATACCTGTCATAAATAACCACTCAAAAGAATCAACCCAATAAGCTTTTAATTACTTAAGAACATTTATATTTATATACTCATTCCTATTTTCTGTACATTCATTCGTCTGAAGAAGCTACGGTGTAATGAAACGCGTTACGAGTCACAATTTTTGAGTAAAATTCAAAAATACAATACTTGTTTTTATTATTGAAACATTTTATATATTATTCAATTTTCGGATTAAGAATCCCTTCCTATTTTTCGTTTAGATGAAATGAACGCATCCATTCGTTTCATTTATATTTTTTAAGCAATTAGCCTACGCTAATTTAAGTTTATAATTGATTACTAGGTATAAGTTTCATAATACAGTATAAGATATTTATTCGCGGGGGTATATGTTCCTTGACAATACCGCGAATAGAATAACCGTGAATATGGAATGGTAATTTATATGGGACTAGTGAGCCCAATAAGATCACCTTTATATCTGAACACCTAATATACCAAACAAATACCAGTAAACGATGATTTCTACTAGAATATACTATCAAATGCTCGACGCGTTTCGATCCACAGTATCTTTGTCAAGATCGAATAAATATTACAAATATATCCTACTAACATGTACTTGTATACAGGGTGTTACAGTATGTCATAAATTGAGGGGTTTAATCTACGTATAATTCAAAGAAAAAAAGTTCATATAAATATAGATCCGCAAAAGCTTCGTTACGGAGCTACATGGTGTTGAAATTTCCGTTACACGTCCTTAATTTCAACTGGAGCCATGTCTGATTTTGCCCTTTCAAACTTTTTTGCAGTACGCCACTGATCAGCATACAATCAGTTTTCATCATCTTCGTTCAGTTTAGAAACTTTTTTTACACCAGTAATTTTTTCGTATCTTCAACCGTTCTCGAGCAAAAAATTTTTAAGTTCACTCGCTGAATTAAAAGCACAAAAATGACTAGTAGGCTTTGAATTTTTCCATTTATTCATTTATTTTGACAGTTGCTGAAGTTGTCTGGCTGACGGAACACAACAGAAGGTAGGCGATTATATCAGGTGCGCTTTCCAAATCGGGTAACACCAGACAGGCGAACGCAGAAGGATGAGGGAAACTGCTACTTTTACTGCAAATAATCATTTAAAAGGTACAACTCAAACTATGAGAACTCCAGATTTTAAGGAAGCAGTTTCGAATTGCATTGATTTGAATCCTCATGTGAGTAGAAGAAAAATTGGAAATCAGTTGAATATTTTACATGTTCTAGTTTGGATGATTCTTCACGACGTTTTGTTGTACCCGTTTTATATTCAACGCGTCCAAACTCTACATCCTCGAGATTTACCTTGAAATCTGAATTTCTGCCTATGGTTGTTAGACAAAATTAGAGAAAATGCTCATTTTGATAGTGAAATAATGTTCACAGACGAATCTAACTTTTCGAGAAGTGCTATCATAAATTTTCACAATAATCATTATTGAGTTGAGGAGAACCCCATTGTATTGAAGAATCTCATCATCAAGAAGAATTCTCACTAAATGTCTGGGTCGGAATAATTGAAACTCATTTGATTGGGTCATTTTTCTTGCCTAAGAGACTAAACGGTCTTGCTTATGGGCAATTTCTTGAGGAGGAGTTATCTTTATTGCTCGAGGATATGCCACTTTTGGTGAGGAGCATAATGTGGTTCATGTATGACGGGGAACCAACACATTTTAGTGGAGAAACTAGGGAATTCTTGAATAATCGTCCTTTAGGCCAGAACCATGGCCTCCAAGGTCCCCAGACTCAAAAAGTTTAGGTTAGACTTTTTCTTATGGGGATATCTTAAAAGTTTAGTTCATACCATTCCAGTGAACCTATAGAAGAATTGAGAAATCGAATAATAACCTCTTGTGACACGATAAGAAATACCCCAGGAATATTTCAAAGAGTGCGTTATAATATGCGAAGGAGGACAGAAGCCTGTATTCTTGCAGGTGGAGGATACTTCCAGTGATTTATTTAGTTTTCAATGGTTCTTTTTTCAGTTTGATATTGATTAAGTATAAGTTGAGTCTCAGAAGGCGAGCTTTCAGAATAAAAGCAAATTTTGGGCATACCTATCCAGTATTTCTATTATTTTTTTTCCTTTAGCGAATAACAAACAATTCAAATAAATCAAATTCTATAATTGTCACTCGAAAACGGTTGGAGATACGAAAAAATTACAAGTCGAAAAGTTTCTAAATTGAACGAAGCTGACGAAAACTGATTGTACGCTGTTCAGTGGCGTACTGCAAACAAATTTGAAAGGGCAGAAGAAGACATGGTCTCCAAAAATAAAACACCTTGTGAGTTTCAGTTAAAATGATTGGGGCTGTAAAAATTAGCTTGCATTCCTAATTTGGGCTGAATATCTCAAATACTGCAGGAGTTGTGAAAAAAAACAGTTTCCTCCGGAAATGTCAACACCCTTTCGTTGCGTAACTAAGCTTATGCGGACCTATGTTTATAGAAACTTTTTTACCTGAAATTGCACGTAGATTAATCCCCTCAAGTTGACATACCATTATGTAACACCCTGTATACTAAGGAGGCAATCCTTTAAGAGCTATCTGTATTTGAACTAGTGTTTAGGAAACAAGTTTAATGAGGGTGAGTTATTCATGTCTAACTGATCATTAAGAATTTCTGGTGAATACCATAATCTGTTAACTTCAAGTACTTGTGAATGGGTGAGCAACACTGATGAAGTCAAACGAATCATCAAAAATTATTCAAATTGTTGCAGCTGTTGCCGAGTTTAGCGAGGCTAACAAGAATGGCAATACATTTTACTAAGAAATTCTATTGCATATTATTTTTGTTTTGCATTGTACAGATTGAGGCTAAAGACCAACAGAGAAATATCTTTATCTTTCTATCATGCATATTTTCGTTTTAGAGTTACTTACGGTATTATGTTATGGGGCGCTTCTGGTTATTGTAACAGGGTTTTAAATTACAGAAGAGAGCCATTCGGAATATTATTGAGTATATCTAGGCATATTTCATGTCGCAATATTTTTCGTGAATTACATATCTTGCCTCTCGCTAGTATGTATATACTTGAGATTGTCACTCCGTAAAAGTTAACTTAAATAGATTTCAACGCAACAATTTTCATCACAATTTCCTAACCAAGGGATCAAATCTATTAGTCACAACATCTCATACTCTAACAGGATAATTTCCATGTATCCTGGATACATGGGAATTAAGCTCTTTAATGCACTTCTCAGAAATGTTCGGTCAAGCAGTGATGTCAAGGTGCTTTGTGGAGCCGTTAGTAGATTTTTGCCCACTAGATGCTTCTACTACATCAAATTGTTGCAGCTGTTGCCGAGTTTAGCGAGGCTAACAAGAATGGCAATACAATTTATTAAGAAATTCTATTGCATATTATTGGGAAAAAACACATGTAATATATTAGATATGAAGTAATGTCAATAATTTATGCAATACGGCAGGATTCAATCAGCCAAATTCTTTTTGTTAAATACAGAAGTTTAATACACGTAAAATTTTCACACTACACTAATTTTGATCACAGGAGAATATGTATATTTTCCTGTTCTGGTTATGACAACCACCATGAACTTGAACTGAACCTGAGGGTAGAATGAATGTTGAAAGAATGAGAACTCAATGAATGAATCGGAGCAAATCTTTTCACATGAATGTAACTGTTGCCTTTATATACCACTGAGTGAACTGACCTGGACAAAGTATCTTTTGGAATACATATGGTTGTCGCAAAGTGTGGGGTCACCAGCGCCACATAATTCATAGTTGAGTTGACAAGAATTCTCTAGTTTTTGAAAGTTCTGGATTTTATGTTTCTCTTTTTCTGAGGAGTGACCATTAAAATATTCTGAGTAGCTCGATTTCACATGTTATGCCACGTAATAGTATAATCCGGACAATTCAGTGAAAGAAAGATTCATTTTCATTACATGGTAAATGGTAGTCCAAGTCCGAAGTGTAGATTGGTTTCTGTTTAATTCCTATAGCAAATAATAGGCGTAACACAGAATTGAAAAGAAGATAGGTGGTGCAAATCAGAGTACAGATACATTACATTTATTTTTTGAATGAATTTTTCGTCCAAATGAGTGTTGAGAGAGAATCTAAAGTACTGAAGTCTATTGACTATCCTGGCCACCATCATACAGAAATCATGAGATCCTCTCAATTGCGGAGGCATTTTTTCGAGAAGAAAGGACGATCTTCTTAATAAACAATGAAAATATGCTATTTGCTCCTTTCTCCCTTCAAACATATCGATATCCTCAGAAATTTGTTGCCTACTTTCTCTAAGGATTCATGAAATCTAGAAATGTGGGACACTCTTACGACACCAAACGCATAGTAACATTTCTAATCAATTAATATTTATCATCCCTCCCACAATTACGTATTCTCTCTATTGTTGAATCTAAGAGAACGTTCATTGTCAATTCGAGAATAACGTTCGAATATTGATCCACTATTGTAGAATCCACTTTTTATGACAGAAAGAGTAGAACAAACACCAGGATATTCGATTTCCACGATTTAATTTTGTACTTTGTGTTTCCTGAATGTGTAAATATTTGTTTACCCGATATTGATTGCATGACATTACTACTTCATAGTTGGACAGGAAATTACAAAACGTGTTTATTTTTTCAACACGAATAGCTGAATTTGTTTAGTTATGGATAATGATAGATGGAACATGTATCGTGACATTTTTTTCTAGAGCAGCCTTTTAATCATGAAAGCTCAAGCAACGAAACATGGTTTTTGTGGAATTATTAAGCTTTGTTTGGTTTCAACTTAGTGAAAAACAACTTCCTTTATGTCTATGTGACTTTAGTAATACTACTAGTGAGCCCATTAAGATGGCCTTTTATATCTAAATAGCCAATATACTAAACGCGTAATATACTGAACGCCTTTTTATATCCAACTCTATCTATACTGAACGCCTTATTATTTTCACTTCATTATTCATATATTTACTCAATAGTTCTTTATGTTGCATGGAAATCTTTCATATATTACCTCAGTCATCCTTAGGGTAACGCAGCTTCCAGTATTGTTTTATGGATACTGACTCATCAACCACACAAATTTCAACACTATCACTTCTATCCCAATTCAAAGGGATACATTAAATTTGAAAATCTCAACTTTCGACAATTGAGCTAGCATAAGATGAAATTGAAAACATTTCAACATTGATTCAAAAAAAAACGAATTGTTGAATCACCCTTTAGGCATAGAAATTCAATCATCAACAACTCTAATATTAATTCACAATACTCCAAATTTCTAGTTCCAAAAGTATTAAAATATACTTCAGAAAGATCAATATAAGCAGATCTATAGTTTCGAATTTCTAATTTTTACTCAATAGTTCTGATTCGTATTAGATCAGATAAGAATCAATAAGATTCATGAATTACAATAAACAACAAATATGAGCTTGAAACAGCAAGATGGAAGAATGACTTCTCAAGTATATTAATGAAATATAAAATGAAAGTTCTTCTCAAATTAAAATTTGAGTGTTTACTACTGAACACATAGAAATTTCACCTTATGTGATTGCCCTATATGTAACTATTTTGTATAAATTCAAATTGACCAAAATTCACACAATTTTCTTACCAGAAAGAACAAACATCTTCTGAATTGAAGTGATCTTATGGAAAGCAGAAATGAGATCCACAAATTTGTAAATTACATTATGGACCCTCATATACAATACAATGATATTATCTATATATCAGTTTTTCTTGTGAATCTTTATAATATACTATGAAATGAAAGTGAAAGGAAGAAATTGCATTAAAACAACTTCATATTTCCATATTACGTGATAAGCATACTCATTTTACACAACTATATGAAATACCTATAGTACAACTACCCATTACAGATATTGTCAAATTGCTTAGCATTCTCCAAGTAGTAGTTGAATTTTTCCCAAAATATGAGTCGCATGAGTAGCAGCATGTTTCCTGTGACTTTCATAAATCTCGGATTGAAAGTTGTAGTTGTACAAAATGAAACTTCATATGCTACTTCTACATTTTTGAACATCATGTTTCCCACTATCAGACACCTATAACAGAGAAACTTTCAACTTCAAATCAATGAGGAATTCCTGTCATTCATTCAACAACCTTGATAAAATTTCCTGAGAAACAATAACTATGAGTTATGGATGGAAGGAACTCACAATAATTACCTTTCGTGCAAATTTGAGATCTTATTTTCTTTGGTTCAAACTTGAACATTGTCAAACACATTGAATCTCATTCACTTTTACATTGGAATAATTGTAGAATAGAAACTTACTTCCACTTGAATAAACTGAAACGAAAATTCAATTTGAAATGGCACGGTCATATTGACATCCAGCATGAAATATTTTAATACACATATAGCCTTAAGTGGATAGCTTTCAATATTCATATGATACATACTCTAAATGACCTAACGAAAACTTTATTGAATTCCTTTCAGAAAAAATATTATTATATAAAAGAGCTCAATACCTATTAATAGCAACTCGAAGGATATCTCCCATCATTTTGTAAGATCCTCCAATTGATTCGTTAAAAATCCTAGTAACTCCAGGATATTTTTCAATGCATAGAGTTTAAAATAACCATGAAAGAAAAATGAAATATGTGAGTTCTGAGTACATTTCTTGAGCATGCCTAAAAATATACATTAAATTACATGAATAAACCTCAAATTACATTCACTGACCTTTCAAACAATTTTGTAAGTCTCCTTAATTCCTTTGTATTATAACATTTCGTTTGAATCATATCGTTTAGGTTAGAAAAACCACAGAATGTTAAATTTATGAATTTTGAAAGTCTATCGTTTCTTTCCTTAAACAAATTATACATTAACATGGATAAATTAAACACCAAACTACGATCACTTACCTCTAAAAGTTTATTTCAAGTTTCGTCAAACTTTTCATACAAATAAAATTTGGAATTACTTGTTCTGACAGACCTAATATAAGGTTAGATTCGAATGTCACTCAGAAGAGAGAGAGCACTATATTCTAGATGTTGTTAGTACCGAAATTATGTTGGTGAAAATCAAAGTTACTAACTATTTCCATCTCACTATTTTCGTTCGGAAGAGAGAGAGAGCATTAAATTTTACACGTTGGTAACGCTCACTTCCGACATTGAGTAGCGATATAAGGGGCAGAAGGAGCGGTGACTGGCTCCACCCCCGTGTTTCCGTTGTATTCTTTGAAAATGTAGGTCTCAAAAACCGTCCCAAATTCGAATATTAAGTCGTGACATGACGATTTCTCGTCGAGGAACCGATCTCGAGATATGTAGGAATCGTTCGAAGGTCGAATCCTTTCTCCCGGTGACCCCGTTTGAGTAGGATGGTTAAAACAAAAACCCGTATTCTGACAGCTCGAGGTTTGTTTATTTCGCGAATTTCTGGCCGCCGGAGATTTTCGAAATATGGAAAGTAGAGCGAAAATTTGCGAAAGTCGGCCGATAACCCTCCGTTCGATGGAAGATTTTTCCGTTTTCCCGTGGTTTTATGAGAATCTAACTATGGCGGCGCAAAATGCGAAACTCGAGGCTTTTTCGTCGTCCAGGTTTCGTAGCGATCGAAGGCGATATAAATATTTTGTATAGCTGAAAAATACCATAGAAATTATCCCCTCCATCCCGGCGAGATCGGAGACGTATTTTATTTTCTCTTTTTCGGAACTTTTTCCCGGAATTTTCGCCCGATCGACCTCTCCGATCGCCCTCCGAAAGATCCGAGTTATCGATTCCGAAAAAATCTCGTCGTTCCGACGTTCCGTTCGCCCGGGGCGACGTTTCGGCGAAATTTTTCGAAAAATCGTCGCGCCTCCGTCGTTCGAGCTAGGGACTCCAAATTTCGCTCAAATTTTCCTCAGACGTTTCTCTACCGGAAAAAATTATTCGCGGGGACCTACGGACCCCGCTTTTCCGCGCCGACCCTTTCTTCCCGCCCGGTTCAAACTCCAACCGTCCCCTCCACTTTCCTCGAAATAAGGCTTACTGCTTTAGTATTATATGGATAAACAATGTATTTCACAAATATTCAATATAATAATCAATATAACTATCCTTTTATTTAAGTCAGATCGAAAAAGATTGTCAGGAATTCAATGATTAACCGAATAATCCAATTAATTAAAAACTATGAATCATCTACTGATAAATCTCGAACTTTTAGATCAGAATATTTAATCTAACAAAATCAAATTCAAATAAGATAAAGTCAGTATAAGGATTTTTTAAAGAAAATGAGGTATAAAATCTCAACACCTTTCGAGGAGTCTAAAACATTTGTAATAAAATTACTTGCTACCAGGGCGAAGAACTCCATGGTTTAATTGAGGTCTTACAGTAGAAATATGATAAAACAAGTTCTATATCAAATAATTAAACAAAAAAACAGTAGAACTCTCTCCGAAAATCAAAAGCAGAAGTTACGTTTTACAACGAGGCATAGCAACTATGTTTAGTAGAAACGAATCAACTCCAGAGTTCAACTATGTATAACCAAAACTGATACGATTCATAAATTTTCTATTATCTATCTATGAACCATCTCAAACAGATATTACCTTTCATAATTATTCCGTAGATCAACACAGATAACTGCTTACGACAGTATAATATATACAGTATGTTCCAACGAAATTTGTATCAATTTCTGAGTTGGGACTGAGACACGACGATTTTTGATTAGAGGGGACAACTTTCTGGGTTGGTTTGGAGCATATAAAATCAACCTCTACCCTCAGCAGCATTTAAGGCAAAATTCATTATAGGGAAAGTGAGTCGAGTATTCTTTGGAATTCTTTGAAATCTCAATTCAAAAATGATATCTTTTCAAACAGTCAATATCACATAGAAAGTCCAACCACAACTGAAGTTTGTATTTCAACGAAAATTCACCACCCCGTCTATGTCAAGGAAGAATGATTGTAGCGAAATAATCTGGGACATGTCAATTTTCGATTCAAGATGACCGTATAAGAAGAAATCTAAAGGACTTAAATCAGGTGATCTGGCTGGCCACTAAACTAATACACTTCAGCGAATCCATCAACCAGGAAAATTTGCATCCAAATATAGTCGCCAACAAACATCATATTTTTCGAACGACTGTCAAAATTTTTTCGCAAATTTTTCTTTAAATTGAACAAGTTCTACGAAGAAATAATATATGGGCGATGTCAACCCAGATTATTGGGTCCATAATGATTCTGAAACATCTATAGATCATAATCGGCATCACTTGGAAGACTGAACCTGGCCATCGGGGCTCTCTCGGTCAAACAGAGATGGCATTTGAGGAAATATCGCAGGTAATGTATTTTTTTATCATCTTCTTAGTCCTTTTCATGACCTTGCTTCTTATGTAAAATCGTTTCTTAGATTTGTTTAGACATATATGAAATATGATTGTTGAAATATTTTTCTGCTGGTTTTCTTTTTCCATTGTTACAGATTCCTGTCCCAATCCCCCTTCCTTTCACCCTTGTCTTCGTTTTGAAATCATGGAATGCAAGAGAGAATCAAGCGGCTAAGCAGAAAAATCTTTGGTACTCTTTATATACACACGACACTCACACAACATAAACAGAAAAGCTATTGCTAGTGCAATAGCGACGGGGAAACGAGTTTTTTCCTCAGGTTTTTTCACTCGTTTATTGAGTCATATACAAGATAGTATGATTCTCTTGTTACATTTCCTGAGCTCACACACTTGTGTTTTTTCTGACACACATCAAAATTATAGATATAAGCATTTATTGTAAGTACAATTATTCAAATTTTTGTAAATCCTCTCTTTTTAAACTGCAAATAAGTAACTCTATTGAAATAATTTTTTGATCCTTTCCAAGATATGTTTTCCATTAATTCTAGTTTCAACATTCAGTTTCTGAGTCGCTTGTGAGAATGCCTGTGTGAACCAATGAAGATTCTTGTTATCCCAATATCGGCACTTCATCAGTGGGAGTACTCTCAGAAAATCAGGTATTATACAGAATATGTGGATTATTCTTAATATTTGCAATTAAAATCTCACAACATTGCTAGAGGCGACCAAATCCTCTTTGTTCATTGTTTCACGATCCAGTACACTGTTGAAGCTGATATACCAAACAGACGTGATGATTGTCTCGGAAATATCGGGTGGGGCAACTGAATCGAAAAAGACTCAATAACTGCTAAAACGTTCGTTTCTGGACAAAAAGCAGAAACGGGTCAAATTTTGTCGTTTCAACACACGGTGATTTCATTTTACATTAACCCTCTAAGCAGGGGTGCACAAAACTCAAATTTTTTAATGAGAAGGTAGGTCAAATGATAACTCATTGGAAAGCTCTTTTGATTCTTACAAATGAGCAATAATTTTCGAGTTTTGACATACTCGGAAGAAGATACAGGCTAGTTCGTCAAAAGACGAGTTACTTTCAGTGATTGCAAAATCTGTCGATTTCGAATGAACATTCACCGAGATACTGTTGTATATTGGAGAAAAATATCTCTGAGTAGTAGTGCATCCACTACATTTCCTCAGACACCCTCTCAGATGAGGGTGCCATCTCCTCGAATCTTCGAATTGATCAGTTAGTTTGAGTAATAACTCGTTAGAAAGGTTTTAGAATTTCTAGAATACCGGAGACAAAATTATTGCTTCATCTGCATTATGATGAAGATACAGGGTGAATTATTAGAATGCGATACAGTGTTTGCGGGGTCTGCTGATTTTGGACGAGGTTCCAAACACGTTGCTTGGTTTTCATATAATAGAGCTAATTCATAGAATTTCCTAAATGTTGGCGCGTAGGAAAAATTGAAAATTGAAAAAAAGAAAGAACAATTGAATTTATTATACCTGACATTTTATAGGTCTACTTGGTATCAATCGAACAAATGGTCGAAATGTGCGCCGCAAATTTCCAAATACAAATACAGATTTTGCTCGAAACGTTCGTTGACATTACGTAGTATTCCAGGGATTATACAATTACACTCGACTACAATCTTTTGTCTTAAATCTACTAAATCTGCTGGATCAGTTTTATAATTCAGATTCTTCAAGTGGCCCTATAAAAAAACCAATAGTGACAAGTCGGGAGAACGTTCTTGCAAAACAATCGAGATTCCACGGAGACTCTCGATATTGGTGCGGCCGAGTCGTCCGAATCTCAAGACTCGGAATCCGTAATATCAATAACCTTGAGTGGACCATCTGAAATTTTCACAGTATCATCAGGTTCTGCAACAAGTGGCAGCGGTTGTAGCAGCAAAACAGCTTCTACTGATGCAGAGCCAGATGAAGCGATGACACCATCCTCGTCTACAGCACTTGAATAATTCACTTCAGGTATTTCAGCTTGTGTAAAAAGCTCGGTAATGTCAGCAACCGAAATACCTGCTGCAAGTGACACTTTCGATGAAGGCTGTAATGAGGCTAGTACCGCTATAATTCTGTCCGACCCCGGTTTGTGGTCCGAAGAATCACCAATGAGATTGCTAAAATATTGGTTTAACGTGGTCTGCCCTTGATAGATATCAGTTTTTGCTTTCCCAGTAATAAAGATAAGAGAAAGTTTTCGTGCAAATATTTTGAAAGAAAACTAGCAAATGGAGAAAAAGTCGAAAGGGCTTGGCTTATTTACTCTATTTCTAAGAATTCTGTATTTTGTTTCTGTTGTAAGTTGTTTTGTAAATGTGAAACTCCTAACGCTTTTTATAATACAAATGGAGTATCTGATTGGCAACACTTGTCTTTGCTAATTAAGAGACATACAACGTCAATTTTACACAACAGTTATATTAATACTTGGATAAATTTAAAAGAATGTTGTAGACATCTATAACTGTTAATGCTCATCATCTGCGAATATTAGGTCTGGAGAGCAAGCTTCATTCCTCACAAGTAGTCAAAGATCTATGGTTAAAAACAATCAATAATGTGAAATACCGAGTGATTCCATATAAATTTGGTTGTGTGTAGTTGATTCCCCTGACAAGTGCACTGGAAGAAGAAAACCATGTGAGTGGCCGCACAGGTCTCCGGATCTTGCCTTGTCTTTCTCCTATGGAATTATGTGAGATCAAGTGTTTCTGGAAAGGAATCTGATTATATTAACGTTCTTGAGCAGTCTACGGTATAACACACAAAGTTAGGTAAATCTAGCAAGAAAAATTACGAAATCTGAAAAATTATTTTTGTCATCGATTAGGATAATGGCTGTTTAATTCCAGTATTTATTTATTTGGAGGTAAATTTGTGAGATGCAAATAAAGAGTCCATTTTATTCGACTTGAAGAGACAAACCTTTGACGAGTTGGTTATATCATGGCATTAGAAAAAATGATAGTTATTTTCACACAAGAAAAACGAGAATATATGCTAAACTAACTGAAAATAAATATTGTTTCGTGGAATTTCAATATCATAAAAAATATTGGTGGACATTTTATTGGAGATATATCATTTAAAATCCATAGTCTGTATATTCCTTATCTATATCAAGGTATATGGATATTTCCAGGTGTTCCATAGATTTTCTCAGGTGTTCATATAAATGAATGCTCAATTTCCTACAAATCAAATCGAAATTCTTTCTGTGAACATATTCCTATATTTTTCCAAGAACTTAACGTCCATAATATCATCACTTAAACATACCGTCGGAGGTCAGGTAGTCCCCTTACAGAATAAATTATTCAGTTGAAATGAAAATATTACATGAAATATTTATCGAAGGTTGTCACGAATGTTGGTTCGTTCAATTATTTCATTGTACAAAATCAATTTTTCATCACAAATTATGGTTCATTGCTTCGCATATTAACCTATTTCGTGGAAAAACATTTGTGGCAAGTTTGTTGATAGAGAAAATAGATTGATTGGGATTTCGTCGTAAAATGTAAATATTGAACGTATAAGTTCGATGTTTCAGTAGAAAATAGCCTATTTGATATGGTTTCTCCATGGATATTTACACAAGCGTCTTGGTGGAAGGTAAATAGTGTAATGTTCATCGAGATTTGAAATGTTTCTTTAAATTGTCTTTTCAGTCATGGAAAACTTTTATTTATTCGTTCGTTGTTTATTTATCACGACTGTTATACTGTTCACCGAAAATGGTTTTACTGTTTAAAAAAAATATCAATTGATTTATTCATTCGATTGAAGCAATTTTCGTACTATTTCTTCAATTTGAATGAATTACAGTGTAGCCAGATTTGTTTGTTTTAATGGAACTCCTTTGTAAAGATGTTAATACAATGAGAACAAAAAGTAAGAGAGCAGTACGAATTTTTTCCTTCAAAATTGAAAGCATTCTTTCAATCACCTCATATTATATTTATTGGTGTACGATGAGAATGTTCAAAAGTATTATGTTCAAATCAAAGATCTGTTAAACCAAAATAAAAAGAATTAACAGCCGAAAATGAAAGTTTAAAGTGTCAAAGTACAAAGAAAAAGAAATCCAGTTTAAGAAACTGATTATTATCAACTTTTCAGTTGAATGATCATTCTATCAGTGGTTTGAAGGTGAGCTGTTATTTTCAATACAAATTTAGTGGTTATTATTTTTGAAATACCTATTTTTAGATTTCAATCCATCTGTGAAGAGAAAGTATAAAATAGATCCCAGTAGAAAGGTTGGACAATGAAATGAAAAATAATATTCAACCTATTATGTGGGACCACCTAATACTACAATCATGAAAATGAGCAAAGAAAATATTGAGTATTAACAGGAAAGTTACATATTGATGTTATACATCTCTGAAGGAAATATTAGAGGACTTAAAATTTACTTACGATTCTTACAATCAAAATCTATGGTTTCATAGTTGGCATCAGAACTTAATTGACTTCTGAATACTCAGATATTCTTCTGTGTCACCCCAATTTGGACAAAAGGTCATTATTGTGGGATCCTTCTTCATAACAGATTGTTACTATTTCTCAGGAAATTTTATCAAGGTTGTTGAATGAATGACAGGTATTCCTAATTGATTTGAGGTTGAAAGTTTTTCTTTTATAGGTGTCTGATAGTGGAAAACATCTTGTCCAAATATTTAGAAGTTGTATACGAAATTTTATTTTGTACAACCACAACTATCAATCCAAGTCTTATGAAAGTCATAGGAAACATGCTGCTGCTTATGTGAATCATATTTTGAAAAGAATGAAACTACTACTTGGAGGATGCTTTGTAATTTGACAATTTTCGCTATAGGTAGTTGTACTATAGATATTTTATGTAATTGTGTAAAATGAGTATCTGCATCTCTTAATATTACGACGTCCCAGAACCGGGGTCTATTTTTTGTTGTTAATTTGCTGAAACTATCCATATATGTCTTGATTCTTATCTAATTGAATTTTATCATCAATTGTGATAACTGTATAACATTGCATATTGTTCATCATAATTCAAAATAACAGTTAAAAGACGGTCATTTGCCAGAATGATTCAATAATTTTATTTTAAATTCTCAATAAAGTAAAATATTACTTATTTCAAAAGCAGCTTAAAATCATCCAAAAGCGTAAATATCGAGGCGAAGGAATTTATCTAAACTCTGATAAGAAATCCAAGAAAATTAATATTCGACTTTAAAGTCGAAGGCCATTGAGCACCCTTTCGTATCCACGTTTCCACACATCTGGTATTTTCTGAATCAGCAATTCCCACGTCCCGACGAAGGAACGTGTTTGTAAAAGACTATGTAACAGATACTTGAGTACCAAGGGCAGAGGGAAGTGAGGGTGTAAGAGCTGCTGGGTCACGCATATATAAGGATCACGATCGTGACGTTAAGAGATCATTATTATCATAATTGAGTTATTTTTTTTCCGATGTGCTGTTACTCTTGTTATTCAATTATGCAGTATTCGAAGCTCAGTGAATTTACTCACTCGTGTGAATCGGAATTAAATTTAAAGTTAATTATTCGTGCGTAACATAAGTCCAGAAGAATGGAAGACGAAGATCGTTTCTGTTCGAGAAGCCTGACAGGGGAAGAACAAGCACCGTTCCCGCTGTGTCCCACAGGTGATTACTTTCTGAATTTCCTTTAATATTTCTGTTCACTATTTAATTTTCACGAATCCCTTGAAGTATATGCTACGTAATTTTTAAATGCACTCAGGATGAGTTGAAATAATCACCTATCAAATTCCAAATTATTTTCACATATTTTTTCTTGGCAAATGATCTATTTAAACTGCACGTACATTTTCTCATATTTATTTTGAAGAATTATTTTCATAGACTTATTTAAAACCTTTGCTTCCGTAACTTGGTAAAATTTGAAGTGTACTGCATTATTTTGCATTGATTTTCATAGTTGTTCTCCTAACTTGACAAATTATTTGAAGTATACTCAAATTCTTTTGTATTGATTTCAATATTTGTTTATCAAACTGGCAACATTATTGAAACCCAATTAGCTATTGTATATTGATTTCCATAACTTGGTAACTATTTGAATTTGAAAGGTTATGAAGTTTAATTTTGATTTGAAACTTTATTTATTTATCTGCGTGAAATGTTACTGAACCATTTTGTCAATCCAAATGTTTTGTTTATAATCTGATGAATGATACATTAGAATGAAAGAACCTTCAATATTGATTCTTATCTTTGCTTCTATAAAGGGCCAATTATCTATTCGAAAGATCATAATATTCAGTTATTCCATGTTTTATTTATCTCATTTTATAACTTAGCAGAACATACTTAAACAGTAACCAAGATATTTATATTTCCATTGTATCCAACTATGGGGAAGATCTTACTTTCAAGTTGTTGATTTGATATTCGATACTCTTAAGCTCAATAAAGGAACTTTCTCTGCATTCAGGCGTAATAATCGCCTACGAATTATATCATGACTCATTAGCATAAATAAATGGCTTTAGGAACGGTATGCATGTATGAACCCACAGGCATTGAGGCTTGTATGTTGTCGGTATGAAAGTTTTGAAGAATGTATGAGTTGGTGGAATGTATGTGACGTTTATTGGACATACAGGTGTATGATCAGAGGGTATGAATCCCTGGTTGGCAAATCCGCGATATGGGAATACAATATGATCCGCAGTCAGTGACACAATATAATTAATAATGCGCAAACAAAACAATTATAATAATAATACTGCCCGTTGGCGCTCAGTTGAGCAAAAAGAATCACGTATGGCTTTACGGGCATACCACTAGTTCCATATATAACGTTTAATACTATACGAATTACTGAATTCGATTAAAAATACGCGAGCGAATTAACGCTTGCAAGTTGTCAGCTGTGGACGTGCTCCTTAGAATTTTAAAAGTAAATCTTCCAGAGTTTGGAGTATCACGGCAACTACCTCTTCAGAAAACATGATATCATATTACCAAAGCCCTTAGAACGGGTCAGTTACCACTCATAAGATGGGTGAGGGCCGGCTAGGCCTGTCTATAATAATCTCATATACGAATTCCATCCAGAATATGGGTGACGGCCGGTTGAGCCTGTTTATAATAATTAAATATTCGAACTTCCACTCGTATTATGGGTGATGACCAATTAGATCTGTATTTAATAATCTAATGTACAAATTTCTACTCAGAATATAGGTGTGGGCAAATTGAGCCTGTATCTAAATGATCTGATGTTTCATTTAATTCATTAAAAGACGCCAAAGAATGCAAGGATAAGAATTTAATACAAATGCTGCACAGATCAAATAGACATTGTTACCGAATCTGTTTTTGATTTTCTAATTTCCCTACCTATGGTTTATGCGATGAAGAATTGGTCGTATCACATCAAACCTTCCATAAAAGAATTTAGTAGTAGGTTAATACAAATACACAGCACAACAAAGAAAAGGGTCCTATTCTATAAAAAGAACTTCAAGGCAAGTTCAGGTACTAGACGATCACATGACTTTTCATTTGACCGATTTCAGTCGGTCTCAGGTGTAATTAATATGGGAAGAAAATTAAATTATCCAGGTATTGCAATTTACATAAAAGCGGATGCATTTTGCATCGTTTTTCATTGAATTGGGTTGGGGGTGTTTCAATATGGAAATATGAAGTTTGAATTTGGGAGGCTTTTACTTGGTAAAATTCCATTATCAATAATAAAAAACAAGTACTGTGTTTCAAGGAATTTTACTTATTAAGTGAAATTCCTTAAAACACAGTACTTGTTTTTTGAATATGAAGTTGTTCAATGCAATTTTTCCTTTCATTTTCACTTCACATTATATTATAAAGTTTCACAAGAAAATGAATGGAAGAATATAAATTTAAATTATGAGAGCAAGTTCACAAGAAGTTGACTGCTCGAAAGCAATTGCCAACTTGACAGTTAAGGATCTAGGAAATTAACAGTTACAAGCAAAAGTTTTACTGAAACTGATATAGTTGACATCATTGTATTTTATATGTGGGTATATAATGTAATTTACAAATTTGTGGATGTTCGAATCTCATTTCTGATTTCCGCAAGAAGACTTCAATTCAGAAGATGTTTGTTCTTTCTGGTTATTTGAATTCATACAAAATAGTTATGTATAGGGCAATCACATAAGGTGAAATTTTTATGTATTCAGTAGAGTTCCTTTATTTGATTTCCGCTTTTGTCTTTTGGATATTCTCGAGAAATTTTAATTTGAGAAGAACTTTCATTTTCTATTTCATTCATATACTTGAGAAGTGATTTCCTTCATTTTTGTTTTAAGCTTATATTCGTTGATTATTTCAATTCAAGAATCTTATTCGATTCTCATCTAATCTGATTCGAATCAGAACTATTGAGTAAAAATTAAAAATTCAAAATTATAGATCTGCATATTTCGATCTTTCTGAGTTATATATTTAATACTTTTGGAACTTAGATTTGGGATATTGTAAATTAATATTTGAGTATAATAAAAACAAGTAATGTATTTTTAGGAATTTTCACTTAATAATTGCGATTCGTAACGCGTTTCACTACACCGTAGCTTCCTCAGACGAATGAATGTACAGAAAATAAAAATGGGAATAAAAATACGAATGTTCTTGAGTAATTGAAGGCTTATTGGGTAGCTCTTTCTTAAGTGGTTTTTGATGACAGGTTATCCAATAAAACTAAGGAATAGATTGCTCCCTGAAGAGATTCAATACAGGTGAAGGGTTTAAATCGACTTGTTAATTGATGAGTTTACCTCAGTGTTTGTGTTTGTTGATTTCTAAGGTTTCCAAATGATCTACCTTCCAATATCTATTTTCTGTATGCAAAGTTTCAAACTGTGGGTCAAAAGAGTGACTATTTTCTAGGAGATGATTCGAGTAATTTGATTTTTTATTTGGAAAACGGCGTTTATGTTTCGATATTCTGACATTAAAATTTTCTATGTATTTCACCAATGTAGAAATTATCACAGTCATTGCAGTTCAATCTATAAACACCTGATTTATTGTTTTTATGATTTGGTTTAATTATTCTTTATATATTTCCTTAAACTATCATTAGCTTGGAAAGCTATGTTGAAATTATTTCTACTCAAGAATGATTTCAGTTTCTCACTTGTAATGCCAACGTAGGTTAAGGTTGCATTTTTGTTTCAATTTATCGACAGGGTAAACTTCATTCAATGCGATTCTACTTTGTTTTTAATTTAAAATATTATTTATTAGTTTGGGTTTGTAACCATTATTTTTGGCTATTTGGTTAATCAAATTTAATTCTTTATAGAAATTTTCTGGTAATAACGGGATGTTCATCAATCTACGCATGAAACTGTTGAATGCTGACATTTTATGTTGATACGGATGACACGACGAATTATATATTATAATATCTGTATGTGACGGCTTATTGTAAATTGCGAAAACATATTTTCCATTTTCATTCGAAATTGTTACATCTAAGAAATTTATTGAATTATTTATTTCTGTTTCGGTTGTGAATCCAATTTTTGGATGTAATGAATTTATATGATTTTCGAAAATATTTAACTGCCTATCTGTTCCAGTGAAGCAAATTATGATATCGTCTACATAGCGAAGAAATCACAAAACACTCAGGTAGACTTATCAATGAACAAGTCGATTTAAGCCCTTCACCTCTATGGAATCTCTTCAGGGAGCAATCTATTCCTTAATTTTATTGAATATACCTGTCATCAATAACCACTCGAGAAGGAGCAACCCAATAAGCTTTCAATTACTTAGGAACATTTGTATTAATATTTTCATTCTTATTTTCTGTACATTCATTCGTCTGAAGAAGCTACGCTGTAGAGAAACGCGTTACGAATCACAATTATTAAGTAAAATTCCTAAAAACACATTATTTATTTCTATTATCGATAATGGAATTTTACCAAGTAAAAGCCTCCCAAATTCAAAAAATATTTGAGTTGTTGATGATTAAATTTCTATGCCTAAAGGGTCATTGAACAATTTGTTTCTTTGAATCAACGTTGGAATTTTTTTAGTTTCGTCTTATGCTAGCTCAATTTGAGAAAGTTGAGATTTTCAAATTGAATGTATCTCTTTGAATTGGGATGGTAGTGAATGGTGTTGAAATTTGTATGGAATCCATAAAACGATATTGGAAGCTGCGTTACTCTAAGGATGTGTGAGGCAATACATGAGAGGTAATAAAAAGAACTATTGACTATAAATCTAAGTGAATATAATGTGGTGTTCAGTATAGATAGAGTTGGATATGAAAACGCGTTCAGTATATTTAGGGTTAAGTTGTATTAGGCGTATAGTATATAAGGCGTTCAGTATATTAGGCGTTTAGTATATTAGCTGTTTAGATATAAAAGTGATCTTAATGGGCTCAATAGTTATCAAATATTTCTTTATCTTTCCTCAATTACATTAGTTCTTTCTATAAATATGAACCCCTTTGTTTTCCTGATGGATTTAAGTCCGTTTTAATGCAAGTTTGTATCAGCTGCTCAACGTTTTGTAACGCCTTGTTCACGTTTTTACGTTTCAGAGGGACGAATTTCCGCTTCGCTTGTGTGTATGTAGTTTTTCAAATATCTCCGTTGTAGGTTTGTTCTGTAAATTGAGTTGTCACCTAACCTGCGAATATTACAAGATTCGTCCTTTGCATGTTGTTTTAAATTTTCTGCCTGGTTTCACGATGAGTAAACATCTTGGAAAGCTTCAGAACTCTGTGTGATTTAAAATGTTGTTTTCAGTGTAGTTAAAGAAATATTAAAATTATGTCCCTGTATAGTTTAAGAATTATACACGGTTGGTCGAAATTGATATTTCAAATTATGACTTTGGATAAATCCAACTTTTGAATATCTTGGTTTAGGTCTTCCCTAACAAAAAACTTTAGCTGTCAAACGTGAAGAACCGATGTAGAAGCTACCTTTTCGGAGCAGACTGACATTTTGAAATTATTTATGAGGGAACCAAATTAGTGTACCTACAGAAACCAAATGTAATGTAGCGTTTCATTTCGTTTCTTCTTGTTTTGGAGCTAATTTAATTGAATAGTCTGACTTTGGAGTAAAGTTTTGAAGTTATCAAGTCCTAGAACAAAATTTATTAACCTTCAGTGACACCAAACTTAGGGAGAAACATCTATCGCTCTCAGGAACTCAATCTTAGTAGTTGATCTCTGGCAAATCACCAGCGGATACAATAAGAGGGTGTGCAGTATGTGACAGTTTTCTGCCAGTGGTTGATGATAACGAAGAGATGATTTAAATAAATCTCAAGTATGTTAACATTTTACTATATGCGCTATCGTCCATATGAATATTTTCACTTATCCAGCATAAGAGAAATTTTGGGAAAAACAATGTATTGTACTTTTCTCTTTTACTTTACTATATATAATATAATATAAATAGTATATAATATAATAGCTGGTAATGAAGTTCAAATAATTTCAATATCTTGACTTTGTAAATATCGATTATTAACATTGAAAATATTATTCTTCTTATTGAATATCCTATTAACTCAAGGATAAACTCAATACAGCATCATCATAACGTGGTAGGTTATGGCTAAAAAAGCCTTGAAATGATTCTATGAAATGGAAAGGCAAAATCAGAAACGGCCTTCAGTCTCAGGCAGCTCGACGACCCAAGACTACTACGGTTGCGGGCATATCCGATCAAGAGCAGAGGTTGCGAAGAATCTCTGGAGTGAACCAGGCTACCATGGTAAACGACACTTGCAAATAGCAAAACTGTTAGAGAAAGAAAATGAGCTAAAATATATTAAACGGGTCATTATTGGTCTCAGTGAGGCAAGAAGAAGAGGAGAAGATCAATTAACCCTGAAATCAGGCTACATTTTCCATTATAAAGGACAAGAAGTTATTTCTGAAGGAGGAGTAGGTTTCATCATCCACAGAAGACACTCAAGTAACATAATGGACACAAGAGGTATCAGCGCACGAGTAACCTATCTCATACTGAAACTGAATTCCAAATATAACATCAAGAAAGTACAAGTTTACGCCCCGACATCAACTTATGAAGACGAAGAACTCGAATCATTTTACGGCGACGTTGCTAAGGCACTGGACGAACAAAGCACACGTTACTCTCTTCTGAAGCACGATTTCAATGCCAAACTAGGTAAGCAGCAAGATGAGTCAGAAACAGCAATAGGAAAATATGGTTTCGGAGAAGGAAATGGGCAAGGAAATATACTGTTAAACTTTTTACAGCTGAAAACTTTCTTCATTAAAAAAACCACAAAGGAATTGGGGATAAGCCCCAGTGCACAGCACAAAATGTAAATCAGTTTCATTATCACAGACAAAAAGTACATTATCTAGGATGTCACAGTGTTGAATAAGTTTTCAATTGGCAGCGACCATAGATTGATCAAAATGAAAGTAACCATCAATATAAAGAAAGAACGAACAAAACAAATATTGAAAACCAGAGGAGAAGTATGGACAGAACCTCAAAACCAGAAACAGTTCCAGAATGAAATAGAAAGGAGTCTAGATAGAGAGGAATATTTACGAAACAACGTTGTTGACACCAAAAAGCTCTATATGTGTATCATCAAGGGATTGAAGAGGCTGAACGAAAATACTGTGATAAAAGATCTGCAAGGGAGGCAGCTATACAAGCTCATTTCCAAAGAAGTCAGAAAGGATGTTAGAGCATACAACTCAGACATGATCACTAAGGTGATGGAAGATAATAAAAGTCCAAAAGTTCACAGACGGAAAATAGCAAATGGTTGCAAAAAATATCTGTAAATTAACAAACGCACAAAGCGAACAAGTCACAAATGGAAACGATATTCTTACAACAGTGAAAAACCGGGGTAGACCACCAAACAGATGGGCTGACGACCTGCGACGAATTCATACTAATTGGATTCAACGTGCGCAGGATAGACAGTTTTGGAAGCATTCAGGGAAGTCCTGCGTTCAGCAGTGGACAAACTTATAGGCTATTGATGATGATGATGATGATCATGAAAATAACTAAGTTGTTCTAATAAAAAAGAGGAACTGTCCAGAAGAAGCATAGATTCTCAAGTAGCGATTTCTGAAAAAAAATTAAACTTTATAATGGGGTTTAAATCAATTGCACTAATCTGCAATATTAGAAATTATTTGATAAAGTAGGTATTTCGGAATATCTATATTCATTTGGTGGAGTTAACTGAAGGCTTTCAATTAAAGAAGGTATCCTTATTGAAGACCTATTTCGTCGTATTATACAGGGATATCCACCGTCCTTTAAAAACTTTTTGAGTTCCAATTACAATATCAAGCTGAAATTTTATACGCGGCCATAACTAGCGATTTCCAATGATGAAGTGAAATATTTTCGAAGTGATACCATTTCCGATTAGGTTAGTGAAGTTACAGTGAAGTTGATATGCTAACGCAGCAATAGATCGTTTTCATCGATTAAACTGGAAAGAGATCAGAGGATTCCGAAAATTTGAAGAAAGTTCACTAGATTTCAAACCAAAGAAATCAAAAGGGAATTCTTGATTGGGACAAGGAAGATCCTAGCTAGTCAAGTGATATGTGTTTTACTTTATGAAATGAAATTTCATCCATGGGATCACTAATTTCCACTTTAAGAATTACTCTTTTTATAATAACATTGGAGAAATATTCTATACAGGGATATCCACCGGGACCGTCCGTTAAAAACTTTTTGAGTTCCAATTACAATATCAAGCTGAAATTTTATACGCGGCCATAACTAGCGATTTCCAATTGGAGAGAAATATTTTCGAAGTGATACCATTTCCGGTTATGCCGAAAGTGGATCATCACTTTGTTATTTCAAATAGCAATCTACCTTTTTTATTTTACATCTAGAACCGACATTTGAGTTATGCATAAAATACCCAAGTTGTTGGCACTTATCTGTCAAAACTTTTGATAGATTTAATTATTTTTGTTATAAACTCGATTTTTGAGGAACAATTAAATGAATTGTATCTCGTAGATCTTTTGCACTACAGACACAATTTTTGCTTGACTGGATAGAGGAAGGATCAAGGAATTTTTTAAGCAGTCTACACATGTCAAAAATTCATTGCGTTGTTTTGTATGATTTTTTTAATTTTGCCTTTTTCAAACAGCAATAACTCAATTTTTTCAAATGGTACGTGCCAATTTTTATATCGCCATCAGATGAAGCATCAAATTTCAGATGGAATTGTATCAGCATGTACTATACCCATCCCTTATAGTTCCGAAATAATTTGGGAATATATTGAATTTGGATGATTTTGCGAGAACTCACAGAGAATGCTTTGAAATATTTGAATCAGGTTGCTGAACTGGCTACGCTCTCCTGACAGGTGCCTAAAATTAATGTACTTGTCACTTCATTCATTCGAATTTGATATTTCAACAATAATTGTTGGTGATTTGAAGTGAAAATTTTTGAAAAACTCCAGATTGATAATAAAATGGCTGAATATTCAAAGGAGAATATGTTTAATCTCTTTTTAATTCATGGCGAATGTCAAAAAGTGATGGATAAAACTTGCAGGCAATTCAATAACCAATTTCCAAGTTTGGCGCCTTTGAAGAAAACAAAATTTCGAAGGATTAGAAGCAATTTTCTGCAATTTGGAGGAACAAAATACAAGAAACTAGAAGAAAATCAATTCTCGAGGACGACGACAATCAAATTAATACGCTAGCGTATTTTTGCCAATCCACATGCGTCCATTAAGTCAGCATCAATGGATATTGGATTGAGTTATACTTCCATACAGAGGATCCTTAAGAAACATAACATGCACCCGTATTCTTTTATCAGACTACAAAAATTGAAACCAAGTGACCTTCCCAAGCGGCTAAATTTATGTGAAAATTTATTAATTCGGCTTGAAGAAGATGAGACAATTCTGCAAAAATTATATGGTCTGATGAAACCAAGTTCAATGAAAGTGGAATAACTAACAGAAGAAATCGACATTTTTGGGCCACATTTCATTGCGGTTATTGACTTCCGAAATAAATTCAGCGTGAACGTTTTTGCAATTTTAATGAATGATTTGGTGGCTTATCACATTTATGAGGAAATATATATATTGCCAAATTATTTCGGAACTATAAGGGATGGGTATAGTACATGCTTATACAATTCCATCTGAAATTTGACGCTTCATCTGATGGCGATATAAAAATTGGCACGTGCTATTTGAAAAAATTGAGTTATTGCTGTTTGAAAAAGGCCAAATTGAAAAAATCTTACAAAACAACGCAATAGATATTTGACATGTGTAGATTGCTTGAAAAAATTCCTTGGTCCTTCTCCTATCCACCCAAGCAGAAATTGTGTCTGTAGTGCAAAAGATCTACGAGCTACAATTTTTAATTGTCGATAATCGAATTTATAACAAAAATAATTAAATCTGTCAAAAGTTTTGACAACAACTTGGGTATTTCATGCATTACTCAAATGTCGATTCTAGATGTATAATAAATAAGGTAGATTGCCTTTTGAAATAACAAAGTGATAACCCACTTCCAGTATAACCGGAAATTGTATCACTTCGAAAATATTTCACTCCAATTGGAAATCGCTAGTTATGGCCGAGTATAAAATTTCAGCTCGATATTGTAATTGGAACTCAAAAAGTTTTTAACGGACGGTCCCGGTGGATATCCCTGTATAGAATTTTTCTCCAATGATAATTATAAAAAGAGTAATTCTTAGAGTGGAAATTAGTGATCCCATGGATGAAATTTCATTTCATAAGGTAAAACACATATCACCTGACTAGCTAGGATCTTCCTTGTTCGAATCAAGAATTCCCTTTTGATTTCTTTAGTTTGAACTCTAGTGAACCTTCTTCAAATTTTCGGAGTCCTCTAATCTCTTTCCAGTTTATGTCTATGAATACGATCTATTGCGGCGTTAGAATATCAACTTCACTATAACCCCTATTGTGATACCGGTCTGAGAAAGGATGTCAGAGCTTTGCGCACTCATCTGTGAAATTGGAAATGTTCAATTCTTCAAAACAGCCTAACAATCTTTTGCATGATGAGCATGTACTAATGATATCTCACTTTAGGGCGCCAGTGTTGGGGTTGTATTCCTTATCAAAGCTTAATATTTTCCAAATTCTCTCTCTGAGTCTGAGCCTTTATCATAGTGTATATAGATTCCTTAGGAACTTTAGGTAACATGTCGTGAAGTTCATGACCTTGTGAAACTTCAAAGTTTTTCTTGCAGCTTTGCTTTCATGCGAAAATGAAGCATGAGATGGTAGTTCCCTTATAAGCTTACTGTGGGAATAGATTTTGTGGCCTCTGGAATGCTCGGACATGCTATGTCTTTAGAATTGTTTAAAGTGAAAGGGGAAAACAATTGGTGGTCATGTTAGTTGTCATCAACCATAAATGTTCTTTTCAAAAAAATCTTGAAAACAAACGGCGAAAAACTAAGGATCTGTGTGAATCGAAAATGTAAATCTCTATCTCACATTGGAGTCACTAGTTGCCAATATAACAGTGACCAGGTATATTTCAGAACATTACTAAATTACGAACTTCGACAAGTCAAATTGGGAGTTCAGCATGCAAGAGCTATTGACAATATATCAGAAAAGATACGAGTTTTCCAAGATGGTTTGCCATGTTGATATTTACCTCAGAAGAAATTTATATAACGCTCGACGGAAATAATTGCCACCGTTACCAACAAAATATGATGAAAGCTTTTTTTGCGCATAGAATAATAGACATTCGAACGAGAAGGGAAGGGGAGCTTTCATGCATATCTAGTGAAAGGAACAACATAATAGTTTTCTCTTGTAACTCGTATAAATGTATTGTTTGTTACTAAATAAGTAGGCAGATACGTATATCAAATTGTTTTCCTTCATAATAGGAAAAAGCAGAAGTGAAAATATACAGGTGAATACAAGGGATGTCTAATATGTTTAGCATATAGAGCTAAAATGAAACTATTGAGAGGTTTTAAAGACCATATTTGTTTTCCTAACTGCGTTGAAACCTACATTGTCGTAGTGAAGGATAGTTCCCAGTTCGTTGGGGATTGGTTTGTTGAAGCTTATTAACGATTTGCAATAAACAAATGATTGTGAAGCAATCAGCGATAACTGTTCTTTGATTTTTCAAAGTAATTGTTACCACATGACTTGTTTTTGAAATAAACGTTGCAACCATCTTTTTAAATATACTTCCGAACACGAACGAATCTTGTCGGTTTTTCTTCCACTTGAACTACCCAAACAGATGCCGCTTATATTGAATCTTGTGAGAATTAATCCAAGATTAACCATCATTGACAACGTTGTAAACGCTTTTACTTAACTAAGGAGTGACTTTGGATATTGAAACGTGGCACTGCATGTCCTCAGCATACTTTTCATAAGATGGTACGTAATCACTGAGTGCTAGTCTCAAGCATGATGATATATGATCAACAGTTAGTCGATTGCGATATTTTGATTCAATTATCTTCAGAAAATGTAGACTAGCAACAGTAAGTTGATCCACACATTGCCGTCAGTTGAGGGGCGAGTTGCCCTAGATTCGGATATTTATCTTCAGATATAAAACACCAGAAATTTGTATCAGATGCTGTAGCTTTGAGATGTATCTCTGATATAATCTGCAGCAACTCATTTTTAACAGAACATAGGGTCATATTAAAATGACTTGCTATTTCACTAGCTAATTCCTCAATGTTTTTACAGATTCTTAAAGTAATGTATACAAATCTACCTTTAAAATTACTAGTTGAGATATTCATAAAGTAATGCA
This sequence comes from Cryptolaemus montrouzieri, assembly GCA_013387265.2. Classification (NCBI taxonomy): domain Eukaryota; kingdom Metazoa; phylum Arthropoda; class Insecta; order Coleoptera; family Coccinellidae; genus Cryptolaemus; species Cryptolaemus montrouzieri. The sequence goes on from JABFTP020000185.1 coordinate 17,886,674, forward strand.
TATAAATTCACCTTTAAAGTTACTTTAAGTTGGGAGATTCTTCAAGTAATGTATACAAATCTACCTGTAATATTACTATAAGTTGAGATATTCATAAAGTAATGCATATAAATTTACCTTTAAAAATACTTTAAATTGAGAGATTCTTAAAGTAATGTATTCAAATCTACATTTAAAATTGCTTTAAGTTGAGATATTCATGATGTAATGATTATGAGTTCACCTTTAAACTTACTTTAAGTTGGGAGATTCTTGAAGTAACGTATACAAATCTACCTGTAATATAATGCATATAAATTTACCTTTAAAAATACTTTAAATTGAGAGATTCTTAAAGTAATGTATTCAAATCTACATTTAAAATTGCTTTAAGTTGAGATATTCATGATGTAATGATTATGAGTTCACCTTTAAACTTACTTTAAGTTGGGAGATTCTTGAAGTAATGTATACAAATCTACCTGTAATATTACTATAAGTTGAGATATTCATAAAGTAATGCATATAAATTTACCTTTAAAAATACTTTAAATTGAGAGATTCTTAAAGTAATGTATTCAAATCTACATTTAAAATTGCTTTAAGTTGAGATATTCATGATGTAATGATTATGAGTTCACCTTTAAACTTACTTTAAGTTGGGAGATTCCTAAAGTAATGTATACAAATCCACCTGTGAAATTATTATAAGTTGAGATATTCATAAAGTAATGCATATAAATTTACCTTCAAATTTACTTTAAGTTGGGAGATACTTTATGTAATGTATACAAATTAACCTTTAAAATTATTATAAGTTGAGTTATTCATAAAATAATGCATATAAATTTACCTTTTCAAGTTACTTTAAGTTGAGAGATTCTTACATGAAAAAGGTTTACTCATAAATGATGCCATATTCGCCAATTTACTGCAATCATAAAAACGCATTTCGAATTGTCCCAAAATATTTGATAATTCAGCCTCATAATTCAACTGAAGAATGCTCGCTTACAAAAAAGGAAAATGTTTCAGATCCTTTCTTTTCAGTTGATCTATCATAAGTTGCAATTTACTTTTGAATGCGCTTACTGCGCTAATCATTTCAATAATAGTTTTTCCTTTACCTTGAAGCTCCAAGTGAATGGTGTTTAAATGCATTGTGATGTCAGTAAAAATGCCAAATCAGTCAGCCATTTTTAGTTTTTCATCATCTAAGTACCATCACCTCTTTCGTCTAGAAAAGCTGTTATTTCGGGCAATAATTTAATACCATCCGAATAAAAATACACAGCTGGGCAGTGTCTGTCATAAGTATGTACATTTCATGATATCATGTTTAAGTTTATTTGCCATGTCCTGACTCATGACTTCAATACGCCCTGTAACAGTCTGACGGGATAACTGAAGTTCTCTAATAGCAGACGTGATTTCTGTTTTATTTTTAAAGTCTCCATATAAAGCCTCACCCGCTTCAATGAATGCTTCTTTTAAAACCGATTCATCAACAAATGGTTTCTTGTGTTTCGCCTATATATGAGATATTTTAAATAACCCGATCGTAGCAGCTTTTGATTGTTTGGCTGCTCTCGTGAATATGGTTTGTTCTTTTTTCAAACAAGATATGAGATCACGTACTTTTCGTTGTTTAATTCACTCTGTGGCGGAAAATTCTTTTCATAATTTTTATGAAACGTCTTATGATGCCTTTCTATGTTACCACGCTTAGGTATTGCAACTGACGCACGACAAATAAGACAAATGCACGTATCCTTTAGCATACAAAAGAACAATTATTCCTCCCAATCGTTATCAAAATGATATTTCTAAAAATTCTTGAAAAGCGGCAAGAATAAAAACCCGGCTTTTCTCTGACAAGTACCGTGCGTTCCTTTGATAAAGTCGCCTTTTGCGGCTAGCAGATTGTTATTTCATTACGTAATGAATTCTTGTAGTTCAGTTACCTACTTATTAAAAATGTCTTTCTTCTCGAGATCTACTCAAAAAGCACCCGCGATTGACTGTTTGAGCACCCCTGCAATAGAGAGATGACAAATGGAAGTTCGGAAATCAACAAACTTCGTGAAAATCCAAAATTCACCACTCTCAATAGCCAACTAGAATTGAATCACTCCCCACTACTCAACATTTAAAATAGGTGTACTTAGCACATATTTTCACACAAGCTCTCGACACTTGAAAATGTCGTAATTACCTAAACCAGTCGTCAAGAGTAAACATTGTAGAAATCTAACCTAACGAATATCAATACAATTTCATTCAGATAAATTGGTAAAGATAATCTTTTAAAACACTAAATGGAGAACTATTAATCAAATTCAATTCGAATTAATCTAGTATTGTATTAAATTATATAATGACATTCTACGATATTAACCAACATTGAACTTGCGTTTGATGTTCATTGTAGCCACCCCTTCGTTTCTAGTTGTAGTGCAATGGGATGAGTTGCAATTATGGAGTCGCCAGCAGTGCAAACTCAATTACGGCCAAACGCTAAACAATTGCTGGACCACAAAGCGTATGTCATTCACATATCACATAGAGAATCGGTTCCGTGTCATAGATGTAGCTCCCATGAACACGCAGGAGCCAATCGATAAAATCGTCAGATGCCAAATGTAACACGAAGGGATTATCAGCTAGTTAATGGGGGTTTCGGTACAAAGGTATTGTGTCGATTTGAATTGCTATGGAAGGGATATATTGAAATTATTATTAGATCATAGGTGTTGAAACCTTTTTCATAGGAGTTGAATTTGAATAAATGATTCGACCATTCAATATTATGAACCACATAATAATAAACAGGGTGGCGAATCGAACACCTTCGTGCCAATTTAATTATTCTGTGAATACACTGGTCTACAATGGTTTTGTTGCCCTAGATATGAAAATGATTTTGGGTCTATTTATGTACACAATTCGTGAAACTATCAATGATTTTGTAGGATTTGCTCTGATTTCTTTTTAAATCTTTATTTTCATTCTACATAACAAAAATCGTAAAACAAGAAACAAAGTTACAGATATATTTATAATGTCAGTTATGTTTTGAGAAATTCGGATACATCGAAGTAAATAAAGAGGAAAATGTCGAAAATATATTTCATATTTCCATAAAACACCTTTCATGAGCTTTTCTTCTATAATTTTTCAGGGACAATCTCTTTTCAAAGACCAGCAGTCTTCTGCCATCATGTGACAATCCCATCGACCTTGATACCTTTCTTCCATCACTTTTAGATCTTGATGAAACCGCTCTCCCTGTTCCTCACTATAATTTCCTAAATTATCCGGAAATTTATCTAGATGATTGCGGAGATAGTGTAACTTAATACTCATATTTGCTCCTAAAGTCTGAAAGTTTGTCAGCATATTTTGCACAATTTCTTCATAATTTGCTGCTTTATGGTTACCTAGGAAATTTTCGACAACCAACACAAAACTTTTCTAAGCTTTACTTTCCGGAACAGTCATAAGTTTGATAAAATCTGAGTCTTTCATCAATTGCCGCATTTGAGGACCATCAAATATTCCACCTTTCAATTTTTCCATACTAAGCTTCGGAAATTTTCTGCAAATGTAATGAAAACAATTTCTGTCTTTGTTCAACGCTTTTACAAATTGCTTAATCATACCTAACTTAATATGTAATGGTGGAAGTATGATTTTGTCTCTGCTCACCAGCGGCTCCTTATTACGTTGGCTTTACCGACAGTTAAAGAATTTCTTACAGGCCAAACATCTTGTTCCCAATGAAGTTGCTTTGCTCTACTATCCCACATACAAATAAAGCAAGGGTATTTTGTATATCCACTTTGTTGGCCAAGTAAAAATTAACCATTTTCAAATCCACACAGATCGGCCATCGATGCTCAGAGTATTTAATTTTCTCTAAAACTAATCTTACATTTTCATATTCTTCTTTGAGTTTCGTTGAATGGGCATTTGGAATTGATGCAAATTCATTTCCATTGTGCAATAAGACGCATTTTAAACTTCTTCTGCAACTATCAATAAGAAGACGCCATTCAGTAGATTTGTACTCTCTTAAACCCATGTCTATAAGCAGCTTCGCGATATCATTACAATACACTAATCCTTCATTTTCACTAAAAATTGTAATAACTCTTTTTCTCGCGTTCTGTATGTTGTAATTGTTACTGTTGGTGCCAATAAATTTTTTTCTTTCAATCTTGAGACCAACAGTTCTGATCCTTGTTTTGATAAATTGAGATCACGTATTAAATCACTGAGTTCATTTTGAGAAAATAACTTTGGCGTAGATGTTTCACCTTCCCATTCACTTCCACTAGTAGATGGTCCCGATTTCTGTGAATTTAGTAACATCATTGTTTCTGAGGGCATGCGAATTACTTTTGAAATGTATATGGGCCGAGGGAGATTATCACTGTATAGACATTTCGTAGACTATAAGTCTGGGTATCTCCACGTTTGATTTCGATTAAAACCTTTAACATCTACCACACAAAAGTAACAATCATCTAAATGATTCGTTGGCTCCATCCAGATCATAGGAATACCAAAGTCTAATCCAGAACGTTCACCTTTTTCCACAACCGTAAAGACTTAGCACAGGACTTACAAACTTTATTAGGAACCCATGGTTTACCTAATTTGTCCATTTTGAAACCAAAATATTCAACATAAGTCTCCTTGACGAAGTCTGTGATATTTCTTTTTGTTTTATTGGTATATAAACACCGCAAATATACCAAAATAAATCACTACAATATTTACACTTTCTTCGTGACGAACTCATATTTTAGACTAGAAGACAAATATATAAGAATGGACATTCAGTATTTGAAACAAAATATTAATCCATGACACTTTATCCAGATTTACGTGTATATGAACTTCAATATTGTCAAATAACTGAGATCTCAGCTGTTCTGTGGAGCAAGGGGTCTGAGAGTGAGGATCCGGTGATGTTTTTATGCGCGAAATAGTTGCGCAGAAGCCTAATCATGACTGGAAAATTAAATTTTATTTCTAACAAGCTTATAATCGTTCAAAATATAAGAAATGCAAAATCATGAAAATACGAGCACATTGAGAACTTTCATGAATATATTCGTAATCTGGGCACTTAAAAACATAAAATTTGCGATGATATCCAGGGCAACAATAAAATTTTTTTTGTAGAGCTGTGATATATAATACATATTTAATGGGACGCGTGAGCACACGTGGCAATCATTCTTCTATAAATATCATCCCTACTAGAAGGTGACGATTTATTAGATACTTAAGCCGAAAATTTCTCATCTTTAGAAAACATCAAAGGTGCTATAGGGTAAGAGGGGTCAGTCAAGCGAGAACTATATGGAAATTTCAATTAAAAACTAATTCTTTATTGAAACTGCCTTTAAATATTATTTACTCAATGAACTATTATTAGAAATAATTTTCAGATACATTGGCAACCAACTTTGGATTATTATATTCAGTGTTCAGTATTTATTGTTTCTAATGTATAAAAGTATTTACACACATAGAAAAATATCACTAAAAATTACAAAAGACCCTGATACCCCTTCAAAAGCGAACGCAGCGAATTGAGTTCAGGTTGTCAATTCTGAAAATTTGAGTTTAAAATAATCATCAGTCTTATACAAACAATCTTTAATTGAAAATTTCTTGAGTTCATTGTTGAATGATGCCCCAGAAAGTCTACGCATACAAACAGGTAAAACATCATATAATTTGTAACACAGAAAGTTTGGTCCATTCGGCGACCTCCTCAACCTCTGAAACGGGATTCTTACATTATCTTTGCCACTGGCACCAAAGGAATGAAACTGGCTATTCAAAGTTACTAATTTTTGGTTTTTATGTGCACAGTGTAGACACTCAAGTACAAACAAGCTAAAGAAAGTTGGTTTATTCAGTTTCCTGATAGAATTTTCACAACAATCTCTATAGCCCACTCCACTAACAATTCTCATCACTCGTTGTTGTATTCGGAAAACCTGATCGAACCCACTGCAATTTCCCCACACCAAGATACTTTATCTCCACTGTGTCTCAATGAGAGCAAAAAGGCAGTTCCAGTACCCTCCTAAAGAAAGAACATGCCAAAATTCGCAAAAGAAATGCATTCTTGCAAAGTTTTTCAGCAAGCACATCACAATAAACCTCCCAAGTGAGGCGCAAATCCAAATGTACACCCAAAAGAAAAACACTTTTAGCCTGAAGAGCACCAAACACAACTCTCTCAGTTTTGTTGTTGTTAATGCTCAGTAAATTACCAGAAAACCATGCCAAGCCCCTTGACTCCGTATGCGCTGAGCTTCCTTCAGCTTCCACCAAACTATCACTAGGTATAGATACAGTAGTGTCATCAGCAAACAGAATGTGAAGCCAGCTGCTTAGTTAATCCGGCAAATTATTAATAAAGATGGGAAATATTAAAGGACCCATCACAGAATCCTGTGGTACTCCAATTCAACTCTCTCCTTAGCCGAGAAACACTCATTCACAAAAACCGTTTCAAACCTATCAATTAGAAATGAGGAAATAAGTTCACAACTATTTGTATCAAACCCATACCGAGAAAGCTTCTGCATCAGAACCGAGTGATCCACGCGTCAAAGGCCTTAGTAAGGCCCGAAAACAGAGAGTGAATAAAAACCTAATTCACAACAGTTGAGCGTATTATTGATGAACTCAAGAATGGCATCCGCGGCGTTACGTAACTTTCTGAAACCGAATTGATGCTGGGAAAGAAGCATATTTTCCTCAGAGTCACAAACAAGAATTTCTTCAAAACCGTTGAAACTATCATATTAAATTAAGTCACATTCATTTTTGAAAGCCATTTTAGCGGCCCAGAAAAGAGACAACCAACGGTTGCATTCTATGCGACGTGTGTGTTGGCAGAGAATGTGATTGGACTTACAATATTAATGAGATAAAAACACAAGGTTCAACTTTAATCTACACTTTATTTGAAAAATTCGCTGACACAGCAGCTTCATCAAGAATGACAAACAGAATGAAGAGTATGGTATTATAAACAAATCGTAGAACAAGTTGGATGAATAACAGGAAAATCCACACCGAGCTATTGTACAGTTAGTATGAAAGGTGATAAAACTAATTAAACAAGTTAAGTAGGGGTGAATAATTCACATCTACCTGATTATTCAAAAGCTTGTCCGAATGTTTGTATCTATTTATTTCTAATGCTTCTAGGAGATCTAATTTTAAACTTTTTGATTTTATATGTAATATGTCAAAGTTTTATTGAATGAATGGTTTTCTTTTATTAAGTGGTTTGAATAATTTGAATCAGATTTATTTTTATGGAAGCTACGTTTATGTTCAGATGTTCTTATGCCAAAACTCCTATAGGTCCTACCGATATAAATTTTATCACAAGAACCTGATTTACTTGATTTTTCAACACGAGATTTATTATTTTTAATATGTTTACCTAAGTTATTAGAAGTTTTGAAAGTTATATTAAGATTTTGTTTGACGAGAAAGGATTTAATATTTGTACTTGCAGAACCGCAGAATGTTAAACTGTTGAATTTTTATAGTCTTTATGAATAGGATATACTTCATTTATTGCTTTCTGATACAGTTTTTACCAATGATTAGATCTATCATATCCGGATTATATGAATTATTAATAGCTATCTGTTTGATGATGTTTAACTCTTCATTATAATCTTCTACTGATAAAGGTAAATTGAGTAACCGATGTACCATGCTGTTTAAAGCTGCAACTTTGTGTTGAGTTGGATGTAATGAGTAGTTATGTATAATTGTATCAGTATGTGTTGGTTTACGAAAGACCGAAAAACATGATTATTATTTCGTTTAGTGATTTTCAAGTCCAAAAATTAATGCAATCGTCCTGTTCAATTTCTATCGTGAATTTAATGTTCAAATGGATGGAATTAATGAAATTAAGAAATAAGTCTAATTGACGAGTAGTTCCAATGAAACATACTAAGATGTCGTCAACATATCTATACCAATAAAGAAATTTGGAAATGAGTGGATGTGTATGCATTTTCTGTTCGATGTTATTCATAAAAATCTCTGCTAAAAGTGGACTCAAAGGATTTCCCATGATCAAACCATTTTCACTACTGTAATAGATGTTGTTGAAAGAAAAATAATTTTGTTCAATGCAAACGTCCAACAGATTCAATATTTCTGATTCAATTATGTGGTTAACATGATTCGAATTCAACATGTTTTCGATTAATATTTTGACATCACCTGGAGGAACACTTGGGTATATATTCTCAACATCAAACGAAATAAGTTTTGCGTTAGGTGGTAGGTTAACGTTTTCTATGTTATTTATCAGTTCGAGAGGAATTTTTATAGAAAATTTTGTTTTGAATGAACAATAATTTTAATGATATCTATAAGGTAATGCGACAATTTCACGGCTGGGGCTGTAACGTATGATACGACTGGTCTAACGGGGTTATTTACTTTATGCAATTTAATGAGTGAATACAATTGAGGTGGTTGAGGGTTTGGTAAAATTAATTTGTATTTATCTATTGCTTTAATTAAAGATTTAAAGATTAAAGATTTATTACAATTTTAATATTTTTCTGGAATGTGATAGTTGGATCTTTCTTTAAAATTGTATAGTTTCCGGTCGAAATGAAATTTAGAGTTTTAAATAGGTAGTCATTTTTATTTAACGCAATAACAGTATTACCCTTATCTGCTTTTGTAAAAATAACTTCATTTAGTTGTGATTTTTGTTATATATATATATATATATATATATATATATATATATATATATACATATATATATATATATATATATATATATATATATATATATATATATATATATATATATATATATATATATATATATATATATATATATATATATATATATATAATATATAAATTGACTTGGCAACAGCTGCACATTGCGGATCAGCAAATTTTTGAATTGCTAGATTGTTAACATCTTCAACTTGAAAGTGACATTTTGAGGCAACCAAGTTATAGTTATATCCCTACATTTTTTATTGTGTTCAATTCAGAATGATAGGGGATAAGCATTTCGACTATTTTATTCGAAAACACAATTTTTCTTCTGTAGCTATATTGTACTACGAAGCGTTATCCATTACAACTACAGAATTCGGTGGTAAATTTGATATTAATTTATCTTCTATCCACTTTTGAAATATTCATGGTTCATATCATTATTATTACATAATCATTCATGGCAGAGGATAGAAGTCCTATATAAGCCTAATATTAACGAATTTCAGTTAAACAATATTGCAACCAATGAATGGAAAAAAAGGAACAATTACAAAAAAAATACATCAGAAGAGTATGCTGTCAATTTTGTTTTTGAAGATGTTAACTGAGTCACAATTCACAACCTCACCAGGAAGTCCATTCCACGCACTAAACACTCGATTAACCAAAAGAATTCTCTCTCTGGCGGGTGAAGAATTTTTTTCTCTTCAAGTTCCTACTATGACTCCGATGTCGAGAATCCTCATTCATTACAAAAAGTGTCTTGAGATTGGCATAGTTGTGCTCGACCATCCGAAATGTCAGGATTAAGTTTCCGCGAAGACGCCGTTGCTCAAAAATTAACAGATTGGCTGTAGTCAGTCTTTCGTCATAGGAGCTTCAGACGTTTCCGAAGCAAAATCGTGTTGCACGTCGCTGAATGCTCTCCAGCATAATTTCATCACGGACAAGTACTGGACACCAAATAGCACCCTCATATTCAAGAATCGGACGGACACACGACTTGTACAGTGTTATGCAGCTAGAGAACAAAAGACGAGCGAAGGATTTACGAATAAGGTAGATCAGAGTGTTGGCACGTTTGCATATACTTATTATGTGCTCAAACCATGTAAGATCAGACACAACACTGAGCGGACGTCCGTCGATAAAATACGGAGCAGAAGGATTTCCAGTTCCGATATGCAAAACAACGAACTTCGTGATACTTAGAGGCATAAGCCAATCACTACACCACTTGTCAATTGCATTGAAATAAAGACATAAAGTCTGTGAGGGAGTTAGCGTATAACTTCGCGTCATCAGTGTAAAATGACTTACTCGATTTCTTATAACGAGCAAGATCACTGACACAAATTATGAAAAGAATAGAGCCAAGAATGGACCCTTGGGTCACACCACTTACGACAAGCCCTTCTGAAGACAGAGCGCCACCAACTTTCACTGAAAAAGTTCTACCCGATAGATAATCGCTAGTCCAACGAAAAAGCTTCCGACGTATTCTTAATAATTTCATTTTATAGATTAATCTTTTAGCTGTCACTCTATCAAAGGATTTCGCAGAATCGAGGTATATTACATCAGTTGGTATGTTTCGATCGTAGGCTTGTGTTCAGTCATTCAGGCAAGTCAAAAGATTGGTGGTAGTGGATCTTCGCTTCACAAATCCATGCTGTCCATGGGCAATAATGGTGTATTGGGTTAAGAATTCAGTCATTTTTTCAACAATAATCGATTGCATTAAATTTCACGGCCCAGACAGTGAACTCATTGGTCTATAATTGAGCGGATTCAGTTTATCGCCCTTTTTGAAGATGGGTGTGATGGATGATTTTTTCCAGGCTGATGGCACGTTCGATTTCTCGAAAGAAAGTGACATTATCAACGAAAGTGGTAGAAACAGAACATCAGCGAATCTGTTCAGAAAAAGGGGGCTCAGGCCATCTAAACCAGGAGAGGATTGACTTTTCACGTTCATGAGATGTGAACTCTGTGTGTGTGACGGGGTATCTTCCACAGGTGGTCTTTGGACGGCGGACATCTTGTCACCATCTGGCTCCGACAAGAAACAGCCCGCAAAGGCGTCGGCCAGAACCTCTGCTGAATCGAGGTCATCGACACAAATATTTCCGTCATTCCTACGAAGGATGTGTGTCGACTTTAGATTGTAAACTTATATCATCATAGTAACCTGATTTTGCTTCAGATTTGAATAATAAAAGAACGAATGCCATCTCACTGACAGCGTGAGTAATAACCAACTCAGAGCCTTCATCAATTTTTTTATATATTCCATGAACAGAATTGTCTAACCACTGATGAGAAGGAGTTTGGTAAGAATTGTTATATGTTTCACCAATACAAATAATTGCCCTCTAATTTTCTCTTCTATATATACTGATCTTCTTCAAAAATCAACTCGATTTGTCCTAATATCCAGTGATTTAACTAAAATTTTTCTTTTATCATGACTTTTGCCTCATCTATAATCAATGAAAAAATTGGTTTTACTTAAAGCTTTGAATTAATTTTGATGAAATATTATACCTTATCCTTTCATTAAAACCTGATTTGTAATAGTGATACTATTTTTCGATAAGTCCGGATTAAATTTCCTTTTACCTTGGGTTTTTAGGGAAATTCAAAACTTTAAAATTGACAATCTTAACAAATATTGATGAAAATTATCAAAATTTGAATTCTTTCACCAGAAATCTAATAAATTCTCATCTATAAGTACATATGTTTATTTCCATTATCTCACTTGAATCCTAGTTTTTTCAAGAGAGAAATCGCTTAAATTCTGTTGAATCAAATAATGTTCCTTTAAAGTGACCAAAAGTCTTTACACGGTTGGCGATTCTTTACGAATTTTGTGGTAATTGTAAATATGATTTCTAATTAAGTCGTCTCTTCCCACTTCTATTTCAGTTTTAGAAACAACGCCGTCATTTTTGGTGGTTTCTCCACTTAATACATCAAGTCCTTCCTTTTTTATTCTTTTTACCGTACTTAAAGATACAGTCACAGCTTTACAAACACGATTTCTAAGTTCACAATGAGAATGAGACGCTACCTTACTGATAACTTACAGCTGGCGGTAAGTACCGTCTTATGGGCTGTTCCGAATTCCGAATTTGCACCTCGAATGACCTTGAGGGCTCCTTTAAGAGCTCCTCTTTGAGGCTCAAAAACGGGATTCTCATTACCTTAGCAACATTTCTTATAGACGAACCCCCATCAACAAGTTTAATAGCTTTTTTAATTGAAAATTATGAGACCCGCGATGGCGGAGAATCACAGACCATCAAGTCGTGGACGATTCCAAAGTAAAGCAGTAACAGCTTGGTATTTAGTTGACCATCTGGTTTGACTACTTCCTTTTAAGTTTGATTTAGTACATTTTTGCATTATTTTCCACCGCGTGGTGAATCCACCAAAGAAACAACACAGTTTTTTTATAAGCCCAACTAGATTAACTGTTTCTGGATATTATGACGCTGAATGCGCGCCCACAAGATTTAAAGAGTGTGCTAGACAAGATACAAACTCTGTCAGCTCGTTCACTTGCATAACTCTGGATTGGACGCCTTTGTATACGCCAGCCATATTAGATCTGTTGTCATAAAATAGTCCACGACATTTTTGCATATACAAACCATCAGCTTCTAGTTTTCAATACTTAATAGTACATCTAGTTTCTGTTATTTTTTATATCGAATGACCTGGCTCGTTTGTTCTGAATAAGATACATCTGGAGTGCAGTCAAACATGATGGTGAAGTAGTTATTTGATGTGGTCTAACTGATACTGAGAAGGATCGTATTTAGCGAGTAGACTTATCAAATTAAGAATATTTCCTTGACTAGGTTGAGGAAAATTTTCAGTGAGATCACTAAGTGTTTTTCAGTACCTCTAAAAGAAAGAGTTTGTGGCAATTCGTGGCTGCATGTAGACTATATCTCCATTTTTCTTTTTCAGAGTAAATTAATCACTCTATATCGTGATCAATGCCCTGGCACAATTTTTGCATTTCTTTTTCTGAAGTTTTCAATCAAAACTTACCTGCAAATGGACTGTATTGAGATATTTATGGTTATCGCGCGTTTTACCGGCGAAACAAAATTTCGAGCACAGATTGATAGTTCTTACAGAACGTCTATGGTATCTCAAGCTTTAAAATGAAATATGAGTTGGAAAAATCCCGAAAGTCTCGTTGTTCGTTTCATCCAAAGAACAACTTTTCTGTTCCTTCAAATTGAAATAAAGGAGTTGTTCGTTTCATATTTATTTGATATCACTTTTATTATGTTCGAATGAAAATGATATACAGTGTGTTCCAACGAAAATTTGACCCCTATAACTCCGAAATGAGTAACATTAGCGAAAAACACCAAGACACGTCGATTTTTGTTTCGAGGGGGAGAATTTTTCGAAATAATTCGAAACTTGTCAGATCAACCCCCTACCCCCAGCAACCCTAATTTCGAAATTCATCATAGGGAATAAGGGTCGAGTGGCACCTTACTGTAAAGGTCTGTCAATTCTCCATTCTGATTTGTCATTTTAGAATTTTAAATTAACATACAGGGTGTCCCAACCGAGGGTAAAGTTGAATTCCTGCAAATCCCAAATACTAAATGAAATCGATTTATTTTGGCATAATGCAAGCGCAGGTTTATGCTCGGTTTAGAAAAATGACCTACACTTGTGAATTTGGAGTTGGTGCAATCAACCCCTATTTGCAGCATCCCCAACTCAAAAATCATTCGATCAAAAATAGGTCAAGTGGCACCTCGTTGGAAAGGTATTTCAATTTTTCTTCGAATTTGGTGTTTTCGAAATTCAGAATCAGCATACAGGGTGTCCCGGAGCAGGAACACTGAAAACCCAAATAACTTTTTGAAACTGGTTCATTTCGGTATAATACGAGAACATGTTTATGTTTGATTCGAGAATAAGACTTTCTTGCGTGAATATGGAATTTTTGCAATCAATCTCTTCCATTCAGCATCCCCAACTCAAAAAATCATACAAGTGATTACAGGTTGAGTGGCAAAGTTCCAGAAAGATTTTTCTATTTTCTGAATCACTGAGGCATTGGTTTCAGTTTGGCAATCGAGGTTTTCTGGCGTGAGGATCAGGATGAGGGATGATGGAGAAACTGATTGGATGCTCATCTAAACAGGAAAACGAGATTTATTGAACTTGTATTCAATTGAAAACAAAAACTAACTTGATTATTACAACAATTGTTCAAAATGACCTCCGCCCACCTCCATACAGTTATACAGACGATTTTGGAACTCTCTTCTCACATTATCGAAAACTTCAGGAGTCAAAAGTCGGCATTCTGTGATAATCCTCATCCGCAGCTCCTCCAGGTTTTCTGGTCTTGTGGCATGAACTTTAGATTTTAGATGGCCCCACAAAAAAAAATCTAGGGATTTAAATCTGGTGACCTGGCTGGCCACTCAACAGGTCCTCTTCTACCAATCCACCTTCCTGGGAAATTTTCGTCTAAATATTGGCGCACCCGAGCATCATAATGCGGAGGAGCACCGTCTTGTTGAAAACGCATTTCGTCCTCAGAAAGAGTTGGATCGTTCTGTAAAATTTCTGTCAATCTAGGATGTATGTGTTCCTCTAACAACTGTAGGTAGCCATTTCCATTCAGATTACCCTCAATAAAGAAAGGCCCAACTAGATGATTGCCAAAATTCCTGCCCAAACGTTCAACTTCTGAGGCCTTTGCGTGTGGGCCTCTCTAAACCAATGAGGATTCTGTGTGTCCCAATATCGACAATTATGTCTATTCACTTCACCACTGAGCATAAAGGTGCTTTCATCAGAAAAACAGATGTTATTCAGAAAATTTGGATTACCGTTTAGGTTTTCACTTAGATTTTCACAAAACTGTAAACGACGATCTGGATCATCTTCGTTTATTTCATGCACTAATTTTACCTTGTAGGGGTGAAATTTGTGATGTTTCACGATTCTATGGACAGTTGTAGCTGATACACCAGTCAGACGAGATAGTTTTCTGATCGAAGTAGTATTCTCCATTTGTAGATGACCCACTACTGCCACTTCCGTTGCCTCATTTCTGACAGGACATGCCACTTCATGTTTTTGTTTGCCACCGAACCCGTAGCTAGGAATTTGTCAACCAAATATTTAACGTACTGGTGACTGACTCCCTTTCTCTTTCAGGATGGTTCCTATCGAATATCCTTGCCGTTTCTTTGGCACAACTGTTATTTCGAAAATACGTCGATACAATTTCGACCCTTTCCTCAGTGGAATAAACCATTTTCAGATTAATTTCAACTGACGAACAACAACAATAATGAGGAACTGATCTGAATAATAATAATATTTCATTGCAAAATGAGAAATAACAGATGACTGCACGCCAGATGGAAATGAAAAAATGTGAACATTTTCAATGCAGAAATCAGCTTTATTTCTTCGTAATTGATGCTCAACACATCGTACCCCAATACTTTCAACAGTTTCGAATTAATTTTAGTTGATGATTTCAAATGACGATATTGAATTTTTCGAAAGCGACATCCTGTATGGAGAGCCGAACTGAATGAAATGCTTTAATCATTCTGGAATTCAAAAACCTTTCTGAAGATATGCCACTTGAATTATTTGTATGATTTTCAAGTTGGGGATGCTGAATGGAAGGGGTTGATTGCAAAAATTCTATAACCACACAAGAAAGTCCTATTCTCGGATCAAACATGTTCTCGTATACCGAAATGAACCAGTTTCAAAAAGTTATTTGGATTTTCAATGTTCCTGCTTCGGGACACCCTGTATGATGATTCTGAATTTCGAAAATACCAAATTCGAAGAGAAAATTGCAGTACCTTTCCAACGAGGTGCCACTTGACCTATTATCGATCGAATGATTTTTGAGTTGGGGATGCTGGAAATAGGGGGTTGATTGCACCAACTCCAAATTCACAAGTGTAGGTCGTTTTTCTAGACCGAGCATAAACCTGCGCTTGCATTATGCCAAAATAAATCTATTTCATTTAGTATTTGGGATTTCCAGGAATTCAACTTCACCCTTGGTTGGGACACCCTGTATGTTAATTTAAAATTCTAAAAATGACAAATCAAGGTGGAGAATTGACAGACCTTTTCAGTAAGGTGCCACTCGACTCTTATTCCCCATGATGAATTTCAAAGTTAGGGTTGCTGGGGTAGGGGTTGATCTGAGAAGTTTCGAATTATTTCGAAAATGCTCCCTCGAAACAAAAATCGATGTGTCTTGGTGTTTTTCGCTAATGTTACTCATTTCGGAGTTATAAGGGGTCAAATTTTCGTTGGAACACACTGTATTATAATATGCTGAACAACAATGAAATCTAAGAAACATGACGATTGGTTTGCTCCTGCATATCCGTAACCATTCAGGAGGCAATCGAAGGTAAACGTCATAGATTGCTCCATTATCGCTACTGCCGCAGGTGCGTGTATAAGAAACCTTTAAGATTCATTCATGAATCAGATTACGATGTGTTCTAAAGTCAACTGGGCGTTTTAAAATCAAATGCAAAATCAATAGAACTACGTCGCACTGGATGCTTTATGATGGAACAAGTTTTTTTTTCGAAGTATAACTTCGTTAGGCGTAGTATGTATAAGAGCGAAAACTTTGCAACAAAAATATAAATAAACTGATACGCGCACTATACTCTAGGCAACCGAAAGAGAGACCACGTCAAAACAAATACAGCAGACGCCAGAAGATTTAGTAGCTCTGTAATTGGCCGAATCATGTTTAGGGGGTGGGCTCTGAATGTTAGCAGTCTGTACAGGTACGGTCTCGGTCCATTATATAGAAAATTAAATTTTCATTATTGTTTTGGAAGTGTTATTGATCGAGTGTTGAAAAGTAAAAATATTGTGTGTATAATGTCGTCTACGGATACTGCAGATGAAAGTCCTGTTGAAAATTATTCTCCGAAAAAGCGGCCTAAGAAAGGTCATTCTACTTTGAATGAAAAACAGATCATTTTCGACGTCTATAATAGACAAATGCAAATAGATTCTGCACCTATCAACGAAATCGTCAAACAAGTGGCACATATTGTGGGAGTTAGTAAAACTAGTGTTTACAGACTCATAAAGGAGGATAAGGACAATCATTCTTTTTCTCAACCGAGGACGTACCCGAAAAGGGTGAAAATTGCGGATTTCAAAGTTTCTTCAAAGAAATGAATTACCTACAATAGATAAAATACTGAATGAAGTGAACAGTGATGTTGATCTCCCAAATTTTAAAAGAGCAACATTGCGTAAAATATAAAATAATGGACTTCAGATTCCAGAAGAGGGGGAGGAATGGTTTACTTTTGGAGAAAGAAGAAATAGTCTTGTGGAGGAGAGACTATCTTGAACAAATTAAAACTACTGCGAAGAGAATAGAAAAATCTATTACCTGGATGAAACGTGGGTGAATGCTGGGCACACTGAATCAAGTGTTTGGGTAGATGCATCGGTCAAAACAGCCAGACAGGCTTTCCAAAAGGTTTATCGACTGAGTTGAAGAATCCCACAGGTGAGTGGTAGTTATATTATGCATGAATAATTCATGTATAATATAATATAATATTCATGATTTTCAAATGATACACAAGTTCGGTTGGTTCGTTTTTGATTGAAATCGCCAATTTCTTGATAAACATATTTGAGTTTTATTGTGATTCGAATCTTGATTTGAATCATGCTTACTTTGTATTAACAATAGGCACGTCATCAGGTATTTTATCATATTTGTTGAAACCATAATTTTTACCTAAAACTAACTGCAGAATGAAGGTTTTAGAATACCCTTTATGAAAATATTCCTGTTATTCCTTGAAAATTATGCTATAGGGTAACACCCATACATACTGTTCATTATTCAGTACCTGGTACTACAACAATCCTGTTTCGAATTGTTAGCATGCCGCTTTCTTTCTAGGACGTTTTATGTCATGTTTTCAATCTATATTTACAACAGCAATAGGATAATTTAATTTGGACGAATAGATGGGATCTTATTAAGGGTCTGTTGCTACTTTTGGGTTTTTCTTCATCTCTATTGCTACTGTAAATTAACTTAAGTAGGCTGTGTATCGCCTACCTGTCGTCAAAAGGTTTATCGGTGATTCAACTCAATTCTCTAATTATTCTCTAATTATCAAAATTAAGTATTTTCTTGAATTATGAGATTCCACATTGATTAAGTTAGATGAAAATAGACACATGCAATCATTAATAGAAACCTTTTTATGTCTTTGCAGGTGAAGGCAAGAGATTCATCGTTTGCAATATTGGAAGTGATACTAAATTCGTTCCCGACGCACTGTGGTCATTCGAATCGAAGAAATCTGGTGACTTCCACGAAGAAATGGATGAACCCAACTTCGGAGAATCGTTTGAAAATATTTTACCGAAATTGGAAGACGGATGTGTCATCGTTTTGGACAATGCGTCTTATCATTCTAGACGCACAGAAAAACTATCGACATCTGCCAGTAGAAAAGCCACTATTCAAGAATGGCTACGTTAAAAAAATATTGCTTTCGGGGGTGATTTGTTTAAAGCTGGGCTTGTTTGAATAGTCAAAACCTACAAAGCAGCGTATAATGAATATATAGTAGATGAAATGGCTCGAAACCAAAATATAATCGTGTTGCGACTCCCGCCCTATCATTGCAAGCTCAATCCCATTCAACTGGTTTGGGCTGATATGAAGAATTTAGTGGAATTTAAGAGCACATCATTCAAATTTCAAGACATGAAGAAGCTTTTCGCAGAATCCATTGAAAGGATTGATGCTGTCAAGTGGCAAAACTGCATTAAGCATGTCGTAGAGAAGGTCGCACCGAGAATGTGGCAATTAGATCACATAATAGACGAACAACTGGATCCTATTATTGTCAATCTCGAGAATGATTCAAGTTCATCGTCTAAATCTGAAAATGACGATGATAATCCTTGATGTCCTTTTTCATGTAACTCTTGTAATATATATGTTTCAATAATGTTCTACTACCAGAAAATATACCTACAACATCATTTGCGTATTACATTGCCTGTTTTTTATGATAATTCAATCAGTCATATCCAAAAGTATTGCGTGAATACTTCATTTAAGAATGAAATTCCACATAATTGATGTGCATTACTTAATTCAGAGTTCAATTTCGTGATCAAATGGAAGCCAGTCCCTGGATTCAACCCTGTGTGACATCACGTTCAGTCATCGTGCGTTTGTTTTGTTTACACTCACTCTTTTCGTTGTATCCAGTATAGTATTTTTAGTATATTGTATTATATATATATATATATATATATATATATATATATATATATATATATATATATATATATATATATATATATATATATATATTTAAGTGACATGAAATATTTAATTTCCCCAAAACTTTGGGCTTGTGTTTAGTTCAATTTTTTTATATTCGTGTGATGAAAAGTAACTAACAAATAGTCTCGTCGATATCGCTTAAGTCCAATATCTTGTTAAGATCAAAGTGACAGGCAGCAAAGTTGGTTATACATAACCACGTCATCGAAAGATGAAGCGTAATCATAGCAGTGTTATTCTGCTTCAACTCCATTCAACAGACATCACTTCAAATTCACATCGAGAGCTGCCTTCTAGCCCCTTTATTTCCGGACAATGCAAACTCAACATGACCAGACAGACGAATTACGACTCGTACCTTAATAGTGTGTACACCCTTCAATATATACGTGTTGAATAATCTCCTGTCAGCCATCCAAGGGTCGGTTGGACAGAAATGCAAATGACATGCAATAATAGTCGATGGTGAATCGCACAATCTCGCTTTTGAAGGCAGCAATCTCTGGGATCAAATACCGCTGCAGTCTAAACAGACTTTGTATAAATAAACATTGGGCCCGGTGTTCTGTTAGAATTCCTAACGAGATTGAACTCTGAGCCAGGCGATGTTGATTTGTCCTATTTTGATCGGAATCGATAAGACGAAAACTTTCTTGTGATTCTTGACAGGATATTGCGGTAATGAATCTGGTTTATTTGTATACTCGTATTTTGACTATCAATTCTTTTAAAACGGAAGATATACAGGTGTCCTAAAAACTACGCCCTGAACATTACTAGAATAAATCAAAAAGCTCCATACAACTTTCGGTGAAAGTTTTCGGTTTTCGGAATAATCTCATAGTTTGGTGAAAAAATTAAAATCATCGAAGAATGATGATAAGGTTAAATGAATGATTTGTTTCAAAAACACCGTTGGAGCTGATGTAATGTATCTGTACTTAGCTGCCCTACAAAGCAAAAATCAAGTAACTCTAAATGTCCAACTTTTCAGCAGAGTTATTTTTATAATGCAGATAAGAGAGATAACGCTCACTCAGAAAGTGTTCTAACTAGAAGCTTCGAACTTAAACTTTTACTACTTCTCAATTCTAGAAATTCACTGAGCGTACTAAATTCAAAATTTCTCGCGCCAAATTCAAAATGGACGCTCACTTTCTGTTACTAGTTTTCGGATTATCACATCCGCACGAAGCTTTTGCAAAACATAAAAAAGTAAGCCGAAAAATTCAAGTAATTCAATTCACATTTGAATATTTTTATGGCAGAAACACTAAACAAAGAATTAATTTTTCAGTTATCAAACAGAAAACAAAAGTAACAAATATTGAACGTCAAATGAACATTCAAATAAATACAGAAATAGGTGAAAAAATTATAAAAACTTTGTAACTATAGATCGCCCTCTCCAATTAGAGTTTCTTCCCACAGTGGGCCAAGTCGTCCATGTCAGATACTGGCAGGAGAGATTTCCATAACAACTGTTTCTTAGCGAGCATATGGGCAGTTAGTTCATTCAAACTCTTTGCTTTTTTTACTTGTTTAGACCCCGACATGATAATCTGTTAACTGGCAACTGAAGGTTGAATTTTGGTTTTAAAAATTTGACTTCTGAAACTCCGGACTATCTATTTTGGTTTAGAAGTACAGTGATCTCAATTTTTTTCTGAATTGACACACCTTCAGGTCACGGAGAAAAGGTACAGCAGTGTTACCATTGGTTACTGCTCCTTCTTTACGGGTTCTGCAACCGTTTTCGAAACGAAGAGAATCTTCCAAATGGAGAATGAGTGATCTATTGTTCTTACTGCTTCTACGGATTTAATTGACTAAATGATCGTAATCTAATATCTCCTTCAACTTATCACACTTTCCGATCAACCCATGAACCAGTCAGCCTTAATAAATGAATGCCAGCTTCAAAAAACTTGAAAGTAATAGTTTTTGTTTTGTGCGGCAAAATTGTCTGCCCAAAATACATTATTTTTTACATTTTCACCAAGAGACTTCATGAAATTATAATATGCGCATACAACATCTGAGCAAGTTCTGCCCATAATAACATCATACCATTGTACACACACATCCTGTTCATGATTCCTCAAGCTAACAAATGTTTCATTGAAACATATTAGACGACTTATAAATAAGGAATTCTTAGTCACCAATTTCGGAATTATTAATATCTTCTGCATATCAACTGTAAAAATTTCTGTATCTTCTGGCCATTCTTCGGAACAATCTGCTTCGTATGCTTTTCTTGTTTCAGTATACCTTCCCTTCTGTATTTGATAGTTTCGACAAATTTCACAGTTCGCATCATCTCCTTCATTTACTTTTCATGGTTCATTCATTCTTGTGCAATGAACGCGATGGACATTCATCTTGTGATGGTTTAGTGAAGCCAAGATTCTCCTGATGAAAAACCTTTCTGTAGGTTTCATATGAAACTTTCTTTTCGGGAGTTTTCTCATTCAAATCTTTCCACATCTTATACACCGAGAGGTCACTTGTAAGATCCGTCTGTTAGGAGCATGTTTGATGTTATAATGTGAAACTACTGGATGATAATTCTCAATATGAGCTTTGATGTTTTCATGATTTTCCTCTGAAATTTCTCTCATCTTTTCAGCACGTTCAAGTCCTCCGTTATCTGTAACACACTGAAACTACGGATTTTTCAGAAACTCTGTTACCATAGCATCAGATAAATGTCCAATTGTGTGTAAAAACATTGTTTGCATACGGTTTCAATTTTATTTGTTTTTAAGTCTTTCCCTTCTACATTCATTGTTTCATTCAAATCGATAGATTTTTTTGCCATTTCTGCATTTGAATGTGTAATTTCTTCAGTATTATCTCTATTTCTGTCTATTCCCACTTGATCTATAACTTCATTATGCTTTGTGTCTTCCTGCTCCTCGGTGTCTTTCAGCCTAATATCATTATGTTCTGCTGTGATTGCTTTTAAAGCTTTTATAGATCTTGAGAGGCATTTTCTTGAGGTATTTTCCCATAACGAGTCTTTTCTCTCCAAAGTTGAGTGAGTTGAAGTAACTTAAAATAATTCTTCTGTGTTCTAAGATATTTCGGGAGCAGTTTTTTCTACAACTGTCTGGACATGGTGGAAGTAAAATTTTGTTTTAGTTCGATTTTTCTTTTGTTTAGTCCTATGTAACTCTATCACTCTTATGTGTTAGGTTGTACATTTTTGTCTCTACTTGATCTTCTTCACCTACCATATCGTAGCCAAAAGACATACTGCAGAACCACCACACTAATATGATTTGAGTACGCGAAATAAGAAATCATGTGATTTTATTCTGTATTCTGATTGGTGTTGGTTATTCAATTCAGATGGTTAGACGTTATACTTTCTTGGAGGATTTGTCTATTCATTGCCAGTAGGTTTTTGTTTTGTAGTTATTGAATATCTCACTCGTGGGTATCTACCTACACCAGAGTCATCTTGTTCAAGTAGAGTAAGTAGAAATACTAGTATGTAATATTGATATGTTTTAACTATGAAATATAAAAGTTACTTGGTTTGATATTTTATTATTTAAAATCAAAAAAACATTGCCTCCTAATAAGTAACTAAGTGTGATTCTCAGTTACTTGCAAATCACTTTTTCACCCTTTTTCACCTTCGTTGATGGATTCCTATTGGCCAGGTATTTATGAATATAAGATATATCAGTTCTTATTTTATTTATTTTTCTCAGAAGGCGATTTCTCCAAGGTGGTTCCTAGTCTGGTTTGAGGTCATGGCGTTGTGTAAGTGGTCTGAGTGGGAGATCCAAAAGTATTACAACTGTTGCAGCAGCGCAGTACACCAAGTGACATGTCTCTAGTAAGCTGACGCTCTCCTTTATTTTTCCAACAATGTAAGAGTTCACCAGTTAAACAGTTTTTTTTACTGCATTTGATATTCCTATTCTAGGTATGCATAGTCTATCCCTAGGGGCTATTCCTGCATATTTGAGCTTATTATTATTTTTATTTATTATTGTGGACCTATGCACTATCTCAGCTGTTAGCTGGATATAATTTACCTTTCCCAGATTCAGCAATCAAAGGGAATAGGCTCGATTACAATATACTTGACAAGAATTTCTTAACTATCCTACATATATTAAGAATTACAGCTTTTTGCATTTCTATATAGATATTCTTATGCAATTCTAATTTCTTGAGGCTACCATGCAAAGTTTGGGTATTAACCCAGTGGAGGATACGATGACAGGAAAAATATCTATTTTCTCGAGGTGCCACATCTGCTTGATCTCAATAGCAAGGTCTGTGTATTTGGACTTTTTCTCCTGGAACTTATTCAGCACGTTGTTATTATTCAGTATGGCGACATCCACCAGCATTGCTGTTCTGGCTCTCTTATCATACACCACTATGTCCGGCCTATTATTCGTCACCATTCTGTCAGTGATAACAGGCCTATCGTAGTATAATCTGATAGAGTCATTTTCCAATACGGGCGCCGGTTGATACTTGTAATATGGCTAGAAGGTATTCAGATGTCCGTGCTTGTGTGCAAATTTGTGATGGATAATGTTGCACACTTGATTATGCCTGTGAAGATAGTCCGTATTGGCCCGTTGTTCGCATCCGGACGTAATATGCTGTATAGTCTCCGATCTTATATGACATTTTCTGCACTTATCTGTTTGTAATGTTCCGTCCTTCATTATAAATTTTTTTTTGTAATTGTTTGTAGCGATAACTTAGTCTTGGATGGCCTTAAGGAATACCTCTGTTTCCGCGAATAATTCTCTCTTCATCAACCATTTGTTGGATGCTTCTTTATCGATGTGTGGTTGATTAATCTCATGGTGATGTCGTCCAAGCTATTCCTTTCTTGACACTTGCTCTTGTTTTTCAGTATCTGATAGCAACGGTAGATTAAGCAGGTCATCTCTGGTAGCAAGATTTGGAGGTGTATATCCCTTATCAGTCAACGATACCACTCTATGGAGGTCAGAAGTGAGAGCTTTTGCTGAGAAGATGCATGCTCTGTAAAATATGACCGTTTGGAAGTTGTGTTTCACCATCTATAACTTTCCCTCTTTGGATGCTCAGGGTCTTACATTTCTCAATCCCGAATTTCATATGAACATCTGCCGAGAACTCACTTTCAGTTTTCAACAAATCATCCAATTGCTTCTTGTTCGAAGCATATAATTTGATGTCATCCATATACAGCAGCTGGGAGACTGTATAATAATTCCTTTCTGTTTTCATCCTAAATCCGTATCCTGTTTAATTGAGCATTGAGGTCAATGGGTTCATAGCTAAACAGAACCATAGTGGACTCAAAGAGTCCCCTTGAAAAATTCCACGACGTATGGGTATCTCGTTGGTTTTAATTGATTTATTGTTCATGTTGACCTGCAGAGACGTGCGCCAGTGTTTCATTGTTGTCCTCAAGAACTCTACCAGGGCTGAGTGAATTTTGTATATCTGCAATACTTCAACAAGCCAAGAATGGGCGGTACTATCGAATGCCTTCAGATAATCGAGAAAAACTGAATGAACATTCCGATGCCCTACGTGTGCCTGTTTCATTATCACAGAATCGATGATGAGTTGTTCCTTGCACCCGTGGTGTTTCTTTCTGCATCCTTCCTGCTCCTCTGCTAATATATTGTTGTCGTCAAGGTGATGGTATCTCCGATTGGATATGCATGAGGTGAGTATTTTGTAGAGTGTTGGCAGGCAAGTGATTGGCCTATATTGAGACGGACCCTGTGTTCTTTCGCTCTTAGGTAGTATATATGTTAAGCCTTGTGTTAGGAAAGTGGGCGTTTTCTTGGGATGTTGAAGAACATACGTGAGCTGTTTCGCTAGGGCTCCATGGAGCTTATCAAACTTCTTGTACCAGTAGTTGTGGATATTATCTATACCTGTGGCCTTCCAATTCTTGGTCGCTCTATTTTTCATTCGTGATCCATTCCGCATCTCTATTGTGTTCTATGAGGTGTGACCATAGTGATGACCAAAAATCGGTCAAGCACTGTGCGTCAGGTACTTCTTATTTTATTATTATTAAAATTGGCAGAAATCGTAATATTGACGAGAAATAAATATTCTCTTTGTTTATGTTATGTTTATCTCATGCTTTGCACGTATGTTATATATGTTATATTCTTCTATTTTATTGTTGATTAAATGTTGTAGTTTCATTATGTCAAGAAAAACAATTGTTCAGAAAATCGACTTCACATACGTACTTCCAATGTTCTTCATCACTTTCTAATTTATTAGTATTCGAAACTCATTATGAATAAAGATGTGAGAGAACATTGCACCCATGTTTTACTAGGAAAAAATCAACAATGTTCGCCTAGGTTGATAAAAAAAATTCTTTTCAAGCAGGAGTTATTTTGACACATGATCGCCATTACGTATGTCAGATAGGTAAAACCAGTTAAGGGTTAAATGTACTTCAAACTTGACACGTCAAAGTATGGTGAAATGCGTCACAAGTTTGTCAATATAGTAAAAATTAGAAGAGCATAGTTCTATTCAATTGAAAAATGGATATCATTTTTCATCACGTAACGATCTCCTTAATCAAATTACCATTATTATTCTCTTGTCTTTGTGGATGTTGTTGTGAAAGACGAAGATACACAAAGTCTTGATTTATTGAGAGCAATAAAAATAAGAGTGATTTCTAGCTTCTGTCAATATATACAACTGAGTCAAAACGAAAAATTGCCTCGAATTTGAAATGAATCGGTTACTCCGCGATGATTTGATTGATGTTTCTATTTTGTTTCCTTTGCGTCACGTCATCAGCTGAAAGTGAACCCCCAATTCACAAATGCAGAGCCACCTAGAAGGTAATAAATACTACATCAAATCAGAATATTCCAGCGCTCCACATGCGACCCAGTGAAAGATATAAATATGGCCCATTTTAGTTCACGTTCTCGCCAAAGGACCGCATATATTTCGTTGGTATTACACAAAGGTACACCTACGCAAACATATACCGTTTTATTTGATTACTGGGAATGCTATTAGCGCAATCGATCTCCGTAGAATCAGTAATACTGGTTCGTTTTGCAGGCAGAAGCGAGCGTTCACACAGCTGTGGCCCCATTTGTCTTGAAACGTGGAACGTGGGACAATCGTGAGAGGTTTGCTTAGCAAGTTGGCATACTCTGGCTCGTAATGCATACGATAGTTTCTTGTCAATATCCAAAATATGTTTACAGTGACTGATTTTATCCCCATTCTTTACAAGGTGTGAAGGTGTGCAATTAAAATCTAATTGTTGTCACAGTGTATCGACCTCCCAAAGATGACTTCGACATTTTTATTGAAACCTTCGAGTTAATGATAACATGGCTGGTTAAATTTAAGAAGGATATTATTATCAACGGTGACTTCAATGTTTTATTTCATACGAATAATAAAATATTTTTATCTTTTAAGGATTTGTTGATGACTTTTGATTTGATAATAAAAACAAACAAGTACTGTGTTTTAAGGAATTTTACTTAATAAAAACACAGCAAAACACAGTACTTGTTCGTTTTTTATTATTGATAATGGAATTTTACCAAGTAAAAGCCTCCCAAATTCAAAAAAAACAAAACTTTTGGATTTGAGATAACTGTATTTGAAACAACTCGTGGCTCAAGCTGTTTGGATAATGTACTGATCAATTTCAAACGTCATAGAAATTTTAAAAGTGGCGTGCGTGACCCCGTTTTGTCTGACCACTCAGCTGTTAGTATTGATGTTGACTCCTGCAGAATGAATGAAGATGTGACGATGATGGTTAGTCGTCCTATAACGTCTTCCAGCAGGCTTATGGTTTTTGACCTGATTTCTAACTCTGACTGGAGTTTTGTTGATTCCGATGACTATAGCTTGATATCTATATTCGACATGTTCATGAACATTCTTACAAATGCAGTGCAGGTATCTTTTCCGAGAGGATTGATAGGGTGAAGTCTTGCACTGATAAATTGAGGTTCAGGTGGTTCACTAATGATTTGAGGAGGAGGAGAGAGGGACTTAGATTGCTCGCTGAATTGAAGTTTAATTTTCCTGATAATTTTGATTTATCATCTCTCACCCAGAAATCCTACAAGAATGAATTATTTTAGGAAACCTGGAGTTAAATCGACCAATAAGCATAAGGCCTATTGGGAAATTTTCCGTTCTAACATGAGAAATGAAAGAATAAATAGAATTGACGTGAGCGCTGATGAACTCAATTCCTTCTTTGGTCAAGATACCAGAACGTCTTAAACAGAACTTACCATCTTACATTAGATCTTACGATGAATATTTGGACCACCTCAGGGATGCAGAATTTTCACCATTTTCATTCAGTCACCCAACCTTTATTCAGGTGAGAGACATTAATAATAAAATGTTCAAATAAAAAAGGTTAGTATCATTACGGACTAAATATTAATTCGGTAAGAAGTGTGGTGAATATTGTTGTTCACCCACTCACCAAGCTTTTCAATCAAAGTATTGACGTCGGATTTTCTCCTGATCCTCTTAAAATCTCTCGGGTCTTGCCAGTGCATAAAAAGGTTCCTACTAATGACCCAAACAATTACAGACATTCGCAGTAGTTCCGATTTTCTCAAAAGTTTTCGAGTCTTGTCTGGAACCGCAAATACATGAGTACTTTGAGGTGTCAGGGATCTTTT
Organism: Cryptolaemus montrouzieri; assembly: GCA_013387265.2. Taxonomy (NCBI): domain Eukaryota; kingdom Metazoa; phylum Arthropoda; class Insecta; order Coleoptera; family Coccinellidae; genus Cryptolaemus; species Cryptolaemus montrouzieri. Next base: position 17,914,562 of record JABFTP020000185.1, read on the forward strand.
TGCTGGGCAATACGGATTCCGCAAGTACATATTCACTGATGACGCTATAAGAAAGTTGATCGAATGATAATGGTTCAGTGTATGGAAAGATGTTTCATCGGCAGTACTTTTTTCTATGATTTAAGTAAAGCGTTTGATTGTGTATCCCCTGATATATTGGTCGATAAATTGAAATTCTATAAGTTTGATACAGCTAGTTGTAACATCATACGATCCTTTCTTTCGAACCGTACTCAATACACAGTGGTGAACGGAGTTGCTTCCGGCTGTGCTGGTGTTATTAGTGGCGTACCACAAGGATCAGTTCTTGGACCATCTCTTTTCCTGATCTTTATCAACGACCTTGTGCAGGCAGTTGGCGCAGCTGATCGGTTTTTTTTTTGCTGACGATACTGGCATTGTTGGGAGCAGTGAAAGTGAACTCGAGGTAACTGCAGATATATATATATATATATATATATATATATATATATATATATATATATATATATATATATATATATATATATATATATATATATATGTGTGTGTGAGCTCAAGAGAAATGTAACAGGGGAACCATACAATCTTGTATATGATTCAATAATCGAGTGAAAAAACCTGAGGAAACAACTCGTTTCCCTGTCGCAATTGCACTAGCAATAGCTTGTCTGTTTATGTTGTGTTAGTGTCGTGTGTACAAAAAGAGTACCAAAGATTTTACTGCTTAGCCGCTTCATTCTCTCTTGCATTACATGATTTCCAAACGAAGACAAGGGTGAAATAAAGAGGGTTTGGGACAGGAATCTGTAACAATGGAAAAAGAAAACCAACAGAAAAATATTTCAACAATCATATTTCTCATATGCCTAAACAGATCTGAGAAAAGATTTTACATAGCAATCAAGGTCATGAAAAGGACTAAGGAGATAATAAAAAAAATACATAACCTGCGACATTTCCTCAAATCTCCATCTCTGTTTGATCGAGAGGGCCCCGATGGCCAGGTTCAGTTTTCCAAGTGATGCCGATTATGATCTATAGCTATGAACGACACTCAGACTTCAATTTTAGAGTGGTTCAGTGTTAACCAACTGAACGTTAATCCCAATAAAACTGAAAAAATGTTATTCACGCACAAAGATATTGATTTTGAGAATAAGGAGTGTGTCAGGTTTTTGGGTGTACATTTTGATATCGGAAATATATCAAGTAGTATTTTTCGATACGTAATCTCGTCAGACTGATGCCCGATGACTTATTTTTCAGTCGTCCAGTCTCCCTCAACTTATGCAGTGACGAATTGGGGTCATTTAACGCACACTAGCAGGATATTTGGATTGCAGAGAAGAGCATTTAGGGCCTTATTTAATAAAAGTTTAGGGAGGATGTACGAAATGTCTTCCTTGAAAGACGAATTCTCACTTTTCTATGTTTAAATATCTACCACTGCTTAATGGTAAGTAAGAAAGATGAAGATAAGAATATTTTGACCGAAGGTATCCATAACTATTTTACACGTAATCAATGTAATATACGTATTGACTTTTTACGACTAAAATCTAGTCGCTTTCGTGGAAACTATTTCAGTAAGGTTCTTATGAACAAGTTACCTTCGAACATTCGCATTCCCTTAGAACAGTTTGAGCCATTTCTCATAAACTTTCTAATTGAAAATGCTTTTCGTCACGTGAACGAGTTTTTAAGTTATAATTTCAACGACAGTGGTGTTTATATCTTCCTAATGTGATATTGCTATTTCTGTGTATTCATATTTATATATCTATTTTCTAACTTTGCAGTATCTCTCACTGAGATGCGTAACATTGAAATTTTTTTATTTTCTCAGTTGACAAATATAAGCATCATGATTGTAAAACATACTGAATATAGCGACTTACTAACTTACACTTTGTACAAAGAAATTGTATCGCTTACACAAGAGACCATTCTATGAGCGTGAATGATGGGAATTCAGATACTGTCATCAGCCAATGTTATTCATTTTCCCTTTCTAATTCTAACGGAACTCTTCTCAAAAATTTGTGAAATTCAGTACTGTTTTTCCTGCATCTATTGGATCTTTTGAAGCACCTTCACAAAACATGTCATCTTCACGCTACTACATGATTTTGACACTATTTCATGGGTTGAAATCTCGTACGTGACATGTGGGCGTAAACTACAAAGATTTTTGTTGAAAGCATGTTATACTTTTTCCCAAGAAATTATAAGAATTTCTGAACTTCCGTGAATTGCGTTTCGATAATAAGTTGAGTTTTTAGTCGTTTACTTCTGAAAATGTGGAGCAGACATGCCAGTATACAAGATGTTTTCTCAATACGGAATTCTCAGCTCAAATGAGAAATATTCGGCAGAAACCCTCAGTTTCCATACTTGCTTTCACATTAGAATGATTGTGGTAACTATAATGTGATCGAGAAACAATTATTTTCTCAAGCTCAGTTTTAATGAAAACCATTTTTGTCTTATGCGGTTTTTTTCGGAAAATGCCTATTTTGTCAAAGAAATCTTTCAAAAGAAAGGGAATCGTAAAATAGTTCTAGTAAATATTTGGTTAGCTAGCCATGTGTAACCGCCGGACGTTTGTTGCTGTTGCAAGTGAGCGACGCCGTCGGCTTAGATTAGTCGATTATACAGGGTGTTACATAATAGTATGTCACAACTTGGGGTGATAAATGTACGTGCAATTTTAAGAAAAAAAGTTCATATAAACATAGGTCCGCAAAAGCTTCGTTACAAAGCTAAAGGGTGTTAAAATTTTCGGAAAAAATTGGTTAATTCTTCAAAACTCTTGGAGATGTTTACAGCCTTCACCATCAAACGTTCTAAATTTTAACTAGAATCTACAAGGTGCTTTCTTTTCCGCAGCCATATCTTCTTTTGCCCTTTCAAACTTTTTTGCAGTACGCTACTGATCAGCGTTCAATGAATTTTCGTCATTTTCGTTCAATTTAGAAACTTTTTTGAAACTGTAATTTCTTCGTTTCTCCAACCGTTCTCGAGAAAAAATTTATTAAACGATTGTATGCATTTGCTGAATTGAAAACACTTCTTATTTATAAATGAATAGTAGGCTTTGTTTTCTCCATTCATTCATTTATTTTGACAGTTGCTGAAGTTGAACCAGTGTCTGCTCGAATTGTTTATCAAATAAGCGATTAGTTTAAGGACTTTTGAAGTTATTGCTGTAAGAAAAAATGGCTAATTTTACTAACTACAGTCGAATTGCCTGATATCCATTTCATGTACGGTCTGGCTGACGGAAACACAACAGAAGCTAGGCGATTATATTAGGTTCGCTTTGCAAATCGAGTAACACTAGACAGCTATCACCAATCATTGTATCAAACACAGACACTCATTTCCTAATATAGACAGTTTAGAAATTTCACACATTGCTCCTAAAAGCAAGAAATTCAACAAAACGTAATAAATCCACCATTATTATAAGGGAATTACGTAATATTAACTCAACGCTTCCAAAATCAGAACTCCTACAATTCGTTGAAGCTATCAACAAAAATGGAAGGTATTTCCTTATTGAACATCAAATAAACTTTCAAATAAATAAAGAAATAGGTGAAAAGATTAGAAAAACTTTGTAACTATAGATCGCCCTCTTCAATTTGAGTTTCATCCCCACAGTGGGCCATGTCGTCCATGTCAGACATTGGCAGGAGAGATTTCCAGAACAACTGTTTCTCAGCGGGTATATGGGCAGTTTGTTCATTCAAAACATTCTCTTTTTTTTCTTGTTCAGACCCCGGCAAAATAATTTGTCAACTGCCAACTGAAGTTTGAATTTTGGTTTTGAAAACTTTGATTTCCGGACTATCTATTTCTATTTCTATTGAAGTACAGTGATCTCGATTTTTTCTGAATTGACACACCTTTAGGTCACGGAGAGAAGGTACAGCTGTGTTACCATTGGGTACTGCTCCTTTTTCACGGGTTTGGCAATCGTTGTCAAAACAAAGAGTCTTCCAAATGGAAGACCTTGTACTTACTGCTTCTACTGATTAAATGGACTAAATCATCGAAATCTAATATCTTCTTCGACTTATTCCACTTTTTTTTTCCGATCAGCCCATGTACCGAGTCAGCCTTCATAAATGAATGGCTAGCCTCAAAAAACTTGAAAGTAATAGTCTCTGGTCCCCATTCTTCATTAACTAGAATACAACATGCGGTAAAGAGTGTCCAGTTCTAATATTGTGCGGCACAATTGTCTGCCCAAAATACAATATTTCCCCCAAGAGACTTCATGAAACTATAATATGGTATACAACATCGAAGCAAGCCCTAATAGCCTCATGCCATAGTACACACACATTCTTTCCATAATTCCTCCAGCTCGCAAATGTTTCATTGAAACATATTAGACGACTTTTGAGAAAGGAAACCTTAGTCACCATTTCCTGAATTATTAATATCTTCTGCATATCAACTGCGAAATTTTCTTTATTTTCTTGCCATTCTTCGGAACAATCTGCTTCGTATGCCTTCCTTGTTTCTTCTCTTGTGTATATCAGAGTTTCGACAAATTTCACAGTTCGCATCATCTCCTTCATTCACGTTTTCATGGTGGACATGATTCTTGTGCAATGAACATGATGGACATTCATCTTTTGATGGTTTAGTGAAGCCAATATTCTTCTGATGAAAAACCTTTCTGTAGGTTTAATATGAAACTTTCTTTTCAGGAGTTTACTAATTCAAACCTTCCCACATCTTATTCACCGAGATGTCGCTTGTAAGACACCCTCTGTTAGGAGCATGTTTCATGATATAATGTGAAACTACTAGATGATAACTCTCAATATGAGCTTTGATGTTTTTATAATTTTCTTCTGAAATTTCCTTCATCTTTTCACCACGTTTAAGTCCTCTTTTATCTGTAACACACTGAAACTTTCAGATTTTTCAGAAACTCTGTTACCATAGCATCAGATGAATGTCCAATTGTGCAAGAGAACATTATTTTGCATAATGTTTGTGTGTTATTTGTTTTTAAGTCTTTCCCTTCTACAGTCATTGTTTCATTCAAATCGATAGATTTTTCTGCATTTGAATGTGTGATTTCTTTAGTTATCTCTATTTCTGTCTATTCATACTTGATCTATAACTTCATTATGCTTTATGTCATCCTGCTCCTTGGTGTCTTTCGGCACAATATTATTCTGTTCTGCTGTGATTTGTTTTAAAGGTAAAGTATAAACTACAGAGCATTCTTTGTGGTCAACGGCGTCCCTTTCATAGATCTAGACAGGCATTTTCTTGAGATATTGTTCAATGAAGAGTCTTTTCTCCCCAAAGTTGAGTGAGTTAAAGTAACTGAAAATAATTCTCCTTTGTTCTTTCGAGGTATTTTGGCAGCAGTTTTTTCTGCAATTGTCTGGACGTGGTAAAATCTTTATTTTAGATCTATTTTTCTTTTGTTTAGTCCGTGGTATTTCTACCTGTGTTACAACGTTAGGTTGTACATTTTCTGTCTCTGCTTGATCTTCTCCACCTCTGATTTCTATTTCTGGTACAGATTTAGGTACATATTCCGCTGGTAACTGGTCTTCTTCAATTTTGATTTCCATTATCTCCTCTTGAATATTAGGTTCAGTTTGGTGAGTACTGTTAATTCTTATTAAATTAATCATTTCGCCATCAGTATTTTCAAGTGAATCATGGAATTCGAACTTTCTTTCAGCTGATGTAGTGTTTCACTTTTATTCTTTTTAGAAATGAGCTGTATTCAAACTCTGTTGGTTTCCACCAGATATCACCATCATCTAAATACAAACGGCTTTTTTGCGGCTTTCGGTATTTGTTTCAGGAGGAACACTAATAAATTAACAAGTTTTTTCTTACTTGTTCCGTTTGATGGACTTCAATTTGGGTCCGCATCCGAATCATCTATTGGCGGAACAGGTGACTGACTAGATGAAGTTCGACCTGTAGCCGTTTCAAGTGCCATTTTGAGAAGACGCTCTCTCCGCGAAATCATTATTGCAGCACAGAAAAAAAGAGCTTGATTACATCTCCTCCGTATCGTAGTCAAAAGACATACTATCTGCAGAACCACCACACTTATATGGTTCAAGTACGCGAAATAAGAACTCATGTGAATTTACCCTGCATTCAGTTTTCGTTTTGTAATTATTGAATATCTCCCTTGCGGGTATCTACCTACACCAGAGTCATCCTGTTCAAGTAGAGTAAGTAGACATACTAGGTTCTATATTTGAAAATATCAAGATCTCCTAAGAAGTACTCTTTATTTTGTTTAGCAGATCAGTGTCGGTGTGTTAGGTCTACTTAAGGAAAAAATTCGATGAGTACACTGGAGACAGTCATATGACTTTGCAGTTTTATGTTTATTTTCTGAGTTCCATGTCAACAACCTGGTTTTCACAACTCGTGTACATACAAAATTGATTATGAAAATAAACAATATCATTATTATTATTACTTGGGTTTCGTTTTGCAAGGCAGTATTTTCTTGCTAATCTTTGGGATCTAAGTTAAGAACAGGAAGAGCAATTTCACCAAGATCTTCAGACTATGGAGGAACCCAAGCAAGGCCAATGGCACGCACATATAATAGCTGACTATCAATGGAGCATTCATAATAGCTCACCCACTGCAAGATTTACATGAAAATTTTACAGAAAAAAATTTGTTCTGATGTAAAATGGAGCATGTTACATACTTTCTAAACTAGGATTAATACAGAAGATTTAATCCAGGATTTGAAATCGGCATGAAAAATTAGGCTAACATCGTGTGCCATAATTCAATCATCAGAATTGCTGTTGTGTGGTGTAATCAATCAAATATTATCGTCTACAAGGAGTACAATTGCCGGAAGCGCAAGCTTAGTTGATCATTAAACGACAGTTTGCTGTAGGAACAAGACAGCGTCTTCTTTTGTATTAAATGAAAATAATTCTTCGATATTGTTCGCAGGGTAGACATAAACTAGATAGTAACTGGAATCTAATAGACTTCTATTGAAACACCCCAACCCCGGTCTATGAAAATTGCCTTTATGTAAATTGTAATACCTGAATTATTTCATTTTCTTCTCATAATAATTACAATTGAGACCGACTAAAATCGGTCAAATGAAAAGCCATGTGATCATCTAGTACCTGAACTTGCCTTGAAGTTCTTTTTATAATAAAGAAACCTTTTCTTTGTTGAGTTGTGTATTTAAGAATATGGGACATCAAATCAATAACTTGAAAGTAAGATCTTTCCCATAGTTGGATACAATGAAAATATAAACATCTTCGTTACAGTTTAAGTATGTTCTACTAAGTTATGAAATGAGATAAATATAAATACTGAATTGATGGATTATGGTATTTCAAATAGATAATAGGCTCGTTTATAGTAGCAAAGACAAGAATCACTATTAAATGTTCTCACATTCAAATATATCGTTCATCAGATCAAAAACTAAAGATTTGGGTTTGCTAAAATGGTTTAATAACATTTCACTGAGATCAATAAGTAAAGCTTCAGATCGATATTAAATTTTATAACATTTCAAATTCAAATAGTTACTAAGTTATTGCAATCAGTATACAATAGTTTAATTGCGTTTCAATAATGTTGCAAGTTAGGTAAACAAATGTTGAAATCAATATTAAAGGATAATTTATGAAGTCAGGAGAACAACTATTAAAATCAATGCAAAATAATTCAGTACACTGCAAATTTAACTAAGTTACGAAAGCAAAGGTTTTACATTAGCCTAAATAACTCTTCAAAATAAATTTGGAATTTGGGAAGTGATTATTTCAACTCGTCCTCAGTGCGTTTAGAAATTACGTAGCATATACTTCAAGGAATTCGTGAAAACTAAATAGTGAACAGAAATATTGAAGGAAATTCAGAAAGTAATCACCTGTGGGACACAGCGGGAACGGTGCTTCTTCTTCTCCTGTCGGGCTTCTCGGAGAGGAACAATCAGCGTCTTCCATTCTTCAGGACTTATGTTACGCACGATTAATTAACTTTAAATTCAATTCCGATTTAAACAAGTGAGTACATTAATTGAGCTTCGAAAACTGAATAACTGACTAATAAGAGTACCTGCACATCTGAAAAAAAAATAACTCAATAATAAATCATCCCCTCTAACGTCGCGATCGTGATGTTTATATATGCGTGGCGCAGAAGCCCTTACAACGTCTCTTACTCAAGTACCTGTTACATAGTATTTTAGAAACGCGTTCATTTGTCGCGAAGATGTCGTCTGGAATCGTGGATACGAAAGGGTGCTTCAATAGCCTTCGGTTTTAAAGAAGAACATCGTTTTTGCTGGATTTCTTATCTGAGTTGAGATAAATTCTTTCATCTCGAAATTCACGCTTTTGGGTGATTTCAAGCTGCTTTAAAAATACGTAATATTTCACTATATTGAAAATTCAAAATGAGGTAATTGAGTAATTTTGGCAAATGATCGTCCTTTCACCATAATTTTGAATTCAGTTGAAGAATATAAAATGTTATGCAGGTGGATCTACAGAACACAGTTATCACAATGGATAATTATCCATAAAAAAAAAACAAAAATAAATATATATATATATATATATATATATATATATATATATATATATATATATATATATATATATATATATATATATATATATATATATATATATATATATATATATATATATATATATATATATATATATATATATATATGGATAGTTTTAGCAAATTAAAGTCGTCTCACCATTAACTAGAGAGCTTCGATATCTATAATGTTTCTAAGACCAGCCATTTTCTTTTTCAATCTAAGAAAGATGCAGTAGCCATAATTTCAAAGAGGAATAGCAAAAGAAATGAAATGGTAGAAAATAATGATCATTGTATCGATAACGATGAAGCTATAACATTAAATGCATCCTTTCTTTGTTATTCTACAAATTACACATTGTTTCAGTAACAGCTATTGAAGTCACGGTTAAATGTAATTGGAAGGATGTCATTTTTCTCTCAATTATATTATTGCGCGAACAAGCAACCAACTCTCATAGCTGCAATTCGTTTTTACGACACTTCTTGGAATTTCAGCACATTAAGCGTTAGGATTCTATATCTGCCTTCACAATCCAGTGCCGTGTCTACTAGACAACTCTATACAATGAAGACAATATCTAATCTTCCTCAATTTAGTCGAACTGATTTCAGTAAGGTGCACTTCGGAAATATAGATTTGCACTTCTTTTTTTTTTGATCCAAAGGTTCCAGAGCCCGAAATATTTAAACATAAAATATTATCATATCCGGTAGCCCTAGTTTATTCATTTTTTATATTTTCAATAATCATCCGCCTGTAGAAGTTAAGTAATTCACTTTCTTTAATTATAAAGAGAACAACATTTTCAGGTTTTTCAATTGTATTGCACATGACTCTGAACTTCAATATACTTATTTACTAACCATCAAATGAATAGTGGTTGGTTTAACACTCTATTACCGCAGCAACAGTGGCACCATAGTAGCGATGTTTTTCGTATACGTTCTCATATAGTTGTACAGATACTTACACCATCGGTTTGATGCGACATCACTGATTCCTGACTCCAAATCCATTATCAATCGAGCGGTGTCAATCCTACTATGTCACCTGTAAAGCCATTTGCTCACTAAATTATCACTGATATGTCAAGAAAAAGTGACATAATCAGCTTCGTGCAGATGATCTTCTACTTGAGGTGCAGTTCTGTATCATTCATTCTAGCTGATGATTGCCTATAAAGGTCTATACGCGGAGATATTCATGTCCAATCTAAATCTTTCTTGTATACTTCCAGCCTAATAGTAACGATTCTATGGCACAAGATAAGGCTCGCAGTGATTCTTATTGCATTTTCAGCTTCATCATCAAGCATTCCTATAGCTCTCAACGTCTTAGTGGCTAGAATGATATCTAGCCATGTGAGATTAGCATCAGCACTTCTGAACTAATGATCAGGTACTAATATGTATGTGCGGAACATAATATGGATATATGTTTTTCTCACAAAACACCCTTTGTAAGAGAAAGAAAAAAAGAAATCCATAAAATATCGAATATCCAAAGATTTCAATCATTTTGGGTGTCAGTATATATTATAAATTCCAAAATTATAGATGTAAGCATTCATTGTGAATTTTTGTGAATCCTCATTTTTCAAAAGAATATATATATATATATATATATATATATATATATATATATATATATATATATATATAATTGTTTGCTGAAACAGAAGGCTTGGCAATTGCGATCCAGGACCAGGTTGTTTTTACAAGGAATTATAGAAAACATATCATCAAACAAAATATAGATGATTCTTGCCGTAGATGTTTCTGTTCTTCAGAAACAGTTTTTCATATATTATCATCTTGCTCAGTCCTTGCTTCAACAGATTATTTAGAAAGACAATGCCGTCGCTAATATTATTCACTTCAATCTAGGAATTAAACATGACCTAATTCCCAAAAGAAAAAATTTCAAAAATATGAACCTGAGATTATTTGTGAAAATGACAAATATAAACTTTATTTTGATAAAACAATTCTGTGCAACAGAGCTGTAAAACACAATAGACCAGATATCGTTCTTAATGATAAACAGAATCAAATAACATATATAATTGATATTGCTATACCCGACACACATAATATACAAAATAAATACAATGAAAAAATTTCTAAATATATGATGCTTGGCGACGAGATTAAAAATGTGGAAAATGAAGTAAATATTTATTCTACCGATTATTATTTCTACAACAGGCGTTATTCCTAGAAATCTTCACAAAAGTATTGAGATTTTGGGTCTGAAGAAAAATTTGTTTGAACAGTTACAAAAGATAACAGTCATCAAATCTTGTAATATTCTTCGTAGGTTTCTTTCCGAAAATAATAATGAGGTAAAGTCATAGGTTTTCTCTTTAGTTTATACTGTTCAGAATCTCATTTCATATTTTATTTATTTGTTTATATAAATGTAATATAATTAACTGACAATTTTGTCATATTTATATTCAGAGCAGTATTCTATTCGATCGTTCACCACTTCACTTCACTAGTGTTACTTGACTAAGGTCCGTACACTGGATTTTTCCGGGAGAAAGCCTCTGACACTACTCGTTGGTACATTGATATCATTGTCTGATGATGCTATAGTATGTATATATTCTGGTAGATTGATATATTCTCATAACATTTAACGTTATCCTAATATATAATTACTCCAGGATATGTTTTAATTATAATCATTGCCTGGCAATGGTATTAATTACCGGGTGGTGGATTTATATTTTTCATGAAATCAGTTTGATTGCATGAACAGATATATGGGCAACTCGTCGGGGTAAAACCCTTATATATATATATATATATATATATATATATATATATATATATATATATATATATATATATATATTTATATTTTTATGTTTTGTACCGTTCATATGATTCACGGACCTTCGAAAGATGTCTCCAAGTGTTGGAATTTCTAACGTTCTCACATCTGTCTGTTATTGTTCGTATCTTTCTCGAAGTCTGGTAGCGGGTTGGCCGTCTCGGTCTATAGAGGGCGACTCTCGTACGTATGTACGAGGTGCGTCCTTTTAGGATCGATAGGGTACCCTGATGTAGCTTGATAGGATGCTGAGAAGCGATATGCGGATCTGATGAGCTTCAAATAAGGGCGAAACCACAGTCTGCCGCTTCGTTCCTCGGCATCCTGCTTAGCTGAACTGTTGTGGCTCTTGGGAGCTGCATGCATGGCGAGAAAATTTGGGAACTAGCTCCTGTCAGAAAGGATTATTCATTGATCTACGGATTTCTGAATGATTCTTTTTGTCTCAAGTTTACATATAGTGAAAATGGGGCCACTTCTGAAAGGGATTATCGAGACCTGAATGGTCAGCTCAAAGGATAAAATAGAAATTGGATATGGAATCTACTTGAAATTTCTTAGCCTACAATGATCATGGACTCTGAACAGATCCTGCGTGGTTTTGGACATAGAACTGACAGGCCTGACCATAGCCGAAAAGAAGAGAATATTTTTTTTCAATATTAGAGATTTCTTCTTTGGTAGGAAGTGATTATTAACACATACTTCTTGAAAATTCATTCTTTCGGTAATGTAACGCGAATCGTCAAACTTGATCCCGGCAGATTGTACTGGTGGCATTAGGTGGCCTTTGTTTGACTTATACAAGAATAAACTAAAGGCTTGAGGTATCCCACTCGATTGTATCCAGAATGATCTGCAGGTAAAGGAAAAGTGGTAAGCATGAAATCTAGGGGCAATCTGACCGAGGGTGAACTTCAACAACAACGTCGATTCATGACCGGTAATTAATAATTTGATGATAATAATAATAATTGATCTTCATTAATGATGTACAATTGGTACAATAGTGATTATAAAAACGTACAATTCTATCTCTGAAATTCCTGCAGGCTATAAGTACTGCCTTCTATAAGGAACCATTACAGCTGTCGTTTAAATATGGTGATACTTTCTGATTATTTCACGCCATCGCTGAGCTTATTGAGAATGTTTACACCCAAGAATATTGGAGAATCTCTCCCTGTTCTATATCTGAAATTAGGTACAATTAGGTCATCCTACTTGCGAGTTTGGTAGTTTTGAATGTCACTATTTTTTAAGAATCTATCTTTGTTTCCGAAAAACGACTAAGCCCTCTCAAGAATGAAAACGTGCTTAAAGTTAGAGGGCCCTTATGCTTCAAAGTGAGGTCTATAATATGTTAACTGTGAAATGCCCACAATACACCACGTTATTCTCTGTTGAGACATAAATACGTATTGTGCAGTTGAAGATGTACCCCAAAACATCACTGCATAGCGTAGCCTAGAGAATATTTGTGGGCGATTCACGTTTATTACATGTTCACTTGTAAGAACATCTCTTTGGCACCTAAATAGAAAATACGTAGCCTCTAGTTCAGAACATACTTCCCTCAGTTAAGAATTTCGTCTATATTCACTTGCAAGAACTGAGTATCCTTTACTTCATTATAATAATGAGATCTTTTTGAAATTATGAACGATGATGTAGTAGGTCTTTGATATGCATTGATATGTAATGAGTGTTTACTGAAGCAATGATATAACTGTTCAACATTTTTCTATACGTTTCTTGCTACTTCACAAGGAGAATGATACAATTGATGCGACATGGTATGCATACAGGAAAAGATCTCAGTAAGTATTTTCACTGATAACAATAATGTATAATAGAAATAACATGGGTCCTAAAATGGACTTCTGTAGGATCCTGCTTCATTATTTAGGAGATCTGAGTGTTCCCGTCCACCCTCAACAGATACTGACTGTTTTCTAAGCTTCAGAAGCTCCTAGCCACGCAGATAACATATTTCTCTGCCTTCACCAAGGAAATGTCGTGCACCAAATTGCCTTCCTGAGGTCACAAAAGAATGGAGCCAGGCATTCTCCAGACTCTATGTCACATTGCACAGAAACCCCAAGAGTCTGTTCAAGAAACAAAATTCACCAATATTACTGAAGACTGGGGCTAGAGCTATTGAACTGTAGTTGTCTATCGAGTTTCTATCAGCCTTCTTGTACACCAGAATAATTTTGTTAGTTTTTAGTTCACATGGGAAGTGACTCTCTGCGAAATAGAGATTTACTAGAAATGTGAGAGGCGCAGTGGTAATATAAGTATTTTTCTACCACAAGCATTGGATCTCATAAAAAGGCGAGATTTTGTGCGTCAGTTTCATCATTACATAAGATTTATTTCTTGATACAACAAATTGCTACTGCAAAGCATCTTCAAATGCAGCTTCGACAGAACAGTGGATTACAGATTAGCACTGAAGCGATACGAAAACGTATCAATGAATTTGGTTTGAGGCTTCGTGCCTCAGTCAAAGCCCAGCGTTTACTATAGCATATCAAAGAGCCCGATCGAATATTACTTGTGAACATGTGGATTGTTTAAAGGCTGGGTAAGAAAATTTTGTCAACAAATGATTAGCAATTCTGCGTTTTTCATTGCTATTGACATTTAATAGTATACAGACGTCGAAATGGAAGCTATGCGCAGTGCAATTTTTTGGTTTTGGTGAAGGTTTAATATCATTGTGGAGAAGAGTTTCTTTGAACGCACCCACAGATTTGGTCATCGTAAATGATGGAACCCTGAATGCGCAAATATACGTTAGACGTTTTAGGAGAATTGGTTGTACCATTTCCGGCAAACAAGGGTGAAAATTTTCTGTTTATTAATGATATGCCATACCTCATCAAGCTCATATCGTTAGGAATTACCTTCAAAATTACTTCAGTTGGGTCGCCTGTGCGAAGTGAAGACCTCAATTCCATCGAACATGTATGGGAAATTTTCAATAGAAGCCAGCAATAGTAGTCAGCAATACCAGGTAGCAAAACCAGCCAGTTCCCTTGAAGATGTTTCAAAACAGACTAATCAAAATTTGGGACAAAATGGATCAGAATGAAATTTTTTATTGATTTTGAGTATGAATCATAGATGTCATGCAGTATCTCCCGCTAAGGGTGGAAATATCCGATATTAACAGGTTTTCGGTACTTTTTCCAAAGATTCTGCTTATTTCATTATAAGTTTCATCACAATATCTATGAGAACCATTCTCATTTGGACAGTAATAAAAACGAGTAATGTTTTTCGAGGAGTTTCACTGAATAATTGTGATTCGTAACGCGTTTCACTACACCGTAACTTCTTCAGACGAATGAATGTACAGAAATTATGACAACTATATATACATACAACTGAGAATATAAAAACAAATGTTCTTGAGTGATTAAAAGCTTATGGAGTTGCTTATTTGGAAGTGGTTATTGATGACAGGTATATCTAATAAAATTGAGGAATAGATTGCTCCTGAAGATATTCGATAGAGGGCTTCAATGGACTTGTTCACTAATGAGTCTACCTGAGTGTGTGTGTTTGTTGATTTCTTAAATTTCCCAAAGATCTACTTTCCAATATTTATTATCTGTATGCAAAATTTCAAATTGTGGGCCGAAAGAGTGATTATTTTCTAGGAGATGATTTGGATATTCTATATTGAAATTTCTATGTGTTCTACCAATGTAGAAATTATTACAGTCATTGCAATTCAATCAATAAACACCCTGATTTATTATTTTTATTTGATTGGGCTTTATTGTCTCTTATATATTCGCGTAAGCTATTATTAGTTTGGAAAGCTATGTAGAAAAAGCTATTCTACTCAAGAATGATTTCAATTTTTCACCTTTAATGCCAACGTAGGTTAAGATGTTGAACTTTTGTTTCAATTTATCGACAGGGTAAACTTCATTCAATGCGATTCTATTTTGTTTTTTATTAAAAATATTTTTTTATATGTGTGGATTGTAACCATTATTTTTAGCAATTTGTTTAATTAAATTTAATTCTTTGTTTCGATTATTCTCAAGAATTGCTGGTGGATTACTGAAAAATTATTCCTCAAAATTATTCGGAATACATTTAAACTTTTGTGTGTTAATTTCATGGAGCAGTGTATTTTGTGTACCTGAAAATAGAAATTTTGCAGTGTTGAAAAATTGAGACATTTGGAAGGTAAGGTTATTTCATTTCAAAAATGTATAACTTTTCAATCAACAATAATAAGGAGAACTTTATGTGTTGAGACAATAAGATATTATACAAACTCATTTAACATATTATATACCTGATGACAAAATTGAACATATAATGAAGTGAACCCTGCATTGTTTGAACAAGATATTACTGCTTTAATCCATATCATCTAGACGAGTCGTACGCCTCTGTCTGTTGTTTCGTATTATGATTCCCAATTCCCTTAATCAACAGTTGCGCCCTCTACAGTACATGTATTCCGTTTATTAATATGCCCATTTCATTTGGGATTACAGTTCCTTTTCCCTTTCGCCAGGCAAGACAACATGCTTCTTCTTAGATATTTGTTCCTTCGAAATAACATGGTAACGTATAATTGCATATAATGCAGAAATGTAGCGAAAATTTGTTCGGGGCTAAAGTTTAATTATTGAGAAAGTTTCGTTTACAAAATTCGAACATGTTTCCTTCTTTCAATACACTGAAATAAATCATACTACACACATAGGAAAATATAAAGATATCATGAAAATTATTTCTAGATTCAAAACATTATATGGTGTGCTTTTATAAGCGCAGAGGTGGTAGTTTGATATCGGTGAAAATT
Organism: Cryptolaemus montrouzieri; assembly: GCA_013387265.2. Taxonomy (NCBI): domain Eukaryota; kingdom Metazoa; phylum Arthropoda; class Insecta; order Coleoptera; family Coccinellidae; genus Cryptolaemus; species Cryptolaemus montrouzieri. The sequence goes on from JABFTP020000185.1 coordinate 17,930,842, forward strand.
CAGTTTTTTTTTGAATTTTTCGTAGATCCAAGAAAGAAATTCGTAATTCCTGAAATTTCATCATTTTAATATTGATGAAATGAATACATCACTTTGCGTGATTGGGAATGGGGTTACAAGCAGAAGTTTCACAAATGATGAGCATTGGTCATTTTATTTTTCATTTATGACGGAATCATAACCGTATAGAAACTGCAGCATATTTGGAATACTAGTTTGTTCATTGAGAATAAATGTGAAGATGAACAGGATGGCTCAATAAAAATACATAAAATTATTGAACTTTAATAATGACAACAATCAAATATAACAAAAACTCCAAAAACGAGATTTAACTTAGGGTGCAGGTTATTTGGAATATAGTATTTTGAATTATATTCACACTTTTGCTTTGACAATTGCTTACACTTTTTAAGAAACTAATAGATTTCTTATCTTTGTAACAGTTTCATAGTCTTTAGTTCACTAGGCTTTCAATCCTTTCAAACAGAATAGACTAAAATGTTATCTTTTGTATTTGAATTGTGGAGGCCATTTCCAAATTTCTTTATTGGTATAGATATGTTGACGACATCTTAGTATGTTTCATTATAACTACTCGTCAATTAGACTTATTTCTTAATTTCATTAATTCCATCCATTTGAACATTAAATTCACGATAGAAATTGAACAGAACGATTCCATTAATTTTTGGACTTGAAAATCACTAAACAAAATAATAATCATGTTTTTCGGTCTTTCGTAAACCAACACATACTGATACAATTATACATAACTACTCATTACATCCAATTCAACACAAAGTTGCAGCTTCAAACAGCATGGTACATCGGTTGCTCAATTTACCTTTATCAGTAGAAGATTATAATGAAGAGTTAAAAATCATCGAACAGATAGCCATTAATAATTCATATAATCCGGATATGATAGATCTAATCATTCGTAAAAACTGTATCAGAAAGCAATAAATGAAGTATATCCTATTCATAAAGACTATAAAATATTCAACAGTTTAACATTCTGCGGTTCTGCAAGTACAAATATTAAATCCTTTCTCGTCAAACAAAATCTTAATATAACTTTTAAAACTTCTAATAATTTAGGTAAACATATTAAAAATAATAAATCTCGTGTTGAAAAATCAAGAAAATCAGGAATCAATAAACTCAATTGCGGTTCTTGTGATAAAATTGATATCGGTAGGACCTATAGGAGTTTTGGCATAAGAACATCTGAACATAAACGTAGCTTCGATAAAAATAAATCTGATTCAAATTATTCAAACCACCTAATAAAAGAAAAACATTCATTCAATAAAACTTTGACATATTACATATAAAATCAAAAATTTCAAAATTAGATCTCCTAGAAGCATTAGAAATAAATAGATACAAACATTCGGACAAGCTTTTGAATGAACAGGTAGATGTGAATTATTCACCCCTACTTAACTTCCTTAATTAGTTTTATTACCTTTCATACTAACTGTACAATGGCTCGGTGTGGATTTTCCTGTTATTCATCCAATTTGTTCTACGATTTGTTTATAATACCATACTCTTCATTCTGTTTGTCATTCTTGATAAAGCTGCTGTGTCAGCGAAACGTCGTCGAATTTTTTCAAATAAAGTGTAGATTAAAGTTAAACCTTGTGTTTTTTATCTCATTTATAAAATTTTATCTAATTATTGCGTCACAATAATCATTAATCAGTGTTCAGTTTAAATTTACAATTTACTACTCTTAGTTACTATTCTTGCAGTAATAACAAATATACACTAGGGTGGAGCGATTTCATTTTTATGTTTTATCGCTTCGGTATACCTGTGAAAAGTTGCTATTTTAGGTCAACATTAAGCACAAAAAAAATCAGTTGGCTTATGATATTTTTCAAGGTGCTCCCACCGTCATAAAGTTCTGAAAAATTTAGGCAAATTATGAGTTTTGCCAAAATTTTACAAAACATCGCAAACATTTTATAAAACTCCTGAGCGACAGTTATTACCGGTAGAAACATGCGTGTTCAGACTCTAAGGTAGAGGGACGCGGGGAAGGGTATTTCGGCGAAATACTCCTTCCCCGCGCCTTCATAACCAAACACCGATGAAGTGACATTTACAGCAGTTCTTTTGTTTGCCGTTCATTTATTTGAGGCATCAAATTGTATTAGTTTATCTTTAACTGGGATTGTGACGTATATTCTTAGTAGTGATTTTCATATTTTAAGCTTGCAGTTTAGTTCCTGACTGTTATATTAGAGTATTGTTTGCAGAAATATGTCTCAAGTTGAAACACGAAAAAGAACGAGCTGTCCTGTCTTTGGTTTGCCGCACAAGTTGCCAGCATCGCAATCACCAACTTATAACGATGTTATGAAGAATTATCTGTTCATAAAATATGACCTGAAGTCTGTTAAAACAACAAAAGAGCCAACCGTTCATAAAATATCTGGAAGATTGGCTCACAAATATATAAAAATATGGCAAAACTCGTGGCTGCCTACTATGAGTGTAAAAGGAGTTAAATAACTAATTCCTGTCTACCACGACAAATATAGAAGCTAAATGAAACCATATCTTGGTCGTCAAACTAATGTTAAACACCAAGAAAAGACAAAGACATTTATATCAGAGTCTCATAGATTGTTTGATATTAGCAGTTGCAAATGCCAAGTTATATGTGACTGTGTAAAGGTAGCCATGTTCCCAAGGAGCAAATTTCTTAATTGACCAAAGAACAGACAGAAAAATTATGAAAGGCGTTATCGATGTGATTGCAACTGTGAAAAACAAGAAGAAAAGAGAAAGAAAAAGAGAAAAAAAGAAACTTTGTTGTTGCCGTTCTTTCACCGATGATTCTTCAATCGAAAGCAGCAGTTTATGCCCTAGCTCACCCGTATTATCTTCTAGTACTTACCATGAAAACTCAGAAAAGGTCAAACCAAAAGGTTCACCACCTCAGAAAAAAAAGAGGTTTAAACTACCATCATCTTGTGATCTGTGATCTTACTTGAATATCCGATAGAGCCTCTGCTTTTATAGATTCTTCTTTCTGAAAAGATGTTGGCATTATTTCCCCAAACGATCCAAGTCGTGTCATTGATCGTTCAAAGTTGCGCCGTCAAAGAACTAAGGTCAGAATAATTTTACAAGAAACGGACTGCAATAAAATGTTCCTCGGTTTATATTTTGATGGCAGGAAGGATAAGACTTAGGTTCGTATTGAGAAAGAAGGGATATTTTACAGAAAACGACAGATAGAAGATCATTATGTCATTTTATCAGAATCAGGAAGCAACTATTTCGGGCATGTCACTTGTGAGTCGGGGACTGCTAAAGACACTTTAATATCTCACTTAAAATCTGAGTCAGTAGAGCTGAGTGAAATAGCTGTTGTTGGCTGCGATGGAACAGTAGTCAACACAGGTTTTAAATTATTTTTTGCTATTTGTTTAATCAAATTTAATTCTTTCTTGAAATTTTCTGGTGATAACGAGATGTTAATCAATCTATGAATAAAACTATTGAATGCTGACATTTTATGTTGATACGTTTCAACGTGTTCATAGACTGAATTGCAATGACTGTAATAATTTCTACATTAGTAGAGCACATAGAAATTTTAATATTAGAATATCGGAACATAAACGCAGTTGTTCAAATAAAAAATCAGATTCAAATTACGCCAATGATCTCTTAGAAAATAATCACTCTTTCGACCCACAGTTTGAAATTTTGCATACAGATAATAAATATTGGAAGGTAGATCTTTGGGAAACTTTAGAAATCAATAAATACAAACACTCAGGTAGACTCATCGATGAACACGTCGATTTAAGCCCTTCACCTCTATTGAATCTCTTCGGGGAGCAATCTATTCCTCAGTTTTATTGGATTTACCTGTCATAAATAACCACTTGAGAAGAAGCAACCCAATAAGCTTTTAATTACTCAAGAACATTTATATTTATATTCTCATTCTTATTTTCTGTACATTCATTCGTCTGAAGAAGCTACGGTGTTGTGAAACGCGTTACGAAATGCAATTATTAAGTAAAATTCCTTAAAACACAGTACTTGTTTTTTATTATGGGTTTTTTTGACACTTACATCCATAAACTGTTCCGTTGCATCCACCCAGCGTGTAGGAGAACGGCCACGACGTTGCCCATTCGGAGCATGACCTAGACAACAAGTTTCTCCATATTATAGCTTCTATGAATGTGACCGAAGAACGTCAGAATTCTCGTGAATACAATGGATGAGAGCCACTTTGGATTACCAAGTACATTTAAAATCGAAACATTAGTTCGATGGGCGGTATAAGGAATTCTCAACATTCTCCTCCAAGCCCACATTTTAAATGCATCAATGTGAGTGCGATCTACGTTTTTAATAGTCCAAGTTTCAGAAGCAAATAGGAATATAGAGGAAATAAGAGTCTGAACTAATTTTGGTACTTTTAGTGATATTATTATCACGCCATATTTAGTGAGCTTCGTCATGGCCGCCCGCGCTTACTGTATACGTCGTCTAATCTCATTTGCACAGCCAACAGAATTTTCTATCAAAGAATCGAGATACACAAAACTTTGAACTGCTTGGCAACTACTTCATTTCAGGATAGTTGTTATGTTCCTTGTCTACGATCATAACCTTGGTTTTATTATAGTTAGTACTAAGACCATACGCTGCACTATGCTGTTCTAGGTTACTCATCAAAGCTAACAATTCTTCCTGAGAGGCAGCAATAAGGGTAGTATCGTCAGCAAACCTTAAATTAGAAATCTTGCTACCACCAATAGTTATGCCACCATGCCAGTTGTCAAGTACATGTCTCATTACAAACTCGAAGTATATGTTAAATAACATCGGAGATAATACGCATCCTTGACGTACTCCTTTTCTGGTTGCCATTTGATCAGACAGATTACGGTCAATTCTTATTTGAGCAGGCTTGGACATATACTGTTTCTGAATGAGAAAAATTAGATGGTAGGAAACTCCCATATAACGCAAGATTTCCCACAGTTTAGGCCACTCGACGTTATCAAAAGCCTTGGAGTAGTCTACAAAGCAGATATAAACGGGAAAGTGATGTTCCTGGCTTTCTCAATGATCTGACACAAATTCAAGATCTGTTCGCGTGTACCACGTCCTTTTACGAAGCCTGCCTGCGCCGGAGAAGTTTGCCAGACAATAAAACTCTCCAAACGAGACTGTAAAATATATAGTAGCACCTTACTTGAATGAGAGACCAACGAGAGTAAACGATAATTGTCTGGGTTTATGGGAGAACCTTTTTTATGAAGTGGAACAAAACGAGCACCATTTATCAGGCCAAACACCGGAGAACCAGACTTCATTACAAATACTATGTAAAAGAGAGATGCCGTAATTGCCCAAGCATTTTAAAGTTTTGGCAGAAATGGCATCTATGCCTGTAGCTCTGCCCGTTTCTAGTTTTTTCAGGGCATGCTCCACTTCTGAAAAAGGAATATCAGGCTCATGTTCATATGTTCATGATTAAACAAAGGAGCCTGGATGCTATCATCAAAGTAAAGATGCTGACAATAAGTACGCCACACCCCAATCACCCCATTTAAGCTGGTGATTAACTGCCCATCGGAATTCTCGACCGCTAACTTCTGGGTTTAAAGTCCCGAGTAATATGTTTAATCTTTAAAAACATCTCTCCCGGCAGATAAGTATCAGCATGGGTCTGTATCTTCTTAGACTTGGTCTTGCAGATAGAAATTTTTATCTCACCGGCAAAGTTTTTAAATTTTGCGCGAGAGCTGCGAATCCTCACCCGAAATCTTAAGGCGTCTGCGTGCGTCAATAACAGATAATGTATGGGTGGAAATCCATGATTGTTTTGGTTGTATGCTGCGCTTTGGTTGAGATATATGAGCAGCTTGTAAAAGTGCACTTAAATGACAACCACATATTATTAGAACTGGAATGATCCGTTATAGAGGCATCTTGAAAGAAGAAAGCCTAGAAAATTCTGACCGAAAGGAAGCAGGGTCAGCGGTTTCCTTGTAGCTATCCGCTCAGAGAAAGACATATCTTGAGTTTTAGTTGGAGTTCGCAAATTAGAAGTTGTTGGTCTGAGCCACAATCTAAACCTGATAGAGTCTTGCAAAATGTAACAGATCACCTCCACCGTGTTCAAACTAAAATGTAATCAATTTGATTTCGATGTTGTCCGTTCGGTGAGATCCAAGTATATAAACGTCGCGGGTGAACAAAGTGTTGGCAATTGAATAGTTGTGGTCAGTACAAAATTGAAGTAGTCGTTCACCTCTTTCAATTTCTGAAACCGAGAACCAATTTACCAATGTGTGCAGATATTCTTCTTCTACTGTTGTACCAACTTAAGCGGTAAAATCGCCTCTAAGGTTTCTAAAATCCTCTAGCGACGCCACCCTTGAAAGGATTTTTAATATTATTTTCAAAGCTAATTGATATGCCAAAAGGCACAAATCTATTCTGGTTAGTCCATAAAACCTACTCTCCATTATTATTAACACGTACTCCATCAGCAGGTTTTCTATTTCTTGATCAAAAACTGGCCGTTGACCAATTACTTTATTTGTTGTCGCCTCAATCGATGAGTCTTTATCTGTCACAAATCGAAAAAGTGTCGACCTGGGAACGTTAAACAGTTCAGCTGCCTTTAAGTATCCCATTCAATTTTTTCTGACAGCGGCTAAGGCAACGGCATTTCTTCTTTTTCCCACCTCTTTGGCTTCTCATATTTGTGGGATGTTGCCATTGAAAAAAGAAAGAATAATTAATAGCTAGCTTCAAAATGTGCATATAGTATTCACTTTCCGTATTCCAAATTGACTATATATCATCCTAACCTAAAATTCCATGTCACATTTTTTATTCTAGATATATTTTCAAAACTATAGTAAAATCATAAATTAACAAGGTCACTCAATAGTGTAAATACTTACAATGAAGATTTCAACTATTACAATAAATGATAACCACTGATTGCATTCTTACCGAAAAAGTTTTTAAAGCAGGCGTCTCGTTCATTTGGGGCTGGTAGCTCGGAATGTCTAGATGGCGTACTGTTTTTAATACTCGATAGCTTCTTGTGTCGTATGATGATATATTTATTGCAAAAATAGCAGATGGCGTTTATATTGGTTTATATATCGAAGTATTCCAAATTACCTGCAGTATCCCAAATATGCTGCAGTTCCTCTACGGTTTTGCGAAACGATATTTGTTCACGTTTCGTTGTCACCATCACCCATAAATTCACTTGAAATACATCAAACAATTCCTTGGTTATTTTAAAAATATTTAAGGCTAAATCACCTTCTATTTCACCCGCGGATCTTTCGTGATTGCTGAGCAATCATTTACGCGTTCTTCGTACCACATGGGAAACTCCATCTCGTTCAGCTTTGATTTCTTTTACCGTATGATAAGCTTAAAGAATATTTTACCTCCAAGTCAATAACTCTTCTTATTAATTTCCTCATAATTGAGAAAACGTCCATCAACTTCTCTTCATCCATGTGCCATCTCGAAATGCAGCCAAACGATGAGTTTCATTGCTGCCTTTCTCGTTCAATTCCCCCTCTTCTTTACTGCTTTTTGAGTTATGAACTCAATACATTGTTCTCAAGCTTTCTGCATTTTGGAAATTGCAGAATAATTTAGGGTAATCGAAAAAGTTGACGATATATTCATCAAGCTCAAGAACGGTTCCAGGCCATTATACCCTAAACTAAGAATTCTGGTAACGCATACTAGTCTTCGATTTATTTCGTACACATTTTAAGTTACTGAAGATTCAATAGATTTTGTGCCACAAGATCACTCGACGCAAATTATGAATCCAATAGCTCTGTCGTTTTGTTGTGTAAATTAAATATCACCATTACATTCTCTACACTTTATATACAGAGAAAGAGTTGGGAACACAAAATTAAAGCACAATATATATACTTTATAGAGCTGTCTGTTGGAGGTTGGAACTGGGTTATTCAGAATGGTTTCTGCAGTAAAGTGATCACCCTTGAATTTCCCTTTAACCATCATTTATTTCGATGCGTTCCTTATTTTGACTGCCTTTTGAATGACCACCAGAGCAAGGCATTTTTTCCGATTTTCAAAACAACAATTTCTATGAATTTGAAGGAGATGAAACACGTGTTTTTCAAATTTTAGAAAGCAACTGTCGAATTCTGTACTATTTACAAATACAATTCAAATATGTACACAATACAGAAGAAGTGGCAGTGGAGCGTCGCGTGCCGTGTTGTATTTTTTTATTCAAAAATTGAGTTGTCTGCACCCCTTGTTAGGAGGTTGATATTAAATGAAATCATCGTGTGTTGAAAGATGTCCCACTTCAGACAAAAATTGGCATGTTTCTGTTTTTTATCAAGAAACGAATAGTTTAGCAGTTATTGAGTTGTTTTCGTTTGTTGCCCCACCCGGTATAAACGATTTTTATCTTACGAAGGTACCGTTATGAATACAGCTATAAATCTTTTTCTATTTCAAATTTCTCCATAAAATTTCAGGAAAGTATTTCTATGATACTAAGGAGTCCCCTTTTCGAATGCAACTTCGAAAATTGATGTTTATGACTTCTCAATGCATCTCCAGTAATGCTGATAAGCATTCTCCTAATATCAATGTCATCAAATGATAAATGCATTGTTGAAAATGTGATAACTGAATAAACGGCAGTTATTATAAAATAATTAGTATTTATTTTAGTTTTCAATGGTTCTCGTGTTCTAGCCTGAAACTGAAATTCGTTCAAATAAGATAAATAATTTTAAAGCTTGGATAAATACGGATATCTTTTCTACTGATAGGTATTGTACTTATGTAGTGAAATATCAGAAGTAAAGTTTATGAACTAGTGTGATTGCTAATTCAGGTTTATATCCAACTGAGATATGCAGTGCGAATTCCCAAAATCAAATGAGAATCCAAAATCGAAGGCTAATTGGTTCTCATCATTATTTTTTATGTAAGTCTTCATTAATATTTTGATTTATTTTAAGACGATTTTGATGTGGAATGAAAATTGAATAAACTTAACTGGATGTCCTATTTTCGGCCTCGTAGCACTTCAATATTTTCTGTTTCTCTGAAACATGTTGAACTTATGGTTATTCGCCTTTTATCATAATTTTTTATCGTACATTCAGTTGAAGTTATTTGATTCCGTCGCTACTAACTGATAGTTAATCATGATGATATGAGGAAATTAAACTGAAAACAGAATATTAGTTGACCATTTCATGGCGTATTTATGGCAATCTACCTTTTTTATTATACATCTAGAACCAACATTTGAGCAAGGCATAAAATACCCAAGTTGTTGGCACTTCTCTGTCAAAACTTTCGACAGATTTAATTATTTTTGTTACAAACTCAATTTTTGTGGCTCGTAGACCTTTTGCACTACATACACAATTTTTGCTTGGGTGGATGGAAGAAGGATCAAGGAATTTTTTAAGCAGTCTACACATGTCAAATGTTTATTGCGTTGTTTTGTATGACTTTTTCAATTTGGTCTTTTTCAAACAGCAATAACTCAATTTTTTCAAATTGCACGTGCCAATTTTTATTTCGCCATCAGATGAAGCGTCAAATTTCTGATGGAATTGCATCAGCATGTACTATACCCATCCCTTATAGTTCCGAAATACTAACAGAGAATGCTTTGAAATATTTGAATCGAGTAGCTGAACTGGCTACACTCACCTGAAAGGTGTCTAAAATTAATGTACTTGTCACTTTGTTCATTCGAATTTGATTTTTCAAGAAGAATTGTAGGTAATTTGAAGTGAAAATTTTGAAAAACACCAGATTGATAATAAAATGGCTGATTATTCAAACGAGGATATGTTTAATCTCTTTTTAATTCATGGCGAATGTCAAAAAGTGGTGGATGGAACTTGTAGGCAATTCAATAGCCACTTTCCAAATTTACCTATGAGTAAAACAAAATTTCGAAGGATTAGAAGCAATTTTCTGCATTTTGGAGGAACAAATTACATAGAAACTAGAAGAAAACCAATTCTCGAGGACGACGACAATCAATTCAATACGCTAGCGTATTTTCGTGCCAATCCACATGCGTCCATTAAGTCAGCATCAATTGATATTGGATTGAGTTATATTTCCATTCAAAGGATCCTTAAGAAACATTATATGCACCCGTATTCTTTTATCAGACTACAAAAATTGAAACCAACTAACCTTCCCAAGCGGCTAAATTTCTGTGAAAATTTATTAATTCGGCTTCAAGAAGATGAGACAATTCTGCAAAAAATTATATGAAAGTGGAATAACCAACAGGAGAAATCGACATTTTGGGTCAAAGAAAATCCACATTTCATTGAGGTTATTGATTTCAAAATGAATTCAGCGTGAAAGTTTTTGCAATTTTAATGAATAATTTGTTGGCTTATCACATTTATGAGTAAAATCTTAATGGACAAAGATACCCGGAAATTTGGAGAGGAACATTAGCAAATTCTTTAGATGGATTACCCCTTAACATTCTGAGGGATAGCTATTACCAAATGGATGGTTCACCAGAACCTAAAACGCGAGCTGTAGATCGGCAGCTAACAGAAACGTTCGAGGATAGATGGTGTTGTAATCAAGGACCAAATTTATGGCCTCTAGATGTATAATTAAAAGGTAGATTGCCACTTGAAACAACAAGTGATGACCCATTTCCGGTATAACCGGAAATGGTATCACTTCGGAAATAATTCATCCCAATTGGAAATCGCTAGTTATGGCCGCGTATGAAATTTATTGTAATAATAATATTGTAATTGGAACTTAAAAGTATTCAACGGACGGTCCTGTGGATATATATATATATATATATATATATATATATATATATATATATATATATATATATATATATATATATATATATATATATATATATATATATATATATATATATATATATATATATATATATATATATATATATATATATATATATATGCAGAAGGAATTACATGGAAAACACCCTAAAGAATTGAAAAATGATTATATTGATGAAATTGCATCAAATAAATGGTTAGTATCTGGAGACTTGTTTGCTGAAACAGAAGGCTTGGCAATTGCGATCCAGGACCAGGTTGTTTTCACAAGGAATTATAGAAAACATATCATCAAACAAAATATAGATGATTCTTGCCGTAGATGTTTCTGTTCTTCAGAAACAGTTTTTCATATATTATCATCTTGCTCAGTCCTTGCTTCAACAGATTATTTAGAAAGACATAATGCCGTCGCTAATATTATTCACTTCAATCTAGGAATTAAACATGACCTAATTCCCAAAAGAAAAAATTTCAAAAATATGAACCTGAGATTATTTGTGAAAATGACAAATATAAACTTTATTTTGATAAAAACAATTCTGTGCAATAGAGCTGTAAAACACAATAGACCAGATATCGTTCTTAATGATAAACAGAATCAAATAACATATATAATTGATATTGCTATACCCGACACACATAATATACAAAATAAATACAATGAAAAAATTTCTAAATATATGATGCTTGGCGACGAGATTAAAAAATGTGGAAAATGAAGAAAATATTTATTCTACCGATTATTATTTCTACAACAGGCGTTATTCCTAGAAATCTTCACAAAAGTATTGAGATTTTGGGTCTGAAGAAAATTTGTTTGAACAGTTACAAAAGATAACAGTCATCAAATCTTGTAATATTCTTCGTAGGTTTCTTTCCGAAAATAATAATGAGGTAGAGTCATAGGTCTTCTCTTTAGTTTATACTGCTCAGAATCTCATTTCATATTTTATTTATTTGTTTATATAAATGTAATATAATTAACTGACAATTTTGTCATATTTATATTCAGAGCAGTATTCTATTTGATCGTTCACCACTTCACACACAAAGGAAACTATTAATGAGTAACATTCAGTGTTACTTGACTAAGGATTTTTCCGGGGAGAAAGCCTCTGACACTACTCGTTGGTACATTGATATCAATGTCTGATGATGCTATAGTATGTATATATTCTGGTAGATTGATATATTCTCATAACATTTAACGTTATCCTAATATATAATTACTCCAGGATATGTTTTGATTATAATCATTGCCTGGCAATGGTATTAATTACCGGGTGGTGGATTTATATTTTTCATGAAATCAGTTTGATTGCATGAACAGATATATGGGCAACTCGTCGGGGTAAAACCCTATATATATATATATATATATATATATATATATATATATATATATATATATATATATATATATATATATATATATATATATATATATATATATATATATATATATTATGTTTGATGATGGCCATCTGCCGAAACGCGTTAAAACACTTTGCAAATTGTAGGTTTTAACCTCGAACACTTTCCGTTCTCTTATTAAATGAAAGATACATATACGATCAAAAATTCAAAATATTCTATTATAAACATAAGGAACAAACAAAAACATAACTATGATTACAAAGAACTGAAAACATAAAATAACTTCTATTTTGTAAATTCACTAATTTTTGGAACTGTCAAAAACAACTTAGGAATAAACGTTATTAGCAGTTAGCCCTGAAGTGCTCCTGACAAACAAATTGACTACACCTGTGGAACTTGTGGAGCAATTTTTTGTCTGCCTTTCTAGTTCGTCCGTGTTTAGCAGTCGATGTTCTCATAACTTTCTACATGTTATGAACCTCAAGAAGCTACTTTTTTGTCGAAGAAGGGATAGAAGGCTGTTGAACGCGACATTTTTGATGATCTACTACAAGTGCTGCCGCTAGATTTTTCAAAGGAGCAGGAAGCTAGAGGCAACGTGGTCGCGTTCCAAAAATTTCTACTCATTTTATTTTCAATGTGAAATTGTCTTGACCCCATGCGCCTAATTAAGGGTTAAATACGTCCATTCTTCCATGATACGCTGTCCAGCTTTATGATACCTTCACAACAATTTTTTTTGTTGAACACTTATTGTTGGTAATACAGGCTGGTATATGTGAAGTTTCCATCCAGATTAAATATCCCATTCAAGAATAAATGGAAATATGCTCCCATTTACTCATTTCATTAGGAAATGAGGAGAAAGTGGTGATTGATGCCTCACGTAGAATATTTCATTAGCTTCTTCAATGAATAAATATCGTTTTCTTCTAATCTTTCAGATATACTTTTGACATATTTTGGAAGGGATATACAAATGGCTGGAATGATGAAAATATTTACAATCCATTGGATTCCAATAAAAGTGACATTTTGGGTAAAAGATTTGAGATGTATGTGAATATTTTCGCATAAATATGCATTCTTTTAATTTCTAGTTTCTCATATTTTGAGGTATCTTACTGCAAATATCTTTTTGTAGGAGATGGAAAAAACAAATCATCGAATGTGAAAATAAAAACATAAAACCTAGCATAAATCGAATGATCTTCGAGATATTTTGGAGAGATATTGTCTTCGATGGTTTACTTGTTCTTCTTTATCAAATGTTGAAACTACCAGAGCCATTTTTGTTGGGTTACTTCCTTTCATATTTTAGTCAGAACTCTGAGATAAGTAAAGAAGTAGCACTATTTATATTATTCTCACTCATTTCTATGAATGGAATAAGGACAGTTCTGTTTGCTCATATGAAATTGAGTTGTCAGGAAACTGCTTTGAAAATAAGAGCCTCCTGTGGAGGCCTAATACAGGCTAAGGTGAGTAAGACGCCAAGGTAATTCAAAATTCCATTTTGATAGCGTTTGAGAGGTTCTTCGGAAAATACTAAACATTATTTGAAATTGAGTTCTCAAGAAACTGCTATGAAAATGAAAGCTTCCTCTGCTTGGCAAAACAAAATTTTTACACCACTGGATTCCACGTAAAAGGTCTGCAAGAGGCTTTTTTCAGATTTGAAATAAATCAATCCATTGAGAATTTATGAACAGTTACATTTTAGGAGGCAATTATAAATTTTAAGATATCAATTGAAGAATCAAAAAACTTTTTCATTTCATAGATATTCAATAACTACAAAACAAAAACTTAGTAAGTCAACTCACTGACAATTAATAGACAAATTCTCCAAGAAAGTATAACGTCTTACCCTCTGAATCGAATAACCAACACCAATAAGAATGCAGAGTTAAATCACATAGTTTTTTATTTCGCGTACTTAAGTCATATTAGTGAAGTGGTTCTGCAGTATGTCTTTTGACTACGATACGGAGGAGATGCAATAAAGCTCTTTTTCAGTGCTGCAATAATGATTTCGCCGAGCGAGCTTCTTTTCAAAATGAAACAAATACTTAATGCCACAAAAAAAGTCGTTTGTATTTAAATGATGGTGATATCTGGTGGAAACCAACAGAATTTGATAACAGCTGATTTCTAAAAAGAATAAAATATGAAACACTACATCAGCTGCTGAAAGAATGTTTGATCCACTAGAAAATACTGATGGCGACATGATTATTTTAATGAGAATTAACAGTACTGACCAAACTGAACCTACTATTTCAGAGAAGATAATGGAAATCGAAGTTGGTGAAGACCAGTTACCAGCAGAATATGTACCTGAATCTATACCAGTATATCGTATATTGTGCTCTGGTGTAATATTGGTGTATATTCCAGGCAAACGAAATTTTTGTGTTACATTTTAGGTTTTCATGCAGAATTTTGTGCATTAGTTTACACTGCTCAGGTTCCATAAGTTTATTCAATTTGCTAACTTTCAATTCTCTATATAAGTCGTCTGATGGCGTAAGGCGATCCTAGTTAAATTTTCAAATTTTTGTTTTGTAATGTTTGCATATTTTGATAAGCTCCTGTATTCAGCGAAATGGTGGAATTTTTACATTTTTATAGTTGAATGAAATTTTGGGTGTAAACTAATTAATCGTTATTCAGAAGAGATTTGTTTTTCCTTATTTATTTTCTAACAGGTCAACCTGTTTTCATATTTTTAAATAATCATTGTGAAAAACTTCTTCAAATGTTTTGATTTTTGTACTACTGAATATTGAATTTCCTATTTCGTTGATCCGATTATGTCTAGAAAACATAATTTTGTCAACAATAGGTTGTCAAGCATAATAAAATTATTTGAATTTGGGAGGCTTTTACTTGGTAAAATTCCATTATCAATAATAAAAACAAGTACTGTGTTTTAAGAATTTTACTTAATAATTGCGATTCGTAACGCGTTTCACTACACCGTAGCTTCTTCAGACGAATGATTATGCAGAAAAATGTAAATGAGAATATAATTATAAATGTTCTTGAGTAATTAAAAGCTTATTGGTCGGCTCCTCCTAAGTGGTTATTTATGGCAGGTATATCCAATAAAATTAAGGAATAGATTGCTCCCCGAAAAGATTCAATAGAGGTGAAGGGCTTAAATCGACTTGTTCATTGATGAGTCTACCTGAGTGTTTGTATTTATTTATTTCTAAAGTTTCCCAAAGATCTACCTTCCAATATTTATTATCTGTATGCAAAATTTCAAACTGTGGGTCGAAAGAATGATTATTTTCTAAGAGATGATTCGCGTAATTTGAATCTGATTTTTTATTTGAAAAACTGCGTTTATGTTCCGATATTCTAATATTAAAATTTCTATGTGTTCTACCAATGTAGAAATTATCACAGTCATTGCAATTCAATCTATAAACACCTGATTTATTGTTTTTACCTGGTTTGGTTTTATTATTTTTATATATTTGCCTGAATTATTATTAGTTTGGAAAGCTATGTTGAAATTATTGCTACTTAAGAATGATTTCAGTTTCTCACTTGTAATGCCAACGTAGGTTAAGGTGTTGAATTTTTGTTTCAATTTATCGACAGGGTAAACTTCATTCAATGCGATTCTACTTTGTTTTTATTTAAAATATTATTTATTAGTTTGGGATTGTAACCATTATTTTTGGCTATTTGTTTAATCAAATTTAGTTCTTTGTTGAAATTTTCTGGTGATAGCGGGATGTTAATCAATCTATGAATAAAACTATTGAATGCTGACATTTTATGTTGATATGGATGACACGACGAGTTATGTATTAAAATATCTGTATGTGACGGCTTATGGTAAATTGCGAAAACATGTTTTCCATTTTCATTCGAAATTGTTACGTCTAAGAAATTTATCGAATTATTGCTTTCTATTTCGGTTGTGAATGCAATTTTTGGATGTAATGAATTTATATGATTTTCGAAAATTTTCAACTGTCTATCTGTTCCTGTGAAGCAAATAATGATATCGTCTACATAGCGATACCAGTATAAACAATATTTACTGAGTGGATGATTATGAATTAATTTCTCTAAGTTATTCATGAAAATTTCTGCTAACAAAGGACTCAACGGATTGCCCATAATCAAGCCGTCTTCAATAGTATAATATTTGTAATTGAAATGGAAATAATTTTGATCTAAACAAATTTTAATAATGAAAGAATATCTGATTTAATGATAGTATTGACATGATTCCTTTCTAATAATTCTTCAACTAAGTAATACGTATCTTTTGGAGGAATGTTGGGAAAGAGATTCTTAACATCGAAAGAAATAAGTTTGGAATTAGGTGGTATAGTGGTATCTTTGATATTGGCAATAAGTTCGTATGAATTTTTGACCGAAAATTCAAATTTAAAATTGCAATGTTTTATTAGAAAGTCGTTGAGGAATTTTGAAAGTTTGAACGAAGGTGCCGTTACATAAGAAACAACAGGTCTAATAGGGTAATTAGGTTCATGAAGTTTTATCAACGAATATAATTCGGGGGATTGTGGATTGGAGTTAATGAATTTATATTTTTCTTGGTTTGTAATTAATGATTTTGCTGTCGAAATTATGTTTTTAACAAGTCGATTTAAGCCCTTCACCTCTATTGAATCTTTTCGGGGAGCAATCTATTCCTTAATTTTATTGGATATACCTGCCATAAATAACCACTTAGGAGGAGCCGACCAATAAGCTTTTAATTACTCAAGAACATTTATAATTATATTCTCATTTACATTTTTCCGCATAATCATTCGTCTGAAGAAGCTACGGTGTAGTGAAACGCGTTACGAATCGCAATTATTAAGTAAAATTCCTTAAAACACAGTACTTGTTTTTTATTATTGATAATGGAATTTTACCAAGTAAAAGCCTCCCAAATTCAAATGTTAAAGAAAGCTGATACCGGCTTTTTGGCTTTGTGGTATTTCAAAATACTACTAAGATGTGCAGTTCACACGCAGAATATATGGTTCTACTCAATGTGCTTGAAAAACAGGTTGATTCCCAATTACATACGGTTGAAGACACATAACAACAGTGGACCAGCAAGAAGAGCAATTGAGAAAGGCCAACGCATATGGCTCAAAGAGGATATGAAGATCCAGTACAACAGGAGGGACGTTGCAAACATATATTTGAAGGTAATCCATACGGAATTATTGTTTAGATTGCACCCTGTTGAGTTTGATATTTTAGACTCTGAATCCAGATACGATGTCAAAATTTTAATTCATAAAAAGTTTCAGCAACAACAGAAAAAGTTGAATTCACTTAAATTCAAAATTTCTCCACCCAAATCTTCAACTGATAAATTTTCAGACCATAAATTTTTGAAAGATTCACTAATTTAACTGATACCGATTTTACACAACCACAAAAGATCTATTAGAAAAAGGATTCAAACATAATTTACATCCAAAACATAATAAAACTAATTTTGAACAGTTAGGCATAGACTCCGAAATTATTCTCAAAAACTCCAAAGATAATATTTTAGCCAAACATCAAACAGCGAAAATCATCAAAGAAGACTTTTCGAAATTATCACCTCATTGCAATTCCGATTATAAGATAATAAAACAATTCGTGAAAATAGTACCAAAACGATTTAGTATTCACTAAAGCAGATAAAGGTAACACCGTCATTGCGATTAGTAAAACCGATTATATTTCTAAAACTGAAGAATTTTTAACAGCCGGAAACTATATAACATCAACTAAGGATCCTACCGCAAAATTTCAGAAAGTTGTTAAAAACATAATTTCCACAGCAAAATCATTAATTACAAACCAAGAAAAATATAAATTCATTAACTCCAATCCACAATCCCCCGAATTATATTCGTTGATAAAACTTCATAAACCTAATTACCCTATTAGACCTGTTGTTTCTTATGTAACGGCACCTTCGTTCAAACTTTCAAAATTCCTCAACGACTTGCTAATAAAACATTGCAATTTTAAATCTGAATTTTCGGTCAAAAATTCATACGAACTTATTGCCAATATCAAAGATACCACTATACCACCTAATTCCAAACTTATTTCTTTCGATGTTAAGAATCTCTTTCCCAACATTCCTCCAAAAGATACGTATTACTTAGTTGAAGAATTATTAGAAAGGAATCATGTCAATACTATCATTAAATCAGATATTCTTTCATTATTAAAAATTTGTTTAGATCAAAATTATTTCCATTTCAATTACAAATATTATACTATTGAAGACGGCTTGATTATGGGCAATCCGTTGAGTCCTTTGTTAGCAGAAATTTTCATGAATAACTTAGAGAAATTAATTCATAATCATCCACTCAGTAAATATTGTTTATACTGGTATCGCTATGTAGACGATATCATTATTTGCTTCACAGGAACAGATAGACAGTTGAAAATTTTCGAAAATCATATAAATTCATTACATCCAAAAATTGCATTCACAACCGAAATAGAAAGCAATAATTCGATAAATTTCTTAGACGTAACAATTTCGAATGAAAATGGAAAACATGTTTTCGCAATTTACCATAAGCCGTCACATACAGATATTTTAATACATAACTCGTCGTGTCATCCATATCAACATAAAATGTCAGCATTCAATAGTTTTATTCATAGATTGATTAACATCCCGCTATCACCAGAAAATTTCAACAAAGAACTAAATTTGATTAAACAAATAGCCAAAAATAATGGTTACAATCCCAAACTAATAAATAATATTTTAAATAAAAACAAAGTAGAATCGCATTGAATGAAGTTTACCCTGTCGATAAATTGAAACAAAAATACAACACCTTAACCTACGTTGGCATCACAAGTGAGAAACTGAAATCATTCTTAAGTAGCAATAATTTCAACATAGCTTTCCAAACTAATAATAATTTAGGCAAATATATAAAAAATAATAAAACCAAACCAGGTAAAAACAATAAATCAGGTGTTTATAGATTGAATTGCAATGACTGTGATAATTTCTACATTGGTAGAACACATAGAAATTTTAATATTAGAATATCGGAACATAAACGCAGTTTTTCAAATAAAAATCAGATTCAAATTACGCGAATCATCTCTTAGAAAATAATCATTCTTTCGACCCACAGTTTGAAATTTTGCATACAGATAATAAATATTGGAAGGTAGATCTTTGGGAAACTTTAGAAATAAATAAATACAAACACTCAGGTAGACTCATCAATGAACAAGTCGATTTAAGCCCTTCACCTCTATTGAATCTTTTCGGGGAGCAATCTATTCCTTAATTTTATTGGATATACCTGCCATAAATAACCACTTAGGAGGAGCCGACCAATAAGTTTTAATTACTCAAGAACATTTATAATTATATTCTCATTTACATTTTTCTGCATAATCATTCGTCTGAAGAAGCTACGGTGTAGTGAAACGCGTTACGAATCGCAATTATTAAGTAAAATTCCTTAAAACACAGTACTTGTTTTTTATTATTGATAATAAAATTACAATCTGCCAGACTACCGAAACAAATCCAGAGCCAACATGGTCAATATGTGATATTTTTGACTTGCTAGGTGGTTGAAGATATAAAATTATGAAATTGAAAACTCTTATTTGTGATTGAACCACTCATTATATCAAAATTTCTCAAGAGACAAAAAAGTTTCACAATCAGTCTAGCTACTCAATGTCTGAAACTGTTTTGCGCAGACAGTTGAAAAATTATGGTTGTTTGAAAACACGTTCGAGTTTTAGGGACACTTGTAAAACGTCTAGCCCATTTAGTGGATCACTAAAAAACGTGAATAAGGCACCCGAATACGCATACAAAATATGGTTTCTTTCGATCTAGTCTTTCTCGAATAATTTGAGAAATAAGAAAAAGAATATTTGGATTTGACGACCTCTAGCGGTCAAACGAATAAACTTTTCATATACATAAGTCCTAAATCGACATATTTCGAGCTGAAGAATCAGTGGTATAACGTTATACACGCAATTCACGGACATCCTGTATACAAATCGTTCTAAAACTTGTGACTACATTCACTTTCCTCAAATCATTGATTATATATGTTACATTTCAGGTTCTGAAGTTGAGTAAATCAAGCTCTCAAGACAAAGCTGCTAAAAATATACTAAATCTTATATCTAATGACTTGAATCGTTTTGATATATACTCGTATTTCGTTCATTATATCTGGGTAACACCAGTCTGTTTACTGAGCATTCTTTATATGCTTTATTGCGATGCTGGAATTCCAGGTCTAGTTGGAATTATATGGTTTATTATGACGATGTTTCTACAAAGTAAGTATTCATAGAAAAATTGCTAGGATGCATTGATATTACAGATTTTTTCTGAAAATAGTACTGAATGATAGATACTAGAAAATTTGGGCGTTCTCCATGCTTCTTGTAACGGCTATAAGCTTCTTCTGTGTGGGAGCTTAATAAGTTGTCAGCTCCTGTTTGTTAGATCCAAAATCCACAAGTCTGATTCTGTAATGAGCTAGGTATTCGCACATGACTTGTTCTATTGATTCTATTTCCTTCGCACATAGCCTATATGAAGGGTTCCTGAACAATCCTCACTCATTGATAATAATAATAATAATAATAGTAGATAGTTAGGAAATTTATGTCAAGTATATTGTAATCGAGCCTATTCCTTTTGATTGCTAAATCTGGGAAAGGTAAATTATATCCAGCTAACAGCTGAGATAGTGCATAAGTCCACGATAATAAATGATACCAATGCTGTAATTCTTAATACATGTAGGATAGTTAGGAAATTTATGTCAAGTATATTGTAATCGAGCCTATTCCCTTTGATTGCTTAGTCTGGGAAAGGTAAATTATATCCAGCTAATAGCTGAGATAGTGCATAAGTCCACGATAATAAATACCAATGGCATAATCAAGTGAGCAACATTATCCATCAGTAACTTGCACACAAGTACGGACTTCTGAATACGTTCCAGCCATATTACAAGTATCAACCAGCGCCCGTATTGGAAAATGACTCTACCAGATTATACTACGATAGGCCTGTTATCACTGACAGAATGGTGACGAATAATAGGCCGGACATAGTGGTGTATGATAAGAGAGCCAAAACATCAATGCTGGTGGATGACGCCATACCGAATAATAACAACGTGCTGAATAAGTTCCAGGAGAAAAAGTCTAAATACACAGACCGTGCTATTGAGATCAAGCAGATGTGGCACCTCGAAAAATAGATATTGTTCCTGTCATCGTATCTTCCACTGGGTTAATACCCAAAACTTTGCATGATAGCCTTAAGAAATTAGAATTGCATAAGAGTACCTATATAGAAATGCAAAAAGCTGTAATTCTTAGTACATGTAGGATAGTTAGGGAATTTATGTCAAGTATATTGTAATCGAGCCTATTCCCTTTGATTGCTGAATCTGGGAAAGGTAAATTATATCTAGCTAACAGCTGAGATAGTGCATAAGTCCACGATAATAATAATAATAATATTAAACTTCATTTCCTCAAGAACGCCAAAATGACATTATGGAAAAGGTCAGAAAATAATGGAATGATAATAAATACCAATACAGCCTCAGGGGCTCAGGATCATTGTTTCTGAGTACGGGCTTAGCGAACCCGAGGTACGCAAGCTGAACCTGGCAGTAAGTATAAAATGCAACTTATCCAATGATGTACAATCTAAGGAATAAACGGGTGAATCGACATTGTACCACCACTCCTAAATCTAACCTCTTGTTGCGTTCAAGATTTAGGAAGAGGGTCTTGTTCTGAAAGTGAGTCACAGTCTCCCTCGGTTAGCGACGGAAGCAGCGTGATATCGAGTAGGGATACTGCAACACAAAACCAAGTGGTAAATCACATCAACACCTCCCAACCGACTCTTGATGTTTCAACGGCGGCGCAAGCTATTATGCCTACGACCACGAGAGCCGGACTCCCTAGGAAACGCATGAAGTGGACTCTAGAAATGAATACCTTCATTATGGGTTCCTATTACAAGATTACAAACTTGGAATCGGAAATGACAGCATACAGATACGCGTTACATCTTGCGTTCATTGAAAAATATCCTGAATTACAGCACATATCGGAGCAGAGAATTTCAGATCAACGAGAAACAATCGCTGAAAACAGGCTACTTTCTTCAGAAACAATGCAAAGCTTACGAGAAGAGGTCATAATGGAACTCAGAAGCGAAAATGATACTCATAACGGTATACCTGCTGGAGTCAATGCAAGTGTTACAGATAATATTGAAGCCACAGAAACGAATATTAACATGGAACGCCCTCCTGAGCCGAATCAGCAGAACGAATATATGTATTCAGCAAGATCAGAACTCAACAGAGCAATATCTGAATTCAGTGGTAGTAACCCAACTAAAAGACCTAAACTGCCCAAACTCAAGACGAACAAGAACACCAATATCATACTAGCAATCGTAAACTCAGTGTTTGAAGAATATACCGAGCAGAACGCCTTGGAGAAGATTCACACTTCGATTTACTGTGGAGAAGTAGCGGTTCTTCGACTTCACAAACATTGAAAATATCCTGAATTACAGCACATATCGGAGCAGAGAATTTCAGATCAACGAGAAACAATCGCTGAAAACAGGCTACTTTCTTCAGAAACAATGCAAAGCTTACGAGAAGAGGTCATGATGGAACTCAGAAGCGAGAATGATACTCATAACGGTATACCTGCTGGAGTCAATGCAAGTGTTACAGATAATATTGAAGCCACAGAAACGAATATTAACATGGAACGCCCTCCTGAGCCGAATCAGCAGAACGAATATATGTATTCAGCAAGATCAGAACTCAACAGAGCAATATCTGAATTCAGTGGTAGTAACCCAACTAAAAGACCTAAACTGCCCAAACTCAAGACGAACAAGAACACCAATATCATACTAGCAATCGTAAACTCAGTGTTTGAAGAATATACCGAGCAGAACGCCTTGGAGAAGATTCACACTTCGATTTACTGTGGAGAAGTAGCGGTTCTTCGACTTCACAAACAACAAATCACAAATCAGAACTTTGGTGTGTAATTTTATTATGGAACACCATGTATGGTCTGAAAATTTTTTCGTTTGTAGTCACTATAACACTAAATATGTGGTGAACTAACCGGTTTATTTCAAGTCACTTGAGTGAGAGTTCGAAACCGCGGTAACAGTGATCTATCAATTTAGTTTATATGTTGGTAGAAAAAATATATTGAAATTTCCATTTGTTCTACATCTGAAATGGAATTGAATATCTCGAAGTCAACGATTCTTCGTACTATCTATATTTTCTGAAGGTGTGTGTGCAAATTGATTGACGACCAAGATTCCATTCAACATTCCTAACACATTGTTAAAGAGGCGAAAAAACTCGGACTTCTTAGTCAATACTGTTAGTGGAGACAAAACTTGATGTTCTCAAAACGATCATGAAACCATGGACCAAAGTGTCGAATGGAAGATACCAGACGAAAAAAGAATTGATTGAAGAAGTCAAAAATGAAGAAAACGTTGATTTATTTTGACAAGAAATTATTTTCTTCTGAAAAAATTGTTAACGATGTGTTGCATGTTCGTTTTTGAAATCACTTATTGCATCGCATTCGTCGCATTTGGCCCAAATACTGGAAGGAAAGTTGACGTCTGTTGCACGATAAAACGATCGGTACTTGTACCTGATCATTTGAAAAAAAATGCATCTTGATCATTAACCATCCCCGTATTTGCTTGAGTTCAATTTATTTGGAAAGATACATTTCCTATTAGAGGATGACGTAGATGTCATCCAGAAGTTTGGTGCCATGATTCTGAACGATAGTCCTACATGGTGAAATGAAAAATTTTCATTCTTACTTCTTTTTTGACCTGTTCACTATGGATCCCACCTAATATTTCGAATCGAAAATGACAGAATAAGAAAACATAAGATGACAGATGGCAAATGAGATAATAAGTAGTTAATCGTGCTCATTATTGTGTAATAGTATTTCTCCATTTTCTTTCATTAATGAAACAATTATTCGTATTGAGGAAATATTCTATCGATTATCATTTAGTTCAAATTGGTTCTTCTCTCCAAAGGAAACATGGAAGAGAAATAGTCCTTAATAATTAATATTCTTCCATATAACTTAATATGTACGGAGTAAATTAAATTATATTTTTAGGTTATGTTGCTAAGGTAGCAGGATTATACAGAACTAAGATAGGTAAAAAAACTGACAAACGCTTGAAAATAATGGAGGAGTTGCTGACAGGAATACAAGTAATCAAAATGTACGCATGGGAAAGAACTTTTAGTAAATTCATTGAATCGTGTAGAAATTCAGAACTCAAAACTATTAAGAAGGCCACGTACTTTAAAGCAATATTGCCTTCGCTTCTGATGTTTATTAACACGACTGCGATATTTGTTGGAATTCTGACGATGATATTAATGGCGGAGCCGCTATCTGTAGCTAAGGTAAGTATCTTGTGAAATTTGTTAAAAGCGAAACGAAAAGTGAATACACAACCAAATTTATATGGAATCACTCGGCATTTCACATTATTGATTGTTTTCAACCATGGATCTTTGACTACTTGTGAATCATGAAGTTGTGAAGGATAGTATAATAAAAAATGTTGAATTATCACCACATGTCCGGGATATTGTACTCAGTCGTCATTGAGTTTTGAAACTGTTAATTTCAAAATTTAAAAAAGCCTTTAATCATAATTGAGAATGCCTTACGTTGGACTGCCCGATGGGCAGAGGGGTGAAATAATTGCTCTCGTTGAAGAAGAGGCGACACAGAGGATATAGCGGCCACAATGGGGGTATCGAAGGGGGTGATTTCAGAAACCTAAGCCCAAACGTGGAGCTACAATCTTCGCAAAATAGGCCTAGAAGAAATCGTAGGAAGATCACTTCTGAGGAACAAGACCGCTTTTTGTGCTGAATTGCAGGAAGACCCCCTAGTGCGTGGCACCACTTACTCCAAAGGCGATTTCTGGAAGCAACAGGCATCAGTAAATCAGTCGAAACGATACGCCAAAGACTTCGTTGAAATGGTTTATACATCAGAAAGCCCTTAAGAGTTCCAGAGCCAATCAGACAACAACAAATTAACAGACTTAATTGGTATATCAAGCACCAAAATTAGAACATTGAGAATTGGCGAAATGTTTCTTTTTCGGATGAGACCAGAATTGGTGTTCGATTAGCTGACTAGCGGATTCGGGTTTTAAGGGGTCGTGGAACATAAGCTAGACTTCGAACAGCAAGACGAATACCGAAATACCAAGGGGCAGTGTGATGTTTTGGAGTGGCAATATGTTAGAAAGCTAAACAGATTCGGTTATGTTTCTTGCTAGTATAACAGCTGGAAATTACGTGGGTCTAATGCTGGAGCCCATAGTGATGCTCTGGCGGGGTGCCCACGGTGAATATTGCACTTTTGTGCAAGATAGTGCTCCTCCGCATACCAGCAACCTCACGCGACATTATCTTGAAACAGATAGAATCGCTATTTTGGACTGGCCAGCTTTCTCTCCAGACTTAAATTCTATTGAACATTTATGAAGAACAAGAACTCCACAACAGCTTATTCAAGCCGCCACAGAAGAGTGGCAGAATATCAACCCAGAGAAGGTCGAAAACCTAATCCAAAGCATGCTTGCACGAATTCAGGCTCGTATCAGGGCAAGGTGGTAATACAAGCTACTGAGATCGATAAAAAAAACCTTCTTCGTGAGAAAACAATTTTTTTTACTACATGCGGGAAGAATCTCTTATTTTCTTTTATTTGCTTGTTTCCTAAGAAAAAACCTCAATTTATTCCGTTTTTTAATTGAATTATCTTAAAAATATCTTTGCACCTCATAATATTGAGAAATTTGCCGATGATGTCTCGAGGGAGAATTGGTTAAGTATGTTTTCGATGGCTGACGCCAACGAGGCTTTCAATGCTTTTCACAACATCTTAATGCACTATTTCAACTTACACTTTCTCCTAAAGAAATTTTATAAAAAAGAAGAGAACCGTTGGGTTAATGATATCGTTAGGCAGTCTAATGAAAATCTCAGAGAGTTATTTAACTTATCGAAACGCTTAACCGAGCTGATGGAATTTTATGATGCCTCGAAAAGGCAATCTTAATAGATAATACTAAAAGAACATTTTATCAGAATAAAATTGCTTCAGCAAAAATCAAAACAAGGCCTCTTGGAATGATGTAAGGAAATGGAGTCGTGGAGGTGTAGGGGCTTTAGCATAAGGGATGGTGACAGAATTTTGTCTGCTCCTTCTGAGGTGGCACAAAAATGCAATGAATTTCTCATCGGTGTGCCCAGGGCATTATCGGAACAGGTTTCTCACGAAGAATACATTGACAATATAGTAAGCACAGATGAAACGATGTTTCTGACTCCAAATGCTGGGGAAGAATTATTCTTATTGCTGAACAGAAGATTGAGTCCTTTGAGCGGCTATGATGATTTTCCGGGATTTCTTCTAGGAGATGCCTGAGAGAACTCACCGCACCTGTGACATACCTGGTAAATCTTTCTTTCTCCGAAGGTCAGTTTCCTGATAGATTGAAAATATCCAGGGTGGTACCCCTTTCAAAGAAGGGAGATTCTGAATCGATGTGTAACTATCGTCCTATATCACTATCTCCTGTCTTGTCAAAAACATTTGAATATTGTTGCCTTGACAGGCTCTTGAGCTTTCTTGTTAAACAAGGAATTCTTGCAAGGAGTCAGTTTGGTTTTAGACCAGGTTTAGGGACACAAGATGCAATATAAGCTTTCGTTGAAGGTGTGGTGAAAGGCTTAGAGTCGGGCCAATGTCCGGTTGGTCTTCTGGGATTTAAGTCGTGCCTTTGATCTCGTAATTCAGAATATTTTAACTAGTAAAGCGGAGAAATGTGGTATTCGCGGTATTGCTGCAAGGTTAGGTTAGTTACTTGACTGGCCGGCAACAACTTGTTTCCATCAGACAACAAATTCGGGTTTACTTGGCACAGATATGGGCGTGCCTCAGGGCTCGATATTGGGTCCATTGTTGTTTCTCTTGTACATAAAGGACATAGGAAGCGGTCTGAGTTGCGATGTTTTTCTTTATGCAGACGATGCTATCGCCTCGATTACTGATGATAGCGAGGCTATGCTGGAGTCAAGGATTCTTCAAAATACCATCTTGCTGTGTCAATGGTTTAGCAGGTTGCACATCAATGCTCTCAAGTCTACATATTTGGTCTTTCACATCCAAAATAAGATAATGAAAGTTAACGTGTCTCTCAATAATACTCAACTGGAAAGGACTGGCTCGACGGGGTTCTTAGGTCTTCGGATAGATGAGAGTCTAATCTGGAAAGATCATTGTACTTACCTGTTCTCGAAACTTAGTACGGTCTATTATCTTATGCGAAATTGGAGAAGAGTTTTGACTGTCACACAGTTGAGGGCTGTTTATCATGCTTAGGTGGCCTCCAGATAGAGATATGGGGTTTTGTTTTCGGGGACATCGGTTGGAACTGATGAGATTTTCATTTGTCAAAAAAAAAAATAATTCGTTGTATGCTGGGTATTTCGCAACTTACCTCATGTCGAGAGGCTTTTCCATCTTTGGGCTTACTTACAATACCATAAGTATACTTGAAATGACGACAGTAGTATTCAAAACCAAAACGAAATAATGCGTAATTGTGACTACAATAATTACAATACTAGAAGTCCCTCCCAACTTTAGACTTCGAATGAGCGGACAGTCCTCTATGTACCTGGGTGAGAAGCTTCACAACATAATGAATGATGACATAAAGAAGTCCAAATCGTGTGTTACTTTTAGGAAAAGGCTGTCTGAATATTTGGCGAGAAAGAGTTATTATAGTGTGCAGGAATTTTTATTGTAAATGATAATTTTTCGATGTTTTCTGTATGTGATTTTGTTGATTTTGTTGTATATTTGCTTAGAAAAATAATTTTTTTATTTTCTGACCTTTTCCATAATGTCATTTTGGCGTTCTTGAGGAAATGAAGTTTATTATTATTATTATTATCGTGGACTTATGCACTATCTCAGCTGTAAGCTGGATATAATTTACCTTTCCCAGATTCAGCAATCGAAGGGGATAGGCCCGATTACAATATACTTGACATAAATTTTCTAACTATCCTACATGTATTGAGAATTACAGCTGTTTGCATTTATATATCGGTATTCTTATGCAATTCTAATTTCTTAATGCTATCATGCAAAGTTTTGGGTATTAACCCAGTCGAGGATACGATGACAGGAACAATATCTATTTTCTCGAGGTGCCACATCTGCTTGATCTCAATAGCAAGGTCTGTGTATTTGGACTTTTTCTCCTGGAACTTGTTCAGCACGTAGTTATTATTTGGTATGGCGACATCCACCAGCATTGCTGTTCTGGCTCTCTTATCATACACCACTATGTCCGGCCTATTATTCGTCACCATTCTGTCAGTGATAACAGGCCTATCGTAGTATAATCTGATAGAGTCATTTTCCAATACGGGCGCCGGTTGATACTTGTAATATGGCTGGAAGGTATTCAGAAGTCCGTACTTGTGTGCAAGTTTCTGATGGATAATGTTGCACACTTGATTATGCCTGTGAAGATAGTCCGTATTGGCCAGTTGTTCGCATCCGGACGTAATATGCTGTATAGACTCCGATGTTATATGGCATTTTCTGCACTTATCTGTTTGTAATGTTCCGTCCTTCATAATAAATTTTTTATAGTTGTTTGTAGCGATCACTTGGTCTTGGATGGCAATAAGGAATCCTCTGTTTCCACGAATAATTCTCCTTTGATCAACCATTTGTTGGAGGCTTCTTTGTCGATGTGTGGTTGATTAATCTCATGGTGATGTCGTCCATGCAATTTCTTTCTTGACTTATTATTATTATCATTATTATTATTCTTGAGGATCAATTCAAACAGTCCTTCAAAATTTCCAAAATCCCTGAGGTAATATTCAAAATATCAGATGATTCCATTTAAATTTGGTTGTGTGTATATTCAAAACATAGGACATCCATTTTGAATTTATTGTGAAAAAATGCTCTTTGAGTTTCTTCAATTTCATATATTTTTCGTAAACTATACTGCGATATATTTCAGGTGTTTAAAATGATTGTCTACTACAGTTTCTTCAGCGTAATGATAAGTTTTTGTTATCCGACATCTGTAACGAAAAATGTAGAATTGTATAACGTGCTCAAGCGCATCGAGAAGTTTATGACTACCGAAGAAATAAAGGAGGAAAATATGTATACTTTCGATCCAGATTCTTCTGAACATGAAATAAAATTGGAGAATATATGTGCACGATGGTCAGGAACAAAGAATAATGACTTTGAGGAGAAAGATAACATAAGACAGGAAAAATCCGCTTTGATGTTAGGAAGTGAAGGTATTTTTATTCGAAAAGATTTCATAGACTCGTATTCTCCAGAAATAATAAGAATAAGAGTTCGGAAGGTTGGCAGTTTAAATATTGAAATGTTAGATATTTAAATATTCATCTCATTTTGCAAAACTTTACATCTGTTTTACGTCACTATACTGGGGGTCCATGCGAAATGTGACATTAAAAGTATATGGAGAAAGGAATGACCGACTGGAGAAATTTTTTTCTGTTGCCTTGAATCTTTTCAATGCTGTGGCACTTCCAGTTGTACCGGAAGTTCACACCATTTTTTTTATTTCAAATAGCATAATGTATGTTTTTATTTTTTTTAGTGTAGAAAATTATGTGCAGAACAATTTTCATCATTTCGTAGCCACCTGAATTCAACCGAAAGGAAGACAAACCGAATTTTGCGATTTTTGGTTGTCTCTTAGAAGGAATCATGAAAATACTAAAGAGGCTTCATGGTATACAGTGTGTTTCCAAAACATGTGGAAAATTGTAGTAAATTCAAAGGTACAAAAGTCGTTTCTTCAAATTAGACTACCTAATTTTGCACTCACCATTTTACTAAATAATAATATTAATATTAATGGTCTTCGATCTGTTATAGATTTCCCTTTATCTAATGCATCGTTTTCGATTTTGTTTTATTATGAGCAGGAATAGGCGAACCTGTTGCACCACATTGGTGGGTAACATGACGATCGTTAATTATTCCCTGCAACTCAAGATATTTGATGAGTTTATCTTCATGACTCTCTCCATCACTTTGGACATAATGGGAAGAAGTGCAACAGGACTTCTTTCCTTTCTCAGGGATCGGTTGAATTCTCGCTATTTTTCAGCTGCTCGCAAAAGTCTTTCATAAGAAATCTGAAAACAGACGGCTAAGAATGTGTGCCAGTTCGGGAGCACACTTTCTCAAGACCATTGGCGGTATTTCGTCTAGACCAACTACTTTCTTGCAGTTCAGCTGCTCGAGAGCTCGTCTCACAGTGCGGATTCTGTACATGCCAATGGAAAAATTTGTAGGTGGAATGTTTGTTGGTATTGCGTTACATGCATCTAGCACAGAATTCTTTCAGAACAAGAGAGCAAAGAGAGGAACACTTCACTTCTTTGTTGTACAGGAAAATTTTCTTCTTCTTATGCGCGCTTCTCAGGAATATGCGAACCTGTTACACCACATGAGTGGGCGCCTAGGAAGAATTGAGAGGGTATGTTCACTCGCTTCTTGATGAGGGTCAATTTGTAGGATGTTGGAAGATGTTGGACAGAAGCGAGTTTCACAGCTCACCGGCCCTGTAAACGAAGGAATTCTTATAGATAGAGAGAGGTTCCGGGGGTCGCCATATAATGAGAACTCCTTACTGTGGTAAAACATGAGTTTTCCCGAAACAAGGTCTTTCAACTCCTTGGAGAATCATTCATGGAAGTATCTGTAAAACAGAGAAAGGTCAACTTGTCTTCTGAGAGCCAGCGGTCGGAGATCGCGGGTGATCTCAGGGTTGTCAATGAGGCGCCCAGTCCGTTTTTGCACACTATCCAACATCGGCAACGAATGTTTGAGCGTAGATCCCCATACTTAGGAACAATATTTCAAAGCAGGTCCGAAATATATAGAAGCAACAGCTGAGATGACGTGAAGTATCGCTTAGCTCTGAAAAATAAACTGAGTTTAGGTGATGCCGACTTAGCTATTACTGATACATGTTCATGCCAGAAGAACCCAGAGTTGACAGTTGTTCCGAGAAGGTGCATCGAATCTTTGGATGCTACTTGTTGGCCTTGCATCATAAGAGGAAGTTCTCCAGCAGGGACCTTTCTAGAAAACGTAGTTGCTTGCATCTTGCTCGCGTTGAAGCTCACCAGGTTCAACTGACCCGACTAATATATCTTCTGTAAGTCAGAGTTTAAGTTACTAATTTGTTGACATTTATGACGCTGAGATTCCGCAGCTGTAATCGGCCGCAGACTACTGAAAAACGAAACCAGGTTGCAATCGTATGCAAAACCGAAGATCTTGTTCTCTGTAGAAGACAGAAGATCGTTCATCTGAAACAAAAACATGGTTGGCAAAAGAATGGATCCCTGAGGTACTCCTGCTTGCAACCCGAAACAATCAGATGTTATACCGTCGACCACATTTTGTATTGATGTATTTGAAAGTAAGCTACTTATCCAACCCTGCAATTATTCGGGAAGCCCATATGCAGCAAGTTTATTCAACAAGGCTGCATGACAAACCCTATCGAAGGCTTCAGAGATGTCGAGGGCTACTGCTTTAGATTCCCCATACTTTTCCATCGTTGATAAGTGACGTAGGCGAGCAGATCTCCTGTCAATCTTTGCCTGCGTAAACCATACTGACGGTCGTTAATAAATCCCTGCAACTCAAAATATTTGATGGGTTCATCATTTATGACTCTCTCCATTACTTTGGACATAATAGGAGAAAGTGCAACAAGGCGGTAATTTTGGGGTAAGGACTTCTTTCCTTGCTTTGGGATCAGTTGAATTCTCTCTATTTTCCAGCTGCTCGGAAAAGTCTGGCTTTCATAAGAAATCTGAAGCAGACGTTCAAGAATAGGTGCCAGTTCGGAAACGTACTTTCTCAGGACGATTGGCGGTATTTCGACTGGACCAACTGCCTTCTTGCAGTTCAGCTGCTCGAGAGCCCGTCTCACAGTGCGGACTCTGAACTTGATTTCTGCTGTGGAAGGATTTGTGGGTGGATTGTTCGGTGGTATTGCGTTAGATGAATCTAGCACAGAATTTCTTGACAGCACGAGAGTAAAGAGATCGGCTTTCTCTTTTGGAGATGCTGTACTTCCGACTACTCTAACAAGAGGCGGAAACGTAGATTTGCAGAAATTGGCCTCTGTTCTTGCGGTTGTCAGGTTGCATAAGTTCGTATTCGTACGAAGATTGTTCTTGTTTCCTCTGTTAGATTAATCTTCCATGTCTTGTAATCTCTCCTCTTGGCTGCAGAGGCTTTTTCGCAGTTTTCGTTGAACCATGGCTTTAGTGCTGTTGTTCTTTTCATAAAAGAGGGATGTAGAGATCCATTCCTGCATAAATGATTTCTGTAACTGATTCAGGGCACAAATTGATGTCAGGATCAGAAAAGCAAACATCACGGAATGGAAAGCACGACAGAGAGCTTTCTCTGTCGGAGATGATGCTATACTTCCGTCTTTTCTAACAAGAGGCGGAAACGCAGATTCGCAAACATTGGCATTGACAGTTTTCGCCATAGACCAGAATTATCTGGTACTGTTTGCCTGTTCAAGGAGTTTATTAGTTACTCCTTCGTTGAAATTGGCCTTTGCTTTTGCAGTTATCAGGTTGCATACGTTCCGTATTCCTACGAAAGTTGTTGTTGTTTCCTCTGCTGGATTCATCTTCAATGACTTATAATTTCTGCTCTTGGCTGCAGAGGCTTTCTCGTAGTCTTTGTTGTTGAACCATGGTTTTTGTGCTGTTGTTCTTTTCATGGAATGAGGGATGCAGAGATCCATTCCTGCATGAATGATTTCTGTAACAGATTCAGTGTACACATTGATGTCAAGATCTGAAAGGTAAACATCACTGAATGGGAAGCACAAAAATAATTCACGCAGCTCATCCCAATTAGCACGGTTATAGTGCCAAATGCGTCTGGGTGGTTAGGTTCCTGGTTTAGCGGCTGCAAAATGGTTTCAGTAGCAGATATAAGGTTGTGGTCTGAGTTGCCTAGTTGTGCTGAGACCTCCACTCCAAAATCAATCTGGATCTGAAATCAAAAAAAGATCCAAGGTGTTCGGGAAGTCGGTTGGGTGATCAGGTATTCTTGTCGGTTCGTCGACTAGCTGCGTTAGTTTATGGCTGATTGCAGCCTGTCTACCCGCTTCATCTGTTTTATTGGAGTGGCGAAGCCAGTTGGTTTTGTGAACGTTGAAGTCACCCAGTACAATGCATTCAGCTGCCATATGATGTGTTTGAATTCAATCCACCTTATTACCTAGATACTGAAACATAAGAACAGCGTTTTATTCTGCGAACAGATTTTAAACCACGCAAGATCGAAAGCGTCCTCCATCGTGTCTTTTCTTTTGCATGCAAATTACGATATGACGAAAACACAGAGGTCCCCCTTTAACCTAAATCTCGTATGTAACTCATACCCATTAAAGGGTAAATACGTTGAGCAGGTTGTTTGACTTAGTCCATGGGGTTGTGCGTTTTGCAGATGCTGGAGGACTGCATCTACATTCACGTTGTTGTGCCCTAGTCCTCTGATATCTTAGAACTCTATCAAGAGTTTGCTTTCTTTTCTAGAACGTGAATGTATTAGTGAATTCGCCGTAGGAGTACTCGACTTAGCCGCATCATGAACCCTTCGAGGCAGCCCCCCGGAGATCTGGATCGGAGACTATTTCAACTTTGGATGGTTTTGTCCCAGAAGAGCTCATCATGCTTCGTTGCCAATCCTTTCCACCCTGGAAACCTGACCATCCACCAGATCTCGAAACTTATTCACACAGGTGACCAATTCACGGGACTTATAGCTGGATGTAGTGCTATCACACCAGGCGACGGGGATGAGGCCACCTGCCAAATACCTACTTGAGTGTTGGAGCCGGTAGATATTGTGGCGTTGAAGCCTTCCATTATGATTACCCCAGCTGATGGATACGGCATTTACCGCCTAGGTACTAAAATAACTAAGGCCTGTCGTTATTGTTAGGGGATCGTTAGAGATAACAGAAAAACATGGCTTTGTTATATAAACAGATTTTGAACCATATCACGTCGAAAGGGTCATCCTCCAACGTATCCTCCTTTGGAATGCAACATCCGATATGGCCAAAACATAGAACCCTCCTTCAAACCGAAGTCTTGAGTGCAACTGAAACATAGATAGCTGGTGTGTTTATTTGACAGTGACAGTCTCGCGATTTTATCCAAAAATTACGATTTTTTGCGCAAGGACCCTGAAATTCGTTGATTATATGACCGGAAATTTTCCAAATAAATCAGTTCAATCCCTTAATACGAGACGCAACTCAAAAACTTCATCAAAGTAATTCTGGTTAGACTCCCGAGAGGAAAAGTGGGAAATCGATGAAGTGTATTAAATCTGACTTCTCGTTCTTCTCCTTATCTAGTAGTTATTCTCAAAAACATCGTTTACTTGTCAGAAAAGTCATTTCAGAATTACCTCGATGAATAAAGCATGTCTATTTTTTTTTATGGTTGGATGTAGATATTATTCAAAATATTGCCAACCGAAAAATTCATGGACGTGTTCTTTCTATTATGCTGAAAATTATCAGAGTGAAATAATATTAGAAATATTCTATTTTAGGACAATTTGTGTGGATTTCAAAACGTCTAGATCTAAAATGAATAACAATTCGAAGATGTCCTGATACGTAACTCATGCAATCGAGAATACCTACAAGAAGAGAAGGAAAACGAGAAGTTAGATTCAATCCCCTTCAATAGTAATTCGTACTTTTTCTCTCAGAATTACTTTGATGAAGATTTTCAGATGGGTCTCGCCTTAAAGGATCGAAATGGATTATTTGAAAAATTTCCGGTCATATAATCTGCGAATTTCATAGCCCGAAAAATCGTAATTCTTCAGATAAAATCGCGAATAACTCGAAAACGATGCATTTTAGGTAGAGGAAAACCTATAACAGAATGATAGTAATATAACGAGTTAAAAATGATGTGTGCAAAAATTCCATAAACGGACTCTTGTACTTTTTAATATACTACGATTTGTCACATTTTGGAAATACCCTGTATACCGTGAAGTCCCTAACTGGATTGAACCTATTCACTCACAACGAGATAGAAATAATCGATATTCAATGAATTATTCAGTATTTTTATGATGCCTTCTAAGAGACAACCAGATATCGCAAAATTCCGATTGAAAAATTCATATCTGCCTCTCGGTTAATTTCAGGTGGTAATGATGTGAAAAAAAAATTGTTCAGAATTTAATTTTGTACAACAAAAAATAGAAACATAAATTCTGCCATTTGAAATTACAAAGATTCTGTCAACTTCTGGTATAACCGAAAGTGCCACAGCATCGAAAATATTTTTGAACTCAGTTCGAATATCATTTAAGACAACGAAAAAAATTTTTTTTATTGGCCAATCCTTTATTCATATACTTTCAATGTCCCATCTCGCGTGAACGCCTGGTATAAGTCATATTGGTTACTTTTACAGAAAATGCAGAACAGGATGAAGTCCTTAAGAAAGTAAATCTCAAAGTAAAAGACAATGATTTTTTGGGAGTTGTTGGACCAGTGGGTAGTGGAAAGTCATCTCTACTATGTACAATTTTAGGTAAGGTATATAATATACTTAAATTCGGCTACAAGTGATCTTATGATGCATAAATATGATTCAAAGTTTCACAAATCTTTTCCGTATTCGGTCAGTCAGCAGAGCTAAGATCAAAATATAAAATCTGTTTTAGTCATGCAGTAATTAACTTCCTCAACAAAAACATGAAAAACGCCCACGAACATGTACAAAAGATCTCCGTTCTCAACACAAGGTGTTGAATTCCTAATTTTTTTCACGTTTCAGTTGGTAACTTGTGAGGTTATCAGAGGATCTAGCTCCAATTTGTGGGAAAGAGGTTTATTTACTCATCAATTCTGTAATGTGTCCAGTACCAGCGAAAATTCACAGGGTGATATTTTTTTGAGAGTCATGTTATCTTTGATGTCATCTAAATTATAGCGACACTGGTGTTTTCGAAAATATTTGTTGAAAATAGCCTTCAATTTTATTCTTTTTTGTATTCTGAAGTTTCTTTGAAATCAGGCCGTTTACGAGTGAAAAATTGAATTATATCGTAAAGAACGCTTTCTTTTTGAATCAGGTGAGGGATGAAAATCCTTTATTCAATGGTAGAAGCACAACTGATTTCATAATATTTTACTAAAATTGGAAAACAAACTCTTGAGGTAATTTTCATTTAATTTTAAGTGTGTATATCAGGGTCCAGGAAAGAAAAATATTTGTCAGTTGGCGGACAAGGAACGGAACGTAACAACGAATAAAGATGAAATCCTTTAGACTACCAAAGGTTTCTACC
Source organism: Cryptolaemus montrouzieri (assembly GCA_013387265.2). NCBI lineage: Eukaryota > Metazoa > Arthropoda > Insecta > Coleoptera > Coccinellidae > Cryptolaemus > Cryptolaemus montrouzieri. Next base: position 17,967,741 of record JABFTP020000185.1, read on the forward strand.
TAAAATCAACTAAGAGAAAACCAAACAGAAGAAAACCCTTTTCCTAAAATACTAAACGTTGGGTCAGAAGATATACCAGATATAACAATATCAACGGCATTAGCAGAGATGAGAAATAATAAAGCACCAGGTGATGATGAGGTTGTGGTAGAATCTCTGAAAGCAGGAGGAGGGACTCTGCTGCAAGAGATCCAGAAGTTGTTCAATGCATGCCTAACGGAGGGTGTAACTCCAACCCAATGGAACAACGCCGTGGTAGTGATAATGCACAAAAAGGGAAACATCACTGACCTTAACAACTGTAAACCCATCAGCCGTTTATCGCACATATACAAGCTCTATATGAAAATTATTACAAAAAGGTTGACAATCAAGCTTGACTTCTACCAGTCCTACGATCAGGCTGGTTTCCGGAGCGGATTTGGTACGAATGATCATCTACAAACTATTAAAACCTTAATAGAAAAATGCCTCGAATACAATAAGCCCCTGGTTCTCATCTTTGTAGATTAGGAAAAGACATTCGATACCATAAACCAACGTAAAATGTTAGAGGCTCTAGCTGAGTGTCGCATAGACCATCGATACATGGCACAGATAAAGTACATATATGATCATGCCACAGCTTGTGTGAAACTTCACGCAAAAACAGAAACATTCGAAATACAGAGGGGCGTGCGACAGGGAGATCCGATTTCGCCAAAACTCTTTATAACTCTACTCGAGTATATGTGCAAACGGATAGACTGGGAAAATATGGGTATAAATATTAATGGGGAATACTTGAACCACCTAAAGTTTGCCGACGACATCGTCCTCATATCCGACAACATAGGAGATGCAAAAGAAATGCTTGAAAGGCTCAAACAAGCTTCTGAAAGGGTTGGACTAAAGCTGAACGCGTCTAAAACACAATATATGACCAATCTCGTTACAAATTTAAATATTCATATAGGTGATGCTGAAATTGAACAAGTCCAATCCTTTAAATATCTTGGACATGAAATCAAAATAAGTCGAGACAACCAAACCTGTGAAATCTTTAGAAGAATTGGCCTTACTTGGGCAGCGTATGGTAAACTGAGCAATATCTTAAAATCAGATCTCCCAATTTGTTTGAAACGAAAAGTTTACAACCAGTATGTGTTGCCTGTCATGACTAACGGCGCGGAAACTTTAACTCTGACCAAGAAATCGGCCAATAAAGTTCGAGTGGCCCAGCGTGCTATGGAGAGATGCATGCTCGGATTAAACCTTAGAGACCGAATATCAAGAACCACCGACGGAAGATGGACCAAGAAAATTCTATAATGGCGACCAAGACATGAAGCAAAAGAAGTATAGGACGTCCCCCAACAAGGTGGTCTGACGATATAAAACGCATCCAGACGAATTAGATACAGACGGCACAGAACAGAAGGATGTGGCATAGTTTACGGGAGGCTCATGTCCAGTAGTGGACAGAACGAGCTGCTTGATGATGATGATGATAATGATATACAGGGTGTTTAAAAAAACAAGGCAATATGCAAGGAGCTGATTGCTGAAGTCATTTCGTTAAAACAGGTCATATAAACATAGGTGCGCAAATACTTACCGATCCACAGGGTGTTAAAATTCAATCGAAAGATGCAGTTAAATTCTAATTTTTCGTAAACGGCTTGAGATATTGAGGTTAAATTTGAGAGGTTTCGAAAACTAAAGACGCATTATTTCCAATACGAAACGATATTTTGTACTGCATAGTGGCGAACGTATGGGCATAACGAAGGTATTCTGAAAAAACTGAAATGCTAATGATTTTTCAAAAACAAAAAATATATTCGAATTTTGCATTTATTTCTAACGAAAAAAGTTCTCCAGACATTTTTGTACTACGCCAAGTGTTTGAGTAAATGAATTTTGAGAAGAAAGTCCATACATTTCAATGTATGGCACATAGTCTTCGATTAAACGAACCATCATAGTGTATTTATTTTTAGCATTAAATAACCATAGTTTTAAAATGAAATATCTATAACACACTGTATCTACAGAACAGAAGACCTTGGATATATGTTTATCGTGATGTTTTCATGTTTTTGATCAGGAATTTTCTATAGGAATTGATGACCGATTAAATAATTCGGTACAATAATTGTGAGACTGATTTTTTGGGTATTTTTAGAAAAAAAAGTTCCCATGAACACGCGTTCAGAGTTGCTGATGGTCTGAGACATAGAGAGCGAAAATTTGATCGTTCCAATGTAACTGCAAGGTACCAACTGTTTTCGACAATACTTTCATTCAGTGTGGCACAAATTGCCTTTACAGTCTGTATCTTCAGAAAGCTCTTCCCTAACAATAGAGTCAGAAGACAAGACACAGTTCAAAAAAGCGCTTTATGAATAAGTTTCATTGTATAATTCTGTGAAATGGTAATCATCACACGTTGTTGAAGTGATTCTAGATTTTCATCAAATTATCGTTTGGAGAAAGTAGAAATATGGATTTTCCGAACGTGGTTTCCTCTAGCAGATTAACCCTGCAGTAGTCGCGCTACGTCTGACAGACTCAGCCCTCCGAATATTAGCGAGCATTTCCGCATACTTTCGAATATCTCGTCGCGCCACTCAGTTCTTTACTGACCTCGCCAACAGTTTAGTATACTCTGTGAGTTTTTTTGGAAGTATTACTCGTGTTGAGGCTACAGCGTCCAAAAGTCTCCTAGACTCCACGCGACCAGTTGTGTACCTAGAATTGAAGGTGAGTACTTTTGCTGAAATAAAATATAGTTATAATTCTACTTCATTCATCTTTTGTTTTCAGTATAATATGAGTTACGAAGAGCAACAGAAGAGATAACTTCGTCTTTGAGAAGAGTCAGATGATGACGATATTGAAAACGACAGTTCAGATCAAGAGGAGGACGTGGTGGAATATAGATCTGAAGAAAGTAACACGGAAGTAGAGGCAATCAGCTCCGAGGAAGAAGAAGAAGGAGGAGAACAGGATATAATACCTGCAAAGAAGCACAGAGACCTTTATTTCATTGGTAAGGATAATTCAACTGAATGGTTGAAACACATGCTCACTCAGAATGATCGAACTAGATCCTGGAATATAATTAGTAAATTTCCTGGCGTAAAAGGATTAGCGAAAAATGCCAAGACTCTTTTTGAATGTTGGAATTTATTCTTTGACAATGAAATAGTGGAAATCATCGAGAATACCAACGAATATATTACATCATTTTTCAATAATTACAGTAGAGCACGCGGCTGCGAACTCACGAATATGGCAGAAATAAAAGCTCTCTTAGGACTTCTGTACTTGGCAGCGATATTGAAGAGTAGCAGGCTCAATGTAGATGAATTATGCGACAGAAAAGGGACAGGAGTAGAAATTTTCTGGCTGACAATGAGTAAACAAAGTTTTCTATTTCTTTTACAGTACTTATGTTTTGATGACTCTATCAGAAGAGAGGATCGGAAGAAGACTGATAAGCTGGCACCAATTCGTATATTATTTGATTCGTTCACAGATAACTGTAGAAAGCATTATACTATCTCACAAAACGCCACAATAGTTGAGGAGCTTGAATGATTTCGTGGTTGGTGCAGTTTTTGTCAGTATATACCCCCGAAACCAAAGAATTATCGAATCAATCTTTTCGAATAAGTTGAGTCAAAGATGTATTATACTTCAAATTTAGAAGTTTATGTAGGACAGCTGCCTGAAGGACATGATCAGGTCAAACATGATGCTTTAGCTATTGTCGAGCGTTTGGTGTCACCAATATCTGGAAATTCAAGAAATCTAACTGGGGACAATTGGCTTACCTCTGTTGCTCTAGTGAAAAAGTTGCTTTCAGAGCAAAGTTAACTTATGTTGGTACAATTAAATAAAATAAAAGGGACATACCAAGAGAATTTCTTGTAACGAAACAACGCCCAGTCACGTCGAGTATATTTGGTTTCCAAGAAAATATGACCATACTCTCCTATGTACCTAAGAAAAACAAAAACGTTCTGATGATATCGAGTCTTCATAACAGTGACTCAACTGATCACAGCACTGGTGATCAAAATAAACCAGAGATGATAACCTTCTATAACTCTACGAAAGGGGGTGTAGATACAGTGGACAAGCTTTCTGCAATATATAACGTAGCAAGAACAACTAGACCTTGGCCCATGGTGATCTTCCATGCACTGATGAATAGAGTAGGAATAAATAGTCAAATTATTCATACTACAAACAATGAAGATCCTGGAAATGATTTGAAGAAAAGACATTTTCTGAAGAAAATAGCTCCCGATTTATAAGGTCCTCATTTGAAGCTGCGTACAACAGAAACTAATGCATCCCAAGCAGTTCAACAGAAAAGGCAAGAAGTTGCTGGTACATCAGATAATAATGATCAGAACTAGAAATGCCGAGAAATATCAGAAAATATTGTTCCTAGTGCAAAAATAAAAAAATATCAAGATAATACTGCCAAAAATGCAAAAAATTTGTAGGTTTAAAACACGCCTAAATTTGGAGTCGTCTCTGAACAGAGGAGAACTTCAACCAACATTTGTGAAAAGCATATACAGGAATATCCACAGGGACCGTCCGTTGAAAAGTTTTTAAGTTCTAATTACAATATCAAGCTGAAATTTTATACGCGGCCATAACTAGCGATTTCCAATTGGAGTGAAATATTTTCGAAGTGATACCATTTCCGGTTAAACTGGAAGTGGGTCATCACTTTGTTATTTCAAATGGCAATCTATCTTTTTTATTATACATCTAGAACCGACATTTCAGCAAGGCATAAAATACCCGAGTTGTTGGCACTTATCTGTCAAAACTTTTGACAGATTTAATTATTTTTGTTATAAGCTCGATTTGAGGAACATTTAAAAAAATTGTAACTCGTAGATCTTTTGCACTACAGACACAATTTTTGCTTTTGTGGATAGAAAAATAATCAAGGTATTTTTTAAGCAATCTACACATGTCAAATGTTTATTGCGTTGTTTATATGATTTTTTCAATTTGGCCTTTTTCAAACAGCAATAACTCAAATTTTTCAAATTGCACGTGCCAATTTTTATATCGCCATCAGATGAAGCGTCAAGTTTCAGATGGAATTGTATAAGCATGTACTATACCCATCTCTTATAGTTCCGAAATAATTTGGGAATATATTGAATTTTGATGATTTTGCAAGAACTAACAGAGAATGCTTTGAAATATTTGAATCAAGTAGCTGAACTGGCTACGCTCACCTGACAGGTGCCTAAAATTAATGTACTTGTCACTTCGTTCATTCGAATTTGATATGTCAACAAGAATTGTCGTTATTTCAGATTGAAAATATCGAAAAAATACAACACATTTGGACTAAAACCATCTGGTTATTCAAACGAAAATATATTCCATTATTTGTTAATTCATTTTGGAGTGTCAGAAAGTAGTGGGTAGAAATGGCAGGCAATTCAATGGCCAATTCCCAAAATTACCGTTTATGAGTAAAATAAAATTTCTAAGTATTAAAAGCAATTTTCTACAATTCGGATGAATAAAAATCTTAGGAACTAAGCGAAAACCAATCATCGAAGATAATTACATTAATACGTCTAAATGATAGCAAACATCATAGGAGAAAACTAATTTACGATCTGAATAAATGTTCAATATGGGCCAATTTTGCTCGATACACTTGACAGCTCGTATACGAACATGATGAGTTACCCTCCTAGTTTCCTCAGGATCAATATTACGAAAAGCATTATGAATGCGCTCCAGTAACTCTTCTTTTTTTCTTACAGGAATAAGATACACTTCACTCTTGATTATGCCTCATAAACAAAAATCAAGGGGCGTCAGGTCCGGAGAATGCGGAGGCCATAAATTTGGTTCTTGATTACCCCACCATCTATCCTCGAACATTTATGTTAGCTGCCGATCTACAGCTCGTGTTTTATGTGCTGATGCACCATCCAGTTGGTAGTAGCAATCCCTCAGAATGTTAAGGGGTAATCCATCTGAAAAATTTGCTAGTGTTCCTCTCAAAATTTCCAGGTATCTTTGTCCATTAAGATTTTCCTCATAAATGTGATGAGCCAACAAATCATTCATTAAAATTGCAAAAACGTTCACGGTGAATTTAATTTGGAAATCAATAACCTCAATGAAATGTGGATTTTCTGTGGCCCAAGAATGTCGATTTCTCCTGTTGGTTATTCCACTTTCATTAAACTTGGTTTCATCAGACCATATAATTTCTTGTAGAATTGTCTCATCTTCTTGAAGCCGAATTAATAAATTTTCACAGAAATTTATCCGCTTGGGAAGGTCAGTTGGTTTCAATTTTTGTAGTCTAATAAAAGAATATGGGTGCATGTTATGTTTCTTAAGGATCCTTTGAATGGAATTATAACTCAATCCAATATGCATTGATGCTGACTTAATGGGCGCATGTGGATTGGCACGAAAATACGCTAGCTTATTAATTTGATTGTCGTCGTCCTCGAGAATTGGTTTTCTCTAGTTTCTATGTATTTTGTTCCTCCAAATTGCAGAAAATTGCTTCTAATCAATCGAAATTTTGTTTTACTCATAGGCGCCAAATTTGGAAATTGGCTATTGAATTGTCTGCAAGTTCTATCCATCATTTTTTAACATTCGCCATGAATTAAAAAGAGATTAAACATATCCTCGTATGAATAATCAGCCATTTTATTATCAATCTGGTGTTTTTCAAAAATTTTCACTTCAAATTACCAACGATTCTTGTTGAAATATCAAATTCAAATGACATGTACATTAATTTCAGACACCTGTCAGGTGAGCGTAGCCAGTTCAGCTACTTGATTCAAATATTTCAAAGCATTCTCTGTTATTTCTAGCAAAATCATCAAAATTCAATATATTCCCAAATTATTTGGAACTATAAGAGATGGGTATAGTACATGCTGATACAATTCCATCTGAAATTTGACGCTTCATCTGATGGCGATATAAAAATTGGCAAGTGCAATTTGAAAAATTGAGTTATTGCTGGAAAAGGCCAAATTGAAAAATCATATAAAAAACGCAATAAACACTTGACATGTGTTGACTGCTTAAAAATTCCTTGATCATTCTTCTATTCACTCAAGCAAAAATTGTGTGTGTAGTGCAAAAAATTTATGAGCTACAATTTTTTAAATGTTCCTCAAAAATCGAGTTTATAACAAAATAATGAAGTCTGTCAAAAGTTTTGACAGATAAGTGCCAAGAACTTGGGTATTTTATGCCTTGCTCAAATGTTGGTTCTAGATGTATAATGAAAAAGGTAGATTGCCATTTGTAATAACAAAGCGATGACCCAATTCTGGTATAACCGGAAATGGTATCACTTCGAAAATATTTCACTTCAATTGAAAATCGCTACTTATGGCCGCGTATAAAATTTCAGCTTGAAATTGTAATTGGAACTCAAAAAGTTTTTAACGGACGGTCCCGGTGGATATCCCTGTATACTGAAGATTCAATTTCACTATTGTTTTGGACTTTTTTCTCATTTTATTTTTCAGCATTTTTTTTAAAAATTCATGAAAAAAAAGCATATTTTTAAGAATTTTATTTCAAGTTGAGTTTGATGTTTATTCCAACAAAGTGCAATAATAAACGTTTTTTCATATATTGCATTTCATTCAGAGAAAGGCTCATTTTTCTTCAATTATGCACTGTCAAAATTTGGAGTTCCTCAGACTCACCGCGACTACTAATAATACAGCATGGGGCGCGACTACTGCAGGGTTAAGTAATGTTTTTTGAATTTTTGACCGATAATCATTGGAGATTAAACTTTCAGGTGAAACTCACATAACCTCAGGACAGGCAACTATAAGAGGAACAATATCTTATGCTTCCCAAGAACCTTGGATATTCTCTGGAACTATCAGGGAAAACATCATATTCAATCAAACTTTCGACAAATCTAGATATTTCGAAGTCACACGAGTGTGTGGACTTGAAAAAGATTTGCAACTATTTCCACTAGCTGATTCGACGCTTGTAGGTGAAAGAGGATCTTGCCTAAGTGGTGGCCAAAAAGCTAGAATTAATCTTGCCAGAGCTGTTTATAGAGATGCCGACATTTATCTTTTTGACGATCCACTTTCTCCCTTAGACGCAAATGTTTCCAAATATTTGGTTGACGAATGCTTCAATAAGTTCTTGGTAGGAAAATGTAGAGTTCTGGTGACGCATCACACCAAGCATCTTGAAAATTGTTCTCACATAATTGCGTTGAATTCGGTAAGTTTTATTATAAATGAATCTTCAAATTCAAGTTAGATCTTTCAATTTTCATGAAAACTTATTATCATACCGCCATAAAAATTCTCCTAGAGTTATAATTATAGTAACAGAAAAGAAATCGGGAACCCATTATAAGCAAAAATCTTTCGTAATATTTCAGGAACTATTTCATGAATAAACCATTTTTAATTATCAACCGAGAAAGTATGAATGTTTTGATTTCATCTGCGAAGGATTTTCACAAATTTTTCATCTTCAACAGCGTAAATCGTCTTTTGTGTTGTCACATGTTTTTTTGCAGTGCATTATCTTCACTTTCTCAACTCAATTATTATTAGAGAATATAATCAAATCGAGTAGGATGCATATTTTTTTATTCTCATTGAGTTGTCACCGTTTTATCTTCCCTTAAAAATACTCGGCTAGTATTTCCAGCAAATCGAGGATTCACTTGTCTAACTAGCATGCAAAAACTTCGGAAAATAGAGTAAGTTTAACTTTTGATAGAGTCCTTCGTGATTTGATTGACTCTTTTGTAGAAGTTCGTGAAATAGATTACCGGGTGGCTAACCACATTCGTGACAGAAAATTAGGTTTATTTTACAGTCGATTTCGATTTTTTTTTGCACACTGATATGTAGTACTGTAGTGACTACAAACTGAAAATAATACATAACTATACATAACAAATTTACATACCAAAGTTATGACTTTTAAAATATGACCCCCTCTATTCTGTTTCATTTCTGACTTTGTGAGGAAAATGAAGATGAATTTGATCGAAATTCCCCTTACCTATCTTAAATTGGTGTTGACATAATAAAGAATTTTATTCACGAAACAATATTCAACCTTCCGTAGAATATCCTTCCTTCAAGGATCTGGTTTTCCGATCCACCCTTCAAATTCACCGTCAACCCAATCGGTATCCTCTTGATTGTTTTGGAAGCATTCCGAACACACTAAAGTGGCATGCTCAAGGCACAAGAGTATTTTACAACTCTTCCAAAAATATCTCCTGGGTCTGTTCTTCGCCCTATCGCACCGTCCTCATTGGTTTTCTGTCGGCTCTGGTCGTTGCTGCTTTGCCAAGTGATCTTCAGTTGGATTCTTCTTTTTGAGGGTTTTATTTATTCTTGTAATAGGTATTCTTGGTAGGCCCTTTGGCAACCTCCACATAGGGTTTTATGAGCTCAAAAGCAAGATCACTCAAAAATTCGTTACGCTTAATTTCTGAGTTCGGATCATTACTCTTGAAGATGATGAGTGAATTTATGCCACTAATATTCAACAGAGAGTAGAATATAACCATTGGCCAAAGTCGCGTATTACGTGCACAATTTTATGTAGAACATAACTGATCGACCTTTGTTGTGTTATACATCTTAATCATCTCTAGTTTTCCAGTAATGTCATCAATTTGGTCGTCATGGTGCATACTAGAGACGAGTAATACGTTTTTACCATTTTTTGGAATATAATAAACGAGTGTCACATTTTTGTGAAAAGCGAACATTGAACTTTTTATTGGTCTTTTCACAAGACAATTCATAATTTCAATTGAACTATTAACTGATATTTCAGGGACTTGTTGAATTCAACGGATTATCACCTGAATTTAGAAGAAGTATTGAATATAATTTCGAACCAATAGGTAATTTACATTCCGATATGAAGAATGAGGAAGAACCCATGGAAGAAGAGTCTGCAGGTATAAAAATGACAATACAGGTTTGTGTATGTAGTTTATCCTTAAAAATAATCGTACAATATCCAATCAACTTCATTAAGTCATTATTAATTTCTGTTAACCACACGATGTAATCTCTGTTTCAACTTGTTCCACAGGACAACAAATCAGATTTTTCTTAATTTTGTCATTTTTGTAAAATTCCCAACGAAAAGCAGAAAAATAGGAACCAAAAAATTATGTTTTCAGAGCTGAGATATTCAGGGTGGCACATCGAAAATTTCAATCAAGGTCGAAATCGAGTTCCACAGCTCACCGGCCCTGTAAACGAAAGAATTCTTATAGAGAGAGGTTCGAGTGGTCGTTAAATGTACCACTATATGATGAGAACTCCTTGCCAGCCTAGTGTTGCGGCAAAATATGAGTTTAACTAGAACAAGCTACTTAAGCTCCTTGAAGCATCTTCCGTGAAAGTATCTGTAAAACAGAGAAAGGTCAACAACTTGCCTTTTGAGAGTCAGCGTTTGGAGATCGCGGCTGATCTTCTGGAGGTCGATGAGGCACACAGCTCGTTTTTGCACACTATCCAACATCCGCAGCGAATGTTTGGGCGCAAATCCCTATACATGAAAACAATATTTCAAAGCAGCTCGTATCTGCGACTTATATAGAAGCAACAGCTGAGATGACGTGAAGTATCGCTTGGCTCTAAAACGATAACCAAGTTTAGCTGATGCAGTGTTAGCTATTGCTGGCATTTTCATGCCTGCAAAACCCAGAGTTGACCGTTATTCCGGGAAGGTGCATCGAATATTTTGATGCAATTTGTTGGCCTTGCATCGTTAAAGAAGGTTCTCCAGCAGGGACTTTTCTAGAAAACGTAATTGCTTGCGTTTTGCTGGCGTTGAAGGTCAATAGTTTAGGTTATCAATTTGTTGACATCTCTAACGCTGAGATTCCGTAGCTGTCATCGGCCGCAGACGACAGACAATCGTCTGCAAAACCGGAGATCTTGTTCAATGTAGATGATAGAAGATCGTTTATCTTCTACAGAAACAAGGTTGGCAAAAGAATGGATCCCTAAGGTACTTCTGCTTGCAACTGAAGACAGTCAGCTGTTATACCATCGACCACAACTTCTATTGACCTATTTGAAAGGAAGCTACTCATCCAAGCCCGCAATTTTTCAAGAAGCCCGTATGCAGCAAGTTTATTCAACAAGGCTGCATGCCAAACCCTATTAAAGGCTTAAGAGATGTCTAGGGCTTTTGCTGTAGATTCCCCATGCTTTTCCATTGTTGGTGAACAAACATGAGTGAGCAGATCTCCTGTCGATCTTTGCCTGCGAAAATCATACTGACGGTCATTATAAAGACCCTGAAACTCAAGATATTTGATGAGTTCATCGTTGATGACTCTTTCTATCAGTTTGGACATAATAGGAAGAAGTGCAACAGGGCGGTAGTTTTAGGATAAGCATCGCTTGGCTCTGAAAAGAAAACTAAGTTTAGCTGATGGCGACTTAGCTATTGCTGATACATGTTCATGCCAGCAGAACTTGGAATTGACCGAGAACGTGCATCGAATCTTTGGATGCAATTTATTTGCCTTGCTATATTAGAGGAGGTTCTCCAGCAGGGAACTTTCTAGAAAACTTAGTTGCTTGCGTCTAGCTCGCATTGAAGCTAACCAGGTTCGACTTAAATTTGCTGAAATATGTTGACGGTACTTTTAACGAGGAAGTAATTTTCCATTTGTTTACATCCTCATCATGAAATTTTTCGACGAGGTGGTACTTTCATAGTCTTAATGAGATGAAAGTGTCGAGTGAAATTTTCTTTTGAAGGAGATTGGATTGCCTTTCTAATATTACCATCTCATCCAACATAAAATGACAAGAAACTTAATTCTGTCATCAAGTTTAACGCGGAAAATGTTCTCTCACTTCCATGAAAATAAAATGGCAGTGTACGAAATGTTCGTGAACACTATGGAAAACTTCGGGACTAGTGTATTGTTGTTGAAGCAAGTCAATAGGTTTAGTTAAATAAATTTCATTTTCATTGTCCCTTTGTAGAAGTCCTTAGTATTAATTCAGGATAATTTGCCGGCTAGTCAGTGTTCAACAATAATCTAGCTTCCCAGAATTACATAGTATTAGACAAGTTGAGTCTATTCATATCATGGGCCGAAACACACTGAGTTTGGGGCCAAGATTAAGTCCTGTCAATAAAAATAGTTGATTCAGATAAAAAAAGAAATACTACTGCGACAAAAGAGTATCCGGAAATTCTCATTTAAATTGCCTGCGTCGAGTATTCTCAAGTATTTCAGGTTTCTGTTTGTTGGTAGGACTGTCCTTAATTACTATGCCAAACGTGACCGCGATTTGTCAACTAGTTTGTTCACGACAGCTGTTAAAATCAGTCAACTTCAGTGAATATCTGCGAATTTTACAATGGAAAAATAATGAAAAAAGAGTTTGTCTCAAATTTGGTGTTTTGGACGAAATTCTGTGTGTTGAATCGTTGCTAATGCAAGAAAGGCTTATGAAGACTCTGTTTTATCGAAAACCCAAGTCTATGAGTGGTACAAGGCCTTTGAAATCGGTCGGGAGATCGTCGAAGATTTGCCTCATTCCGGACGATCTTGGACATCTTCAACCGACGATTACGTCCAAAATATCAAGGAAATGATGCTTTGAAATCGTCATGCCAGTATTAGAGATACAGAGTAGAGTGCGGCTGACTCCCACTTTTCAAAGTGTTGGTAAGAACACTGTACGAGATATTTACAAAGAAAAATTATTTCGACAGAAAACTCTCATCATTTCCTAGTTACTTGCTTTTCGGTACTGTTTATTTATCTGAAGCATCACTGTAGTGGAGGATGTCATTATGCATTATCCGGAGTCGAAGGTGTTTCTTTTTGGTGATTACATTTTGATTAAATATGAATGGTCCAACGATGATCTTGGTGTGTCTGTAGTATCATACACAAGAGCTCGAAGAATTGTAAGTGACGCCTTTGGATATTTGAATCTTTTTCAAATGAATCAGATTAAAAATCGAAATAATTCATCTTAATTTTTTTCATTTAATAAATAATCGCTTCAACCCTAGGGTTATTAGCGATTTTACAACTACTGTCAGATGATAATAATATTTATCTATTTCAGGAATTTAATTTAGTTAAGGAAATTACATTTTGGTTAGGGTGTATCGTTTTGGACTTTTTTCGAAATTCAAAAAATATAGTGCGGAAAAGTTGCATTTGGTGGCACCGAGCATCTGTGATTTTTTAGAATTTTTGAACAATGCCTAGGGTCGCGCAATGCCTTCAAAGTTTCTTATGTTGTATATAGGCAACCCGCACAACAATCTTGCGTTTTCAAGCTGGTTTAGGGTTCTAAAGTCACATTTCTGAACTCTTTCTCTTATTTTTAGTTGTTTTTTATGGAGTACAAATGAGAGAAGGATTTCGCTGTATTGTTAGGCTCTTTTTTACTTTTATTGTACAATACAATATTAGAGTTAAACATCATTATAAATTAAAATTTTAATTATAATATTTGCTTTGTTGGGATTAAATGATAATGGAAGATTAATACAAATAAAGCCAATTGAATATTGTTACAAACAAGTGTTAATAAAGCATGGATACAATTTAACGTTAATCCAGCTTTGGTAAAATTAAATTTTGAAAATCAGAATTTCCTATGGACGCTTCCGCTCTTCTTGTGCAACGGCGTAGTCCTTTTTGGTATGTAGAAATGGCATCCGTTGTCAGGACTCCAGTTTTGCTTTCACGTACGCGTCACGAGATTGTGGCCCAAAAACAGAGGAAGAAGCTTCTGTTACTAATTTTACCAGCCTTTCGACAGCCTGAGTGTGGCAGGGGAAAGCGGTTAATTCCTTATTACAGAATGCTCGACTCCTAATATTTTCTTCTATTTTTTCGGGTGATAGTGATCGTGTGAGAGGGGGCTCGGTCACAGGGTGCGAAGACCAGTTTATGAAATCGTAGTAGTGCTCAGCGTTGAAATTTAATTTGGGCAATTCGAAGGCGCGCATTCCCTTCCGTGTTGTCTTCGTCGATCTTGTTTTTTTTATTCTTCTCGAAGCAAGAGCTCTCGTGTCGGGATTGCCATCGTTGATCATAGCGAACAGTACACTCTCAGGGTGTCCAAAATAGGCATTGTTCTAAATAACCTTGTCCACAATATTCCGCAGTTTGAAAGGCAGAAAGCGTGACAGTCGAATCAACTTCCATAAATGTATTGGACCCAGGGCAATCGAGGGTTCCTTTTTACTGAGTACCAAACGGAAGCGTAAACTTTCATTACATACGAAGCCAACTGGCGAAGCTCCTCCGAAGGCTTTTCGGTACTAATGCATAATCGTAATACTCTACTAGCTGTTGTTAACCACCTAGATTGTACAACAGGGCCTGTTTTCTGCTTGCTGAGTTCTTTTGGACAATGTCCACTTCAGACAGCGGTACATAAACGTAGGAGGTATTTCTGATCGGTACTAATATCTGTCAAACCTTCCGTGTCTTCTATCCAATCAACGGGGATGGCGTCAAACTTCATCACTCGTCGATATTTGCATTGTAAAATAGCTTCTCCAATGGGTCCACCGTTTGCTTGTGGATTTTTAGTTTCTCCGTCTAAATATCGCATGAGATGTCGGAAATGTAGCTCGTTCAAATGGAGTTGACAAACAACATGCTGCACAGGAGCGTTGATAGCTATCTCTATGAGTCGCCTCACACCTTGGATCCGACTAGTATTGACGTTAGTGCCGTCACATCCCAGCACTGTTAATTAAGAAATATCGATTTTCTGTTGATCAAAAATAAATCGCATACTTTTGACGATATCATCAGCGGACCCTGATGAAGGTGAAACATGGCCAAGAAACGATGCAGCTACCCACGCCCAGTGTTGCCAATGCTTGACATTTAATAAGAAAAGAGTAGCCTGTTCCTGCTTGACGCACTTAGTATAAAGAACCTTATCGAACCAAATACGAGAAAAATAGCACTCTGGTATTTATAATTTCTTGTTTTCTTCCTCTAATTCATTACATCTTAGTCTTTTATTCCTTTATACCACGAAGACAACAAATACACATAAACAAGCTGCAAGAAAATCGACTTTAGATTTCTGAAAACACTTGAAATCGCGAAATTGTTGTGCGGGTTGCCTATATACAACAGAAGAAACTTTAAGGGCATTGCGCGAGCCCTAGGTATTGTTCAAAAATTCTGAAAAAAATCACAGATGCTCGGTACCACCAAATGCAAATTTTCCGCACTATACTTTCTTGAATTTCGAAAAAAAGTCATAAACAATACACCCTAACTTTGGTCTACGTGCTGTGATGTTGTGTGGTATCTGGTTTACTTCCTTTTCCGCTGCAAATCGAGGGCACACTGTTATGATGTGACTAATGTTAGGCTTACTTCGCACAAGTGAACGTAATTCAATTGTTAGTCTCGCGGATATTGTGTTGCTTCCTGTAGATGTAAACACCTCAAAAAGTCCAGGGAACACTTACCAATATCTTTAAATATGAATTTGATGATTCGAATTTATAGAAATCTTTCGGTTTTTGTTAGGATGTATTGTGTATAATGTATTCTCAAGAATACAGAATAATATTTGACTTCTCCAAAGCACCTATTATAAAAAAAAGTTGAAATTTGAAAATGACGAAATTTGGTAAAACACAAAGAAAAAATCCTGAACTAATTTTTTCGAAACGATATGGAAGTACTTATATTTTTCAGTACCCAGAAGGTCTACCTCTGTTATTAATGACACTTTGGCATCGTCGCGGCATGCTAAATATTAAATTGTCTATTAAATTTTGGCCTTAAACATTCCAAGCCCCCTGAACTGCTAATCGAAGCTCCTGTTTATGATGGAAGACGATTTGACCCAGGAGATTTCTTTTTTAGGGTGTCCCACACATGCTCGATGGGATTCAGATCTAAGGAGCAGGATGGCCATGGTAGAAGATCGATATCATTCTCTTCAAGAACGTTTAAGACAACTCTTGCACGATGAGGGGCATTATCTTGTTGGAAGAGTGGATTTTGACCCATTGTTTGGAGATACGGCACCACTACAGGTGAAACTATCTCATTTGCTTAAGAATTTCCCGTGAGGTTGTTCTGTATGAAAACGAGGTCAGTTCTTCCACCAAGGCGTATACCTCCCCAAAACATCACTGATCCGCCACCCTGTCTAACAACTTCTAGAGCATGCTGGAGACGGTTTTGCTTTCCAGGTTCCCTCCATATTCGAATTTTTTCCGGGATAATCGGGATAATAACTAAATCTAGATTCATCACTGAAGAGAACTATGGCCCACCTCTCTTCATTCCAGTTTACGTGTTCTTGGCACCAAGCTAAACGAGCAGCGCGATTTCCATGTGTCAATTGTGGAACTCGTAAAGAGCGTCTGGAGTAGAGTGCAGTCGATTTCTCACAGTTTGGTCGGAAATTTGTACCTTATGAACACGTGATAGCTCTTGAGCTAACTGAGATGCTGTGGTAGTACGATCTCTTCTGGCTTTTGAAACCAAAAATCGGTCTTGAGCGACTGTAGTAATCCTGAAACGACCTGTATGGCGTTCTTATACGCTAACTGTTTCATTGAAACGCGACCATATACAACAGAAACAAAGTGCGAACTAACTGATTTCAAACACTGAATATATTGAATGATTATAAAGCAGCGTCGCATCTGCTGCATTTTTAGTTTTAAAAAAACTGAAATCTGTTGTGGCACTCTACATAATTTGGTGAGAAATGGATGCAGGTGTTCATTAAAAAAAAAACCTATTGATCGTTCTGGATATGATATATCGATATTCAGAAGTGTTCCCTAGACTTTTTTGAGGTGTTTATATGGTGATCATCCAACTGTGTACATAGCTCCGAAGAGACTTATCTTGATTTCAAAAATTGTAATTTCTCTGCTATTAATAATTATCTGAATAACGTAAATTGGGGCGTGAAGCAGATATTCTTGATGAAGGCTTGGATATTTTCTATAACATCTTAAGACTAAGCACTGACACATTCGTTCGAAAACGAGTCTTTCGGACATCTCAGTATCCTGCATGGTTTTCATCGGAATTGAAGGATCTCATCAAAAAGAAAAAAGTTGCTCATAAAAATTTCAAATTATCCGGTACGCCCGAAAACTACGGTACATTTTCTGAAATGAGATCGAAGTGTAAGTTATTAACTGACAAATGCTTCAAGGATTATATAGATAGTTCTGAATCGTCGATCATCTCGGATCCCAAAAAGTTCTGAAGTTTTGCGAATCGTCGAAATAATGATAATTCTTTGCCAATGTTATGTACTTGAATGATAATTAGGGCTCTTGTGGACAAGAAATCGTCAATTTTTTCGCTGATTTCTCTTCGTATTTCACTTCTAGCCGTTCTGAATATATTGCTCGAGAAACTGTTAGTAGTGTTTGTTTAAATGTTTCCAATTGTTTGGTGAAGAGTCATGAAGTGCTACGAGAAGCCCATGATCTGGAACCCAAATTGAGTGCTGGCCCAGACGGCATATATAGTATTCTAGTTATGTCTTATGCTGAATCATTAGCTCCACCTCTCACATCACTATTTGATAGATTCTTGCAGGAAGGTTACTTTCCATTAGCATGAAAAACAAGTTTTGTAACCCTTGTTCACAAGTCTGATAGTAAGCAAGACATAAAAAATTACAGACCAATCAGTAATTCGAGCGCTACACCAAAACTGTTTGAGAGCTTTGTTCATTCCAAAATATCTTTTGCCTTTAGTCAGGTTATCATTAGTGAACAGCATGGTTTCCTCAGGGGAAGAACAACTGTGACAAACTTAGTTCTTTTCACTAAGTTCTTACTCGAGACCATTCAAGAGGGAAGTCAAGTGGATACTGTCTATACTGATTTGGTTAAAGCATCTGATCGAGTGAGCCACTCAAATTTAGATGCTAAGTTAGAATCAATGGGTTTCGTTGGTAACTTTTTGAAGTGGTTTAAAAGCTATTATAGGTCTCGTTCACAAATTGTTAGAATAGAAAGATTCAAATCCTTTCTAATATCTGTATTTTCTGATGTCCCACAGAGAAGTCACCTGGGACCTTTGCTTTTTATTACATTTATAAATGATTTGTTTTCAGTAATTAGACATTTCCGTTTTATACTATTTGCTGACGATTTGAAGATTTCAAAAGTAATACATTGCATTGATCATGCGATTGCACTACAATCAGATTTAGATAAAGTTGTTGAACGGTTCCCGAAAAATGGCTTGGAAATAAACATCGATAAAGTCCAATGTATTTCTTTTACTAGAATTGAGGATACTATCAAATTCGACTATAGCGTGCATAGTACTATGTTAAATAGGGTTGGTGTTGTGAAGGACCTCGGAGTTCTCATTGACTCAAAGGTGAACTTCAGGGCAGATATCTAAACTTTGGTCATGCCTTTAAAGTATTGGGTTATACGAGACGCAACACAAGTGCTTTCACGGGTGTTGAAGTTCTATTCGTATTATTCAATAGTTACTGCAGGCCTATCTTGCAATATGCTTCAACGGTATGGTCACTTCATTACGCAGAACAATCTCAGGGAATTGAAAGAGTTCAAAATGAACTCCTTCTTTATGCCTTATATGAAATGTCTATCCCTAGAAGAGAATTCTCTGTCTTAACTATGAGATCTACAGCAGATTTCAGAACTATGGCGGACCGAAGAGTAATAGCTGACCTTTTTTCGTACAAATGCTTGAATAATGAAATTGTCTGTCTTGATATTTTATATGAAATAGGTTTTTATGTATCTGGTAGAATCACAAGATCTGAAAATCTGTTTGATGAACCTTCATACCGAACGAATTATTACGGCTATGCTTCAGTATGTCGAATTTTGAGGTTCGGCAACAAATATATGAACGCAGACTGGTTTAATAGTTCCCTTGGGTAATTGAAGGGTAGACTTAATTCGCTCAGTTTTTCTAGCTGAATGTAGTATGTACCTATATCATTCTGATTTCTTGTCCAGTAGTAGAATATTAGTCACACTGGTATGATTTTATATTTTCAAGTGGTTGTAAAATGTTGTTTGTGTTAAAGGTTCGTACCTTAAATAAATCAAATCCAATCAAATCAAAACCACGTGCTTTTGATAAGCCTTCTGTAGCATTTTCAGCGATTCGGTATACGAAATTCCAATTGCAATACACAATTTGAGACAAATCCTTTGTTTGATCTATTTGTCCATTGTGAAAATCGCGAAACAAACTAGTGAGAACCGCCAAAATCGAGCACTGTAAACAAACTTAATGAAAGATCGCGTTCAAACAGTTATACCAACAACAAAATTATGATAATTGTCTTAAGCAGAATTTTTGAATGATCAATTCCCGGTACTATTCTGACAGAATGTTTTCGATTTATTAACTTGAATGGAAAGTTTTCTGTCCTTAGCCTGTATCATTGTGTAGTGTACGAACACAGTTGGGATAGATTTCAATTCGAAATTTACATTTCAGAAACCTGATTCACCAATAGAGAATGCAGGAGCAAAAATGTCTCCTGTTTCTCAAAGCAAAAAATCGTACCTGATAGAATATTTCAGAAGGGGATGCGGAATAACACACGCTCTTCTGGCAGCTGTGTTGTTTGTGATATGTCAAATAATAGATTCTTGCTTTTTTCTGTTCGTGGGGTACTGGTCTCATTCAATGGAATTGAATAAAGATCAAAGTGAAGAAGTTAAAAGTGGTTCTTTTATTCTTGGAGGACTAATTCTTGCACTTGGAACATTTTCGTTACTGAAAGGAATATTTTATGCTCAAATGGCAACTAAGATCTCTAAAACTCTACATGAGCAAATGTTGGAAAAAACTATTGGGGGCGAAATGAAATTTTTCTATCGAACAACTAGTGGCCAAATTATTAGTAGATTTTCGAAGGATCTTGGCGTTGTGGATGAATTGCTTCCTAGAATATTATTATTAACAACAAATGTGAGTGTAATATATTAATCGAAATAACTTGTGCAACAATTATCATGTTTCAGTATTGTATTGGACTATCTGCAAGGCTGTTGATCGTGACCTATATGAATCCCTATACGGTTGCGCTGATATTAATATGCCTTTTTCTCATTCCGTTTTTGGTAAAAAGATTCCAGAATACGGCTAGAAATCTAGGACGGTTAGAAGCATCATGTAAGTTACTTTCCTCTTCTGGAACCAATTTTAGGTTAAGTTGAATTTATCGCGGAAGATATTTGTCCCATCATATATATATATATATATATATATATATATATATATATATATATATATATATATATATATATATATATATATATATATATATATATATATATATATATATATATATATATATATATATATATATATATATATATATATATATATATATATATGATGGACAAATATCTTCGTGAGGAGTCTACATATGTAAGCTTGAGACGAGAAGAATCATTCAAAAGTCCGTAGATCAATGAATAATCCTTCCTAAAAGCTAGTTCCCAAATCTGCTTACCATGCACGCAGCCCCCAAGAGCCACAATAGTGCAACTAAGCAGGATGCCGAGAAACGAAACAGCAGACTGCAGTTCTGCTCTTATTAGGAGCTCATCAGTGTCACATATCGCTTCTCAGCATCCTATCAAGCTACATCAGGGCACCCTATCGATTCCAGAAAGGACGCACCTCGTACATACGTATGAGAGTCGCCCTCTATGGACCGAAACGCGAGGAGTCTACATATGTAAACTCCTACGACGGGAGGTTTATCTTGGAAACAGGTGCTAAGAGCACTATTCCAGCGGGATTATTTCGCTCGTTTACTACCGTTGATGTGATTCACGGAACGGCGAGAGATGTCTCCCAAATGTTTGGAATTTTTAACGTTTCCACATCTGTTTCTTATTGTTCGTATCTTTCTCGAAGTCCGGTAGCGGGTTCTCCGTGTCGGACCATAGAGGGCGACTCTCATACGTATGTACGAGGTGCGTTCTTTCTGAAATCGATAGGGTGCCCTGATGTACCTTGATAGGATGCTGAGAAGCGATATGAGACACTGATGAGCTCCTAAAGAGGGCGAAACTGCAGTCCGCTGCTTGTTTTCTCAGCATCCCCCTTAGTTGCACTATTGTGGCTCTTGGGGGCTGCGTGCATGACAGGCAGATTTGGGAACTAGCTCTGGTCAGGAAGGATTATTCATTGATCTACGGCTTTTTGAATAATTCTTCTTGTCTCATATATATATATATATATATATATATATATATATATATATATATATATATATATATATATATATATATATATATATATATATATATATATATATGATAAATCGGACAGTTTCAAGAAAAAGCTCAGGCAGATTCTTGCTCGGGAGGTTTCATACTCAGTTGATGAGTTTTATAATGTCAACTTTTGGTGACTTTTTATTTTCTACCATTTTAAAGTTTCTATTTTACTTGTATTCAAGTGTTTTTATCGTGTATGTGTATTTCAATGTACTTTCATTTTATTTTAATTCCAGTCATTTTTAAATTTGAATTGTGAAGGCCGTTACTTGATGTATATCCATGATATAAATGAGATGAAAAAAAGGTTTAACTTTAATTTACACTTTATTTGAAAAAATTCGACGACGTTTCGCTGACACAGCGACATAATTAAATCAGAAATATTGAATCTGTTGGACGTTTGCATTGAACAAAATTATTTTTCTTTCAACAACATCTATTACAGTAGTGAAAATGGTTTGATCATGGAAATCCTTTGAGTCCATTTTAGCAGAGATTTTATGAATAATATTGAACAGAAAATTCATACACATCCACTCATTTCCAAATTTCTTTATTGGTATAGATATGTTGACGACATGTTTCATTGGAACTACTCGTCAATTAGACTTATTCTTAATTTCATTAATTCCATCCATTTGAACATTAAATTCACGATAGAAATTGAACAGAACGAATCATGTTTTTTCGGACTTGAAAATCACTAAACCAACATGTTTTTTCGGTCTTTCGTAAACATACTGATACAATTATACATAACTACTCATGACGTCCAATTCAACACAAAGTTGCAGCTTTAAACAGCATGGTACATCGGTTACTCAATTTACCTTTATCAGTAGAAGATTATAATAAAGTGTTAAACATCATCAAACAGATAGCCATTAATAATTCATATAATCCGGATATGATAGATCTAATCATTCGTAAAAAACTGTATCAGAAAGCAATAAATGAAGTATATCCTATTCATAAAGACTATAAAATATTCAACAGTTTAACATTTGCGGTTCTGCAAGTACAAATATCAAATCCTTTCTCGTCCAACAAAATCTTAATATAACGTTCAAAACTTCTAATAACTTAGGTAAACATATTAGAAATAATAAATCACGTGTTGAAAAATCAAGTAAATCAGGAATCTATAAACTCAATTGCGGTTCTTGTGATAAAATTTATATCGGTAGGACCTATAGGAGTTTTGGCATAAGAACATCTGATAAACGTAGCTTCGATAAAAATAAATCTGATTCAAATTATTCAAACCACTTAATGAAAGAAAACCATTCATTCAATAAAAACTTTGACATATTAAAATTAGATCTCCTAGAAGCATTAGAAATAAATAGATACAAACATTCGGACAAGCTTTTGAATGAGCAGGTAGATGTGAATTATTCACCCTACTTAACTTGTTTAATTAGTTTTATTACCTTTCATACTAACTGTACAATGGCTCGGTGTGGATTTTCCTGTTATTCATCCGACTTGTTCTACGATTTGTTTATAATACCATACTCTTCATTCTGTTTGTCATTCTTGATAAAGCTGCTGTGTCAGCGAAACGTCGTCGAATTTTTTCAAATAAAGTGTGGATTAAAGTTAAACCTTGTGTTTTTTATCTCATTTACATTTTTAAATTGATTACATTCATCATTTTACTCTTTTTATTTTATCTGAAGTTTTATTAATACAAATTCGCTATTTGTTCTTTGATATATATTGTTATCAACCCACTGATCTGTGCAAACACTTTTATATTATGTGTAAGGCACTAATAAATGAATACTGAATACTGAATACTAAGGAATTGAAGTTACGGGGATGAAAATACGGAAAAAATGTTCTCCTCGAATCAGAAATCGACAGGTCTGAGCGATACTCTATATTTTTATTTTGAAACCGGAAAATCGAGGTGTTAAGTTTTCGACGACCCATCAGAACGATTATTCGACGAAATCGTCTTGTAGCAGAAATAGATTTCTAATAGATTTATATAAAAAAAGATTCAGTACAGTATTATCTGCTGATGATACCAACGTAGAGCTTTCGAAGTGAGAGCTTTGGTGAAGTGGTACTTTAAATGTGATACGTCTTCAAAGGTATCAGTGCCGAACTTAGTTAATATAAGACAATGAGAAATGTGGTGGCCTGAACCGAAGTTAATCAATCACACCTGACATATACTCATAGTACAAAAACAATGAAATTTTTTCCCTGTAGAATTTCGTGAACACGACAATTGAAACACTAAAACGTATTGTTGATACTCTTGGGATAATATCTCTATAATTTTCAAATTCAATTAAAACCATGCAATACATTAAAATGAACTTGTTTTAGTAATGGGGCCGATTTTAACTCATATCAGTGCTACCATCGAAGGTTTAACCACCATAAGGTCTTCTGAAGCTGAAAATTTTATGATCAGACAGTTTGACGCACGCCAAGATCGCCTTTTGAGCAGTTGGTACATGTTTTGCTGCGTTCTTAACGCCTTTTCTTTATTTATTGATTTAATGTCCTTCGTGTTTATATCAGCTGTAATGATAAGCTGTTTCCTGATGAGAGATGGTAAGGAAGTAAAAGTTTTCGATAGATATACCATAAAATCAGTTCTCATTATAGTTATTGGTTTGAATGGTGGTGAGATTGGATTATCGATAACGCAAGCAATGGGTCTAGCTGCATTTCTTCAATTTGGTGTCGTTCAGTATATCGAAACTAATAACTCTATAGTTGCAGTAGAACGTATTATTGACTACACTGAAATTCCTCAAGAACAGAATAAAAACAGAACTCAAATTCAGAAGAATTGGCCCCAATTTGGAGGAATTATTTTTGAAAATGTTGTTGTGAAATATGAAGAAAATGCATCAGTTATTCTTAAAGATCTAAGCTTCTTTATACGGCCAACAGAAAAGGTATGAATTCATTGATTTATAGAATATGTTCGAAAAGCAATTTGATTTGGTGATTTATTTGTTGAAAAAATTTCAAGTTGTATATATTAAATCTTAATTAATTTTCTTCTCAGTTTTCTGGCAATTGGTTGTGATGCAGGGTGTTGATAATATGGTGGATAAAACAGCATATTCTATATATTATTATTATTATTCTTATCGTGGACTTATGCACTATCTCAGCTGTTAGCTGGATATAATTTACCTTTCCCAGATTCAGCAATCAAAGGAAATAGGCTCGATTATAATATACTTGACAAAAATTTCCTAACTATCCTACATGTATTAAGAATAACAGCTTTTTGCATTTCTATATAGGTATTCTTACGCAATTCTAATTTCTTAAGGCTATCATGCAAAGTTTTGGGTATTAACCCAGTCGAGGATACGATGACAGGAACAATATCTATTTTATCGAGGTGCCACATCTATTTGATCTCAATAGAAAGGTCTGTGTATTTGGACTTTTTCTCCTGGAACTTGTTCAGCACGTTGTTATTATTCGGTATAACGCATCCACCAGCATTACTGTTCTGGCTCTCTTATCATACACCACTATGTCCGGCCTATTATTCGTCACCATTCTGTCAGTGATAACAGGCCAATCGTAGTATAATCTGATAGAGTCATTTTCCAATACGGGCGCCGGTTGATACTTGTAATATGGCTGGAAAGTATTCAGAAGTCCGTACTTGTGTGATGGATAATGTTGCACACTTGATTATGCCTGTGAAGACATTCCGTATTGGCCAGTTGTTCGCAGCGGGACGTAATATGCTGTATAGTCTCCGATCTGATCGATATGGCATTTTCTGCACTTATCTGTTTGTAATGTTCCGTTCTCAATAATAAATTTTCTGTAGTTGTTTATAGCGATCACTTGGTCTTGAATGGCCATAAAGAATCCTTCTGTTTCCGTTAATAATTCTCTTTTCATCAACCCTTTGTTGGAGGCTTCTTTGTCGATGTGTGGTTTATTAATCTCATGGTGATGTCGTCCATGCAATTCCTTTCTTGACCATTGCTCTTGTTTTTCAGTATCTAATAGGAACGGTAGATTCATCAGGTCATCTCTGGTAGCAAGATTTAGAGGTGTATATCCCTTATCAGCCAACGATACTGCTCTATGTAGGTCAGAAGTGAGAGCTTTTGCAGAAAAGAATTCTCTGAGATTTGTTATCTGTTCGGTGTGTAAATTGACAACATCTATAAATCAGCGTCCTTCTTCTTTCCGCTTCAAGTTGTTCTTATCACAGACGATTTTGGATGACGATTGTTGTACTTTGTCAGCATCGTTCGGGTCTGCCTTCCCATATCATTCAGTTCTGTCTTAGTCCATCTAATTATTCCAAATGAGTAAAGCAACACTGGAATGGCGTAGGTGTTAATTGCCTTGACTAGATTCCCCGAGTTCAGCACAGATTTGAGACGCTGAATGTATTCTGAACGAATCTTCATTGATTGTTTTTGGTCTAGCAATCTGGCTTGTTAGTATCCCAGACATTTGTATGTTTCGCCATCCCTCATGCACTGTATAATATCACCGTTTGGAAGTTGTGTTTCAATATCTATGACTTTTCCTTTTTGAATGTTCAGGGTCTTACATTTTTCAATCCCGAATTTCATATGAACATCTGCGGAGAACTCACTGACAGTTTTCAGCAAATCATCCAATTGCTTCTTTTTCGAAGCATATAATTTGATGTCATCCGTATACAGCAGGTTGGAGACTGTATGATAATTCCTATCTGTTTTTATCCTAAATCCGTATCCTGTTCTATTGAGCATTGATGACAGTGGGTTCATAGCTAAACAGAAACATAGTGGACTCAAAGAGTCTCCTTGAAAAATTCCACGACGTATGGTTATCTTATTATTATTATTATTTAGGTAACAAAAGAATGAGGATTTGAAATCCTATGATATTCTAAATGTTGAAAGCAATAAATGCAACATAATCAACAATTAATCAAATATAACAAAAATAACAGAGATTTCTATAGATCAATCAAAAATCATACTGTCTATTCTGTTTTTGAAAATATTGAAGGACTGAGCCTTGTTCCCCTTGCCGCGTCCAATACCTCTCCTTCTTCAGCCTCATCTCATGTCCGCATAAACGTACATCAGTATATAATTCGTAGAAATGTTGAAAGTTGACATAATTGTACTCGATTATACGAAACGTCATAATCAAATCTCCGCGCAACTCTGAAACTATATGAGCCTACTGATAGTTGATTGAATTATAAACCAATCCCAAATATCCCTTTATTTGTTTTCAATTTGAATAAATTTTTCCATTCCAGATTGGTATAGTTGGCAGAACAGGAGCAGGTAAATCTTCTATCATAGCAACACTATTCCAAATGACACTCGTGACAGGAAGTATCAAAATAGACGGTATAGAAATCAGCACAATTCCCATAGAAACACTCCGTTCATCAATATCAATTATTCCACAAGATCCAGTACTATTTTCTGGAACTCTCAGATATAATTTGGATCCTTTTGACGAATTTGACGATGCTCAACTGTATCAGGTTTTGCGAGAGGTCGATTATGGAAAGACAACGTCTGGGATTTACAATTTACATGAACTAATCGGAAATCGTGGTTCTAATTTGAGCGTGGGTCAGAAGCAGTTGATAAATCTTGCTAGGGCGATTTTGAGGAAGAATAAGATTCTCGTGCTGGACGAAGCTACGTCGAATATAGATACATTGTAAGTATATATCAAGATGTTATAACATTTTCATCATACTTTCTTCATAGTAATGATAATGATAGATGATTTTGATCATGAATTCATTGCACACTGACGAAATTGTTGAATTATCTTATAAAACTTTTCTTTCTTTTCTATTTTTCTAGAACTGATCGTCTCATACAAGCAACAGTGAGAAGGATGTTTGCAGACTGTACTGTACTAACTATAGCTCATCGTTTGAGTACCATTATGGATTCTGACAGAATAATGGTGCTGGATGCTGGAGAAATTGTTCAATTCGACACACCGGAAAATTTATTGCAAAATAAAAAAGGAATATTCTATGACATGTTAAATCAGAAGTCAGTGAATTCTTCCTAATGAAAATATGGAAACGTAGTGACCTAATCTATCATCATTCACTAATGCAAATTCATTTTCTTAGATTATTTTTAGTCGGAGCCAGCAGAAAAATTGATTATCTTTAAGTCATCATTAGAATAAGTTCGTTTCATGATGAGGCTAGCATTGTTTATTTATTTAATCTTTAGAGCAAAATATATATTTCTTTCAACATCTATCTTTCAATCTCTGCATAATTATTCCCAGACGTGCTGAAAACCTAATCTAGTTTACATTATCATGATTCCTGTGCAATGATTCTTTTGTAATCTACTTCAGAGAGGACCTGAGAAATAACCTCTAATGTCTACCATGATACCTTCTGGGAGAAAAATTCAGCTTAGAAGGTACTAAGCAAATCAAAGATACACTTCACCAAGAAATTAACGCATAATTTTGTAACAATATTGAATTTTACTGGTTAAGCCCAGGAAATATGAGCAATGAGACTCTAATTCAATAATTGCCACTGAAATTTTGGAGAAAAAGTCAATTTAGTTCTACTTAGATATTCAATATCATATTATAATTATGTAAACAATGTCAACAAATGCTTCTATTATACACACACACACACATATATATATATATATATATATATATATATATATATATATATATATATATATATATATATATATATATATATATATATATATATATATATATATATATATATATATATATATATATATATATATATATATATATATATATAAGAAATGAACACCTGCATCAATTTCTCACCAAATTATGTGTCGCAGATTTTTTTTTATAAAAACTAAAAATGCAGCAGATGCGACGCTGCTTTATAATCATTTCATGTATTCAGTGTTTGAAATCAGTTAGTTGGCACTTTGTTTCTTTAAGCACAAATAAAAGATTCAAGTGTTGTGATTCGACCATGGAAAGACGACATTTGACTAGAGAAAGATGTTACGAGCCGTTGGCATGCTCCAAACCGGGAGCTCACAACGGGAAGTATCCAGGGTTCTGGGAAGTCGCTCAAGTGTAATAAACCGTTTATGGTCGCGTTTCAATGAAACAGGTATCGTAGAATAACGCCATACAGAACGTTTCAGGATTACTACAGTCGCCCAAGACCGATTTTTGGTTTTACAAGCCAGAAGAGATCGTACTACCACAGCATCTCAATCAGCTCAAGAGCTATCACGAGTTCATAATGTACAAATTTCCGACCAACTGAGAAATCGACTGCACGAAGGTCAACTCCACTCCAGACGTCCTTTAAGAGTTCAACAACTGACTCATGGAAATCGCGCTGCTCGTTTAGCTTGGTGCCAAGAACACGTAAACTGAGATCAAGAGAGGCTGGCCACAGTTCTCTTCAGTGATGAATCTAGATTAAGTTATTATCCCGATTCGGGAAGAATTCAAATATGGAG
The DNA here is from genome assembly GCA_013387265.2 of Cryptolaemus montrouzieri. NCBI lineage: Eukaryota > Metazoa > Arthropoda > Insecta > Coleoptera > Coccinellidae > Cryptolaemus > Cryptolaemus montrouzieri. The sequence continues at coordinate 17,996,567 of JABFTP020000185.1, forward strand.
GGAACCTGGAAATCAAAACCGTCTCCAGCATGCTCGAGAAGTTGTTAGACAGGGAGGCGGATCAGTGATGTTTTGGGGAGGTATACGCCTTAGTGGAAGAACTGACCTCGTTTTCATACAGAACAACCTCACGGGAAATTCTTACGCAAATGATATAGTTTTACCTGTAGTGGTACCGTATCTCCAAACAATGGGTCAAAATCCACTCTTCCAACAAGATAATGCCCCTCCTCATCGTGCAAGAGTTGTCTTGAACGTTCTTGAAGAGAATGATATCGATCTTCTACCGTGGCCATCCTGCTCCCCAGATCTGAATCCCATCGAGCATGTGTGGGACATCCTAAAAAGAAATCTCCTGCGTCAAAACGTCTTCCATCATGAACAGGAGCTTCGATTAGCAGTTCAGGCTTGGAATGACTGAGGCCAAAATGTAATAGATAGTTTAATATTGAGCATGCCGCGACGATGCCAAAGTGTCATTAATAACAGAGGTGGACCTTCTGGGTACTGGAAAATATAAGTGCTTCCATATCGTTTCGAAAATATTATTTCAGGATTTTTTTTGTTTTACCAAATTTCGTCATTTTCAAATTTCAAAGTTTTTTTAATAATAGGTGCTTTGGAGAAGTCAAATATTATGTTGTTCTCTTGAGAATACATTATATACAATACATCGTAACAGAAACCGTCGTGTATGTTACAGTCCCCAATCACTTAGGAGTTCCAATTCCAAAACGTTCTTGTATTTCACTACTGCATCTATTTCAGCTTCGGAACTCCTCAGCTCGGATTCATCTAAATTTCAGGTCTTCAGGTATAAATTAAATGTCAACCTCTGAGCTCCACCTAAGACTGTCCATCTACTACTCTCAACCTACGAGTATCTACCTAGGAATCTCTACCTAAGACTCTCTACCTAGGACCTATATTTTTTATATAGGTCACAACACAGTATTCAAGATAAAGATATATCCCTAATTTTCACTTGAGAATTTTGATATAATTTAATAATTTCAAATACAATGATTTGTAAGTTCGACTAATTAGTCCAAAGGTCAGCAAAGAAAAGAAAGTAAAATGAGGAATCTGAAGCGAAGCTGGTAGGAAATATCATCTGATAGCCGGATTATGCGCACCAGACTGTTAACCTGTGGCGTGACACAGGTTAGGTTAGGTTAGACATGACATAGAAGAGTTGACTGGAATCAGGTAATTTACAAAAAATGGTGTGACGTGATTTTAGCACGTTACAATTTCGGTAGGCAACTCATTCTTGAGACATGTATTTTTTTGCATATTATGTCTAACACATGCCTAGAAAATTCGGTGTTTTTCCTAAGCGCACATGTGCTTCTCAGGAAAAATAAAACGAAAGAAACGAATTACGATTTTACAAGAAACCATAACATATTTATAACAACAGTTGGCCATCAAATTTTGTGCTGAAAACAAGGATTACGGGATTCGACCTAGGCAGAATGATCTGAAGTAGGTAGGACTTATGAAAGACTAGGCCAAAAGCTTGGGATGTCCCATTTATCTATTGTCAGAATGATCCGCTGGTACAGGGTGACTAATAGCCACAAAAGGAGACTTGGGGGACTGATATTGAGCAACAACGGAGATATAAGACTGATATTCAAGAATTTCTAAGTTAAGACAACGGTTTGCTACTGTTAGGTACCTTTAAATATAGCTCCGATAAAACAATGGAGTACGAAACGATATAAACACGAACCAGGGAATTTCATTTGAGGCTTTGTGTCGAAGCTCGAGGTACAGCTCTAACAGCAACACATCGAAGACCATGTTAAAATTTTGCCTGGGACCACATGTCTATTTGTTATAAGCTAACTGGAAGAACACAATCTCAACGAATTAGAACTTATCGTTATACAGGATATTTCATAAAAGTATGTTACAACTTGAAGGGATAAATCTACGTGCAATTTTAAGAAAAAAAGATCTTATAAACATAGGTCCACAAAAGCTTCGTAATGGAGCTACGGATTTTGAAATTTCTGGTAAGAAATGTTTTCTTCTTCAAAACTCCTGCAATTTCTGGGATATTCGGCCCAAATTTGGAATGCAAGCTATTTTTTACAGCCCCCATCATCACAGGTCCCAAATTTCAATTAGAATCTACAAGGAGTTTTCTTTTCCGGAGCCATGTCTTATTTTGCCCTTTCAAACTTTTTTACAGTAAGTCACTGATCAGCATACCATAAATTTTCGTCGTCTTCGTTCAATTTAGAAACCTTTTTTGACACTTGTAATTTTTTCGCATCTCCGACCGTTCTCTGGCAAAAAATTATTAAACGATTTTATGCATTCGCTGAATTGAAAGCACTCCTAATTAAAAAAACGACTAGTAGGCTTTGATTTTTTTCATTTATTTATTCATTTATTTTGACAGTTGCTACAGTAGAGCCCGTGTCTGCTCGATGTGTTTATTAAATTAACGATTAGTTTTGAGACTTTTGGAGTTATTGATGTAAGAAAAAAAAGGCTAATTTTACTAACGCCGAATTGGCTGATATCCATTACATGTACGGTTTGGCTGACGGAAACACAACAGAAGTTAGGCGATCATATCAGGTGCGATTTCCAAATCGAGTAATACCAGACAGGCGAACATTTGCAAATATCCAAAGGAAGTTGATGGAAACTGGTACTTTAACTGCAAATAATCAATTAAAAGGTGCAACTCAAACTATGTGAACTGCAGATATTGAGGGAGCAGTTTTGAATTGAATTGATTTGAATCCTCATATGAGTACAAGAAAAATTGGAAATCAGTTGAATATTTCACATGTTCTAGTTTGAACGAGTTTTTATTTTACCCGTTTCATATTCAACGAGTCCAAACTCTACTACTTCAAGATTTTTCCTCAAGACTGAATTTCTGCCGATGGTTCTTAGATAAAATCAGAGAAACAGCTCATTGTGATAGTGAAATAATCTCCACAGACGATGCTAACTTTTCGGGAACTGCATCACAAATTTTCACAATAATCATTAGTTGGCTGAAGAAAACCTCCGTTTGATGGACGAATCTCATCATCTAGAACAATTCTCACTAAATATCTAGGTCGCAATAATTGGAAATTATTTGATTGGGCCATTGTTTTTGCCTAACAGACTAAATGGTCCCGCTTATCGGCAATTTCTTGGGGAGGAGTTGCCTTTATTGCTCGAGGATGTGTCACTTTTGGTGAGAAACATAATGTTGTTCATGCATGATGAGGTACCAGCACATTTTTGTGGAGAAGCTAGGGAATTCTTGAGTAATACATTCAACAAGCGATGGATACGTCGGGCTGGGCCAGAAATATGGCCTCCTAGGTCCCCAGACTTAAACAGTTTGGAGTTTTTCTTATTGTGATATCTCCAAAATTTAGTTTATACCACTCCAGTGAACACTGTTGAAGAATTGAGAAATCGAATAATAACCTCTTGTGACAAGAAAAGAAATACCCCAGGAATATTTCCGAGTTCGTGATATTATGCGGAGATGGACAGAGGCCTGCATTCTTGCAGGTGGCAATTCATTCAGTTTTTATTTGTTCTTTTATTTAGTTAGATAATGAAAAAGTATAACTTGAGTCGCAGAAGACGAGCTATCGAAATAAAAGCAAAATTTGATCCTATCGGGTATTATTTTTTTATTTAGCGAATAACATACAATTCAAATGAATCAAAATCAATAATTTTTCACTCGAAAACGGTTGAAGATACGAAAAAATTTCACGTGTCAAAAAAGTTTCTAAATTGAACGAAGATTACGAAAATTGATTTTACGATGATCAGTGGCAAATAGTTTGAAAGGGCAAAAAGAGACATGGCCTCGGAAAAGAAAACATCTTGTAAATTTCAGTTAATATCTAAGAGGTGTAATGATGGAGGCTGTTTAAAATAGCTTGCATTCCAAATTTTGGCTGAATATCTTAAAAAACTGCATGAGTTTTGAAGAAGAAACCGATTTTTTTTCGAAAATTTCAACACCTTGTAGCTCCGTATCGAAGCTTTTGCTGACCTTTGTTTATATAAACTTATTTCCTTTAAATAGCACGTAGATTTACCCCTCAAGTTGTGACATACTATTATGTAATATACTGTATGTGTAGACATTGAAGAATTTTTATTCAAAGAACAACATTCAACCTTTCGTAGAATGTGAAATATCCTTTCTTGAAGGAGCAGGTTTTTCGATACACCCATACACATGTTTTCTCACGCTACAACGGTTTGGGATGAATAGGTGGCAGTGTGATCTGATGTTGTGAATGTGTATTCAATACTGACGAGGTCAAATAAGACAGAAACTGCAGTCTATTGCTCCTATTCATGACATCCGACTGTGGTGTACCACTGCCATGTGGCCCTGATTGGCGATAATTATGAAGGGTGGATCGGAAAACCAGCTTGTTCAAGGAATGATATTTAACACTCTACGGAATTTCGAATATGAACAATATTGAATAAAAACTAGATTAGAAGAGAGTTCTCTTCACAAAGAAGTCGAGATTTATTCTTTTCATTTGTGATCGATGTTTTCTGCGCAACTTTTAGTGTACCTATGATTTCGGTGGAGGTTTAATAATGGTGCATTGAGAAAAATCGTTGAACGCCCGCACTGATCTGGTCATCCTAAATAATGCAACCCTCTATGCTCTGAGATACGTTAGAGACATTCGGGAACACATGTTGTACCAGTTGCGCCAAACATAGATGAACATTTTTTAGGTTCATTTTCTACGAGTACCAATTAATTTTCATTGGTCTCAAGCATTCCTTGGTGCTGATGGATTACTGGAAAAATAATTTTTCAACATATCGACACTTCTTCTGAATAATTTCGTAATTTCGATTTTGTGAGTAAATTTCTTGACGCAGTGAACATTTCACTGCTTCCGAAGGGTCCTTTGAGAAGTCCAAAATTGTCCACCATGATAACTTCTTGGGATCAAAGTCAGCTCAAAAGGTACTGGGGATGGAATTTAATCAATTCGGTGCTTTAATATTTATATAACAGAAGGTGTGAAGGGGGCGGTCTTCTTAGTGCCTTCAGCAGGTTATTGGAGTCATGAAAATCAGGAAGCAGTTTAATCTAACCTTGCCAGCAGCATGTCAACAGATGTTAATAAACGTGTTAACTATAGAGGAATCACGATGGTAATATCTAACTTGTGAATGAGAACTTAATTCATCATCCTTTTCAATCAATAAAATTAAAATAACAACAATAAAACATCGAAAATGAGACGCCCTGTACTCCACTATCACTATTAGCAGAAAGTTGCATAGATGTTATAGCTGAAAATATCTCTTTTTTTTCATTTCTACTAAAGAAACTTCAGCTTCTGAAAACTCCTGTTTATTATTTCTGCATCTCCAAAAGGTTTCTTTTTTGTACAATTATATGGCATGGTGCCCCAGTTGCAGAGCTCATTATGCTTCGTTGCCAATCATTTTCACCCTGGAAACCGCACCATCCGCCAGATCCCGCTGGATGTGGTATCACACCGATTGACGGGGGTGTGGCCGCCTGCTACCTGCCTATTAGAGTGTTGGAGCTAGTTGATATTGTGGACGTTGAAGTCTACCATTATGATCACCCTAGCTGATGGATGCGGCATTTGGATCGTGTCTAATTTGTCACCTAGGTACTAAAATAGTTAAGGGTAGTCGTTATCTAAGGGGATCGTTAGAGATAACAGAAAACATGGTTTTGATATATACACAGATTTTGAACCATGCCAGGTCAAAAGGGTCATTCTCCAACGTATATTCCCTTTAAAATGCGATCTTTGATCCGGCCAAAACACAGAACACTCCTTCAAACCGTTTCCTTGAGTGCAACTTATAGGCCACTGAAACAGAGATAGCTGGTGTGTATTGTTGAGTTTCCGTTAAAGCTAGGACATGAGTTTGCGTATCTTGTAAGTGCAGGTGTATTACTCTCACATTTATGTTAATGTGCCCAAGTTCTCTTTTTTTGCCAAACTCAATAACGGATTGGCTTCTTTCATCAGACTAAAGGGGACCGATTTAAGCCGTATTAGTATCATGAGCCTTCTGAGTCAGTTCCCCGAAGATTCGATTAGGGAACAAGTTTACCTCTGAGTAATTTTGTCACAAAATAGCTCATTATGTTATATCTGAAAAATCATTCCCACTTTAGAGACCTAACTATATGCCAAACGTCTGAATCTTAGTCGCAAATGACCAATTCACGTAGCCTATAGCCAGATGTGGAGGTAATACTCCGGGCAACGGAAGTGGAACTGTCTTCCATTTCCTGATGTATATAGAAATCATATTAGTATTCTGGGGTTGAGTTGAGAATTAATTTAATATAAGAAAAATCATATTGCGTGTATTTCTGAATTTTCCATACATTTTCAAATTTAATGTGGGCTTTGAGGCGCGAGATCTTTGCACCGCAAGGCCATGGGCGCTAGCCTACACTGCTATAGCCTTACGTTGCCAATATGAACATGACACTAACCTGAATATTTTGCTAACCATTCAGGAAAATCATATTACTTCTTCCTGACCAATTTATGTTAGTGTCAAAAGCATATATTCTGAAAAGATTAAACAAAATTTGAAGAATGATATGGAGTTTACGTTCTATTTGAAGAGTCTCAATGCTTTTAGATCAGAGAGCTATAATTGCAATTCAATATCCTAACGAATGAATATTCCTTACATCAAATTCTTTTGATTGGAAATAAGGCAACTTGAACGGCTTCTCTTGCTATTATTAATACAATTCTTATCGAAAAATAAAGTTTATTACTTCGTGAATATCTAATAATGATGATAAGCGTTCTCCTAATATCAATGTCACCAAACAATACACCATTGAAAAAGTGATGACGGAACTAAACATACGGTAGTTAAAATATAATTATTACGATATTCAAGTATTTATTTAGGTTTTTCGAAGGTTCTCGTGTTCAAGCGTGCAACAGAATTTCGTGCAAATAAGATAAATAGTTTTATGAGCTTAAATAGATACGGATACTTTTCTACTGGCAGGTATTATGGTTATGTGTGTGCGTGTTATTTCTATTGTGTTACTCTGTATTGAACTGAAATATGCAGTGTAATTCATCGAAATCAAGTGAGAATCCAAAATCGAGGATCAATTGGTTTTCATCATTATTTTTTATGTAAGTCTTGAACAATATTTTGTTTTTTAGATCTAATTTATTTAAAATGATTTTGATGTGAAACGAAGTTCGAATAGACTGTTCACCAGTTGATTTATATCATTCAGTGATGATTTACGGGTAGATTTACTGAAATGGTACACTGATTTGAAATCACCAGTTGACTTATATTAATCAGTGATGATTTACCTGTCGATTTACTGAAATGTGTACACTAATTCAAAATCACCAGTTGATTTATATAAATCACCGATGATTCACCTGTTGATTTACTGATTTATCGAAGACTTATAAATCACTTTGAGATTTACTCACTGATTCATACGCGAGTATATTTATTTATTGATTTTGCACATGTGCCTGGTTCATTTCGTTGGATTTTTGATTCAAGAATGATTTATCGATTGATTTATTTATTCGAGATGATCGATTCGACTCAATGTTGTTGTGTACCGTTTCAGAAAGTCAAATTGTTATAAAACATATGATTTTGTTTCAAGAGATGTTATAATTTTTATAGATGAAGTACCTTCCTATTAAAATCTGAGTAGAATACTTCCACACAGTTAAAGGTAGGTAATTTCTAATGATTCTAAATTAGTCAGGATGATTTGAAATGAACCAACTAATTCGAGTGATTTTTCAATACATTTAACTGATTGATAAGGGCGGCTCATTCGCTCCCACCAGTACCAAAACGGCCGTGGATCACAGAAAGGACTTCTTCAGTCAATACACAAGAAAAACAACGTTATATGATGTTCCAAGAAGATCCAAATTATGAAAACCTGAAAGGAAATTACATGCGTTACAGAAACAAACTTCAGATACTTATAAATATCTCAAAAAGAGAATACTGACACAGATGTATCGAAAAATGTGGTGTTGAGTCCAAAGCTCTCTGAAACCATGTGAATTAAAATTTGCGAAAAACTTTCAAATCTGAAAAAGATATTGAGATGATTAGAAGCCCGAAAAATGAGATGATAGGAGATATATATGTATATTATTTTGAAAGAGAGAGGATTAAGAAAAATTCGAATAATTGTATCTACAATAAATGCTTATATCTATAATTTTGGGTGTGTCAGAAAAACACAGGTGTGAGCTCAGGAAAGTGTAACAGGGGATCCATATTATCTTGCGTGTGATTCAATAAACGAGTGAAAAAACCTGAGGAAACAACTCGTTTCCCTGTCGCTATTGCACTAGCAATAGCTTGTCTGTTTATGTTGTGATAGTGTCGTGTGTACATAAAGAGTACCGAAGATTTTTCTGCTTAGCAGCTTCAATTCTCATCTTGCTCTCCATGATTTCCAGATGAAGACAAGGGTGAAAGGAAGGACGTTTGGGACAGGAATCTGTAACAATGGAAAAATAAAACCAGCAGAAAAATATTTCAACAATCATACCTCACTCTCATATGTCTAAAGACACTCGAAGTTAAGAAAAAATTTCACATAGCAAGCAAGGCCATAAGAAGGACTAAGGAGACAATCAGAAAGTATTCAACCTGCGATATTTCCTCTTTCGCGGAGACGTTCTTCCATCGCAGTGTGAGTCTCCTGAAACATAATCACTTTCTTGTTCTTGCTTGCCAATTTTGAAGTATAATCGCAAAATCCCTTCAATATTCGAACTCAACAAAATAATTCCCTCTCTGTTTGACCAAGAGAGCCCCGATGGCAAGGTTCGGTCTCCTAAGTGATGCCGATTATGGTCTGTAGATGTTCTAGAATCATTATGAACCCAATAATTTGGGTTGACATCTCCCATATATTATTTCTTCGTGGTTCTTGTTAAATTTAAAGAAAAATAGACGAAAAAATTTTGACAGTCGTTCTGAAAAAATGATAGGAGATAAAATCTCGATAGCAAATAGCTTCAATGAATACTATAGTGAAATAAGCGCAGAATACGCTAATAAGATAGAAGAGCCATCTGATATTAAAGAGTATAAATTTTGTTTGACAGAAACTTTTTTTTAACTCCCACAGATCCAATGGAGGTTGAAAAAGTTATATCTGAGCTTAAATCAAAGAAAGCTCCGGGAGATAAGAAAGGAGATATCTACTCCACTTTCTGATTTCATAAATGACTGGATTAGTATAGGATGTTTTCAGAGTGTCATTCTCAATATTACAAACCATTAAACAGCGAATGGTAAGCTTTCTGGACAAACAGAATCTATTGTTGGAGAGCCAATATGAGTTCAGGAAAGACAGATCGTTTGAGGACGAAATAAGGGAGTTAACTACGTATATTTACGATCACATAGATAGAAACGTACTGCTGCTTTGCATATTCATAAACTTATCTAAAGCCTTCGATACCATTCCCCATGATAAACTACTTACTTAGTTGCAGAAATATGGATTCAGAGGTGTGGCATTGAAGTTATTAGCAAGTTATTTAAATGGTAGAAAACAAGTAGTTAAAATTGAAACTGATTCAAGCGATTAAAGGCAAATTACTGACGGCGTTCCTCAGGGTACGGTTATTATTCATATTATACGCGAATGATCTTCTTCAAATGGAACTTCGTGGAAGTGTTTTGAGTTTCGCTGACGATACCACAGTACCTTATGAGGCCAGCACATGAGAAAATGAAAAAAATAGCGGAAGAAGATTTCACGGAAATAGGGAAGTGGTTGAAACATCATAAACTAACATTCAATGCAGGAAAATCAGTATACACACCTTTCACCTCCTACGAATCCAATCTTTCAAAGCAAGGCGAATATCGACAAGGACACTATCATTAGTGAGGCCATTTCAGGCACAGTAAAATTTTTGGGCATTGTGCTTGACCGACATATGAGGTGGGATCACCTCTGTAGTTATGTGGCAAAAAAACGTCAGAGGTTACTTGGCATTTTCAAACACTACAAAAGTGAAATGAATATAAACCATCTAAAAATATTATATCATGCATTCGTGCAAGTACATCTTACATATGGGAATGTTGGGTGGGGAGGAGTGTATGCTTGCCATGTTGAACAACTAAATATTTTGCATGAATGGATCCTGAAAATCATGTATGGTAAAGGGCGCATATTTTCGAGTGAAGAGATTTTCGCTTCGTTATGAATGCTTGACATTAGACAGTTGTATGCTCTGAAACTAGTAACTCAAGTATTTACGAGTAAGATAAATGTAAACCCCATTGATCATAAATATGATACAAGTGGAAAAGACTGAGACTACAAAACACTACGCTCGAATAAAAGAATAGGACAAAGATCCAGCAAATATCTGGCACCACGAGTATATTCGCGTACACCAGTCGACATGACAAGCTTGAAAAACTACAAATGTTTCAAAATGAAAGTGGAGCTTTGGGTTCTTTGTGCAGGGAGAACAGAAATAGAAAACTTAATTAATCAGCGGAAAAACGAAAGTGCCTAGTTTAAAGACTTAGTTCAGAAATTTCGCAGAGTGACTTGAAGAAACAAAAAATCTAAATTGCGAGAAAAAAAAACCTTAATTGCGACTATAATACCGGATTTGACTAACGCCCCATTGTGAGAAAAAAATCTAACCTATCGTGACGAACAATTCAAGAGACATTGTGACTTTTTGTTTCTAATCACCTGCTGTGAAACTAACTTTACTTTCAAATAAGAAAAAAAACATTTCACACAAATGAAGTTATTATAAATTTAAATTTAACAAAATATACCTATCTCAAAGGCGAACAGGTGAGACATTCTTCGAAATGATTAAGCCTCTACTTTTACATTGTTTATTACTCTCTATGAAATCAATTGTATTAAACTTTATTATTCTTATTATTTTTAGTACTTGAAGTCTTTGAATCTTCATGCAATATTTTCACACGATTTCGCATTCACAAAAAAACGTCCTAATATAAGATGAACGTGGAGCGACCCTTCATATACTTACAATCAAAAGTACATAGATATCCATTGCTGAAAGTTCAAAGCTCTGTTCTTTTGTTTTTATCGAAATGTAATGTTATTATAGTGTTGTTTGTATGTTTACTTTTTGAAACTAGTCTTTGCGTTTTTTTAAAGTACTATTCGAGGTACTGAATTTATAAAGTAAAACGAAATGGGACATTTTGTCACTTTTCTACAATTTATTCAATAATCACGACCGGTTTCGACCCTACGGTCATTTTCAAGTGAATAACAAAATAATACATGAGTAGGCAAATACAAGTACAGAATGAAATTTATCCTAAATATTGAGTAGTGTGGATCCATTATGCTCTAGTTGGCTGTTGAGGGTAATAAATTGTGGGTTTTTACATTGTTTGTTAATCTCTAGACCTACCAACAAATTCATCACTCCCCCTTTGTTACATTTATCAAGGATTTTAAGATTGTTCAATGATATCGAGTGGTTAGTTGATTTTATGTGTTCAAATATTGGTGAATTTTTGTCTGAGGAAATATGTTCCTTGAATCTACCTTGCATTTGATTTGATAAATTCCTGATTGCTTGAATTCATCGTTCTTTTGTTTGGCATTGAATAATAATCTTCTCAAGTTGGGGCCGCTTGAGAATGAAGTCGTTAAGTTCAATTTGGAAAAGTAGTTACTGATTTTGTGAGAGAGTTCGCCGGTGTATCTGAGACTAGTGTGTCTTTTTTCCGGGGTTTCTACGATGCTATATAGTAATTGAAAGGTAATACGTTTTGCGTTTAATGATTGTATTTGGAAAATGTTGTGGTATGTTGTTATTTGAGGCAATCTTTCTGATGATATTAGGTTGAGTTTGAAAATTTTCTGTCGAAAGGGGAACAGAGTAAGTTCTATGAATAATGGAGTTATATGCACCTAGTTTGTAGCTTAAATGACTGAACGAGTCCATTGGAATCGATGTGTCTGTGAATTTTTCTTTTCTGTAAATTTTATTAGTGAGTGAATTTGTAATGGTTGAGTCGTGGATATTAATTAAGATATTATCTTTAATTCAGCGGTGAAGCTGATGCGGCAATGTATTTTATTCAGGAAATTTAGAAATTGCTGAATTTGTCTGTTTGAACCACGAAACCAATTAAAATATCATCTATATATCTGTACCAGAAAAAAATGTGTTTTTTAGCGAAATCTGTGTTTTATATTGAGTTTTTCCCTAAATTATTCATGAAAATGTCAGCTAGTAGAGGACTTAGAGGTGAACCCAGTGGAAGACCTAAATTTTGTTTGAAGAATTTAGATTGAAATTGAAAGTTACTTTGAGATAGGCATATTAAAAGAAGATTGCTGAATTCATTAGTGACATATGTTGGTGTGTTAGTAGATAAGAAATCTGTAACAAGGGAAAGACACTCATTCGTTGGAATGTTCGGGTACATATTTTTCGAAAGAGACTAACTTAATATCTTGCGAGATTGTGAGATTTGAATGTTTATGTATGAGATCTAGAGAATTAGAGATAGTGTATTGTGCTTCTAAAAATTTTCGATTCAAGAATTTCGCTAGTTTTCCTGATGTTGTGTTTATATATGACACTCCTTATGCAGTTTAATCAATCCGTACATTTTTGGAGCTTGAATTTTCATTGCAATCAGTTTCCTCATCTCCCATTCTGTGTGTGCTAGGTGTTCTGACAAATTCAGCTCTTCCTTGATTTCTTTTGTGAAAAATTTAGTTGGATCTTTTGGTATTTCGGTGATATCCATTTGTTTCAGTACATCCTGTATCTTTTCTTCCTATAGGTCTTTATTGAGGCATACTCTACTATTGCCTTTGTCAGCTTTACTCACTTTGAGATCTTCGGCTTGGATTTTGTTTGATATGGACTATGGAATATGACCATTGTTCAAATTATCAATTTGAATCATGCGTTCATCGAAAAACAGCTGGAATGGGCCCGAAAACATGGCAAAGTTATATTGGAACATGACCACGCGCTATCTCATACCGCTAAACTGACGAGAGACATATTAAAACCACTTAATTGGGAAATACTATCACACTCGTCGTATTCTCCATTCTTTTCTTTGATATATATTGCTACCGGGATGGGGTCACACACGATGGGAACACTGATGGTAAACACAAACACTCTTTGTAAACGTAGAATTAAAATGAAATAAAAACACGTGGTTCGTTGGTAAACAACGGCGGTTTGGCAATATGGCGTGGGTACGGAAAACGGCTCGTGGCAACGCGTGTTGCAGCCGGTATTTTGAGACAGTGTGAATTCGAAGAGGTCGTTGAAGATAAAGAGTCCGGAGTCTCCGAAATGCACCGAAATGCACCGACATTTGAACCCTCGGTCCAGGTTGGTCCAGAGTACGCTCTGTGCTTAGCCTGGTCGAAGGGCCTACTAGATGATCTGTTATTAAGGAAGCGTGGTTAACACGGTAACAAGCTTATTCGGAGGGGCCTAGAGCGATCTATGGTGAGATACCGTAGTGGAAACGGTAACAATATCAAAGTTTAAGAAAGGCTACAATTATAATTGAAAATGCTTTACGTTGGATTGTCCGATGTGCAGAGTGGTCAAATGATTGCTCTCGTTGAAGGAGGGGTGACACAGAGGAATAAAGCGTCCACAATGTAGGTATCACAAGGGGTGATTTCAAAAACCTACGTCCGATACGTGGAGCTACAATCTCTGCAAAATAGGCCTAGAAGAAGGCGTAAGAAGATCACTTCTGAAGAACAAGACCTCTTTTTCTGCCAAATTGCGAGAAGAAACCCTAATGCGTCGCACCTCATACTCCGAAGGCAATTTCTGGAAGCAACAGATATCAGTGTATCAGTCGAAACGATACGTCAAAGACTTCGTTCTAGGGGTATATTCAGCAGAAGGCGCTTGAGAGTTCCAGACTAACCAGACAACAAAAAATTAACAGACTTAATTGGTGTATCGAGCACCAAAATTGGAATATTGAGAATTGGCGAAGTGTTCTTTTTTCGGATGAGACCAGAAATGGTGTTCGATCAGATGAGCGCCGGATTCGGGTTTTGAGGGGTCGTGAAAGACAAGCTCTGGCGAGGTGCCGACGGTGAGAAATCTAATCTAACCTCGCGCGACATTATCTTAAAACAGAGGGAATCACTACTTTGGATTGGCCAGCTTGATATCCAGACCTAAATCCCATTGAGCATTTATGGAATAATCTCAGGATAATCCAAGAATCCCACAACAGCTCATCCAAGCCGCCACAGAAGAGTGGCAGAATATCATCCCAGAGGAGATCGAAAAGCTAATCCAAAGCATGCTCAGACGGATTAAAGCTTGTATCAGGGCAATAGGAGGTAATATAAACTACTGAGGTCGAGAGGAAAACACATTTTCTCAAAATAAACCTTAATTCATTTCTTTTTCGATTGAAATAACTCAAAAAGGATCAATACTAACAATCCTTCGAAATTTCCAAAATCCTGGAAGTAATATTCAAAATATCAGGTGATTCCATATAAATTTGATTGTGTGTATATATAAATATTCGGTAGGTCGTTTAAATCATAGGGCTTAGAATTCGTTTCTGTGCCATTTGTATGGAAGGATATGCCCAATTGGCTGGATTTTTCGGTTAATGCGGGTTATGTGTACCAACCAAAAATATTAGCCATCATTGCTGCTAACGGGTGCTTTTCAGATCATAGCAGTTTTCATACCGGAAAGGTCTGTCCATAAACGTAGAAGCTCAACACCCGTTTTAAAAACGTTGTGAGGAACTCAAGGCTGATCACGCATTTTCAGTTAGTCTTTTCGCTTAATATATCTTGATAAAGTTATTTGAAATTGGCTGTGATATTGCCGATAATGAACAATTATTGTTGATAAAATAGGCTGGTACAAGGAAGCTTTCCATCCAGGTTAAATGTGCTATTTAAGAACGAATTTAAATTTGTTGAGTGATGTCAAGTATTCAATATGGTTTTGCCTCCTTTGACAAACCAATATTTTTTCTGTTATTCTTTCAGATACACTTATGACATATTTCGGAAGGGATATACAAATGGCTGGAATGATGAAAATATATATAGTCCCTTGGATTCCCATAAGAGTGCCTTTTTGGGTAAACGATTTGAGATGTATGTAAATATTTTTGCATAGAAATTCATTAAGGTTTCTCAAAATTCTCTGTATTTCAAATTTTCAAGGTACCTTACTGAGATTATCGTTTTTGTAGGAGATGGAAACAACAAACAATAGAATGTGAAAATAAGAATATAAAACCAAGCATAAATCGAGTGATCTTCGAGATATTTTGGAGAAATATAGTCTTCGATGGTTTACTCGTACTTCTTTATCAAATGTTAAAACTACCAGAACCATATTTGTTGGGTTGTTACCTTTCCTATTTTAGTCACAACTCTGACATAAGTAAGGAAGAAGCACTATTCATTGTGTTCTTACTCATTTCTATTAATGGACTAAGGACAATTCTGTTTGCTCATTTTAAATTGTGTTGTCAGGGAACCGCTTTGAAAATAAGAGCCTCCTGTGGAGGCCTAATACGGGCAAAGGTGAGCAAATACCAATTTAACTTAAAATTATATTTGATTGAATTAGTTCCTGCAATATAACGAAAACTGTGCCACTCTAAATCATAGCCAAGGGCAGTTCTGGTGGTACGGATATCGTAACACTGCTTCCTTCTCAAAACTGTTCTGTCCTAGAACAGGTTTCATGTTGTTATCAGCCAATTCATCTCGGAATTTACACTCACTTTCACGTTTGCATCGACCATGTCGATGGAAATACCAGTCCATGGTTTTCTCTCTATGTCTAAATCGAGTAGGATTGGAACAGCAAACCATAAATTCCATTTTTATGCTTCAGAAATTAACTTCCAACATATTTTGTTTTGATCTTTAATCCAATAACAACGAATTTTGGGTATATCTAGCTTGCTTGGTCAATTTTAGTGGAATGTCCAATGAAGCGCATGACCGTAGACATAGCTGTTCAGATACAGATATTGGAAAAAATATAACCTAGTTTCAATCGACTATTTCACCCAATGGATTGAAGCATATGTCATTCCAAATCAGGAAGCCTCAACTGCTGCTGAGGTATTAGTGAGAGAATTCCTTTGCCATTTTGGCGATGCGTTAGAATTGTATTGTGAACATGGCAGAAATTTCGAATCGAACTTGTTCCAGGAAACATGCAAAATACTGGGTATCAGAGAGACCAGGACAACTGCACTTCATCCCCAATCAGATGGCATGGTTGGTAGAATACTTAGCGAAAGGAGTGTCCAACCATCAACAAGACTGGGATCAATATCTGTTGATATTTTTAATGGCTTACAGATCGTCAGTTCAGGAGTCAACTGGAGAGATACCCGTCGGGGTTATGTTTGGATGTGAATTAAGATACACTATGACCTCGAATTTTGTACTAAACCGGTACAAGAGGTACTTGAAAGAAAAATGAACTTCATACACAGCAAGGTTCATGAGCATATGCAGATTGCCAGCGACAGAATGAAGGCTCGATACTATTTCGAAGCCGCAAAAGCCAGGTTTTCTGTCGGAGATCTCGTATCGCTCTATAATTCACAAAGAAAACCTGGACTATCTTACAGCGTAAGAAGGAAGAACCATATGAAGTTATAAAGAGGAGTAATGTAACTGGTAACGTTTCAAGAAGTTCCCAGAAGAAAACTCAGGGTAGTTAACCTCTTTCGAAGAATTCTCGAAAGAGAACAGGGAGACTCGTTATATAACAGAAAAGAGTCGGGAAATCGGGATATTGGACTACGACCAATTCATAGCTAATTAAGGTGGCACTGGTAAAGCAAGGTTCAAAGTCACCAGAGTGGTACAACAGGATATTTCTCAAACAAGCAAAGAATATGCTCTTGCTCACTGTATTACTCAGGATTTTCGTATGGTTATAGACATCGACAGTTTTCAAGGATAAATATGGAATGTTTGCCGAATTAAGTAGACATACACCGACCGTGAAAAAGTCATTAATGCTTAATGTTGACGGGCAGATGGTCTACTATTTACTCACTGAAGAGTGTTTACATCAACAGTCCCATAATGATGATTTATATTCACTCTACTGGTCTTTAAACGAAAATTAACCAAGAAACTTTTTAAGAAGCTATCGAAACCGAAAATTGGTTGTAGATTGGACAAATTGGATTCAAGAACAGTAAAAAATATTTTTCAAGTCAACTTCTAAGGCATGGAAATGGAAGTTATGGTTTGCTGTTTCAATCCTACCCGATCTACACAAAAGTTCTAATTAGTGGGCAGTTATTCCATTTAACCGTGCAACTACAGTCGCCCCTGGCTATGGCTCCGAGAATGTTCGAGAGCCTTCTAGATTAAAATATAGAAAAGTAAAAGAGAAAGGAAAAGAAAAAGAGTGAGTAAACAAAATAGGCGGAATCGAATTTTGTTATGGGTCTGTGTATTGTAAATGAACCCTCTAAAGAAACGGAAATGGAAATAACGTTATAATTGATATATATATATATATATATATATATATATATATATATATATATATATATATATATATATATATATATATATATAAATATGGAAATATATTATATATATATATATATATATATATATATATATATATATATATAAAGTGATAACTGCATGTATTACCCAAAAAATTGTATGCACATTTGGAGAATTATAATATTCTTTCCGAACAACAAAAAGGATGTAGAAAAGAACACCTTGGTACTAAAAAGCAACTTGTAATTGATTCTGTTGCTTTGAATCAAGCTCAAACTAAGAAGATAAATATTCATACAGCCTTCATTGATTACCAAAAGGCTTTTGATAGTTCTCCCCATTCAAGAAATTTATAAAATTGATAAGACACTTCGTCTCTTTCTTGAATTTGTAATGAATAATTGTGGAACCAATCTTCATTTAAATATTTCAAAACAATCGTTAAAATCCGAAGTAATTCCAATCAAAAGAGGCATTTTCAAGGTGATTCTTTAAGTGCTCTTTGGTTTTGTCTTTGCCTTAATCCATTATCTCATGAATTAAATGCTACTAGTTTCGGCTTCAAAATAAAGAGTCTATCAACTGAATTCAAAGCAAGTCACTTAATTTATTTAGATGATATTAAATTATATGCCGGAACCAGATCACATTTAAAAAGTCTACTTGAGAATACTTTCAACTATTCCAATGATATTCATATGAAATTTGGGCTTCCAAAATGTAAAAACCTTTCTATTGAAAAGGAAAGATCACCTCTGATTATATAAAGATTTCCAATATCGAAATCGAGCCAATGCATCAAGGAGATACATATAAATATCTTAGATTTTGTCAAGAGAAGACAATGAACCATAGCAGCACTAAAGAAAATATTAGAAGTTCATATTACAAAAGACTTAGAATTATCATCAAGAGTCATTTAACTAGTAAAAACCTTTTCAGAGCTATCAACTCCTATGCAGTTCCTATTCTTACATCTTCTTTTGGAATTATTAAATGGTCTAAAACTGATCTAAATGAATTACAATGTCAAACGAGGAAAATGCTCTGAAAATATCATAAGCACCCCCCAAAGTCAGCTGTTCAGAGAGTTACACTACCTAGACATCTTGGAGGTCGTGGATTAATTGATTTGAATAATCTTCATAGTAAACAGATTTTTCATCTACGTTCCCACATTCATGATAAACAGAGAACGTCTAAATTACATGATATTGTTGTTGCTTCAGATTTTAATCTTACACCTCTGAACTTGACAATGCAAAAGGTAGATTTTGATATATTTGATGATAATTCTAAAAGAGAAAGTTTGATACAGAAGAATTACACGGAAAGCACCTAAAGATTTGAAAAATGATTATATTGATGAAATCGCATCGAATAAATGGTTAGTATCTGGAGAATTGTTTGCTGAAACAGAAGGCTTGGCAATTGCGATCCAGGATCAGGTTGTTTTCAAGAGGAATTATAGAAAACACATCATCAAACAAAATATAGATGATTCTTGCCGTAGATGTTTCTGTTCTTCAGAAACAGTTTTTCATATATTATCATCTTGCTCAGTCCTTGCTTCAACAGATTATTTAGAAAGACATAATGCCGTCGCTAATATTATTCATTTTAATCTAGGAATTAAACATGACCTAATTCCCAAAAGAAAAAAATTTCACAAATATGAACCTGAGATTATTTGTGAAAATGTCAAATATAAACTTTATTTTGATAAAACAATTCTTTGCAACAGAGCTGTAAAACACAATAGACCAGATATCATTCTTAATGATAAACAGAATCAAATAACATATATAATTGATATTGCTATACCCAACACCCATAATATACAAAATAAATACAATGAAAAAATTTCTAAATATATGATGCTTAGCGACGAGATTAAAAAATGTGGAAAATGAAGAAAATATATATATTCTACCGATTATTATTTCCACAGCAGGTGTTATTCCTAGAAATCTTCACAAAAGTATTGAGATTTAGGGTCTGAAGAAAAATTTGTTTGAACAGTTACAAAAGATAAGTCATCATATCTTGTAATATTCTTCGTAGGTTTCTTTCCGCAAAAAATAATGAGGTAGAGTCATAGGTTTCTCTTTAGTTTATACTGCTCAGAATCTCATTTCTTATTTTATTTATTTGTTTATAAAATGTAATATAATTAACTGACAATTTTGTCATATTTATATTCAGAGTAGTATTCTATTCGATCGTTCACCACTTCACACAAAGGAAACTATTAATGAGTAACATTCAGTGTTACTTGACTAAGGTCCGTACACTGGATTTTTCCGGGAGAAAGCCTCTGACACTACTCGTTGGTACATTGATATCATTTTCTGATGATGCTATAGTATGTATATATTCTGGTAGATTGATATATTCTCATAACATTTAACGTTATCCTAATATATAATTATTCCAGGATATGTTTTGATTATAATCATTGCCTGGCAATGGTATTAATTACCAGATATATGGTGGATTTATATATTTTCATGATATCATGATATGAACATATATATGGGCATATATATATATATATATATATATATATATATATATATATATATATATATATATATATATATATATATATATATATATATACGACGAGTTGTCCATATATCTGTTCATGCAATCAAACTGATTTCATGATATAATTTAAAAGAATATATAATAGATATAATCTAGTCGAATCTAGTCGGATGTTGTGAATAGTATATATACATATATATATATATATATATATATATATATATATATATATATATATATATATATATATATATATATATATATATATATATATATATATATATATATATATATATATATTCACAACCTCCGACTAGATTATATCTCTTTTATGTTGCCCTCATTGATTTTGATTATGAATAGAGGGCTAGAAAACCAGCTTCTTCAGGTTACGACATTTAACATTCTACTGAAAGTTGAATATTGCTCCTTGAAGAAAGTTTTCTATTGTTATCGGATATTAAAATATCCAACTGAGATTTCATTCTCAAGGGTAGGTTCTAGAGGTAAATCTAACATATAGAAAATGAAAACTAAAATAAAAAATGATCCTGTCGCTCGGGACCATTGGTATACACTGGTTAGGTGTTGGTTAGTTAGCCTTTTCAAACAGAAAACCCCTTATTATAGACAATTAATCATATTACTTGTTATTCCTTTACTACTAGTCTCATCGCTGACTATTTACGTAACTTTTCAGGTTCTGAAATTGAGTAAGTCAAGCTCTCAAGATAAAGCTGCTGAAAATATACTAAATCTAATATCCAACGACCTGAATCGTTTTGATACATACTCGTATTATGTGCATTATATCTGGGTAACCCCAGTCTGTTTATTGAGCATTTTATATCTGCTTTATTACGATGCAGGAATTCCAGGTCTAGTTGGAATTGTATGGTTCATTTTGACGATGTTTTTACAGAGTAAGTATTGATAGAAGAATTTTTGGATGCAACGGTTTAACATATTTCAAATAACTGGTACGGATAGATAGATATCAAATAATTTGAGTATGCTCCATTTCACTTCTAAAGGCTGTCAGCTTTGAGAGTTTAGTCATCTCCAGTTTTTTAGATCTAAATTCCTCAAGTCTGATTCTGTGCCAGGTAAGTATAAGCACATACGTTCTATTGACTCTATCTCCTCATTCAGTCTGCATGAAGGGTTCTCGATCTATTCTCAATTCTTTAGGTGATTTTGGAGGCAACAGTACCCAGTTCGTATGGCAGTTAAATCGGGTCTAGCCTGGAGATATTAAGCAAAGTCTTGACACTCACAGTAAATGAAAATTTCTAAGACCTGTGAGTCCAAGCCTGTGTTCCCGCACTTTCAGATCCAACCACTGATTTTTTCCATCCTTGTTGTCCTAGACCCTCATCGGACGTAGCCTATGTCTTTCTCCTAGTGTGTGAAGGGTTTAACGATGACGAGCAGTTGTCGGATGCAGCTTAGCAGTCAGTGATGATTTTAATTGACCAATTTGTCAATTCCTCGCGAGCAGAAGGATAGTGCATTGATCACTGGCGAAAAAATAGTACTGCACATCAAAACAGAAGATTGCCGTAGTTGAAGATACTTCCAGATATTTAGCAGTCCTAATTGATAACTACACTGAATGCAAAGATTGCACAATTTAATGAAAATATTTGGAATATATAAGATCCGAACGAAATTTTTCCCTTCTTGCAAGCACGAAATTCATGATAATAGGAAAAAAAGGCTAAAATATCTTGCTTCAGTGTGTTTAAAGCGCCGATACAAGAAACACGATGCAATGCAGTAAATATCCAATATTAAATTTTGTTTCAAACTTGATGGAAACCTTCAAAAAACGTTTCAAATGATGAAACAAGATAATGCTGATATTTGTTTATCCTGTTTCCATGAAAATGAGTGGTATAACAGGTTTAAAAAGACCTCGGTGATGGCGAAAATGTAGATCAGCCATGATTAGATCAAAAAGTGCATAAGCTTATAGAATATCAGACAAAATCTTCTATAAAATATAATAAAATGGACACTGTATCACTGTATAAATTTTGCCGGTACTATAAAAAGATTGAAATTCACATGAAATTTCTTACTATATTCTCACTACCATCAAATAAAAGTGATTAAAAGATTCTTAATTTGATTGAGGAGGTCGTTCCTTGATGAACATCCATATACATATTTTCAATGAAATGAAACTATGGTATTCAGATTTTCACTATATTAACAAAACTATGACGGGTTTCACCACACTGTGGCTTCATCAGATATAAACTAATGAACAGAGTTATGCCTTATATATAAGTCTTATTTCCTACTTAATATTACATTAGGGACAAGTGTAAAGGGTATGTTGGAAAACTCATCGGAGTTGCTTACTTTATGAATTGAAAAGATTGAGTAAAGGAGAAGGATATATGAATCCTTGACTATTAAGTAACCTACCTGAATTCTTTTCTATATTAATCTCTACAATCTTCCATAAATTGAGTTTTTGTAGACATATCCTCAGATATGTCGACGATATCATTTGTTGTTTAACTGGCACAAACAGACAATTAGAGTTATTAGATAAAATTCACGATAATATTAAATGCAAGTTAGACATTGAAACAGAAAACTCCATTAACTTTCTGGATTCAACTATCACTAAAACTAACGGCAAACATGATTTTTATATTTTTCATAAGCCATCGCATACAGACATTACTATTCACAGCTCATATACACATCGTCATCCACATAAATTAGCTACTCACAATAGTATGGTACATATTAATATCCCAATGTCACAAAATAATTTTATCAAAGAGCAGAATATAATTAAACAAATAATAGTCAATAACGGTTACAATCCTAGTATGATTGAGAACATGATTTCACGAAAAATTTCAGAAAGCAATCCAGGAAGTATTTCCAAGTATAAAAGTTCTAACACAAAATACAAAAGCTTAACTTATATTGATAATCCTAGTCTGAAACTAAAATTATTCCTTTGGCAGTATAATTTCGAAATAGCATTTCGAACTGAAAATTCTGTAGGCCGACATATCGAAAACTGCAAATATAAAATTGATAAAGGTAATGAATCCGGTGTTTACAAACTGTCTTGCGGGAATTGTAATAAAATTTATATTGGTACAACTTTCAGAAATTTCAAAGTTAGATTATCCAAGCACAAACGTAGTTTTAATTATCATAAATCAGATTTCCATCATTCTAATCACTTACTGGAAGAAAACCATATCTCTAATGATAATTTCAAAATTTTACACAATAAAAATAATGGATAAAAACTCATCTATGGAAAATTTTAGAGAATAATGAAGAAAAGAACTCAGGTAGATCTACTCAATCTTTTCAATTCATAAAGTAAGCAACTCCGATAGGTTTTCCAACATACCTCTTGTCAAGTATTACCTAACGTAATGTTTGTTTTTCCTTTAACGTGATCTATTTCTGCCTTTCGGCTAATGACACGCCGGGGAATTCTGTCACCTCACTACACGGGAATTTTGCCGAACCCCTCTCATGTCGAGAGAAGGGATCTTTAATGTCCAACACGTCTCTGTTAGACAGGACCGACAGCTTTACATCTCCTCCGAAAGATGGACACTCAAGCGATTCCCAGAATCCGAAAAATCGCACCGACTTTGTGGGGATTGAACCCAGGTAAACCCTGCGTAGGAGACGAGCATCATATCCCATACGCCACCGAGCCAGCTACCTAACGTAATATTGAGTAGGAAATAAGAATAATATGAAAGGAATACCTCTCTTCATTAGTTTGATGAAGCCACAGTGTGGTGAAACCGGTCATAGCTTTGTTAATATAGTGAACTTCTAAATACCATAGTTTCATTTCATAGAGGTCGAAACGCATTACGAATCAATAACAAGTTAATAAGTGTAAATCAAATTTTCTTTTATTTATCATTTGAAATGGATTTGCATCAAGTAGCGGTCTCTAGTATTCAATTTTTTACGTTTTGGATCTTCTAGAGATATGTGAAGGCTTTGTTCCGCACAAATTGATTAACGACCATAAGTCCTTCTGAAATCAACTTTCCAAAGACATTGTTTTACATTCCAAAAAGGATCCAAACTTCTCGTTCGATATTGTAACTGGAGACAAAACGTGGTGTTTTAAATAAGATCATAAAAACAATCGCCAAAGTACAGCCCGAATATTGGAAGGAACTTTGACGTCTGTTGCACGATAACACTGCGTTCGATACTCGAAAAATTGACAAAAATTACATCTTAACCATCAACCACTCCCCGTATATCTTAGACCTTTATTGCTTTCGAGTAATGCATTGTTTTATTAAAGTGAAACATAGATGTGATCCAAAAGATTTAAACGATAATTCTGGTTGATTTTCCTACAGGCAACTGTTCATCTGTTCACTCTAGATCTCACCTAATATTTCGAATGACAATATCCAAGTAATATTCATTCGATAATCTTGTAACTCAAATTAGTTTTCAATTTTTTCCAGAGAAAAAATAGAATGGGAATAATCCTTCATGAGTATTAATCTCTTATGTGTTAACTACTTCATCACACCTTAATATGCAGGGAGTAAATTGAGTAACATTTTTCAGGTTATGTTGCTAATGTAGCAGGTTTATACAGAACCAAGATAGGTAAAAGAACTGACAAACGCTTGAAAATAATGGACGAATTGCTCACAGGAATACAAGTAATCAAAATGTACGCATGGGAGAGAACTTTCAGTAAATTCATCGAATCGTTCAGAAATTCAGAACTCATCGTTATCAAGAGGGCTACGTACCTTAAATCAATATTTCCTTCTTTTCTGATGTTTGTCAACACAACTGCGGTATTTGTTGGAATTCTGACGATGATCTATATGGCGGAGCCTATATCTGTAGCAAAGGTATGGAGAAAATCACTACAAAATTCGAAAGGTTGCTTAATGAGTTTCATCACCAAGTCTAGTATCGCAGTTTTTCAGTTTTAAAATTTTGTAACATCTCTCATAAAAGAAAGTATGTTTATTCAATTATTATACTCGGTGTTTAAAAAAGATGAGGCAATATTTCAGGAGGTGATTGCTGAAGTCGTAAATTTCATATAAAGACGGTTCGCAAATAAACACCTCAAAAAAGTCTAGGGAACATTTATCAATATCTTTCAAATATGAATTTGATGATTCGAATTTATAGAAATCTTTCGGTTTTTGTTAGGATGTATTTTATATAATGTATTTTCAAGAAAACAAGATATTAATTGACTTCTCCAAAGCACCTATTATAAAAAAAAATTTGAAATTTGAAAATGAGGAAATTTGGTAAAACACAAAAAGAAATCCTGAACTAATATTTTCGAAACGATATGGAAGCACTTATATTTTTAAGTACCCAGAAGGTCCACCTCTGTTATTAATGACACTTTGGTGTCGTCGCGGCATACTCAATATTAAATTGTCGCTTACATTTTGGCCTTAGTCATTCCACGCCCCTGAACTGCTAATCGAAGCTCCTGTTCATGATGGAAGACGTTTTGACGCAGGAGATTTCTTTTTAGGGTGTCCCACACATACTCGATGGGATTCAGATCTAAGGAGCAGGATGGCCACGGTAGGAGATCGATATCATTCTCTTCAAGAACGTTCCAGACAACTCTTGCACGATGAGGGGCATTATCTTGTTGGAAGAGTGGATTTTGACCCATTGTTTGGAGATACGGTACCACTACAGGTAAAACTATCTCATTTGCGTAAGAATTTTCCGTGAGGTTGTTCTGTTTGAAAACGAGGTCAGTTCTTCCACCAAGGCGTATACCTCCCAAAAACATCACTGATCTGCCTCCCTGTCTAACAACTTCTCGAGCATGCTGGAAACGGTTTTGCTTGCCAGGTTCTCTCCATATTTGAAGGTGTAATAATTCAATCTAGATTCATCACTGAAGAGAACTGTGGCCCACCTGTCTTGATCCCAGTTTACGTATTCATGGCACCAAGCTAAACGAGCAGCGCGATTTCCATGGGTCAGTTTTGGAACTCTTAAAGGTCGTCTGGAGTGGAGTTGACCTTCGTGCAGTCAATTTCTCACAGTTTGGTTGAAAATTTGCACATTATGAACTCGTGATAGCTCTTGAGCTAATAGAGATGCTAAGGTAGTGCGAGCTCTTCTGGCTTGTTAAACCAAAAATCGGTCTTGGGCGACTGTAGTAATCCTGGAACGACCTGTATGGCGTTCTTATACGTTAACTGTTTCATTGAAACGCGACCATAAACGGTTTATGACACTTGGGCTACTTCCCAGAACCCTGGATACTTCCTAAGCTCTCAGCTTGGAGCATGCCAACGGCTCGTAACATCTCTTCTCTAGTCAAATGTCGTCTTTCCATGTTCGAATCACAAAACTTGAATCTTTTATTTGTGCTTACAACAGAAACAAAGTGCCAACTTACTGATTTCAAACACTGAATACATGAAATGATTATAAAGCAGCGTCGCATCTGCTGCATTTTTAGTTTTTTATAAAGAAAAAAACTGAATTCTGTTGCGGCACTCTACATAACTTGATGAGAAATTGATGCAGGTGTTCATTTCTTTAAATGAATCATCCATATTGATCGTTCTGGATACGATATATCGATATTCAGAAGTGTTCCCTAGACTTTTTTGAGGTGTTGATTTACGTTACCACTTTACTGGGTGTTAAAAATAGCTGCAGTTAAATTTGAATTTTTCGTAAACCACTTGAGGTATTGAGGTATAATTTAGGGGGTATCGTAAACTTTCAAGGAATTGTAGTTCTCAATAAGGAACAATATTATGAACACACCAGTGGCGCGCATAGGGCTACAACGCAGGTTATTCTCAAAGAAAAGACTAGGAAGCTACTAATTTTTTCAAAAATAAAATATATTTATTTATTTCTCAAGGATAATGCTCTCCTGAAATTCGTTGTATAACGCCAAAAAAATGTTGAAAGAATAAGAAAGGAAAGTCCTTACATTTCAATGTACGAGACGTAGTCTGAATAACCTATGTTTGAAAATGCAAGGGCAAAACAAAGACTTTTGGGTATCACCAATAACTCTTGAAAAACTACAAAAGCTGTTCGAAGTGACCTGCTCTAGCTCGGATGCAAGATTCCAGTATTCTCCTCATTGATTAAGGAACTCCAGGATTTGTTTTTATCGAGTTGCACCCAGCGATGTTTCCATTTTTTAAATCCTCAACATTTGCCACGATAGTATTGTGCACCAAAGACTTCAAATGATCCCACAGGAAGAAATCGAGGGAGTTTAAGTCTGAAGACCGTGCAGGCCAAAATTGAGGTCAACCTTGATAAATTCAGCAATTTGCATACTCTTGAGTGAGGAAGTCTGCTCGTGACTAAAATGAGCAGTTGCGCCATGATTCCTAAACCCCATCGATTACTTTATTGCCAAAGTTACATCTTTATTCTTATTATTGGTGGTGCACCTCCCCCGTAAGGTTTCTTGCTAGATATACTGGTCCAATTAGGTTAGATTTTTCTGCCGATTCCAATGTTAAACGAGAACTGAAGTTGAAATCGATCTTCATATGTTTGATGTGGATTTCCTTCACACTACATACGATTTTTATGAAAATTTCTTATGAAATTTCCTGAAAAACTTGCTTTATAAGTGAACAGGATCAGAGAAGAAATTGAGGAATTCGAATTAACTTCGGCAAAAGCTATTTACAATACGCAATACTGACAAGAAAATCATTACGAAGAAGTACTTGTACGCATTGTAGGTGGAATGGAAATTCTTATGGAGAATTTTTTGAACAGTTCCATTGAATTGTAGGTGGAATGGAAATTCTTATGGAGAATTTTGTGAACAGTTCCATTGCTGACAGCTAAAGCGTCAGCAATTTTTCGAGTGGAGGTTCCGGGATTGTCTTGAATTATTCCAAGAACCTCATCTTCCAGTTCTATTAATCTTACTTCCCTTGGTTTTCCTACTCCGTCATATCGTCTTAATATCCTTCATCATATAGGCGTCGATGAATTTCAGGAGTATATTTATAGAGACCAATACGGTTTGGAAATCTTTCGATTTACGGCACTGACGTTAATCATTTTTGAACACATCTAAAATTGAGGATGAAACAGGTATTTTCAATGGAATCGCAAGGATTCCCAGAAAACTTTTCAAGAATTCAAAAATTTGAAAATAATAATTTTTTTATTGTGATGAAACTCATTAAGCAACCTACGTGTCGTACATTGAAATCTATGGACTTTCCTTTCTCATTCTTTTCAACAGTTTTTTATACAAAAACTTGGCGTCGTTCAGAAAAATGTCAGAAGAGATGTTCTCTTGAGATATAATTGAAAAGTTTGAAAATATTTTTTTTTTGAAAAAATCAGTAGCGTCCTAGACTTTTCCTTAGGAATAACCTGTGTTGTACCCATACGCGCGTCACTGGTGAGATCAAAATATTTATTTGTATTGATAATTATGCTCCTTTAGAAGTTCTCACCACACCAAAAATTTGACCTGAATATCTCAAGTGGTTTACGAAGAATTCAAATTTAACTGCATCTTTCGATTAAATTTTAACATTCTGTAAATCGGTAACGAAGTGTTTTCGGATTTATGACTTTAATTTTTTTCATGAACTGACTTCAATGATATTGCCGAGTCTTGTTTAAACACCCTGTATATCTAGGTATCTTGTGAACGAGTTAAAATAACTTCAAAGCAAACAAAGTAAAGAATATTTTCAAACATAGAAAATCCATTCTGAATCGAAAAGAGATTGTAAACAAAATGCACTTTGGGTTTCTTCAATTTCATATTCCTTCCGTATACTTTACTGCGATCTATTTCAGGTGTATAAAATGGTTGTTTACTATAGTTTCTTCAACACAATAATAAGTTTTTGTTATCCAATATCTGTAACGAAAAATGTGGAATTGTATAACGTGCTCAAGCGCATCGAGAAGTTTATGGCTACCGAAGAAATAAAGGAGGAAAATATGTACACTTTCGATTCAAATTCTTCCGAACGTGAAATAAAATTGGAGGATATATGTGCACGATGGTCAGGAACAAAAAAGAATGATTTTGAGGAGAAAGATAACATAGGACAGGAAAAATCTGCTTTGATGTTAGGAAGTGAAGGTATTTTTATTTGAAAAATTTTCATTGAGGGTTAGATACTATTTATAATTGGAATTTGGGAGGCTCTTACTCGGTTGAATTCCATTATCAATAACAAAAAAAAGTAAATTTTTAGAGGAATTTTACTGACTAATTGTGATTCGTAACGCGTTTTACTACACCGTAGCTTCTTCAGAAGAATGAATGTACAGAAATTATGACAACTATATATAGATACAATTGGGAATATAAATACAAATGTTCTTAAGTAATTAAAAGCTTATTGAGTTTCTTCTTCTCAAGTGGTTTTTGAAGACAGGTATATCCAATAAAAATAAGGAATAGATTGATCCCTGAAGAGATTCAATAGAGATGAAGGGCTTACATCGACTTGTTCATTCATTAGTCTACCTGGGTGTTCGTGTTTGTTGTTTTCTAGAGTATCCCAAAGATCTATTTTTCAATATTTATTATCTGTATGCAAAATGTCAAACAGTGGGTCGAAAGAGTGATTATTTTCTTGGAGATGATTCGCGTAATTTGAATCTGATTTATGTGAAAAACTGCGTTTAGATTCCGACATTGTAATATTGAAATTTCTATGTGTTTTGCCAATGTAGAAATTATCACAGTCATTGCAATTCAATTTATAAACGCCTAATTTATTATTCTTATCTGATTTGGTTTGATTCTTTTCATATATTTGTTAGTTTGGAAAGCTATGGTGAAATTATTTCTACTCTAGAATGATATCAGTTTTTCACTTGTAATGCCAACGTAGGTCAAGGTGTTCAATTTTTGTTTCAATTTATCGACAGGGTAAACCTCATTCAATGCGATTCTACTTAGTTTTTATTCAAAATATTATTATTTATTAACTATTTGTTTAATTAAATTTAGTTCTTTGTTGAAATTTTCCGGTGATAACGGAATGTTGATCAAGCAATGAATAAAACTATTGAATGCTGACATTTTGTGTTGATACGGATGACACGAGGAGTTATGTATTATAATATCTGTATGTGACGGCTTATGGTAGATTGCGATAACATGTTTTCCATTTTTATTCGACATTGATATGTCTAAGAAATTTATTGAATTATTGCTTTCTGTTTCGGTTGTGAATTCACTTTTTGGATGTAATGAATTTATATAATTTTCGAAAATTTTCAACTGTCTATCTTTTCCTGTGAAGCAAATAAAGATATCGTCTACATAGCGATACCAGTATAAACAATATTTACAAAGTCTTTACTAGTACAATATTTGTTATTGAAGTGGAAATAATTTTGATCAAACAAATTTGTAATAATGAAAATTATCTGATTTAATGATCGTATTGATATGATTCTTTTCTAAAAATTTTTAATTGAGTAGTACGTATTTTTCGGAGGAACGTTAGGAAATAAATTTTCAATATCGAAAGAAATGAGTTTGGAATTAGGTGGTATAATGGTATCTTTGATATTGGCATCTAGATCGTATGTATTTTTGACCGAAAATTCAGATTTTTTATCAGCAAGTCATTAGGAATTTTGAAAATTTGAAAAAGGATTTCACATTCACTAATTTGCCTATATATAATAAACTATTGAATTTCTTGTCTTGGTGTTCACCGATTGATATATATGTTGTAAAGCTAATTTTTGTTTCTTCTTATGTAGTATGCTGCTAACTGAATTTGCATCATAACCACTATTTATGCGATCTGTTTTATCAAATTCAATTCTTTGAAATAATTATCATTAGACATAGG
This sequence comes from Cryptolaemus montrouzieri, assembly GCA_013387265.2. Lineage (NCBI taxonomy): Eukaryota > Metazoa > Arthropoda > Insecta > Coleoptera > Coccinellidae > Cryptolaemus > Cryptolaemus montrouzieri. Next base: position 18,027,593 of record JABFTP020000185.1, read on the forward strand.
TGTGTTCAGGAGTCTATGTATATAGCTGTTAAATGCTGCAACTTTATGTTAGTAAGAATGTGCCGATTTTATATAGGTAAAACAGAAAAATTTTAATGTTAGAATCTCTGAACATAAACGCAGTTTCATCAATGGAAAAACCGATTCGAATTATTCAAATCATCAATTTAAAATCCTACATTCTGAGAAGAGGGTTATAAAACTCAACCTTCTGGAAGCACTTGAAATTAACAGATTTAGGAATTCACCGGAAATTCTTAATGATCAGGCAGACATAAATAACTCACCCTTATTAAATTTATTTCCTAAACATTAGTTCAAGTACGGATAGCTCTGAGTGGATAGCCCTTTAGTATATATAAAATTTTTATTAAGATATATTTGTAGTATTCATTCGCTTTGATGAAGATACTGTGTATCGAAACGCGTCGAGCATTTAATAATATGTTTTAGTAGAAATCATCGTTTACTTGTATTTGTGAAAATGGATTTCTATCACGTAGAAGCCTCGTCGATTGAATAACAGTTATAAACCCAAAATAATAAATAATATTTTGAATAAAAACAAAGTAGAATCGCATTGAATGAAGTTTACTCTGTCGATAAATAGAAATAAAATTCAACACCTTATCCTACGTTGGCATTACAAGTGAAAACTGATATCATTCTTGTGTAGAAATAATTTCACCATAGCCTTCCAACTTAAATATAGCTTAGGCAAATAAATTAAAAACAACGAAACCAAATCAGAAATCAATAAATCAGGTGTTTATAGATTGAATTGCAATGACTGTGATAATTTTACATTGGTAGAACACATAGAAATTTCAATATTAGAATATCGTAATATGAACGCAGTTTTTCAAATAAAAACAGAATCAAATTACGTGAATTATCTCCTAAAAAATAATCACTATTTCGACCCACAGTTTGAAATTTTGCATACAGATAATAAATATTGAAAAGTAGATCTTTGGGAAACTTTAGAACTCAACAAACACAAACACTCAGCTAGACTCATTAATGAACAAGTCGATGTAAGCCCTTCATCTCTATTGAATCTCTTCAGGCAGCAATCGATTCCTAAATTTTATTGAGTATACCTGTCATCAATACCCACTTAAGAAGTCGCCACTGAATAAGCTTTTAATTACTCAAGAACATTTAATTTATATTCCTTAATGTATCTATATATAGTTGTCATAATTTCTGTATATTCATTCGTCTGAAGAAGCTACGGTGTAGTGAAACGCGTTACGAATCACAATTATTCATTTGAATTGTGGAGGCCGTTACTTGATGTAGATCCATGATATAAATGAGATAAAAAACACAAGGTTTAACTTTAATCTACACTTTAATTGAAAAAATTCGACGACGTTTCGCTGACACAGCAGCTTTATCAAGAATGAAAAACAGATTGAAGAGTATGGTATCATAAACAAATCGTAGAACAAGTTGGATGAATAACAGGAAAATCCACACCGAGCCATTGTACAGTTAGTATAGAAGGTAATAAAAACTAATTAAACAAGTTAAGTAGGGGTGAGTAATTCACATCTACCTGTTCATTCAAAAGCTTGTCCGAATGTTTGTATCTATTTATTTCTAATGCTTCTAGGAGATCTAATTTTGAACTTTTGATTTTATATGTAATATGTCAAAGTTTTTATTGAATGAATGGTTTTCTTTTATTAGGTGGTTTGAATAATTTGAATCAGATTTATTTTTATCGAAGCTATGTTTATGTTCAGATGTTCTTATGCCGAAACTCCTATAGGTCCTACCGATATAAATTATATCACAAGAACCGCAATTGAGTTTATAGATTCCTGATTTACTTGATTTTTCAACACGAGATTTATTATTTTTAATATGTTTACCTAAGTTATTAGAAGTTTTGAAAGTTATATTAAGATTTTGTTTGACGAGAAAGAATTTAATATTTGTACTTGCAGAACCGCAGAATGTTAAACTGTTGAATATTTTATAGTCTTTATGAATAGGATATACTTCATTTATTGCTTTCTGATACAGTTTTTACGAATGATTAGATCTATCATATCCGGATTATATGATTCATATTCATAAAGTTTTATTGAATGAATGGTTTTCTTTTATTCAAACCACCTAATAAAAGAAAACCATTCATTCAATAAAAACTTTGACATATTATATATAAAATCAAAAGTTCAAAATCAGATCTCCTAGAAGCATTAGAAATAAATAGATACAAACATTCGGACAAGCTTTTGAATGAACAGGTAGATGTGAATTATTCACCCTACTTAACTTGTTTAATTAGTTTTATTACCTTTCATACTAACTGTACAATGGCTCGGTGTGGATTTTCCTGTTATTCATCCAACTTGTTCTACGATTTGTTTATAATACCATACTCTTCATTCTGTTTTTCATTCTTGATAAAGCTGCTGTGTCAGCGAAACGTCGTCGAATTTTTTCAAATAAAGTGTAGATTAAATTTAATCCTTGTGTTTTTTATCTCATTTACACAATTATTCAGTAAAATTACTAAAAAATAATACTTTCGTTTGTTTCATAGACTATAAGCATCAACAAGGATGACATTTTTCTGTCACTGTATAATATTGAATACTTTTACAGAAAATGCAAAAATTATGAAGTTCTTAAGAACGTAAATCTCAAAGTAAAAGACAACGAATTTTTGGGAGTAGTTGGACCAGTTGGTAGTGGAAAGTCATCTCTACTATATACAATCTTAGGTGAGTTATAGAGTATACTCAAATTCGGCACAAGCGATCTGATGATGCATAAATATCATTCAGAGTCAGACCCATCTGACCCAGGCGCCTGGTATAAGGATTTGGAAATAGTCCATCTCGGCCACAAGTAAATTTCAGGCGCATAATATATACGTCCATCTCGGCCCATATCCTTCACTTTTTCATGATTATCATTCAAAACCAAATGTAGTGCTCTGAATGAAAAACACGTCTAAGAATATAAATAATATTGATTGATTCTTATACTCTTTTTAAAAATTTTAAATGTTACAATACAATCTTACAAAAGCACTGAAATGATTCGAAACAATATTAATTTAATCGATATTCGATAAAGCCTTATTTTTATAAACTTCTATTTTTATTTCATGAAAGCATGTTTTTTTTCGAATTGAAAATAATGGATGAGTGAGAATGGAATGATGCACATGCATCTGTAATTTAATTCAGAGCAGCGGATGCATCTGCTGAAGGTGGAAATTTAGGAGAAATCGTTGAATAATTTCAAAAGAACTAATCCAAGAACTACTCTAGCCTTTCATCTTGTAACTTGATCTTGTACATATTGAAAGAATAATAATCTTCCACTCCCTTGGACTTCAAAATATCGAAGCCATTTGCGCTTTTCTGAGGATTTTTCCTCATACTTTGGGGTTAAACCGAATCTTTGAAGTAGTATCAGTATATAGTTTGACGTACCAAACATTTAACGAGGCATGAAAATGAAAATTTCGAAACCAATCACTACTTCTGCTGGATATAATATACTATTCAATCTTGAACATCACTTTTTGATTATTGATAAGCACTATTCATATGTGGCAGTTGATTTGTCTTCTAAAAGGCAAGAAACCAACTGATTGTAATAATTCTGTTTAAAAATATGCAGTCCATATAAATAATTTTTGAATCACATAAACATTCGAGGGTCTGAATACGCTGAAAATTACTAAATTCTCTGAAACATCATTGATCAATACAAATTTATCGCGATTGTTGGTTTTCTGCTTGAATTTATCCAGAGCTTCATGAACATTTTGGATACAATTTGGTAAAGTTAATATCAGTTCACTTTCAATTAATTGTACAATAGAAAAGTTTCTATATCAACAGAAGCGCTGTTTTATTGCATACACGTTGATACAGAGCTGTCTGCAAAAAACTAGGTCCTAATGGTTTGCGAATCTTGAAAATTGTGGGACAGAGAGATCCGAGGTAAGTTTACCGTGTAATAATAAAGGACCAAACATTGCAGTCGACCGAAATGAGACACCGATTATAGGAAAGTGCGCATGCTCAGTGTTTGTTTATACGACAGAGAAGGACAACGATACTCTAGAAAACAGTGTGCGTTAATTTGGACTAGCTTATAGACTTTAAGTCGTATGATATTAAATTTCATCGAGAACACGTGTTCTTGTTTCGAACCAAGCGGTTTTTTTGAGACATCAAACACCTTCGAAGAACCAGGAGATTGTCAAACTGAAAGAAAATGAGAAAGAATCTTATGAATCATAGGAATTCGAAAGTCTAAGATATACTTCGGATGAATAGGATATTGAATGAAAAATATTTATAAGAATTTATTTTTCATTATTATCATTTGTATTCATGCTGTTCTGTGATAAAATTTTTAAATAAAATACGAGATCTTCAGTCATTCGGTTTTGTTATTTTTCAATTTGAATTTTCGGTTGTCTCCTTTGTTACTCTTATATTTTTCCAGAGCAAAAAAATTAAGTAAGCGAATGATATTAACATTTGAATTTGGGAAGCTTTTACTTGGTAAAATTCCATTATCAATAATGAAAAACAAGTACTGTGTTTTAAGGAATTTTACTCAATAATTGCGATTCGTAACGCGTTCCACTACAACGTAGCATCTTCAGACGAATGAATGTACAGAAAATATAAATATAAATGTTCTCGAGTAATTAAAAGCTTATTGGGTTGCTTCTTCTTAAGTGGTTATTTATGACAGGTATATCCAATAAAATTAAGGAATAGATTGCTCCTCGAAGAAATTCAACTGTGGGTCGAAAGAGTGATTATTTTCTAAGAGATGATTCGCGTAATTTGAATCTGATTTTTCATTTGAAAAACTGCGTTTATATCAGATAATAATATTATATTATATTATTATAATATTAAAATTTCTTTGTGTTCTACCAATGTAGAAATTATCACAGTCATTGCAATTCAATCTATAAACACCTGATTCATTATTATTACCTTGTTTGGTTTTATTATATTTTATATATTTGCCTAAATTATTATTTGTTTGAAAGCTATGTTGAAATTATTGCTACCCAAGAATGATTTCAGGTTTTCGCTTGTAATGCCAACGTAGGTTAATGTGTTGAATTTTGTTTAAATTTATCGACAGGGTAAACTTCATTCAATGCGATTCTACTTTGTTTTTATTTAAACTATTATTTATTAGTTTGAGATTGTAACCATTATTTTTGGCTATTTGTTTAATCAAATTTAATTCTTTGTTGAAATTTTCTGGTGATAACGGGATGTTAGTCAATCTATGGATAAAACTATTTAATGCTGACATTTTATGTTGATATGGATGACACGACGAGTTATGTATTATAACATTTGTATGTGACGGCTTATGGTAAATTGCGAAAACATGTTTTCCATTTTCATTCGAAATTGGTACGTCTAAGAAATTTATCGAATTATTGCTTTCTACTTCGGTTGTGAATCCAATTTTTGTATGTAATGAATTTATATGATTTTCGGAAATTTTTAACTGTCTATCTGTTCCTGTGAAGCAAATAATGATATCGTCTACATAGCGATACCAGTACATACAATATCTTCAATAGTATAATATTTGTTATTGAAATGCAAATAATTTTGATCTAAATAAATTTGTAATAATGGAAGAATATCTGATTTAATGATACTATTGACATGATTATTTTCTAATAATTCTTCAACTAAGTAATACGTATCTTTCGGAGGAATGATGGGAAATAGATTCTTAACATCGAAAGAAATGAGTTTGGAATTAGGTGGTATAATGGTATCTTTGATATTGGCAATTAGTTCGTATTAATTTTGACCGAAAATTTAGATTTAAAATTGCAATGTTGTATTAGCAAGTCGTTCAGGAATTTTGAAAGTTTGAAAGTGGTTACAATCCCAAACTAATAATTAATATTTTAAATAAAAACAAAGTAGAATCGCATTGAATGAAGTTTACCCTGTCTATAGATCGAAACATAAATTCAACACCTTAACCTACGTTGGCATTACAAGTAAGAAACTGAAATCCTTCTTGAGTAGCAATAATTTCAACATAGCTTTCCAAAATAATAACAATCAAGGCAAATATATAAAAATAATAAAACCAAACCAGGTAAAAACAATGAATCAGGTGTTTATAGATTGAATTACTATGACTGTGATAATTTCTACATTGGTAGAACACATAGAAAGTTTAGTATTAGAATATCGGAACATAAACGCAGTTTTTCAAATAAAAATCAGATTCAAATTACGCGAATCATCTCTTAGATAATAATCACTCTTTCGACCCACAGTTTGAAATTTTGCATACAGGTAATAAATATTGGAAGGTAGATCTTTTGGAAACTTTAGAAATCAATAGATACAAACACTCAAGTAGACTCATCAATGAACAAGTTGATTTACGCCCTTCACCTCTATTGAATCTCTTCGGGGAGCAATCCATTCCTTAATTTTATTGGATATACCTGTCATAAATAACCACTTAAGAAGAAGCAACCCAATAAGCTTTTAATTACTCAAGAACATTTATATTTATATTTTCTGTACATGCATTCGTCTGAAGAAGCTAGTGAAACATGTTACGTATATATATCAACATTAGATTAATCAACCTCACAACGACAAAGAAGCTTCCAACAAATGGTTGATGAAAGGAGAATTATTTGCGGAAGGAGAATGATTCCTTATGGTCATTCAAGACCACGGCATCGTTACGAACAACTACAAAGAATTTATAATTAAGGTCGGAACATTACAAACAGATAAGTGCTGAAAATGCTGTATAAGAACGGAGACTATACAGCATATTACGTCCGGATGCGAACAACTGGCCAATACGGACTATCCTTACAGGTATAATCAAGTATGCAACATTATCCACCAGAAAGTTGCACACAAATACGGACTTCTGAATGCCTCCCAGCCATATTACAAGAAAATGACTCTATGAGATTATACTACGATAGGCCTGGTATCACTGACAGAATGATGACCAATAATAGGCAGGACATAGTGGTGTATGATAAGAGAGCCAGAACAGCAATGCTGGTGGATATCAACGTGCTGAACAAGTTCCAGGAGAAAAAGTCCAAATACACAGACCTTGCTATTGAGATCAAGTAGATGTGACACCTCGATAAAATAGATATTGTTCCTGTAATCGTATCCTCGACTGGGTTAATACCCAAAACATTGCATGATAGCCTTAAGAAATTAGAATTGCATAGGAATACCTATATAGAAATACAAAAAGCTGTAATTATTGATACATGTAGGATAGCTAGGAAATGTATGTCCAGTATATGGTAATCGAGCCTATTTTCTTTGATTGCTGAATCTGGGAAAAGTAAATTATATCCAGCTGACAGCTGATATAGTGCATAAGTCCACGATAATAATAATAATAGTTTGTTTATTCTCACAATGGCAAAAAAATTACATCGAGAAAATATAGCACATCGATATTGACAAACAAGATAGTTCTCAGGACATAACAGTATAAATTAATGAACAAAATAAATGCGAGAAATAAACTCTACCACCTCGAAGGTAATACTGTGTAATACAACTATGAAAAGAAATATTATCTCGTATGAGGGTAGTTTTTGAAAAAAACATAATTTAATTTAATTTTAAAATTCTTCCTAAATAAATAAAATGAAAACATTATACCTGTTTTTTCTATCTGCTATAATTAAGACCATTACGAATGATTTCAGGTGTGAATGTTGGAGTTTTTTATGTCTACAGCCTGATTGACGAATGCTCGTGTCCTACTTAAAAGCCAATCGTCAATCAGCTTCGAAAATTTTGATTGAATTTTGGAATCCTTTGTGAAAAATGGCAAAATATTGTATGTTTTCGGCACCAGGAAGTTGAAAGTTTTTTGACCCACCGTCTTATTTGCACCAGGCACCCTCAAAAGTTTACCTTATTTTTATTTTGCAACCGAAGTCCTAATTGCTCCGAAATAATTTTCACAGTTTACTGCAGTATCGCTGTCATTCTCTGTCGTATAAATACTGAGCATGCGCGCTTTCTTATATTGTGGATGCGACTGCAATGTGTGATCAATCATTGTTACACGACACACTAACCTCGGATCTCTCTTTCACAAAATGGAAGTTACTGGCATCGCCATTCCTATTCATACCCGGCTACGCAATAGTTCGTTCAGGTGAATTAATAGGCAACCCAACGGCCACCATTCTCCAAACTTTTCAACATATTTTACTCTTAAATTTTGACGAATAATTATTACAAAATATACTTTCAGGTGAAACCCACATAACCTCAGGACAAGCAATTATAAAAGGAACAATATCCTATGCTTCCCAAGAACCTTGGATATTCTCTGGAACTATCAGACAAAACATCATATTCAATCAGGCTTTCGACGAATCTAGATATCTTGAAGTCATACGAGTCTGTGGACTCGAAAGAGATTTGCAACTATTTCGACTATCTGATTTGACGCTTGTAGGTGAAAGAGGATCTTGCTTAAGTGGTGGCCAGAAAGCTCGAATCAATTTAGCCAGAGCTGTTTATAGAGATGCGGATATTTATCTTCTAGACGATCCACTTTCTCCCTTAGACGCGAATGTTTCCAAATATCTGGTGGAGGAATGCTTCAATAAATTCTTGGCAGGGAAATGTAGAATTTTGGTTACGCATCACATCAAGTATCTTGGAAATTGTTCTCACATTATGGCTTTGAACATAGTAAGTTATATTAGATCAAAATCTTTAATATTTCGTCAAATTTGTTCAATTTTCATGAAAACTTTATTACTTATTAAAAGGCATTATCTAGGATTTAAAATCATAGCAACAAAATGGGTTCCTTATTATTTGCACTAAACTCTTTATAAACATTTATGAACTCTACTAGAAAACAATACGAAAATTTCTAATGAAAGAACTTGTGTGATAATTCTTCATTATAATAAACCCGATGATATGATATGAGTTAAATAACAGATCACTGTTATCATGGTTTTGAACTTCTTGATCATCCGACAGTATGAAACTAATTATAGAATGCCATGAAATCAATAAATGAATGAATTGATCGTTATTTCGAAACGAGATAATTGGTACAAAATATTGAAACGGAGTTAATATTTGAATGCATCGAAAATTTGAGATCTACATAAATATAAAGAATGATCAATACCAGAAAAAGAGGGGTTATTTTGGATAACGTGGTTAGCTAATAACCAATAACTTATGATACTCCTGATTTATTCAAACTCTGTACAGGGTTCAATGATGTCAATTTATTTTGAGGTCAATATGTAATTGGGGATTTCAAGGGATGAATTTCTGGGATCTGTTAGTACATGAAATTGGATATATTTGGCTAATAGCTATACGTAATTGTCATTTTGTCAATGAATCAATAAAATCCCAATCCAAGCATAGTTTTATAAGTTTGAATTTCATTGTCAAGATTTTCTAAGGGAGGTTGATTATGTGTAATTGCTTTTGACTGCGTTCTCGAGCGCCTATTCTTCTATTTTGTCTTGAGCCCTCCTGATTCAAATTAGGCATAATTTGTTACATTGTGATTATGTATTCCGCATGCCATAATATGCCCATACACGAATGGAGTTTAATTCAATCTGCTTCAGATAATTCAATTATCAGCTTGTAGGTTTTCTCGGTAAAGAAAGTTATTGCTGTAATCCATTGATGCACCAATTCATGAGTAACTAGGTTACTTTTTTCTTGAATTTTCTCCTAATACTGAGATGTCCATTCAAAATGTCCTCTCGAGTCATCTCTATACTAGGCTGTTTCCTCAATTAACCTATATAGTTTCGGTTTTCTTGTCTCATTTTTGATCAAGTTCTATTCAAGTTGTCTTGATAATATGTTTTCCTTGAACGATTGCTCTGAACCTTAACTTTGGATAACAATCATGTAAAATCTGGCGGAATAACATAACAAATATATTTTCATTCAAACTCATGTTGTGGGTATGAATTAAAGGGTTTTACTGAGAAGAATGAGAAAAATGATTTGATGACGATTTAAAAATCAAGCTGCTTGACTTGACTTGCCTTGAAAACAAGTCAAGCTCAAGTCAAGATTTTTTCCTCACAGAAGCTTGAAAATTCAAGCTTCCTAAATTGCAAAACTCTACAGCAATTTCTCATGAGTTTATTATGAGGTAACTGAACTACAAAAATTTATTACGTAATAAAATAACACTCTGCTAGCGGCAAAAAGACGGCTTTATCGAAGGAACGCGAGGTACTTGTCAAAGAATAGCCGCGTTTTTATTCTTACCGCATTTATAGAAATTTCGGGCGACTTTCGTTCACGCCGATATGAATGTTACGCCTGCAGGAATTGGAGTCATTCTGAATTGTAATTTGAAGGCAAAACTACGTCAATAGAAAGTTCATAATTGAAAAGTACAAAATAAGTGAAGCGAAGAAATCTAAAACGTATCATTTTAATAACAATTTTTGTCTTATTTGTCGTGCGTCAGTCGGAATACCGTGGTAACTTAGAGAGGCATCATAAAACGGCGCATAAAAAGTATGAAAAGGATTTTCCGCCACAGAGTAATTTAGGAAACCGAAAAGTACGTGATCTGATATGTTGTTCGAAAAAAGAACAAACCATGTTCACATGACCAGCCAAACAATCCAAAGCTGCTACGATCGCGTCATTTAAAATATCTCATATATTGGCGAAACACAAGAAACCATTCGAAGATGGATCGGTTGTGAAGGAAGCATTTATTGAAGCGGGTGAGACTTTATTTGGAGATTTTAAAAATAAAACAGAAATCATGTCTGCTATTAGAGAACTTCAGTTATGAGTCAGGACATGGCAGATGAACTAAAACATGATATCATGAAATGTACACACTTTTCTTTACAGTGCGACGAATTTTTGACAATCATTCCACTCAAGGGAAAGACCCGTGGCGGAGATATATATGACGTTTTTTTCAATTTTGTAGAAAACAACAAGCTGCCAATATATAAATTAGTGTGCATTACAACCGATTGGAGCTCCAGCAATGACTGGCAACAAAAACGGTTTCGTGGTATTGTGTCGAGCTAGTGAAGATTCCCCTTCATTTTTTTCATTCCATTGCATTTTACATCAACAAGTTCTGTGTTCAAAAGTTTTAAACGCGGAGGAAATTATGGGCATTGCAACAAAAATTGTGAATTCCATCCGTGCACGAAGCTTGCAACGGCGACTCTTTAAGTTACAGTTGGAAGATAGGGAGTCAGCTGAACACACTGATTTAGTTCTTCACACGGACGTCAGGTGGTTGAGTTGCGGAAAATTCCTAGAAAGTTTTCGAGACTTATTGTCATAAAATAACAGCTTTTCTAGACGAAAGAGGTGATGACACTCAGATGTTGAAAAACGAAAAATGCCTGACTGATTTGGCGTTTTTGACTGACATTACAATGCACTTAAACACCATTAACTTGGAGCTTCCAGGTGAACGCATTCAAAAGTAAATCGCAGCTTATGAAAGATCAACTGGAAAGAAAGGTCCTGAAATATTTCCTGTCTTTGAAAGCATATACCTCTCACTTGAATTATGACACGTATGAGGCTGAATTATCAAATAATTTAGGTCAACTCGAAATGAGTTTTTAGCATTTCAGAAAATTGGAAAATACAGCAGCATTTGTGAGTTATACTTTTTCATGTAGAACATTGAGGAATTATCTACTAAAATAGCCAGTCATTTAAATATGAACATGTTTTGTTGAAAATGATTTGGTGCAGATTATATCAGATATACATCTCAAAGCTACAGCATCTGATACAAATTTCTGGTGTTTTATATCCGAATCTAAGGCAAACCGCCTTTTAACTGACGTCAATGTTTGGGTCAACTTACTTGCTTGCGATTAGCATTCAGTGGTTACGTACTATCTCACAAAGAGTATGCTGAGGACATACAGTGCCACGCTTCAATATCCAAAGTCACTCCTTAGTTTAGGTTTAACACCATATGTAACTCTTTTGTTTAGTAAAAACTAATAAACTCGCAATTTTGAATACCTATGAATTTTTTCATGGATATTATAGAGGAGAACCTAACTAAACTTAACCGAAACCTTGACTAAAATAATGTATATTATGCGGAAAGCTATTATCTGTATATGCTACTGTACACTCTACCTAGGTAGGTAGGTAAGTAGGGTGTATCGTGTATGTAAAACAACCCTGCATCACACATACTTGGAACTTCTCAGAGTCGATCGGAAGTATTCTAAAAATATTAAGGTAGATCCGCAGTAGTTCAAGTTTAAGCCCTGCTCTGAAGCATGAATCAGAACACAATCATATTCAATAAGTGCTAGAATTGCATTTTAAATAATACTGAATATTTTATCAGAGAACATTCAAATGAAACTCAACGTAAGAATCTGAAAAGAATACATGAATTTTATGAAAGAAACACAGATACAGAACGGTAACAAGAGAAACAAAAGAAATGCGTACATTGAAAATTATGTCGAAAGAAAAATTGAAAATTATAAGAATAAGCTAAACTTCTCCACTTTATCATATAGTTCGCTATTTTTGAACTAAGATATTTTTGTCTATATCTATATATATTTTTTAAATATCTATATATTATTTCAGTTTCGGGGATGTCCCTCGACTCCCCCTACTCTCGTTTCTCGGGGAATCACCGTTTAATCTCGAGTCTCACTTATTCTCTGAATGTCGCCAAATGTAGTGAACCTTGATCGATAGATTATTTCACTTACACTTCCGGCCGCTAAGTGACGATACTACATGAATTTCTATCAGTTTTCCATAAATTTGTATAAGGGCTATCAAGTTTTTACCGAATGATAAATCTTATTCATGAAATCTATTGTATATTGTAGGAGACATTAGTGATTTGTTGAATGATGTTCCATGGTAATCATGTCTGAAAGGAGAAACCGATTGAAACCAAAAAATGTGAAACTAGTATTTCTTAAACATAGACATTTGTAGAAATCCTTCTTCATTTTATAGACTTCGAAATTATTAACATATTCCATTCATTTTTCTTTTATAATCGTGTGTAATCTTCGTTATCTCTTTTTTATAAACCCTATCTTCACTATGTTTATGTTATGAATATAACAAATTCACACCATGCAAAAATTTCTGGTTTCATCAAATCGAACCGTTCGGAAAAAATCAAAATCGCCATTCTATATTCAATTCCATACTTGATTTAATGATCTTTGCTCACCGTATAGTCAGACCACCTGCTTGCAAGTACTTTACTTGATAAAAGTTCTTTGTATATTTAAAACCTTACATTATCCCATAGCTTCATAATATCTAGAGCTGCTGAAGACCGGCAGATATAAAGAAACCTATACGAAGTATCTTATACCGTATCGAGAAGTATCAATATCTATAAAAGGCGTATAACATATAAGGGTATTCCGAAATAAAATGTAAAATGTACGAAAATCTTTCAATTTATTTACTGATATTTCAGGGACATGTTGAATTCAATGGGTTATCATCTGAATTCAGTAGAAGTAATGAATACAATTGTGAAGCTGAAGAAAATGTGCGTTCAAATACGAACAATGGGGAAAAACCCGAAGAAGAACTGTATGCAGGTATAAAAATGACATTACAGGTTTGTGTATGTAGACATTACAGGTTTGTGTATTACAGATAGTCGTTTAATCTTGAATCAACTCTGTCCCCTTCTTTATTTTCAACTATTCCATGATTTTAGAAACTCAATTCTGAAATTTTCAACAGATGATTTTTCTGTAGCCAAATAAGTAGTCGATATTTTTAAGGATCCGAAATTCGAAATTTTCTTCTCAAACAGCTGTCATTTCATAAATATATTTTTTCAATTTTCTTCTTATGTCACGTCCTAGCTATGTTCCTTCCTAATAAGCTGCTTACTTTTTTTTCTCTATCTTTCAAAAATGCTGGATGGACATATCATGTACATAGTCAGCAAGAATTTCTGGAATAGAACGCTATTGAATGACTTATATTCTTTCTTTTCTTATCGTGATTTATTTTTTTATATCGTTTATAAATCTATCATTTTAATGCAGAATATAGAGCCTGGGATTTGTAACCCCTGCTAGTCGGAGAATTTGAGCAGAAAAATAGCCCTACTATCGAAAAAAAATTGGATTGATGTTCTCGATTTTTTACCAATTTTTAAATTTTCCATGATTGTCTTCTTCAACTCTACGTTACTCGCATGGTCAACGACCGAAGACCACGGTATTTTGAATGACATTCATTGGTGGACTATTTTTATTACGCGCGCCTATTTTACGATGGCTGTAGAAAACTTAAGTATTTAGTGAATCAGTATATCTTTGCAATGCTAGTGAATGGATTTTGAAGATATTTGCTTCTGAATATATGACTGGTCCACGATTGTAGACCACGCGAGTATTCACGTTTTACTTTGTGTTTCGTTTGTGTCAGTTCAGTTCAAATACGATTTCTTGGTACCTTGAATAGAAAGAAGTATGTCTGAACCCAAAAGACGAGGTGTATAGATCAGCAAAGATCCTGAGGTCTGGTTACAGTGGTTCAATAAACTTCCTTGTGATTTTGAAAATTCTTCTGATAAAAACGATGATGAGGAAGACCATAATGCAGAACAGGATGTTGTTGAGGAGAGCAGCCATGACACAGATTCAGAGCAGGATGTAATAGAGGATGAAGAACTTTTCAATGAAGAAAATGATTCCAGTTCAAGCCGTTTGTCCACTTAATACGTAGAAAAAGTCAAAATAAAAAAATGTAGAAAAACTTCACCCAGTTTCTAAATTCGAGTTCGTTGACATAATATTGTAAGACAACTCCCTGAAACGAAAGGTAATGCTCGTGATGCAACAACTGAAATCCAGTGCCTAAAATTGTTCGTAAACGATATAATCATTCGAATTATAATCTTTCTCTACTAGGGGATTCAATTGATTTCTTAAAATTATCTTTTTCTTCACATAGAGCAAGTCTTGCCAGAAAAATAAGAAGCATAGGGAGAACCTTCACTGTCACTTGTGTCAACTAGGTTATTTTCAACAGAGTTCATTGATAGAAGTAATAATAAAGTTCCTAACCGGCTCAGTGGCGTGGAGGTTAGGTGGCTCGACCTCTGCGCAGATTTATCTGGGTTCAATCCCCACAAATTCGGTGCTATTCTTCGGATTCTGGAAATCGCTTGAGCACCCATCTTTAGGAGGAGATGTAAAGGCGTTGGTTCTGTCTCACAAAGATAACTTTGATATAAAAGATCCTTTTGCTCGACACGAGAGGCTTTCGACCAAATTGTTAGTGAGCTGACAGAATTCCCCGGCGTGTCATTAACCGAAAGGTAGAAATAGAGCACGGTAAAAGATCAAAAAAAAAAAGGTTTCTTCTGCATTTTATATTTCCCAATTATCAGGAAAACTTTCTCGCTTTCATGAAAATATAGAGGCAGTGTTCCAAATGTTGGTGAACATTCGCTGAAGTCACTTGGGTTCAGATGTATACATTTTCAATATTCTCCAATTACTCAAAGTGAATCTCACCACTAGTTACAAAATTCCAGCAAAGTCATTCAAAATTTCAGGTTGTTGTGTATGTACGATTCCCAATTCATTTCAACTGTTCCTGATCATTATTTGACCAGAAATAAAGAGAGATTTCTAAGATTCCAAAGCATTCTTGAGAATATTGGTTTTTTGCAAGAACATCATATATTTTTTCATTTTATCCTATTTTTTTATGCGCGCTTCCCAGGAATAGGCGAAGCTGCTATATCACATGAGTGGGTATCTGGAAAGAATTGAGGTATCTGTTCATTCGCTTCTTGAAGAGGGCAAAATTGTAGGATGTTGTAAAGATGTTGGACGGAAACGAGTTCCTCAGCTCACCAGCCCTGTGAACGAAGGAATTCTTATAGAGAGAGGTTCGTAGGGTCGTTAAATGTACCGCTATATGATGTGAACTCCTTGCCAGCCTACTGTTGTAGCTAAACATTGGTTTTCCCGAAACAAAGTTTTTCAGCTCCTTAGTGCATCTTCCGTGTATCTGTAAAACAGAGAAAGGTCAGATACTTGTCTTCTGAGAGCCAGTGGTTGGAGATCACGGGTGATCTCCGGGTGGTCGATGAGGCGCACAGCTCGTTTTCTGCATACTATCCAACATCCACAACGAATGTTTGGGTGCAGATCCCCATACATAGGAACAATAATCCAAAGAAGGTTAAATCTGCTCCTTATATTGAAGTAACAGCTGAGATGACGTGAAGTATCGCTTGGCTCTGAAAAAAAACTTAGTTTAGTTGATGCCGCCTTAGCTACTGCTGATACATGCCCATGCCAGCAAAACCCGGAGTTGACCATTATTCCGAGAAGGTGCATTGAATATTTGGATGCATAAGTCTGCTTTCCCATATTTATAAGCTCTGGACGAACATTGTAACTAACAGATTAACCAAGAAGATGGACTCATATCCACCAGTTGAACTGGCGGGGTTCAGAAAGGGCTACGGGACCATAGATCACCTTCAAACTGTTAGAATAGTGAGAGAAAGAACTACCGAGTATAATATCCCTATACATCTTGCGTTCATCGACTATCACAAAGCATTCGACATACTCTAAACTGATCAAAAACATCTATAGAAATACCACTCTTCATTTTAAGATAGACGCTGATTTAACAACAGATAAAATACCTCTAGAAAAAGGTGTTCGGCAGTGCGATACCATTTCTCCCAAACACTAACACTGGAAAATATCTTTGAAGAGCTGAATTGGGAGGAAAAGGGGCTGAATATCGACGAAGTGTACCTGAGGCACTTGCGATTCGCTGATGACATTGTTTTGATTGGCTCCAACGAAGAAGAATTGAAATCGATGCTCACTGAGCTTAACAATCATTCAAAAAGAACAGGACTCAAAATAATTTCGAACAAAACGAAAATTATGAGTAATAGCAACATCAGAATCGATATCGACGACGTTATCTTGGAACCTGGGGACCATTATAACTATTTAAGCCACACAATAAAAATCGGAAAGGAAAATCAAACATCCGAAATAAAACGCCGAATGCACTTAGCATGGTCCGCTTTTAGGAACTTAGTTTCATTTTGAAGAACCGAAATATACCAATTTCTCTTAAAAGAAGAGTATACAATAGCTGTATAATCCCTGTGGCTACGTATGTACTGGAAACCATGTCCATATTGAGAAAAATGACGGACTAACTTAAAGTCACGCAGAGAGCTATGAAGAGAGCCTTGCTAGGGATATCGTTACGGGATAAAGTGCGAAACGATGGCATAAGAAACAACCAAACTAACAGATATCATGGAACGGGTGACGAGCCTTTAGTGGCAGTGGGTTGGACATGTCGCTAGACAGGGTGCAGTTAAATGGACACATAAAACAACATTCTGGATACCAAGAACAACGAAGAGAGTTGTAGGAAGACCCCAAAAAGGTGACTAGACGATGTGAAAGTCATAGCAGGAAAACAATGAATGAGAACTAGAGACAGAATTGCATGGAAGAAATAAGAAGGGGCCTTTATTTATTTTATTTATTTGGCACCAAGAATATATGCCATGTTGCCTCAAGAATTAAGAACAGCCTATATGTATAAGAATTTCAAGAGAAAAATGAGAAGATGGATACAACGAAGTGGCAGGCAAATCTTTTTTAATGTTATAAATCAGCTGCCTTAATCAGATATGTGACAATAAAATACCAAATTAGTGACTTTGATGCTGATAGTCTCTCTTCATACCGATAGTGACTTTTTATACCGATCGTGACCTTTATACCGACAGTGACTTAACATAGTGATTTTTCACACCGATAGTGACTTTCACACCGATGGTGACTTTCCCAACGATAGCGACATGTCAAGGGACATTGATAGTAACTTTCTTCGTGGTGACTATGAAATTTCAATGGTACTAATTAGAAATGTTAGTTTTGTTTTTGTTGTTTGCTTATATTTATTTTTTGTACTTATGGGAGAAATATATTGTTTATTTAAGTTCAATTCACGTACAGACATTATGTAATGTCTCTGTGATTAAACGTTTATTCAGACTTATAATAGTTATTAGGTAAGAAATTCATATTATTTGTTATACATTCTTCAAATCTGAATAAACTATATTATTATTTATTATCGTGGACTTATGCACTATCTCAGCTAGTAGCTGGATATAATTTACCTTTCCCAGATTTAGCAATCAAAGGGAATAGGCTCGATTACAATATACTTGACAGAAATTTCCTAACTATCCTACATGTATTAAGAATTACAGCTTTTTGCATTTCTATATAGGTATTCTTATGCAATTCTAATTTCTTAAGGCTATCATGCAAAGTTTTGGGTATTAAACCAGTCGAGGATACGATGACAGGAACAATATCTATTTTGTCGAGGTGCCACATCTGCTTGATCTCAATAGCAAGGTCTGTGTATTTGGACTTTTTCTCCTGGAACTTATTCAGCACGTTGTTATTATTTGGTATGGCGACATCCACCAGCATTGCTGTTTTGACTCTCCTATCATACACCACTATGTCCGGCCTATTATTCGTCACCATTCTGTCAGTGATAATAGGCCTATCGTAGTATAATCTGATAGAGTCATTTTCCAATACGGGCGCCGGTCGATACTTGTAATATGGCTGGAATGTATTCAGAAGTCCGTACTTGTGTGCAAGTTTCTGATGGATAATGTTGCACACTTGATTATGCCTGTGAAGATAGTCTGTATTGGCCAGTTGTTCGCATCCGGACGTAATATGCTGTATCGTCTCCGATCTTATATGGCATTTTCTGCACCTATCTGTTTGTAATGTTCCGTCCTTCATAATAAATTTTTGTAGTTGTTTGTAGCGATCACTTGGTCTTGGATGGCCATAAGGAATCCCTCTGTTTCCGCGAATAATTCTCCTTTCATCAACCATTTATTGGAGGCTTCTTTGTCGATGTGTGGTTGATTAATCTCATGGTGATGTCGTCCATGCAATTCCTTTCTTGACCATTGCTCTTGTTTTTCAGTATCTGATAGGAATGGTAGTTTCAGCAGCTCATCTCTGGTAGCAAGATTTAGAGGTGTATATCCCTTATCAGCCAACGATACCACTCTATGTAGGTCAGAAGTGAGAGCTTTTGCTGAGAAGAATTCTCTGAGATTTCTTATCTGTTCAGTGTGTAAATTGACAACATCTATTAATCCGCGTCCTCCTTCTTTCCGCTTCAAAGTTGTTCGTATCAGAGACGATTTTGGATGATGATTGTTGTACTTTGTCAGCATCGTTCGGGTCTGCCTTTGAATATCATCTAGCTCCGTCTTAGTCCATCTGATTATTCCAAATGAGTAAAGCAACACTGGAATGGCGTAGGTGTTAATTGCCTTGACTAGATTCCCCGAGTTCAACATCGATTTCAGCACAGACTTCAGACGCTGACTGTATTCTGAACGAATCTTCTCCTTTGATTGTTTTTGGTCTAACAATCTGGCTTGTTGGTATCCCAGATATTTGTATGTTTCGCCATCTCTCATGCACTGTATAATGTCACCGTTTGGAAGTTGTGTTTCACCATCTATGACTTTCCCTCTTTGAATGGTCAGGGTCTTACATTTTTCAATCCCGAATTTCATATGAACATCTGCCGAGAACTCACTGATAGTTTTCAGCAAATCATCCAATTGCTTCTTGTTCGAAGCATATAATTTGATGTCATCCATATACAGCAGGTGGGAGATTGTATGATAATTCCTTTCTGCTTTTATCCTAAATCCGTATCCAGTTCTATCGAGCATTGAGGACAATGGGTTCATTGCCAAACAGAACCATAGTGGACTCAAAGAGTCTCCTTGAAAAATTCCACGACGTATGGGTATCTCGTCGGTTTTAATTGATTTATTGTTCATGTTGACCTGCAGAGACGTGCGCCAGTGTGTCATTGTTGTCTTCAAGAACTCTACCAGGGCTGGGTGAATTTTGTATATCTGCAATACTTCAACAAGCCAAGAATGGGCGGTACTATCGAATGCTTTCAGATAATCGAGAAAAGCCGAATGAACATTGCGATGCCCTACGTGTGCCTGTTTCATTATTACAGAATCGATGATGAGTTGTTCCTTGCACCTGTGGTGTTTCTTTCTGCATCCTTTCTGCTCCTCTGCTAATATATTGTTGTCGTCAAGGTGTTGGTATATTCGATTGGATATGCATGAAGTGAGTATTTTGTAGAGTGTTGGCAGGCAAGTGATTGGCCTATATTGAGACGGATCCTGTGTTCTATCGCTCTTAGGTAGCATATATGTTAAGCCTTGCGTTAGGAAAGTGGGTGTTTTCTTGGGATGTTGAAGAACATACGTGAGCTGTTTTGCTAGGGCTCCATGGAGCTTATCAAACTTCTTGTACCAGTAGTTGTGGATATTATCTATACCAGTGGCCTTCCAATTGTTGGTCGCTCCAATTACTGCTGTAATTTCTCCTCCGTTATTCCATCGAAGTCCATATGTCTGATATCGAGGCGTTCTTTTCATTCGTGATCCATTCCGCATCTCTATTGTGTTCTTTGGGGTTCGACCATATTGATGACCAATAGTCGGTCAAGCACTGTGCGTCAGGTACTTCTCTGTTATTGTTGGTCGCAGTTTTGTTATTTCCCTTATGAAAATTGGCAGCGTTTTGGAGGAACCTTTGGTTTTGGTGTTTCCTTTCAGTACACTTGACGTATCTTGAAAGCCTCTTTGCTTTTGCTTGGAGTTTCTGTTTCAAAGTGTCCATATACACGTCGATGTGTTGTTTGTGATCAGGGTGTTTTGTGTTCGTACCAATTTTCCTATAAATTTTGCGTATATGTGATTTCAAGCGCCTTGAGGGTTTTCTGTTACTCAGGAATTCTGTGAGGCGACCGATTTCTGCTCTAATATTATCAATATCCTTCTCCAGTCGTTTTTGCCATGGTGGTTTTCTGACGCTTTTTGGCTCAGCTTGAATCAGAGTTGTGGAGATTTGTTGTTTGTGAAGTCGAAGAACCGCTACTGCTCCACAGTAAATCAAAGTGTGAATCTTTTCCAAGGTGTTCTGGTCGGTATATTCTTCAAACATTGAGTTTACACTTGCTAGGATAATATTGGTGTTCTTGTTCGTCTTGAGTTTGGGCAGTTTAGGTCTTTTAGTTGGGTTACTACCACTGAATTCAGTTATTGCTCTGTTGAGTTCTGATCTTGCTAAATACGTATATTCGTTCTGCTGATTCGGCTCAAGAGGGCGTTCCATGTTAATATTCGTTTCCGTGGCTTCGATGTTATCTGTAACACTTTCATTGACTCCAGCAGGTATACCGTTATGAGTATCATTTTCGCTTCTGAGTTCCATTATGACCTCTTCTCGTAAGCTTTGCAGCGTTTCTGAAGAAAGTAGCCTGTTTTTAACGATTGTTCTTCGTTGATCCGAAATTCTCTGCTCGGATATGTGCTGTAATTTGGGATATTTTTCTATGAACGCAAGATGTAACGCGTATCTGTATGCTGTCATTTCCGATTCCAAGTTTGTAATCTTGTAATAGGAACGCATAATGAAGGTATTCATTTCTGGAGTCCACTTCATGCGTTTCCTAGGGAGTCCGGCTCTCGTGGTCGTAGGCATAATGGCTTGCGCCGCCGTTGAAACATCAAGAGTCGGTTGAGAGGTGTTGATGTTATTTCCCACTCGGTTTTGTGTTGCAGTATCCCTACTCGATATCACGCTGCTTCCGTCGCTAACCGAGGGAGACTGTGACTCACTTTCCGAACAAGACCCTCTTCCTAAATCTTGAACGCGACAAGAGGTTATGGTGGTACAATGTCGATTCACCCGTTTATTCCTTAGATTGTACATCATTGGATAGGTTGCATTTTATACCTACTGCCAGGTTCAGCTTGGGTACCTCTGATATCGAGGCGGTTCGCTAAGCCCGTACTCAGAAACAATGTTCCTGAGCCCCTGAGGCTTATTATTATTATTATTATTATTCTTATTCAACATTGGATGAATGAAGGCTAAAAGAAGAAAAGATATCGTGCATTTATACCTACTGCCAGGTTCAGCTTGGGTACCTCGGTTCGCTAAGCCCGTACTCAGAAACAATGTTCCTGAGCCCCTGAGGTATTATTATTATTTATTATGGACTTATGCACTATCTCAGCTAGTAGCTGATATAATTTACCTTTCCCAGATTTAGCAATCAAAGGGAATAGGCTCGATTACAATATACTTGACATAAAAACTATCCTCAAGAATTACAGCTTTTGCATTTCTATATAGGTATTCTTATGTTGCTATCATGCAAAGTTTTGGGTATTAAACCAGTCGAGGATGAGTCCGGCCTATTATTCGTCACCATTCTGTCAGTGATAATAGGCCTATCGTAGTATAATCTGATAGAGTCATTTTCCAATACGGGCGCCGGTTGATACTTGTAATATGGCTGGAATGTATTCAGGGAACTAGAGACACAAATGCCTGTGAAGATAGTCTGTATTGGCCAGTTGTTCGCATCCGGACAATCGTCTCCGATCTTATATGGCATTTTCTGCACCTATCTGTTTGTAATTGGAGGCTTCTTTGTCGATGTGTGAATTCCTTTCTTGAAGGATACCACTAAAGAAGTTCAGCTTGGGTACTTTGTCAGCTCGGGTTCTTTGAATATCATCTGGCCCGTATCAGAATTGCCTTGACAGATGTGGAGAATCTAAATCCGTATTATTATTATTATTATTATTATTATTATTATTCAACATTGGATGAATGAAGGCTAAAGAAAAGATATGTCATGTAAAGGGTGTTCGTTTAGTTAATTTTTTTAGTTCGGCCCTGAAATTTGATTTTCGTGTATAGACAGTATTGTTGATAACAGCTATTTCATTTGTGGTACGAAATATCGAGGAAATCGATCGTTGCGTTCAAGCGTTATTGCGATTAGGAATTTCGAGACACATCCAATAAACAGCCTGTATATCTAAAACGAATAACTCTACCTTGTATTCAAAGTGCCGATTTGAACTCTAACCACAGTTAAGCTATGTACGATAACTCATGAATGACCCGGTATATTTGTCTGTAGTACTAAAATAGTTTTATTCCAGTTTGAAATAAACATTTCAGAAACCTGATTCACCAAAGAAAGATGTAGGAGAAAAATCACCCTCCATACCTCAACGTAAAAAATCATACCTGATAGAATACTTCAGAAATGGATGCGGGTTCAAATACGCGCTTTTGGTAGCTCTGTTGTTTGTTATATGTCAAATGATAGATTCTTGCGTTTTCCTTTTTGTGGGGTACTGGTCTCATTTAATTGAATGGAAGAAAGATGCAAGTGGGGAAACTCAAAGTGGTTGTTTAATTCTTGGAGGACTCATTTTTTCACTTGGAATATTTTCGTTACTGAAAGGAACATTTTATGGACGAATGGTAACTAAGATCTCTAAAACATTACATGAACTCATGCTTGAAAAAGTTATTGGCGGAGAAATGAAATTTTTCTATCAAACTACGAGTGGGCAAATTCTTAGTAGATTTTCGAAGGATCTTGGCGTTGTAGATGAATTGCTTCCAAGATCACTGTTGGAAACAGCAACTGTGAGTGCGATATAGCAATCAAAAGAACATGTATAACCAATTTTCTTGTTTCAGCAATGTCTCGGACTATCATCCAGACTCTTGATTGTAATCTATATGAATCCCTATATGGTTTTTGTGGTAATAATATTCCTTCTTCTCATTCCCTTTTTGGTAAGAAGATTTCAAAATACGGCTAGAAATCTAGGACGGTTAGAAGCATCATGTAAGTCACTTTCCTCTTCTGGAGCTGAATTAAGGTTAAGTTAAGTTTGAACTAAGATTATCCAAAAAGTATTCAACCCACCTCCATAAGTATATTTAGTATACCATCTCCTGATGATGGCACCTAAGTTCACGAAATGCACGTCGAGGTTTTTAATTGATGTTTTGATCGAGTGATGTTTTAAGTGTCATACATAGCCAAAGATTTCCTTCCCAAAAAATATAAGAAAGACAATGATGAATTGGCAAATATAATACCCTATATTCTTCCAAAAGTAGTGGCCTGAACCGTTAATGTTAATCAAACACACTGGGCATATACTCGTGCTCTTCAATTGAAATGAAATTATATCTCTGCAGAATATTTAGCGTGAACAAGACATTTGAAATAATTCTGTGTTGATACTTTTAGATGAATCCTTGACTTTCCAAATCTCTATAATTGGATGTTAAAATGAAAATCATGAATTTTAATAAAATAAATAACTTGTTTCAGTAATGGGACCCATTTTAACTCATGTCAGTGCTACTATCGAAGGTTTAACTACCATAAGGTCTTCTGCAGCTGAAAATTTTATGATCAAAGAGTTCGACGCACACCAAGATCGCCTTTTGAGCAGTTGGTACATGTATTGCTGCGTTCTGAACGCCTTTTCTTTATTTATTGATTCAATGGCCTTTGTATTCATATCAGCTGTAATCATAAGTTGTTTCCTGATGCGAGATTGTAATGAAGAAAAACTTTTTATAGATATACCATGAACAAAATTCTTATTTTAGTTATTGGTTTGAATGGTGGTCAGATTGGATTATCGGTAACGCAGGCAATGGGTTTAGCTGCATTTCTTCAATTTGGTCTCGTACAGTATATTCAAACTGATAACTCAGTGATTGCTGTAGAACGTATTATTGACTACAATAAAATTCCTCAAGAACAGACCAAAAATAGAAACCAAGTTCAGAAGAATTGGCCTCAATTTGGAGGGATTACTTTCGAGAATGTTTGTGTGAAATATGAAGAAAATGCATCAACAATTCTTAAAAATTTAAGCTTCATCATACGGCCAACAGAAAAGGTATGCACTAAGCTTCTGATAGAATTGATAGAATGGAGTAGAATTGAAATCATTGAATATGTTCGGGAAGTATTGTTGTTTTGGGTCTCCCCCAGAAATACAGTACCACTTTTTATGATGTAAATATTCATTTTCAATGAAATAAAACTATATTATTCAGATTTTCACTATATTAACAAAACTATCACCGGTTTCACTACACTGTGGCTTCATCAGATACATACAAACTAATGAACAGAGTTATTCCTTATTTGTTTTCTTATTTCCTACTTAATATTACAGTCGGTACAAGTAAAAGGAACACCCATCGGAGTACCTTACTATATGAATTGAAAAGACCTACCTGAATTCTTACCTTTGTTAATCTCTAAAATTTCCAATAGATTGAGTTTTTGTCTATTATTATCATTGTGTAAAATTTTGAAATTATCATTAAAGTTATGGTTTCTTCGAGTAAGTGATTAGAATAATGGAAATCTGATTTATGATAATTAAAACTACGTTTGTGCTTGGATAATCTAACTTTGAAATTTCTGAAAGTTCTATCAATATAAATTTTATTACAATTCCCGCAAGACAGTTTGTAAACACCGGATTTATTACCTTTATCAATTTTATATTTCCAGTTTTCGATATGTCGGCCTGAAGAATTATCAGTTCGGAATGCTATTTTAAAATTATACTGCGAGAAGAATTATTTTAGTTTGAGACTAGGATTATCAATATAAGTTAAGCTTTTGTATTTTGTGTTAGAACTATTTATACTTGGTAAAACTTCTTGGATTGCTTTTTGAAATTTGTGGCGTGAAATCATGTTCACAATCATACTTGAAGTATAACCGTTATTGACTGCTATTTGTTTAATTATATTTAGTTCTTTTATAAAATTGTTTTGTGACATTGGGAATTATTGAGTCTGTGTACCATACTATTGTAAGCAGCTAATTTATGTGGATAAGAACGTGTAGATGAGCTGTGAATAGTAATATCTGTATGCGATGGCTTATGAAAATAGAAAAATCATGTTTGCCGTTAATTTTAGTAATAGTTGAATCTAGAGAGTGAATGGAGTTTTCTGTTTCTATCTCTAAAGTGAATTTAATATTATCGTGAATTTTGTTAATGAATGTTTTGAATAACTCTAATTGTCTGTTTATGCCAGTGAAACAACAAATTATATCATCGACGTAACTAAACCAATAAATGAAGTATTTGAATAACGGATGTTCTTGGATAGTTTTTCAATATTATTCATGAAAATCGCAGCTAGTAGAGGCTCAGAGGATTACCCATGCTTAAACCATTTTTACTATTATACAATACCCCATTGAAGTTAAAATTATTTTGTTCTAAACAAATTTCCAAAACGTGTAAGATTTTTGATTGAATTACCAGATTGACTTCATTAATTTGAAGGGCGTTGTTTATGAATTTCACTATATCACTAGGTGAAACTCTAGGAAAGAGATGTAATACATCCCATGGCATGATAATATAGTGAAAATCTGAATACCATAGTTTTATTTCATTGAAAATCTGTATATCGATTTTCATCAAGTAACCACCTCCTCAATCAAATTATGTAAATATTTAATTGAATTTCCTCAATTTGCACTTAACTCTTTTGTTAAAGAGAATTTATGCTATGAAGCAGGCTGTGGGTGATGAAGTGGGTGTGGCAGTATATTCCATATATAATCCGAAAATATAAAAGAACACTTATAACTGACTGAATCAACACTTATCCCAAATGTCATATTTTTGATATTCATTTGAATATCTTCCTCAATTCCAGATTGGCATAGTGGGCAGAACAGGCGCAGGTAAATCTTCTATCATAGCAACCCTATTCCAGATGACATCTGTATCAGGAACTATCAAAATAGACGGTCTAGAAATCAGCACAATTCCCATAGAGAAACTCCGTTCATCAATATCGATTATTCCACAAGATCCAGTACTATTTTCTGGAACGCTCAGATATAATTTAGATCCTTTTGACGAGTTTGATGATGTTAAACTGTATCAAGTTTTGCGAGAGGTTGATTATGGAAAGACAACGTCTGGAATATGCAATTTACGTGAACTTATTGGAAATCGTGGTTCTAATTTGAGCGTTGGTCAGAGGCAGTTGATAAATCTTGCTAGGGCGATTTTGAGGAGGAATAAGATTCTCGTATTGGACGAAGCTACATCGAATATAGACACTCTGTAAGTACATCTGAAGATGTTATAGGCAAATTAGAGACAGCAATGCTCTTCTCTTGACGGGAATATAAGCTATAGCAGAATAGCTTAAGAAGCACAAAGTTAAAAGAATAGTATGAAATAAATAGTTGTAGATTTTCAAATCAAATTTCGGGCTACCTAAGGGAAGCAGCAAACAAATACTCTCCAGTGGCTAGTCGTTTGTGATGCTATATTGGGAAAATCGTTCACTATCATGTCTCTATTTCTTTCAGCTTATGATCATCAACTCTGAATAAAGATTCCTTTTAATTTTTTCCATGTCTCTTTGATGAAGGCAGCTTGCATCCAATTAGTGCCTGCAATGCTATCTTTTTGGGGGTTTTCAAACACTTATTTCAGTTAGTCTCAGACGCAAGGTCATCATCTTGTGAGGCCATTGTTCTATATATTAACGTGTTACATGACTAGCTCTTCGACTTTTGATTTGGTATATTCCTCTGAGGATTTCTATGACACTCGTTCTTTTTCTGATGTCCTCGTTCCTCATTGTGTCCTCAAGAATAAATCAGTTCAGGAATCTGTCCACTGCTTCTTGAGTGACCTGGAGTAAGTATGCCAATTTACTAAATGCAGCCGAACTAAGTTATATTCTATCCACTATTTGAGAGCTTCGATTTCCTTCACATATCTTTACTTCGTGAGCTGTCTAGAGTACTTTGCGTGGCCCAAGTCTCCATAGTATCAAATGCCTTTCTGTAATGTCTGTATATGATCTAAGGTATCACATCCTCTGCAAAAACCCAGCTTGTTTGACTGGTTAATAGAATTACTCTTATTGTTGGCTCAGTTTTCTTTTTTGTGAAGTAAAATTAGTTCTATGTTATTCCATCTGTATGGGATTTCTTCTTCACTGATATATCTATTCAACATGAACCTGATACTTTCCAGTAGATCTCTCCTCTTATCTTGTGTATCTAGGCCGTGATTCGGTTCTATACTGGAATTTCATTACCTTTCATCTGATTGAATACTTCTCCCAATTTTCTGTTATCTATTTCAGGAATTTCTTTGGTTTTAAGATTGCGAACTATACAGATCTTTGTAAAAATCCTAGACAACTCGTATTATTTCTTTTCTACAATTGCCCATGTTCTTGACACTGTCAAGTAAAGAACAACATAAATCAAATGATAAGGCAATAAACGTTTTGAGAATTTGACAGTTCATTATATCTTGACTGTTCAGTGTTCATCTAGCTATCGTTAAGGCGGAAAGACCTAAGAGAACGCGAATAACTTAGTGAGCATCTGCTTACCCTCCAACAATTTTAGATTTATACAGCTTCACTGTCCATTGTACGATATATTCCCCAGGCACGTAGTTAAACCTTCCTAATTCTTCATTAGCTTCTTCAAGTTATCAGTCAACTAAGCTCGAGGGCGTCCAATTCTTTGATTGCATTGTGACGGTCATTCACCTCATCGTTGATTTAGTCGATTGTCTGTCGTTTTGATAATGTGATCATTCCAGCTTCATTGAATTGTGCCCAAACTCTATGCTATTTTCTTGCATTTGTTATTCGCTTCCAGAATTTCACTACCAACATACTTCTCTGGAGTGGACCGTTAAGTGAGTTGAAGTTTTTGAATCATTATTTGGTTTAACTGTGTTTTGTTCGTTAGCATCAATAATATATATTGTCCAAAGCTTGATTATTGTATGATGGAAACTTCTGAAGTTAGAACATTCCGCGGGTTTCGAACGCTCAATATGTCAGAGCAATGCTTCTGGTGAGAACAGATCGAACCATTTTGAAATCTCAATCATTCGGACAAGAATTTGTTCCCGTTCTCCTAAGCTGAATTACAACAATTTCGGAATTATATTTGTTATATATTTTGCTGTGATGATATTCTGTATGAGTACGATTCCTTCAGACTCAACTTGCAGTTCATCGAACAATTATTGTTAATTTTTTTCATCCAGAAAAAAGTACTCGGTAGGCGGCTCAGGTATTTTCCATCCACCTAACTTGTGGTTCTTCTGTAATCTAGCTTTTTGTCTGCAAGTGGTATGGAGATTGTTTAGACGATATTGTGCCGGCCTGCCTGACTCACTCCTGAGTTTTTTCTCCTCTACTTAATGGAGTCAATAAGTATTCTATGGTTGGATCACCATAACGTGTAACCAGTACATTTACTTTGTGTTAAGGCCCCCTGTCAACTCCGAAAGAAACTCAGCACTGTACAGGGATGACAGATATCAACGTTTTTTTTACTACGATCACGATCACGATCTGCCTATTTCAATCCACTGCTGGATGTAGGCTTTTCCCATATTGAACCATTTCTTTCTGCTAATAGCTTCTCTCATCCAAAGAAGACCCGCTGATTTTTTAATATCGTCTCTCCACCTTGTGTTTGGCCTGCCGATACTCCTATGCCCCACTCTTGGCCTTCATTCCATGAGCCTCTTGGTTCACCGATTGTCATTTCTTCGAGCTACGTGACCTGCCCATGACCACTTTAGTTGAGCTGCCCTCTCCATGACATCTGTCAGCTTGGTTTGTGCTCTTATCCAAGTATTTCTTATGCGATCTGATAGTTTAATATTCAATATTATTCTTACGTGGGTTCTTTGGGTTTTCGTCAATTTTTGGGCCAACTTCTTAGTAAGACACCTTGTTTCGGCTCCATATGTAAGCACAGAAAAAATGCATTGGTTGTAGAGGTTTTTCTTGAGGTTGTGGGGTATGTCTGATGTCAGGACATGTTTTAATTTGCCAAATGCCGCCCACGAAAGGGACACTCTTCGTGTAATCTCGTCAGTCATGTTGTCTTTTTTAGTAGTTAGTTTTTGTCGTATATGTAGTTTTCGACATTCTCTAATTGTTGACCTTCTACGTGGATTACGGGGTTATTGTTTGTGTAAGTCATTATCTTCGTCTTGCTGATGATCTTTTCTAGGCCAAAATTTTCTGAATGTTTGTTCAAGTCTAGAATCATATCTTGTTATTCTTGGCCGTTACTACTTATTAGTACAATATCGTCGGCAAAGTAGAAGTTCGCCATCAATGTTGATTCCTTTCTTATGATAATCCATTTCTCTAAAAATCTCGTTCAAAGCTGCAATAAATAGCCCCGGTGACACTGTATCTCCTTGTCGAACACCTCGTTTTATTGGAATGTCGTTGGTTTTATTCCATAACTGGACATGCATTATGGCGGAAGAATAGATGTTTTTTATCAGGTTCGTGTATCTGCTGTCCACTCTACATGCATTAAGAGAATGAAGGACTGCCCAAATTTCTATACTGTCAAAGGCCTTTTGGTAGTCTATAAAGGCTATATAAAGATCTAAATTATACTCATTGCACTTTTCTATTAGGTGTTTAATTGCATGAATATGATCCAGCGTACTGAACCCAGATCTAAATTCAGCTTGTTCACGGGGTTGCTGGAAATCTATTTTTCCCGTTAATCTTTTGGTAATTAATTTGGTGAATAATATATATAGCTGGGATAAAAGGCTTATTGGCCTATAATTACCAAGGTTTCTTATGTCGCCTTTTTTGTGGAGAAGAATTACTTCAGCCTCAAGTCATGCTTGGGGACTTCACTTTGATCCAAGCATTTGTTGAACAATATTACCAGTTCTTGTTTAAGGCGAGGACTTCCACATTTGAGCATTTCTGGAATTATCCCATCTGGTCCAGCTACCTTGGAATTTGCAAGATTATTCAGGGCTGAGTTTAATTCATTAACAGTAATTTCGGGAATATCCTCAGAACCGACATTACATATTTTTCTCTTTCCATCTTTCTTTTGCAGTGCGTTTGGTTGTAATTTGGAATCATATAATTCTTCATAAAAGCTTTCTATTAATTTGAGCATTTGATCTCTATTTGTAATGACCTTCCGGCTTTGTCTTTAAGTGATATCATTTCTCTTCTTCCTATACTAACATGTCTATTAAAAATTTTTGGGCCTTTGTTTTTCTCAATAGTTTCTTTTATGATCTTGGTATTAAATTTCCTAATGTCTTTTCTAATTTCTCTTCTTATTAATTTGTTCAGTTCAGCCCATTCGATTAAGTTCCTATCTTTGTCTGGTTTTAGTTTCCTTCTTTCTTCAAATAATTTCGCTCTTTCGTCACTTATTTTTCTTCGACTTCTTTTCGTCACTGTTGTTACCTCACTTGCGCTTTCTTTAATGATGTTGCTTAATTCATTTGCATGTGTATTTAAGTCGGTATGTCTTAGAGTTGGGGGTGCCTTATCAATATTTTCGTCTGTTTTCAATTGGTACTGTTCTTTTCTATTGATAAGAACTTCAGGGTCTACTCTCTTTTAGGGCTTCAACGTTAAATTTCTGTTATGTGTTTTTATTCTGACCTTTGCTAGTATCATTCTGTGGTCACTTCCCACATTTATCCTGCTGACTGTAGCGACATCTTCTACTATGAGAGGGTTACTCGAAATTATAAAAATATAAATATAATTTTTTTTACTACAGCTATGTAAAATATTGTGAAGAGAGAAAAATGGCTTTTCCTTCCACGTATTCCTTTCAACGTATTTGATGTAGCTTTCCTTGTTTCCGAATTATTTGAAAATTTTGAGAATTTTCGGAATCAGTAAACTACCAAAATGTTGATTGTTTTGGAAGTCATAAAAAATGATTTCGACATTCTAAAGGCACTTTACTACGTGAAATCGAACAACTCGCGGGAATTTATTTATTGTCTAACGGTTTTTGGGTTATCATGCAAACTTGTAAATTTTTAATATGATTTATAGACGAATTTGATTTTGCTGAATAGAATTTCTCTTTCATTTCAAAACTATATCACATTTGAACTCAAATTTTCATCTAGGAGGTATTTTGTTGAAAATCCGAAAATTATATAACTTAATACTAATTTTATTCCGCTACTTAATGACCATTCATAGAATTCACACGAAAGGATTAGAATAGCTTAATTATGTTCTGTGCACTCATCATGGTATTTCGAAAATCAATTCCTGCTATGACAATTTGGATAAATTATTCAATGTTTGTTCATCAAGTTACAACTTCTGTTCGAATATATGGGGTGAGCCAGAAAACCGGACAATTTTTTATCCGCTATAACATTCGCAATGTTAGAGCTAGATCATTTGTTCTTGCTTCATTGGAAAGCCATATGACTAGGTTTTTCATAAATTGTATCAAAATTCCACTTCCGGTGAAATCCAACATGGCTGAATTCAAGATCGCTGGTACGTTTTTCTTCACTGAAAAAATCAAATGAAGAATTCAGTCTTTTCTGAACAATTGGTAAAAAAGTAGCGTACAGAATTTTTTCATTCTGATTTTCAGCTGAAATCGAAATATTTTTTCACCTCATGGGTTGGCATTCCTGAAGTTGTGTTTTAAATGGATATTTTAAGAAGACAAAGAACCATATTTTACTAAAACCAACCTAAAAT
This sequence comes from Cryptolaemus montrouzieri, assembly GCA_013387265.2. Taxonomy (NCBI): domain Eukaryota; kingdom Metazoa; phylum Arthropoda; class Insecta; order Coleoptera; family Coccinellidae; genus Cryptolaemus; species Cryptolaemus montrouzieri. The sequence continues at coordinate 18,060,216 of JABFTP020000185.1, forward strand.
TTGATTTCCGTTCGAATTCAAATTGGCCGATTTAATCAAACTTCCTTAACTATATTCCCCGCGCATTAAAAAATTTTTTGAGGTCGTAATGAATCAACTGCGTTATTCAATCACTAGATTTAAGCTCTTCCATCACTTTGAGGGGTCGAACTCGAATAAAGATTCAGAATTGTGCCAATTGTCGTCAATAATGTTTCTCTTCTTCACCATCATTTGAACCTCCCGTTGTGAAACCTCTGAACATAGACTGCATGCATTAGCTCTATGATAAACAAAAAATAATGAAATGTTATCGAGTCGAGTTTGAACTCGAATTTTATATTGGTGTTGCTTGTGTTTGAATGTATTCGCTAAATAGAAAAAAATAATAGTAATACTCGATAGGTATGAGCAAAATTTGCTTTCATTTTGATAGCTCGTCTTCTGGCACTAAACTTATACGTATTCAATATCAACCTACAGACAAAAACAATCAGAAACTGAATAAATTGCTGGAAGTGTTCTCCACCTGCAGAAATACGGGCCTCTGTCCTTCTTCGCATATTATCACGCACTTTTTGAAATATTACTGGCTATTTCTTATCGTGTCACAAGAGGTTATTATTCGATTTCTCAATTCTGCTGCAGTGTTCACTGGAGTGATATAAACTAAACTTTTCAGATATCACCATGAGAAAAAATCTGTACTATTTAAGTCTGGGAACCTAGGAGGCCATGATTCTGGCCCACTCCGACCTATCTATCGGTTGTGAATGTATTATTCAAGAGTTCTCTAGCTTCTCCACTAAAATGTGCTGGTGCCGCGTTACGCATGAACCATATTATGTTCCTAACCAAAAGTGCCACATCCTTGAGCAATAAAGGTAACTCATCCTCAAGAAATTGCCGATAAGCGGGACCGTTTAGTCTGTTTAAGAAGAAAAATGGTCTAGTCAAATAATTTTTCAATTATTCCGATCCAGACATTTAGTGAGAGAATTGTTCTTGAAGATGAAATTCTTCAACCAAATGGGTACAATAAAAAGTCGTGGAGAGTCTTTTAAACTAGAACATGCGAAATATTCAACTATTTTCCAATTTTTCTTATATTCACATAAGGATTCAAATCAATACAGTTGAAGACTGCTTCCTCAATATCTGGACTTCTCATAGTTTGAGTTGCACCTTTCAAATGATTATTTGCAATAAAATCACCAGTTTCCCTCAATCTTCTATGGATATTTGAAGATGTTCGCCTGTCTAGTGTTACTCGATTCAGAAAGCGCACCTGATATGATTGCCTAGCTTCTGTTGTGTTTCCGTCAGCCAGACCGTACATGTAATTGATATCAGCCAATTCGGCGTCAGTAAAATAAGGCATTAATTCTTACAGCAATAACTTCAAAAGTCTTAAAACTGATTGTTAATTTAATAAAGAATTCGAGCAGACAATAGATAAACTTTAGCACCTGTCAAAATAAATAAATAAATGAAAAAAATCAAAGCCAACTAGTCATTTTTTCAATTAGAAGTTCTTTCAATTCAGCGAAGGCATACAATCGTTTAATAATTGTTTGCTCGAGAACGGTTGAAGATTCTGAAAAATAACGAGTGTCGAAAAAGTTTCTAAATTGAGCGAAGATTACGAAAATTGACAGTGGCGTACTGCAAAAAAGTTTGAAAGGGCAAACAAAGACATGGCTTCCGAAAAGGAAACATCTCGTAGATTCTTGTTAAAATTTAGGAAGTGTAATGATGGAGGCTGTTAAAAATAGCTTGCATTCCAAATTTGGCATGAATATCTTGAAAACTGCAGGTTTTTTTGAAGAAAAACAATTTTTTCCCGGAAATTTCAAAACCTGTAGCTCCGTAAAAAAGCTTTTGCGGACCTATATGAACTTTTTTCCTAGAAATTGCACGTACATTTACCTCCTCAAGTTGCGACATACCATTATGTAACACCTTGTAATGATGATTCTGGATAGGTAATTCATTGTACGATAAAGAAATTCTTGAGCTTTTCCATAAAACCATTCTTCATTTTTATTTTTCTAGAACTGATCGTCTCATACAAGCAACAATGAGAAGGATGTTTGCAGACTGTACTGTGCTAACTATAGCTCATCGTTTGAGTACCATAATGGACTCTGACAGAATAATGGTGCTGGATGCTGGAGAAATTGTTCAATTCGACACACCTGAAAATTTACTACAAAGAAAAGATGGAATATTCTACGACATGTTGAATCAGAAACCAGTGAACTCTTCCTGATGAAAATATGGAACCGTAGTGATAAAATCAACCACTATTGATTAATGCAGTCTAATGTTCCCAGCTTATTTCTCATCGGAGCAAACAGAAAAATCAATAATCCTCAAGTATAATAATGATGATAATCTTTATTTGTTTCATTTTTATATCACACGCCAAAAATGCATAGAACTTGTCAAAATAATAAATTTAAGATACAAACTGAATGAGTTGTAAAATTACGAACACAAAAAGAAAAAAACACAAAAATAAAAAGACATACAATATAAAATCTAGCATTTTCGGTTTTCTTTCAAACAGGAAAATTTTTGAGAAGGATGGCAAATCACATCAAAAGACATTTAAAACATCTAAATAGAGTTTGAAAAATATTCTTCTACACTGTAGTAGCCCCTCAGCAACTTGTAATTGTTCCATATTTTTATTCGTTGTATAATCGCGAGAACTAACAAAAGCGAACAGTGTAAACAAAATAAATGACAGACCGCGTCCAAACTCCACGTCAGTATTGAAAACAGTGGTGCCAACTGGGCACCAACAAAAATGTTGACAATCGTTTCAAGCAGATTTTTCAAATAACCAATTGCCGGTTCTCTTTTAGCAGAATTTATGGCCACTCAATTCACGAACCTGTAGCGCTAGAAAATTTTGCATAAATGTTCGAATAGTAGAATAATTTTCGTTAAAGAATTCTACAGTATCTCCCGAACCTAAGACTCCATCTTATTCCATCGGCTTTGGTAGATTATGCCGAAAGCAACCTATTCCTTCGTAGCTTCGCTCTTAACTTGTCAAACAAACAAACTTTCAGTATACACGCATTCCAAGAAAATAATTCTCGTTTCCACCACGTAACTACTGTTTGCGTTCAAGTTTGTATTCGAAGTTGTTATATTTCCTGCGCATGCAACGATATCCTGATTATTTCAGCTTCTAGATTCTATTAGGCTTGTTGAGGGCTGGAGATGAGTCTACGGTTTCACAGGTTTGGAGATGTCATTACAGAAAATAAATATATCAGATGATTCGATTCGTATAAGAGGATATTTATCTATCTCAAGCCGTGTATACGTTTATGCAATTTGAGTGGCTATAAACACCTCAGAAAAGTTTAGGGAACACTTACCAATATCTTTAAAATATGAATTTGATGATTCGAATTTATGGAAATCTTTCGGTTTTTGTGAGGATGTATTGTATATAATGTATTTTCAAGAAAACAAAATAATATTTGACTTCTCCTAAGCACCGATTATAAAAAAATTTGAAATTTGAAAATGACGAAATTTGGTACAACAAAAAAAATCCTGAACTAATATTTTCGAAACGATATGGAAGCACTTATATTTTTCAGTAACCAGAAGGTCCACTTCTGTTATTAATGACACTTTGGCATCGTCGCGCCATACTCAATATTAAATTGTCTATTACATTTTGGCCTAAGTCATTCCAAGCCCCTGAACTGCTAATCGAAGCTCCTGTTCATGATGGAAGACGTTTTGACGCAGGAGATTTCTTTCTAGGGTGTCCCACATATGCTCGATGGGATTCAGATTTGGGGAGCAGGATGGCCACGGTAGAAGATCGATTCCATTCTCTTCAAGAACGTTCAAGACATTTCTTGCACGATGAGGAGCGACATTATCTTGTTGGAAGAGTGTATTTTGACCCATTGTATGGAGATACTGTACCACTACAGGTAAAACTATCTCATTTGCGTAGGAATTCACCGTTAGGCTGTTCTGTATGGAAACGAGGTCAGTTCTTCTACCAAAGCGTAAACCTCCCAAAAATATCACTGATCCTCCTCCCTGTGTAACAACTTCTCGAGAATGCTGGTGACGGTTTTGAAATCCAGGTTCCCTTCTTATTCGAATTCTTCCCAAATCGGGATAATAACTAAATCTAGATTCATCACTGAAGAGAACTGTGGCCCACCTCTCTTGATCCCAGTTTACGTGTTCTTGGCACCAAGCTAAACGAGCAGCGCGATTTCCATGGGTCAGTTGTGGAACTCTTAAAGGACGTCTGGAGTGGAGTTGACCTTCATGCAGTCGATTTCTCACAGTTTGGTCGGAAATTTGTACATTATGAACTCGTGATAGCTCTTGAGCTAATTGAGATGCTGTGGTAGTACGATCTCTTCTGGCTTGTAAAACCAAAAATCGGTCTTCGGTGACTGTAGTAATCCTGAAGCGACCTGTATGGCGTTCTTCTACGCTACCTGTTTCATTGAAACGCGACCATAAACGGTTTATGACACTTGGGCTACTTCCCAGAACCCTGGATACTTCCCGTTGTGAGCTCCCAGCTTGGAGCATGCCAACGGCTCGTAACATCTCTTTTCTAGTCAAATGTCGTCTTTCCATGGTCGAATCACAAAACTTGAATCTTTTATTTGTGCTTACAACAGAAACAAAGTGCCAACTAACTGATTTCAAACACTGAATACATGAAATAATTATAAAGCAGCGTCGCATCTGCTGCATTTTTAGTTTTTATGAAAAAAAAAAAATCTGTTGCGGCACTCTACATAATTTGGTGAGAAATTGATGCAGGTGTTCATTTCTTGAAAAAAATCATCCATATTGATCGTTCTGGATACGATATATCGATATTCAGAAGTGTTCCCTAGACTTTTTTGAGGTGTTTATGTTTGGCAGAAATTTATGGATTTTATGAAAGTTCTTTCTAACTTTCAAACAATGAATGGGATGAAGCCAGTTTTTTCATGAACTTGCAAGTTATTTAACCACATATCAATTCATATGTTAGCAATTTTTCGACTGATATGTATTTTTATTATCGGTTCAGCTCAAAGGCAACTGTTTGGTGTTGGTTGAAAATATGGATTCTTCAAATTTTCCGCACATTCGAGTAAGAAATTTGTTCATTCATAAATATTTAAGAAGGTACCCTAATAGAATTGTAAGGATGCTTGATTTAAAGTGAAATGAAAATACCAGACAAGTTTGGATACTCGACAGTGATGCAACAAGAAGTTGCAGAAACAATGGGCGCTACTCAAAGATTTATTTCGCGATTAATGACCCGGATTACAAAAACAGCATCGATTCATAATCAGTATAGAGTATCTCAAGATTCACTGTTCGTAAGAGGTTGTAAAATGTCAATGTTCAAAACAGAAGATCTTGGAGGCGTCAACCCCTAATAAAAAGAAATCTCGCAATTAGAATGGGCTGAAAATCATGTAAAAGGAGTACCGAAAAACTGAACTCATGATATTTCTTATACAGGGTGGGGAAACCAAAACCAAAAAGACTTAATAACTGCTAAACTATTCGTTTCTGGACAAAAAGCAGAAACAGGCCAATGAAAGGGGACATCTTCTAACACACAGTTATTTCATTTAACACCGTCAAACAAAGAGCTGAAAAGGTAATCCAAATTTTAAGATATGTTTGTCACAATTACCGGGGTGCAGATCAGAATATTGCCCTTCTTTTTATCGTATTTTTGTGAGGTCGGTTTTCGATTATGGTTGTTTTCTTCATGGAGGTACCAATTCCTGTAAACTACAAAGCTTAGATGTTCTGCAGAGAAAGTCGCCAAAGTTGAGTATAGGATACCCAAACAGCACACCAAATGATGTTGTCCTAGCAGAATCTCATGAAGTACCCTTATCACATCGCCGTGAAATTTTGTCAAGTAAATTCATTCTAAAAAGGTTGTCAAATTCTGGGTTGTCAAGAGAGATCCTGTTTAAATAACCGTTCATAACTCCTTACAACAATACTCAGATAACCTCCTTCGTGAAAATAAACTACATGTTTTTACAATCGATTATTCTTCCTTTCTCATAAAAGCAAATGTAAATATTCCTAACTATGATATCAGCTGTGCCAAGACAGAACTTATGTCGCATATAGAAGAAAAATTTCCTTCATTTTATCAGATATATACAGATGCATCCAAATCTGGATCCTCAGCAGTAGTCGCAGTATTTTACGAGTCAATTGAAGATACGGCTTCTACTACAACTCTAAGTGAAAAATATTCTATTTTCAAGGGTGAACTCTACGCAATATCTATGGCACTAGATTATATTGAAAACAATTGGTTGAATCTTCAACAGAGAGAATTTCTGATTCTTTCAGACAGTCAAAGTGCCCTACTTTCGATAAAAAATATGAAGTATGATTCCTTCTTTCCATTCATCCATAAAAAAATTCTTCTTTCACTCAAATTCTTCATGATGAATGATCTTTCGGTCTGCTTTATATGGGTTAAGGCTCATGTTGGAATTATGGCCAATGAAAGAGTAGATCGAGTTGCTAAATTGGCCTCTAGAGATCGAGTTCAACTCACAAAATGTATCTCATCAGATCTTCTTTCCGATTTCAAACGAATTGTCATTGGTAGATAGTGTAACGGATATCAACAAAACAATAAAGGTGGCTTCTACAAAAATATCCAGAAAATTCCTCCATCAAAAGTTTGGTTCAAAAATATCGGTCATTCCAGGGATTTCATCATAACTTTTTGTCGATTGAGAAGTGGTCATACTTTGTGTCTCTTCTATCTCCATCGTATCGGACTGAATGATGATTCTTTGTGTAATTGTGTGTGAGATCATCTGATCTTGGATTGTAGTAGTTTTCGTCATCAGTGTTCAGAATTGGATTACAGAATCACAAAAATTATTAAAATACATCAACCTTATAATTTGAATTTTTTATTATCACTTGAAAACTTGAGCGTTTATGAAGAACTCTTTGATTATATAAGATCAGTAGATCTACGATTCCAATTGTCGTTTCAAATCCTTTGTGTATTATTTCTCTGTGTTTTTTAACCTTCGAACCGTGTCTTTATTCTGTATGTGTATGAAGATCAAAATCGCCTTGACGAGTCCCTTGGTGTTATGTATTCCTGTTTATCCTTTGAGTACTTATTCATCATCTAGTTTTATTCATGATAGGTAGTGTTTAGCTTTCTGGAAGATTGATCGTTGTATAATCGAACGGTTCATTCTATTGAAAAGTAAAGGCCAAATATTTTTTGTTGGCCAATGATTCATAAGTCCAAGCCATTTCGGTCTCCCTATGGAGGCCACATCGATTATAAAAAACGATGCACAAAACTCAATTTTTCTCAATATGGAAGACATTCAACGAAATAGTGTTGTATTTAGGGAAAAATATCTTCAAGTAGTGGTGCTTCCACTACACCAACTCAAACACTCCCTTAGAGGAGGGTGTCAATTCCTCAAATCTTCGAATTGATCAGTTAGTCACACGAAATATGGGAATGGAAACTGCGTTGCTTTGGCAAGTAGAGATTGATCCCACTCAGAGTACAAGCAAATTGGAAAGTAAAATTGGTCTGAGTCGAAGAACTATTGGACAAGTTTTCAAACAATACAAATTCCATCCGTATAAAATAAAGATGAGCGAGTCTCTTTCTCTACAATATTTGCTTCTCTGATGAATGTGTTTTTTTTGGCACTGTAAATCGTTATAACTGCCAGTTCTGGTCGAACTCTTATCCCAGAATCTTTAGTGTACATACCCGTTATCCTGAAAAATTAAATGTTTGGGTTGGCATCTATAGGAATCGTCTATTGGGTCATTTTCTCACCAGGACATCTGACGGGAAAAATGTATTTGCAACTACTTGAAGAACTAATGAACCTGGCCATAACTGAAATTTTGGAAAACGAACCTAGCTATTCACAAGAGGATGTTGAGTTTCAGCAGGATGGTGCCCCCCCACATTTTGCACTTCCTGTTCGAGATAACGAGAATTTGCTGATCGATGGATCGGAAGAAGAGGGCCTAAAGAATGGCTCCTAAGTTCTCCCGACTTGTCACAATAGGTTTTTTTTATTGGGCTACTTAAACAGTCAAATTTGTAACACTGATCCAGTAGATTTGTTGGATTTACGACAACGGATTGTAATCATATAACCCCTAGAACGCTTCGTAATATCCGGGGACGTTTCGAGCAAAATCTGTATTTGTGTTTGGAAGTCTGCGGCGATCACTTTGAACATTTGATCGATCGATAACAAGTTGACCTATTAAATGTATCAGGTATAATAAATTCAATTGTTTTTTCAATTTTTACCTACTCACCAACATGTGTGTAATTCTATGAATGACCTACTTTATTTGAAAACCAAACAAACGTGTTCTCAATCTCACTGTATCACCCTCTACTAAACCACTCTGTATCTTTATCACAATGCAGATGAAGCAAAACTCTTGTCTACAATATTCTAGAAATTCTAAATACTTTCTAATGAGTTAATACTCAAACTTACTGATCAATTAGAAGATTTGAGGGGCTGACACCCTCATCTGAGGTAGTGTTCGAGGTGGTGTAGTGGGAACACCACTGCTTAGCAATATTTTTCTGTCGGTGAATGTTCATTCTAAATCGACAGAATTTGCAATCACTGAAACTATCTCGTCTTCTGACGAACTGTATCTCCTTCCGAATATGTCAAAACTCAAAAATTATTACAAATTTGTGTAGAAAATTGAAGAAACTGTCCAATCAGAGGCACTCGACCCATCTTCCCTATTCAAAAAATTGATTTTTGTGCATCCCTGCTTAGGGGTTGATGTAAAATAAAATCACTGTGTGTTAAAAGATGTCCCCTTAGGGGTTGATGTAAAATAAAATCACAGACAGATGCTTTTGCTTTTCGTCCAGAAACGAATGGTTCAGCAGTTATTGAGTCGTTTTAGTTCCACACCCTGTATAATTCTTGGTTCTGTTTGCATTCAGATTATAGACGTTAGCGACTATTGAGATATCGAGGTAATGTACAAAGGTATTTATTTTCATTCTCAGCTCAGTAAGCGATGCCACTGTTGTCGTTGCCGAAGAAGATTTATTGTGTGTATTCACTCGCTTTATGAAGGAGTCAAATCGTCAATTATCGGAGAGATGTTCGGTGTAAGCGAGTTCCACAGCACATAAGACCTGTTTCTATAAGATTGTTTATAGAGAGAGGTACGTAGCGTTGCTAGTTGGACTGTTTATCGCAAATCTTATTTATATTTGAAACGGAATTCGTTCAGAGACCAAATCTTTCAATTCTCCAGAGTATGTACCAAGGAAGTACCTTCAAGCAAGAGGAATATGAGCAACCTGCTGCCTCTGAGTTAATGGACTGACATTCGGTCGGTTGGTAAGGCGCATTGCTCCCTTCTGGACACTATCTAATAGATGCTGCGGAGACCTACACATAGGAACAGTATTCCAAACCAGGTCGTACCTGTGCTTCGTATAAAATCATCAGCTGTAACGGCGTGAAATACTGCTCAGAGCTAAAAAAAACTGAGGTTAGCAAAAGTAGAGTTGGTAATCGCTGATACAAGTTCATGCTGGCAGACTCCGGCGTTGGCTGTGATGCCGAGTAGATGCCAGTTCATTTCTGAGGAAATTCTTTCGTTCTTGCATGATGACAAGAAGTTCTTCAGGAGTGACTTTCTTGAAGAACGTTGTTGATTGTTGTTCGCGTTAGTGATATGCTCTGTTGATATGTTTGCGGTGTAGCTAATCAGCAGTCATAGAACCCTGAGTTGAAAATGAGGAAACTAAGGTGCAGTCATTGGCAAACCCAAACATTTTGTTCTCGATCGAATCGAACAAATTATTAATCCGCAATAGAAAAAGGATGTTCCAGAGTATGGGGTCCTTAGGTACTCCTGCATTATCCTGAAAAGATCCAAGTACGCACTTTTTCGGGAAGTCCATATGCTATTAGTTTATTCATCAAGGCTACGGGCCAAAACCTGTTTGAAGCATTTGAGATATCAAGAGCAATAGCTTTTGATTCGTCATGCTTTTCGATTGTTGATGTCCGCAAATGCATAACGTATGCAAGAAGGTCACTAGTTGCATATGATCACTGATCATACGCAATAACTCGAGATATTTTATTATCCCATCGTTTATATTTCTTTCCATGACTTTAGACATTCCGTAAGCATATGGTTCTCTCACGAAATCAGAAAAAGACAATTGAGAATAGGTGCTAATTCTGGAACACATTTCTGCAGAAAACAGTTGGTGGTGTTTCATCCAGACTCACTGCTTTCTTATAGCCCAGTTGTTAAGGAATGCGCTCTGTAATCTACTTCATTCTTAGTGGATTGAATATGTAGGATTCTTGGTGGCACTGCGTTTAATCATTCGGAAACAAAATTTAGCGAAATTATTCTTACCTTTGCTTAAGGCAATGATGCAAAAGGACCGTCATCTCCATTCAAAAGCAGAAAGTAAAACTTTCAAAATTGTTGCTGACTGCTTTCGCCATACATCAGAACTGACGAGTTCTACCGGTCTGCTTTGAGACTCTATTCGTAACTCTTCCATTGAAGTAGGTTTTCGCTTTATCAATATTTGATACAAATGTTCCTGAAACTTACCTATTCAGCTTTAGTTTCATAGGACGGATTGTTCTTATTGTTCTTATAAGCTCTATTTTAAACTGCGACAGCTTTTCGACAGGTTTTAGTGAACCACGGCTTTTGTGCGAGTTAAATTTCTCGTGGAGTGTGGATTGTAGAGGTCCATGCGTGAAAAATACGTTCAGTGAAAGATTCAGTGCCGATATATATAGAAGAGAAGTATTCTCACAGCTCCTTACTTGTGGATCGGTTGTAATGGCATATCTTAGGCGTTGGATCATAATTGCGTGGCTGTAAGGACTAACATGTGGCAGCGAAAAGGTTATGATGCGTTAGGGTGCTCAAACCTGTAAACGGTACCTGGATCTGAAACAAGAGAGGGCGAGAGATGGAAAGTATCGGAAAAATCAGTTATATTGTCCAGAATTCTTTTCTAACTCTCAAACAAGTTGCATCTAGTTGCGGCTGATTGCGAAGTTCTCCGCTTGCCTTCCTGCTTCGTCAGTCTTATTCGAATGTTGGAGCCAGTTGATATTGTGAACGTTGAACGTTTATAATCATCTCAGTTGACAGTTGAATTGTATTATCCAGTCCTTCCTAATATTGAAATATTTTGTTATCGTTAGAAGATCGATGCAGGCAACATAGGAACATAGTCTTGTACATAAAATTCTCGTGTCACAATGTTAGTTACCATACTTCTCCGAAACGGCTTGAACAATTTTTATGAAATTTTACATACGTATTCAGTTTATTTGAAAATTGGCTACTATTTATTTCCCATATTCCTGAGTATTAAAAGTAACCCACATCCCACATTTTATTTTCATTCTTCGGACAATTAGTTTTTTATGATGTATATATACTTCTAAATTTTCACCGTTTTATCCCACCAGTGGCGCGGTTCTCTGTAGATCGTACACTCTTGACGATTTCATTTTTGTTCGAACGGTATTGTATTTCGAAAGTGAGAATCTACTTCAGCAATTTATTTTGCAGTAAACAGGATGTCCCAATTTTCTATGTAGAAATCTTGGGTGGTTTTTTCAGATTGGAAGACCCTTTTTTGTTCAAGATTCAGGAGCGGCCTAAACTCTGCTATAATGTCTTTAAGTAATGAGTTTTTTTGGTGAGTAGATTCGTCACAATATTTTTTTTTTCCGTAAAAATTCATGAAAATCGGCTCTAACATCATCGCATGCTCCTTCGGCCCGAGAAAATGAATACTTTTTCTTTCGTTTTCTTATTGTCCAAGGATAGCTTCATTGAAGAATTTAATGAGATTATCCTCATTTGATACAGGAGTGACTCAAAAAAATTATTGGGTATTGTAATTTTGAAAATATCATATCTTAATTTTTCAAATGGAACACCTTGTATTTTAATATTCATGTCATTGCATAAGAGATTGTGCTATAATTTCGCAGATCAAATATTTAAATTTTAAATAATTATCCGCAGATGAATCAAATGAAGGAAAATAAATCATATGAAGGAAATATTTCTGTGCGAATTGACTTTTTCAGGGTGTAATGATATATGCGAGAGTAATGCTGATTTCTGTGGACTGTATATAAAAATTCGTAGGAGAAACTAATACGCTCACAATTGTTACCATACTTCTCGAAACGGCTTAAACGATTTTTATGAAATTTTACATACGTATTCAGTATATTTGAAAATCGGCTACTATTTATTTCTCATATTCCTGAGTAATAAAAGTAATCCCCCACATTTCATTTTCTTTCTTTGGACGATTAGTTTCTTATAATGTATATATACTTCTAAATTTTCACCGTTTTATCACGAACACATATTTTGGATATGTAATTTAATCATTTTTCATCATGCTGAATATAAAGATTTTTTCAAATTTTCGGCAATTTTTCGGGATCAACACTTATTTGCCAGGTTAAAGGTTATATCCCTGTCACTTCCCAGTAAACAGCACGGAGCAGGGATGAGACCGCAGGCGGCTTCAGTTTCTCTCACACAATAAGTCTTCTCTCACTCCCTCCATAGTTTTCGGCCATTATTATTGTTTATGCATCAAGCGTAGTAGTAACATTTACAATTATCAATCTACTATCTCAGTGTGACTATATGTACACACAACCAAATTTATATGGGATCAATTTGTATTCCTTATTATGGGTTGTCTTTAACCATGCATCTTTGACTACCGGTGTTTTTGTTGTAAAAAACTGGATAGTATGATGAGAGATGTAGAATTATCACCACATGTTCGGGACATTGTATTCAGTCGTCACTGAGAAAACTGTGAATTTCCAAATTTAAAAAAGCCTATAATCATAATAGAAAATGCCTTACGTTAAATTGTCAGATGTGCAAAGGGGTCGAATAATTGCCCTCGTTTAAGAAGGGGCGTTACTATCTCTGCAAAATAGGCCTAGAATAATTCGTAGGAAGATCACTTCTGAAGAACAAGACCGCTTTTTTTGCCAAATTCCAAGAAGAGACTCTAGTGCGTCGCACCCCATACTCTAAAGGCAATTTCTGAAAGCAAAAAGCATCAGTGTATCAGTAGAAACGATGTATCAAAGACTTCGTTCTTGGGGTTTAAACATCAGAAGGCTCTTAAGATTTCCAAAGCTAACCAGACAACAAAACATTAACAGACCTAATTGGTGTATCGAGCACCAAAATTGGAATATTCAGAATTTTTTCGGATGAGACCAGAATTGGTGTTCGATCGATGACCGCCGGACTAAGGTTTTAAGTGATCGTGGAAGACAAGCTACACTCCAAGCAGCAAGACAAACTACGAAATACCAAGGGGGCAGTGTGATGTTTTGGGGTGGCATTATGCTGAAAGGCAAAACAGATTTGATTTCATTTCCTGCGGGTGTAACAGCTATAAATTACGTGGACCTAGAGCTGAAGCCCATAATGATACTCTGGCGAGGTGCTTACGGTAAGGATTTCACTTTTATGCAAGATAATGCTCTTTCGCATACCAGCAACCTCGCGCGACATTATCTTGAAACAGAAAGACTTGCTATGATGGACTGGTCAGCTTGCTCTCCAGACCTCAATCCTATCGAACATTTATGATATAATCTCAAAGGCAATTTAGATCGCGTCAGAATAATCCAAGAACAACAACAGCTCATCCAAGCCGCCACAGAAAGTGGCTTAATATCATCCTAGAGGAGGTCGAAAACCTAATCCGAAGCATGCCTAGACGGATTCAGGCTTGTATCAGGGCAGAAAGAGGAAATAGAAGCTACTGAGGTCGAGCAAAACAACACCTTCTCCGTGAGAAAACAATTTTCAATATTATTACGACATGCGGAAGGAGTCTCTTATTTTCTTTAATTTGTTTCCTTCTTAAAATAAACATCAATTTATTTCCTTTTTCAATTGAAATATCTCGAGAAGGATCAATTTTAACAATTCTTCAAAATTTTCAAAATCCCAGATATAATATTTAAAATACACTCGGAGGCAAAATTAGCGGAACACTCGAAAATTTAACCAAATTCGGAGTTCGATATTTTTCCTCATTCTCAACCGATTTAGATGAGATGATTTGTTCCGCAAGTTATAGATCAACTCTTCTGATTTGTAGAAATTATAGGAGAAAACAAAAAAAATTTAAAGAAATTTTATACGGGGGCAAAACTAAAAGTGTTTTTTTTGTCAAAAATTCGTAACACCCTGTGGAATTTCGTGGTCCGAGTTGAAACGTATAATATCATGGTTTGTCAAGACACATCTTCCTACAGTAATGCCCTCCTTGTTTCATGCGTTTATCTCTATTTTTGCAAAATATATTTAATTTTAAGTGAAAAATCACCATTCTGGTGAAATTCCATTGAATCAAGAAATTGTCATTAAAATTCGTCTATCAATTTGGAATTTTCCTATTATCACTCAGGCGTGTCGAAATTGTCGTTTGCGAGTTTTATGTTCGAATTGCATTAGTTATTGATGACAATTTGGTTAATTTGCTGAAAATTAGGAATTCATAGGAGATAACAGTCGGTAGGTATTAAAATACACAACCGAATTCTGGGACCATTGATAAAACTTTTCATTTACACATGTGCACACCTTTTTTATCAAATATGAAATACAACACACGTTTTTTTGTATATGACCACATTTGCACTTGTTTAAAGAATGAGAGTTTTCCATTCTTTGATTTGATACAAATTCGATCGGTTGCCGTGTTTTGTGATTCTTTTACTGTTTACGATTCGAAACGGTATTTTTCATTCAGAATGAGAGATTTACCACCAATCTCAGTAGCAAGGGCAGTTACATTGATCGAGGAAGGGCGCACCTACCGCTCAGTCGGTACCATGTTGGGTGTCTCGACGTCGGTTATCCATCAAATCTTCCGACGTAACAGGGAAACTGTATTGTACGTGAGGAGGCGAGCACAAGGAAGAAATCGGGCAACCCGCGCTATACACGACCGTTTCATCGTCAATCAAACCATAAGAAATCCTCGTCTTACTGCTGTTCAGGCACGTAACCTTTTACAAGCTGTGGATAACATTAAGGTCAGTGTGAGGACAGTCAGAAGACGATTAAATGAAGTTGGACTGAGATCATACGCGCAAGCAAGAGCACCAAGACTCGATAGAGCCCATCGGGTAGCAAGATTGGTGTTTGCTAGGGAGCATGTAGCATGGACAATCAATCAGTGGATACGAGTTTTATTTAGTGATGAGAGCCGATATTGTGTGAATTTCGTGGATGGTAGAGATAGAATATGGAGGCATCGAGGGGAACGGTACAATCAAGCGAACTTCGCAGGAACTGAGCAATACGGTGGAGGGTCAGTTATGATATGGGGTATCATATGCTTGGGAGTACGAACAGAACTGGAGATTATTGGCAATGGATCACTTAATGCCGATCGGTATATAACAGAAATCTTGGAGCCCCATGTTGTGCCTTCTGCTCCTTACATAGGGAAAATTTCTTTTTATGCACAATAACGCGCGCCCTCATACTGCTCGCATAGTGGTAGAATATTTCAATGAAGTTGGGATCACACGAATGGACTGGCCGTCGCGGTCACCGGATTTAAACCCGATCGAACACGTTTGGGACATTCTTGGAAGAAGGGTTCGACAACGGAATCCAGGCAACGTTGAAGAGCTGACATTTTCTTTGGTGGAAGAGTGGGACAACATACCTCAACAGATGATAGACAACATCATTGGGAGTATGCGAAATCGTATGCGCGCTGTAATAAGAGCTCGGGGGGGTCATACTCGCTACTAAAATCAAATGTTTTTTTTTGTGGGTCATCATGAACATTTTTCTCAACATGTTCATTTCATTTCACGAGTGTATCGCCAGGATACACACCTGCTCTCAATTTTGGACAGGAATGAAAATTATTATAGAGTGTCACACAAAAAAATTCAAAAATAAATGTGCAAAATCAACGATTTTTCTAGTGTACTTCGAGTTCTTCCGGAGCGTGAAATTGGCCAGTGAATTCAAAAATTTTCATTTCGCTAGATTTTCGCTTCTCTAATTTCGATTTTATTTTTTGGCTAACCTCCGATGTTATGCACCTACGCAAGATTAAAAATAAATTCTTGAAATTTGTGACTTTTCGCTTCAAATTGGATATCTCCTGTAAAAATAGAGATAAATGCATAAAACAAGAAGGGCGTTACTGTAGGAAGATGTGTCTTGACAGACCATGATATTGTACGTTTCAACTCGGACCACGAAATTCCACAGGGTGTTACGAATTTTTGACAAAAAAAACACCTTCAGTTTTACCCCCGTATGAAATTTTTTCAATTTTTTTTGTTTTCTCTTATAATTTCTACAAAGCAGAAAAGTTGATCTATAATTTTCTGAAAAAATCATCTAAATCGGTTGAGAATTAAAAAAAATATCGGACTTCGAATTTGGTTGAATTTTCGAGTGTTCCGCTAATTTTGCCTCCGAGTGTAGTAAAAAGTAATATATTATTCCTATTCTATTAATTAATAATAAAATTATAAGTTTTGGGCGTTGTTCTCTCGATTAGTTAATTAATTCATTTACAAAACCTCAAAATTGTTTGTTTGTTTGTTTTCTATGGACCTACAGTTTATAGTGGACTCCGAAAAACTCACCTAAACCATGCAATGATAACTGCCACCTCTCAGGATTATAAGTTATCTGGCCTTCAGAGGTTATGGACCAACAACTATGGTAATGTGTCCACCCTCTATGTATGTCTTTGTCAAATTCACTTTTTTGTTCAAGGACAACATCCATGACTTGAACCCGGATTCGAACTAGGTACCTCGGCTAAGCATATTCCTACATACTTGCTCACTAACCGTGCAGCTACCGAGGCGGTTAATCTCAAAATTACTCAACACGTGTAACGAGCTCCCGCCAACAATGGCTATTGTGTTGTCAGTATGTATTTTGTTATTATTCATTACGAGAATGCTGTTGGAAATGGTCAGAAAAAATTTTGTGAAAGTTAGATTTTTATTACAAGGAGCTGCTGAGGGTGAGGAGTTGAATTCACATGCTCCGAACCAACTAAGAAATTGGTCCCCTCTTGATAAAAATTGCTATCTTCTGTAAAATGAATGACATAGCCAAAATCAAGTTATTTGGGACCCCAAGCCTCGTAAATTATTACTTTCAATTCTTATTTGCCTAACAACTTTGCCAAATAGAGAGTAGATTATTAAGAAAAAAATTATAACTCAGTTGAAAAATACTTTTTTTAATCTAGATTTAGAGCATGTGCTCATATCCTTCTCAAAGTTTGTCCTATAGGACACTCTCCAGAGGAAAACCGAGTTAAGATTAATAACTTTGCACGGCTTCATCATAATATTTGATTTCGTCGTGCCGTTTGCTCCCGTACTGAGCGCGGAGCCGAGCGAGCGGAAGTATATACACAGCAGGGAGACGAGAATTAGTGATATATTTCATCAAATAGGCGCCTACAACGATGAGTTTGTGTAGAGAATGTGAAACAATCAATCTAACAAATTCAAATTTAAAAGGGACGCTGAAAGTTTCTACATAACCTGAATATTCATTTTGTGGGGATTGAGTGCTTTATTTTCATTTCTGAGTGTAGGCTGAGTTAGTTTAGAAGTTTGGAACAAATGAAAATATGTTGGAAGAATGTTTTGGTTGTTATTCTTTCGTGTTTTCAGGAATGAACTGATAATGATGTGGGAAACTGATAATGAAGTTGATTTAGTAGGTTTTTTTTTCAATGGTTTTTCTTTTTATGATTTTCAAATTATTTTTTCTGCTTAACTCTCCGTTACTCGCGTGGTCTACGATCGCAGACCGCGCCATTTTGAATGACGTTCATTGGTAGACTATTTTTATGGCGAGCGCCTACTCTTCAGTAGCTGGTGAAAACTTAAGTATTCAGTAAATCAGTATATTTTTGACAGTGTAAGCGATTGGGTTTTGAAGAAATTTGCTTCTAAATATGAGTGGTCTACGATTGTTGACCACGCGTTTCACTTTGTTTTACGAGTCAGTTTGGTTCAAATTCGATTTCTTGGTACCTTGAAAGAAAGATGTATACCTGAACCCAGAAGACGACGTTAACAGTCCAGCAAAGATCCTGAAGTTTAGTTACAATGGTTCAATGAATTTCCCAGTGATTTTGAATATTTCTCTGATGAAAACGATTATGAGGAAGATGATAATGCAGAAAAAGATGTTGTTGAAGAAAGCAGCCATGACACAGATTCAGAGCAGGATAAAATAGAAGATGAACAACTTTACGATGAAGAAAATGATTACAGTTTGAGCCGTTCGTCAGCTAATTACGTAGGAAAAGCCAAAATAACAAAATTATTGTGAGATACCTCCCTGGAACCAGAGGTAATGTTCGTGATGCAACAACCGGAATCCTTTGCCTGAAATTGTTTGTAAACGATCTAATCGTTCGAATTATAATGGTATCAACAAACATATACTGGGTGATTCACCAGTGGCGTGGTTCTCTGTAGCTCGTACACTCTTGACGATTTCATTTTTGTTCGAACGATATTGTATTTCGAAAGTGAGAATCTACTTCAGCAATTTATTTTGCAGTAAACAGGATGTCCCAATTTTCTATGGAGAAATCTTGGGTGGTTTTTTCAGATTGGAAGACCCTTTTTTGTTCAAGATTCAGGAGCGGCCTAAACTCTGCTATTATGTCTTCAAGTAATGAGTTTTTGGTGAGTAGATTCGTCACAATATTTTTTTTCCGTAAAAATTCATGAGAATGGGCTCTATCATCATCGCATGCTCCTTGGGTCAGAGAGGATGAATACTTTTTTCTTTCATTTTCTTATTGCCCAAGGATAGCTTTATTGAAGAATTGAAATAGATTATCCTTATTTGATACAAGAGTGACTCAAAAAATTATTGAGTATTGAAATTTTAAAAATATCATATCTTAATTTAATAAATGGAACACCTTGTATTTCAATATTCATGTCAACGCATAAGAGATTGTGCTATAATTTCGCAGATTAAATAATTAAATTTTAAATAATTATCCGCAGATTAAATAATAAATCATATGAAGGAAATATGTGCGAATTGACTTTTTCAGGGTGTAATGATATATGCGAGAGTAATGCTGATTTCTGTGGACTGTAAATAAAAAATTCGTAGGAGAAACTGATACGCTAAATTGTACCATTCAGTTATGAGTGCTGAACGAAAAATGTATATAAAAATTTACGATAGATTCAAGGAAACGAATGTAACGAGATTGTTCAATTATTGTCTTGAATTATTTATAAAGGAAACCCAGGATGCGGACAACTAAGCATTCAAACGTCTAGTTCGAGCAGTTGGTAGCTAAACTCAGTTCAGAATCACTATAGGGCACTAGGTTTTATGCACTGTAGTTTCACTGTAGTCCAGGCCTGGAAAATGTCTTAGTTTGGATTTTAATGATTTATAAGGTGAATGTATTTCAACAGTCTTTTATGACACTATAGACGAAACTTGATTCCACGTGGAAGTGAACACGAGTTTTAGCCGGCTCGGTGGCGTATGGGATATGATGCTCGTCTCCTACGCAGAGTTACCTGGGTTCAATCCCCACAAAGTCGGTGCGATTTTTCGGATTCCGGGAATCGCTTGAGTGTCCATCTTTCGGAGGAGATGTAAAGCTGTCGGTCCTGTCTAGCAGAGATGTGTTGGACATTAAAGATCCCTTTCCTCGACACGAGAGGGGTTCGGCAAAATTCCCGGGTTAGTGAGGTAGCAGAATTCCCTGGCGTGTCATTAGCCGAAAGGCAGAAATAGAGCACGTTTAAGGAAAAACAAACAACAAACAAACACGAACACGAGTTTTTTTGGCGCAACTGCGAGACTGGTTGGCACGCTACCCTGAGGCACGATTTTTATTCACAGATGTGCTGGAAATTGGAAACAGAGAAAGAGCGCCAAGACAATATGTATTTGAAATTTAATTCAATGTAATGAATTTTAAATGCCGCGAAATCGGAAGAAGAAGTTCCCTCGCTTAACTTAACCTAACCCTGTCTCATGAAAGCAAAACACAACGAAAAAATGTACATTAAAAAATAAGTTGATTTGTATGCAAATCAATGTTAAATTTGAGAAAAAATTAAAAATTCCTGGACTCAAAATTAAAGACGAAACACAGGGGGACATAAGAAGGGTAAAAATTGGTAGTTTTTAGCTTATAAACATTTTTTCATTAGCTTGTTATCTGTTCTTTTCAGTTTTCTACTGCAATTTTTTCACGTTTATGTATTTTTGAGTAAAAGAAAAATAGGTTGAGCTATTTCAAATGAATGATTAATTCTGAGGCTTTTTGGTTTGTTTCAATTCCATAGAGAAAAAATGAATATTTTCATCAGAACTGAAACAACTACAATCACAAATGATCAAAGGAACTATTTAATTTCAATTTACATATTAAAATGGATGAAATTGATTTTTTATGTGAAAATGAAAATGGTCTACAAGACCACGCGAGTTATTACGTTCGAAAAGAGGGCGGGAGTAACCGAGCGTTAATCTCAATATTATGTTTGAAAATATTTTTTCAAAGTGATATGATGGCTACACACAAAAATGTTTATCGTTTAATTCTTCTATACTGTTCTCCAATGTTATTTATGATATTGTTGCTGGATTGATTTTGTTCAATATAAATTCAATGAAACGCTTTTGTCTCATTATCACTGTGTTTATTTTCCATACACGAACGGATTCAACAGTTGCATCTTTTTCACGTATCTAGAGCTAACAGTTATGATCAAGAATGTTCTAACAATACCCATTTTGAATGTGGATTTATAAGCGTAAACTATTACATTTTTTGAGAATTTTTTAATTATTTGAATATGAGATTTGTTGATTTTATATTTCCGAAAAGTGCGGATTTGTCGGAGGTGGAATGTTAATTGAATCTTAATTCAAAATTTCGACCTTTTTGGTCGAGTTCCATGAATTCATGGTTTATGAAGCTTTCTAATTTGTCTGCAAGTGTGTGTATGTAGGATATGTAGGATACAACTGGCCCAGAGTAGTATTTCTCTTTATGTAGTTGGATTTAACCGTATATTTTTGGAGCTTGAGGATGCATTGGAATGAGTTTCTTCTTGTTCCACTCTGAATGTGCTAGATAATTTAATTAACTGTATCAATTCCTATTTGATTTACAATCTCACAAATTACAACTTGTAGAATTATCGGTATATGTGTACATACAATGAAGAATTTTTATTCAAGAAACAATATTCAATAATCATGATTATGAGGAGTGAATCGAAAAACCAGCTCCTTCAGGGAACGATATTGAACATTCTACGGAAGGTTGAATATTGTTCCTTGAATGAAAATTTCCTGAATGTGTCTACACATAAAACGATAATTTTCCATGAGCGGTATTGATCTTTAATCTAACTTGTTGGGGATACTTGACAACTCTGAGAGCATTTCGTATGCCTCATCTAGGCTATCTGAGATCAACACAATATCGTCGGCAAAACGCAGGTGATTTAGCATTTCCCCATCCACACGTATGCCTCTATTTCCTATTTCGAGCTTTTTAAACATATACTCTAATAAAGTTGTGAAGAGCTTGGGAGATATTGTATCGCCCTGACGGACACCCCGGTCGATTTTAAATTGGTTTGTTTCTTCGTGAAGTCTCACTTTTGCTGTTGCGTGTTCGTAGATATGTCGTAGAAGGGAGATATATCGATGATCTATACGACAGTCGGCAAGAGCTTTAAGCATTTCGTAGTGATTTATGGAATCGAACGCTTTTTCATAATCTACAAACGTGAGTTTAAGAGGTTTATTGTATTCCACACATTTTTCTATCAGTGACTTTATAACCTGTAAGTGGTCGTTTGTTCCATATCCAGCTCTAAAGCCCGCTTGTTCTCTTCGCTGATATAAATCCAGTTTGTTCGTAAGTCTCGCTGCTATGATTTTAGTAAAAAGCTTATAAAGATGTGTAAGCAGACTAATGGGTCTGTAGTTTTGTAGGTCGGTGATATTACCCTTTTTGTGCATAATAACAATGATGGCGTTGTACCACTTTTCTGGGGTTGTTGCTTCATCTAGACATTTGTTGTAAAGTCGAGTTATGGACTAAAGTAGTTGTTTTCCTCCCATTTTTATAGCTTCTGCAACGATGCCGTCTTCACCTTGTGCTTTATTGTTCTTCATTTCGTTAAGCGATCTTAAAACTTCATTTTCAGTTATTGCTGGAATATCCTCTGATTCCTGGTTTAGTATATGAGGTAAAGGAGGTGCATTTTTTAATATTCCGGCTTAGTGTTGGTCACTGTATAAGCTGGTATAGAAATTTTCGACAATTGTGATTATCTCCCTTCTGTCGTTTGTTACTTCTCCCCTTTCATTTTGTAATTTAACTATTTCTGTTTTTCCCAACTTCAGTCTGTTTCGAAGTATTTTCATGTTTTATTTTCTTCTATGGTTTTGGTTATCCATTTTTTATTGTATTTTCTGACATCGGCTCTTACAGCTTTTGTTATATCTTTGCTTAGTTGTCTTATTTGGTCTCTATGATGTGAATGTCTTCCTAGCAGTTCTCTTCTTTGTTTCATTAATTGTTTAGTATACGTCGTTAACTTCCCTCGTTGTTCATTGATTTCGGGCAATGTTTTTCTGAGCTTCGTTGATTGATTTGAATATGTTGTCGTTTAATTTTTCAATGCTCATTTCATCAGGGTTTTCAAAATTCTCTTCTATTGTCTTCTGATATTCTTCGATGTGATCTACATTCGTCCACTTTTTATTATTTTGTTTGTTAATCAATTTCGTTCGCTCCTTTCTTAGATTCAGTGACACTATTGCTCTTACCATTCTATGATCACTTTCTACAGATAATCTATTTAGTACAGTTACATCAGTAATTATTGCTTTTTATCTGTAAAAATAAAGTCGATTTCGTTTTTCGTCTTTCCATCTGGACTGCTCCATGTCCACTTGCGATGTTCTGCTATTTGGAAGAATGTATTCATTGCTGTGAGTTGATTGTGTAGCAGAAACTGCAATAGAAGGTTTGCTCTGTCGTTTCTTTCTCCAATTCCATGGCAGCCCAAAGACTTTTCTGTTTCGACTTGCTTCTTACCAAGTTTGGCATTGAAGTCACCGGCTAGTATAGTGAAATATGTTAAGGTGTTTAACATTGTCTTAGTTACATCCTCAACTTCCTCATCTGAGTGAGTGGATGTGGGTGCATAGGCTTGTATGATTTTGATACTATATCGATCATTTAGTTTTAGTACCACATAGCAGACTCTGGAACTTATGCTGCTAATTTGAAGTATATTCTGGATGTGACGTTTATGTATCAAGAGTCTTACCCTCCCACGGAGCTGTATTCCTCACATTTGTGATAATAGAGGTTTCCCGTTCTGTTACACTGCTTGTCAACTATTTCAGATGAGTACGTGGCAGTCTCAGAGCCTGATATTATGAATTGGTATGCAATGCTGATGAGGTCTAATGAGACTGCAGTATATTCCTCCTATTCATGACACCCGACTGGGCTGTGCCATTGCTGTGTGGCCCTGGTTTATAGTGATTATAAGGGGTGGATCCGAAAACTAGCTTCTTCAGGGAAGGATAATCTACATTCTACGGAAAGTTGAATATTGCTCCGTGAATAAAAATTTTCATTTGATTTCTTCAATGAATTCTTTTGTGGGTTCTCTTAAGATTTTTGTGTCGTCCACAGCATGCATAATGTCTAATAATGTCATGTATTCTTGGTTTTAGTAAATATTTCACTTTTCAGCTTTCTTTATAATTAGATCTCCATTGTGTAATTTGGTTGAAAGAGATTTCATTGTTTTAGTGTGATCCTGTTCAGTGAGTTTCAGTAGGGAATTTTAATGATTTCACTCATTTTGTGATTGTGCAGAACTGGATTATTTATAGTGTTTCGTGTTGGAGGATATTTATTTCAGATTGAAGTCCTGTTAATTCCTAATTTTGTCTCACTTTGTTATTATAAGAGGTGATTGTTATTTATTCTTCAGTGTGATTTGTGATTTCTAGAAAGGTTAAAGAATCAGGGGTAGAACTGGATATTCGACTTTTCTGTGTTTGATGTTGGGGGTTGAGCATTTAAAAGTGATGGTTTCTTCAATTTTAGTGCTGCGAGTTTATGGAAAAGATTATCATTTTTCTCACCAGCTGTTTTGCTGACTTGAATTTGGATTTTGTATTCTAAGGAATTGAATTCGATAATATGTAGAAAGTGAAATAATTTATCTTGCACTGATTTGAATAATAGTTTTATGTTTGATTGTATTTTGTATAACCTTTTGATTTCTTGATTTACTAACAGTACTCAAACTTTCACTTTGATTTTGGTGATGATTCCACTATTGACAGTTATTTTAAAATTGATTCAATTTAATTTTTTCAATCAAAATTCAAAGAACATATATCCTCAGATAATGAATTGAACATAATAAATCGAGAAATCACATATATACATCAGATAATGCAAAAATTCTCCATAATTGCCATGATGGGATGACAATGAATCTGTAAGAAAGTTTGAAAATTAACAAACTTTGTAAAAATTCTTCGGCTCACTTATGAACACAGATTAACCAGAGAAAGGCACAACAAAGAGTTGAAATATAATTAAATGAAAGGATTGAACATCATCAAAACTTTGTCACATTATAAATGGTGAGCAGAATAAATAGCTCTCTATAATATGCAGGGTAAAAAAAGAAACCGCAATATCTAGTCTTTTTATGAAATAAGTTTGAATAAACATAGATCCTCAAATGCGAAAAATGCGGTTATATTTGAAGTTTTCGTAAACCGCTTGAGATATTGATGTAATATTATTATGTGTCGAGAACTTACTAAACATAATTTTAAATACGAAAAAAGTATTTTGGACTCACCAAAGCCGTGCGTATGGGCACAACGCAGGTTATTCTCGAAGGAGAAACTAGGACGCTACTGATTTTTTCAAAAATGAAAAATTATATTGAATTTTCCCATTACTCTTCAGGAAAAAAGCTCTGCTGATATTTTTTTGTACGACGCAAATCTTTCGGGTGAAAAAATGTTGAAAAGAATAAGAAAAGAAAGTCCATACATATCATTGTGGTACGTGGTCTTGAAATTATTAGATTAAAAGAACCATCGTAGACTTTTTATTTTCAGCATTAAATAACCTATGTTTGAAAATCAAGAGTTTAATTTAAGGGCTAAACAAAGACTTTTGAGTATCACCAATAACTCTTAGAAATTAAAAAGCTGTTCAAAGTGACCTTACTGATTGACGAACTCTTTCAAAAACACCAAGATCTGATCTCATCGAGTTGCACATAGCTAGGTAGATTCTATTAACACCGATAAATTGAAAAGTCCCAATAAAATAAAGGAAAAAATACATAGATCTGTTTCAAAGCATTGATGTACAGAAAGTAGCGTCTGGACCCTACATCACAAAGGAGGAAATTATTAAAGCAACAAAACAACTAAAAAACGAAAAAGCTGTTGGAGAAGATAATATCCCAATTTAAATTATAAGGATAATTTCAGACGAACACATCGTTGTTATGGAGAACTTATTTAATAAAATATACGAAACTGGAATAATACAAAAGACTGGCTGACATCGGTGTTTATACCACTACCAAAGAAAAAGAACTCCAGGAAATGTGGTGAAGAATATAGAATCATTAGTCTAATGAATCATATACTGAAGTTCCTCCTCCGAATAATACACAATAGAATTTATAACAAATTGGACGAACACACGGGACGAACACAATTTGGCTTCAAGAATGGCTTTGGAACAAGAGAGGCACTTTTTTCAATACGTGTGCTTGTTGAAAGATGTAGGAAGTAGACTCTGATGTATATATGTGTTTCATAGATTTTCAAAAGGCTTTCGACCTGGTGAAATACGATAAACTAATAGAAATTCTCAGGTCTTGTAACATAGACGACAAAGACTTAAGAATCATATCAAACCTTTACCAAGACCAAAAGGCTAAAATTAGAATCAATGATGGAGAGACATCTGAAGACATTAACATCGAGAAAGGAGTAAGGCAAGGATGTGTTCTTTCCTCGTTGTTGTTTAACGTTTTTTTGGAAGAGTTATTTAGGAAGGCACTACAGGATACCTCGGATGGCATAATAATAAATGGACAATGCATTAACAACTTGCGATACGCAGATGACACGGTTATTCTAGCAGATAGCGCTGAAGCACTACAACGCCTAATGAACCGAGTGATGATAACATGTAAAGAATTTGGAATGAAACCAAATACAAAGAAAACAAAAACGATGGCTATCAGCAAACACCAAAACAGAAAGGTCGGAATTAGGGTCAACGGAACAGAATAAGAACGAGTAACAAAAATAACATACCTAGGAAGTAGCCTTGATGAAACTAGAGATAAAAACAAGCCTGGAAAAAGCACGAGCTATATTTTATAAAATGCAAAAAATACTATGCAACTGCCATCTAAATATCTCATTAAGAGTTTGAATACTAAAATGGTACGTTTTCTCCACCGTGCTATATGGCGTTGAAGCATGAACAATGACGGAAACAAGACAAAAAAGAATAGAATCGTTCGAACTTTGGTGCTAACGTAGAATGCTCAAAATATCTTAAATGGGTCATACGACAAACGTAGAAGTTATACAGAGAATGAGAAAGGATCGAGAACTTGTGCAGATAATAAAAGAAAGAAAGACGCAATATTTTGGTCACATTGTGAGAAACCAAAAGTACGAACTGCATCAACTTATCATCGAAGGAAAAATCAATGGCAAAAGGGGATCGGAAAGAAGATGCAACTCCTGGCTTAAGAAGTCAATGGACTAATATGAGCTCTATAGAATTGTTCAGAGCTGCAACAAATAAATTAAGATGGGCAAATGTAAACATTTGCCACGGAAGTAGTTTGAACCAAGGACTTCAAATGACCCCACAGGAATAAATCGAGCAGGTGCGCCTTCATGCATAAACCACATCGTTTGTTTTATTGCCAAAGGTACATCCTCCGAAAATTCTGGCGTATTTTCCGAAGAGTGCCGGAACACCTCCCCTGTAAGTCTCTCTGGTAGAAATAATGACCCAATAGGGGAGTCACCCACAATGTCGATCAAAAGGTTCAACGAAAACTGATGTTGAAGTCGATCTTCATATGTTTTATGTGAATTTTCTTCACACCACATATGATGAAAATTCCTCATGGAAATTCTTGAAAAACTTGTTACAACATAAACAGGAGCTTAAGCAAATGAGGAATTTAATTCAAGTTAAGCAAAAGCCATTGAGAAGAACTGCTTGTACGTTTTGTAGGTAGAAAGAACACAACAAATTTTCATGAAGAGTTTACCAAGTAGTTCTATTGCTGACACCTAAGGCGTCAGCAGGAGATACATCTCCAACAAAATAATATACTGAGAGACCGCCAGAATGAGAAACAAAACAACAGGGACGGCTCTGACTGATCAACGATCAATCGACTTTGTTTATGCGGCACTCAATGACAGGAACCACTGTTTTGCACCTTTTTACGACCTTAGTAGAACTTTTGACGTCATTGCTCATCTGCTCCTTCTCAAAAAGTTGAATAACCAGGGTGTTCGAGGTCGCGCTTCCTCGTGGGCCGAATCCTATCTGCAACGACGAAAGCAAACTATCGTTATAGGTGGCTGCAAATCAGTAGAACTTGATATCACAGCCAGCGTTCCCCAAGGGTCTGTGTTGGGGCCTATATTTTTTTTAATGTTCATGAACGATTAAGTACTTGCGTCTGATGCAAAGCTGATACTTTATGCCGATGATACTAACATATTAATCTCCGACTATACTGAATCTGACATGGTTAACTCTGCCAATGAAGCTTCGCGGGAGTTCAGTGATTGGTTTCATCGTAACGGCCTTATATTGAACACGAAAAAAACTTTACTTGTGCGGTTTGTGCCGAAGAATATCTCGTGTGACCATTCCATTCTGGTTAAAGTGCACGGTAAATCTATAGAAAAAGTGAATGAAATTAAATTTTTGGGTGTAGGAGTAGAAGACAAAAAGCTGTCTTGGAACTTTCAAAGTGACCTTATGTGTGAAAAAATGTGCTCAATGAGAACTCTGCGTGACTCGGTATTTCCAGAAGTTATACGTCTTCTGTGTTTCGGTCTGGTACAGTCGGCTCTGTCATAAGGTATCATATTCTGGGGGTCAATGAATTGTACAGGAGTAGTATTTTCCAATCAAAAGAAATCATTAGGACCATGACCAAGTTAAGTATGTCAGACCATTGCAGACCTAAATTCCAAGATTTGAAAATACTCCCCCTTCCATGCTTGTATATTCCTCACATTTTGTGCTATTTCCACCGAAATTGTAATCAATTCATAAAACATAATGAGGTACACCAGTACAGAACGAGAAACAATCAACAATTTATCGAATCGTTTCAGAGATTGAGCGTCTCACAAAATTATTCAAATTATCAGGGAAACAAATGTTACAATAAAATTGCAAATTGTCTTGATGTGAAAGTAAATTTCAATATGTTTAAACGTTGTGTTGAAGAATTCCTTCTCAGGCAATGTTTTCACAGCCTGGAGGAGTTTTTTGAATTTTAATATCTGTTTGTATATAACTCATTGTGCTTCTGATTTTAGTTTTTATCGTTTTTATTATTAATTTCATACCATGACAATCCCAATAATGATTTGCGTAGGCATTCCATTGTGGAGCAATAAAGATTTCTGATTCTGATTCTGATTCCAATGATGGCAATCTGGGAGTGTCTGAGACTCAGTCAGTCCTCCCGTTACTTCACGTACAAGTACTGGTTATTTTTCTTCATTGCTATGTTCTGTGAATTTCCAAGCCTAGGTATTGCCAACAAAAGCAGGTCTTGACAATATTCTCGATGCTTTCATTGTCTGCTGTTTTGCTTCTTGTAATAGTTGCCTTTTGCTTGATATTTCTACTCCTAGGTATTCAAAGTGTGAAACTTGCTCTACTTTATGGTCGTTCACTACTAGTTTGCATCTAATTGGATCTTTCGCTATTACCATCGATAGGGTTTTCTGTGTTGATATTACCATGTTATATTTTTCTGCTGGTACTTTGAACTTTTGTAGTAGGCGTTGAAGGTCGTCCTCATCCTCGGCTATTAGTAAAGCATCATCTGCGTAGCACAGTATTCTCATAGTTCTGTTACCCATCCTATAGTCTTGGTTCATTTGGTTATCACCTGCTATTATTTCATCCATGATTAAATTAAATAGACATGGGCTGAGGCTGTCACCTTGTCTAATGCCTGCGTTAATTTTGATCTCGCTTGTAAGTCCCTGTGTAGTTTTTACTTTCGTCTTATTAGAGTTATTTAGTTTTTGGATTATGTTTATGTATTTATTGCTTAAGACGTAAGAGTAATAACTAATCTCTACTGGGGCAGACCTGTCGGGTCAAAGTAGACAATAGCTTCACGGATGATATCGAAATAAAGAAAGGCGTACGTCAGGGTTGCATTTTATCCCCTCTACTCTTCAACAGATACACGGAAGAAATCTTCAAGGAAGCGCTGTACGAGGTAGAGGCAGGTATAAAAATGAATGAAGAGCTGATCAACAACATCAGATACGCTGATGATACAGTTATACTTGCCAGCGACGTTAACGAATTGCAGCAACTAGTGGAGATAGTGAGAGTCGTTAGTGAACAGTATGGCTTGAAGCTCAACGTTGAGAAAACCAAGTGGATGCGTGTTAGTAAACGACCACAACAATGGGAACAACTGATAATAGGCACGAAACCAGTGGAACAGGTCAACATGTACTCCTATCTCGGATCTTTCGTAAGTTCAGAGTGGGATCAGTGCATGGAGATAAAAACAAGAATTGAGAAAGCAAGAACAGCATTCAACAACATGAAACCATTATTCACCAGTAGAGATCTATCTATCAATGTAAAATACAGACTGGCAAAATGCTACATATTTTCAATTCTATTGTATGGTGTGGAAGCATGGACGTTGACGGAAAGACTAATGAAAAAACTGGAGGCTTTTGAGCTGTGGGTCTACCGCCGCATTCTACGCATATCATGGACGGACCACATTACCAACGAGGAGGTCCTCCGTAGGCTTGATAAACAGAGAGAAATCTTATTTACCGTGAGAAAACGTAGAATGGAGTACTTCGGACACATAATGCGTCACGGAAAATATCGCCTCCTCCAGCTTATCATGCAGGGTAAAACGGACAGCAAGAGAGGCCCTGGTAGACGAAGATATTCCTGGATGCATAATTTGCGTCAGTGGTACGGGCTCACTACCATACAGCTCTTCAGAAATGCAGCTAACATGATACGGATAGCTTTGTTAATCGCCAACGTCCGTATCGGATAAGG
Organism: Cryptolaemus montrouzieri; assembly: GCA_013387265.2. Lineage (NCBI taxonomy): Eukaryota > Metazoa > Arthropoda > Insecta > Coleoptera > Coccinellidae > Cryptolaemus > Cryptolaemus montrouzieri. The sequence goes on from JABFTP020000185.1 coordinate 18,090,769, forward strand.
CACCAAGAAGAAGAAGAAGGTATAGCTCTTTAGAATCCCAAAGCTATTACTGGAGCGATACATGAGTCTGCCTTCTTATTTACCTTAATTATTGAGGAAGGATGGGGTCTTTCACTTTCTCCTATTTTGGAAATTGGGTGAACTGCATTCCTGCACAATAAGTGACGTGCAGTTGTTGAGTGCTAATGTCTTCAATGAGGCTTGTCTATCCGCGATGATTTTTATTGACCTAGTTGTTTGTTTTTCTGCAAGCAAGTGGTTATTATAGTTATCAATGTCGAATATTTCTGATAGAAAAGCAGTCCAAGCCTGCCAAGACAATATACTCTTTCTCAGCAATATCTATTATTATCTATAAACACCAGTTCCAACACTTTGGGCAGTTTTGAAGCCGTCTGTGAAACAACAGGGCCGCCAAGTAGTCGGTCCTTAGAGCTGGTTCATTTCTGTGTGCTGGGAATGATGATCTGGAACGGCAGTGCCGTGCTGGTTTTGCGCCGGGCACGAAGCTGAATAGTTTTCCATTTCCAAAAAGGTGATAGAATTTATAGGAAGTCTTTTCAATTGCTCGTCTAATCACCAGTGAGGACGTGCAAGGCCTAATAACAGTTCCATGATTACAGGAGGTGTAGAGCGAAATGCTCCATATGAGCGGTTCTCTGTAATTCAGGCAGAATGAAATGGGAATTCTTCTTAAGGCTGCACTTCGACCAAGCAATGCAGCATGATGTGATGCATGTACTCACCACCATCTCATATAGCTACTGAAATTTCTTTGGGGCAAGTTCCAATTTCTTTCCACATTTGACATGCCCAAAAGGAATGTCTAGCCTTGTTTATAGTGTTTTCCAGGTGCGAATTCACCATGAGCGTACTTTTAAAGGTAACCCCAAGATATTTTGCTCTCTCCACAATCGGAATGAACATTCCACTCACGATCGGGAAGACGTCGTCGTCACTTCCACCTAGCAGTAAAGTAATAACTCAATTATGGACTTTTAATGCATCAAATGATTTACAAAAGGTATTACCAATTGAACACCCTGGATTCAAGAATAAGTAACTGATTCAGAACAAATTTTTCTTATTCATACATAGTTTGGGTTCTCTCCTATAGAATGAGAAAAAAAATTGTGACAAGGGTTTGCAAGAGACGTTTCAAACAAACCTGCTTTCTTCATCTTCTGGAACATTATAGTAAAGGAAATTACTTGTTGATGCACGCAGGCTCTAACTACCCAAGCAAGGTTTCCCTTCAAAATAAAAATTGATGTTTCCCTTCTTTCAATCATCTCGAGAAAACCCGAAATATCCAACGTGGCTCGTTATGAGTGAAAATAAGGTTCGTCAAAATAACTTTCGTCATTCACTGTTGTAAGGAAGCATCGACGAGGTTTAAATAAGGTAACGCTCGACACCTCTATCCTTTTCAATTTTGAAAGAATGAAACGCTCTCTCTTAGCGGGTTAGATTACTAGTTTACTCCTTAAAGCCTCAAATATACACCAATAGATGTCTCTCAAACAAAATGATCCAACGTGTTCTGGCCAATTTCTTCTATCACTAACCGATAAGAAATGAACAGAGTCGCTACTTCATCGAAAGAATCAATTTATGACCTTAATTGAAGCCCAGAGAACAATCAAGTTAGAGTTTTCATTCGAATAAAACTATATCAATTAAGAATAAATATCACAAAAAACAAAAGATTTACTTACATTAGGAAAAGTCGACGGATGTATCCATCTAGTCGGATCGATATTGAGAATGATGAAAATAGCACCGGTTTTCTTGTAATTTGATTATTCCATCAAGTCCTGCTATCTTCATTCAGGCTTGAAGCGCCGTCACTCAGGTGTGCATTATAACGGTTAACTCTTGTTTTCCGTCGCCTTCGGCTTCTCCCTTGAGAGTTATTCTTGAAATAATATTTACGGAGGTTTTTCAGTTTTAGTGGCGAAAGATGGAGGCTGAAGTTACAGTTGGGACACACTTGAGCTCAGCTAAGTGGTCTAGACTACACTGTGTATTATCATCTTGATTGTATAAGAAACTCTCATAATTTTCCGATAGTTTTAAATGGTCTTTCTTCTAGATTAGAGATATACAGTTCGTTATGTAATTTATTTTTTTGTTGGTAAATAGTGAAACCCTGCTATTTTGTCAACTAGTGTACATAACCTCTACATTTGACGCACTTATGAGAAAGGTCCATCGGAAGTCAAAAATTGTCAAAAAAGTGGAGAAAAATGAGTAGCTGAACGCTCCAAGGCAGTTTCACTCTGTACCCATTCATTGCTCAATAGGGAGTGTGACGGAGAAGAATGAAGAAGTGACCGTGAGCTTGTTTTCGCGAAATCCAGACTTGAGCATACAAGAAGGAATTGTTTGAAATGGCGAAGCACAATGATGAAATCGCTGTTGTCTAAGAAGCACGTTACTAAACGCCTAGCTTGGACAACAGAAAATATTGATCGTGATTGGAATAGCATAATTTTGTTCAACGAATCTTTTGTTCGGGGTTAAGATGTCGTACTACAGGCTTGGTCTTCCTCCTCGCGTAATTTTATCCAGCGCACCATCAAACATCCTATAAAAATTCATTCATTGGGATGCTTCTTGAAATAGGGTTTCAGGACTGTGTACCTCTTTACAGAGAAGATGAATGCTGCTTGGATGATCAAAATTTTTGATGAAAAACGAGGACTGGATCCAGTAGGAGACAATGAACCAAGTAACGCAGCCACCGCTTACTGACTGGAAAAGCAGAAATTGTCACCTTGGACTGGCCAGCACAATTATCTGATATCAATCCCATTGGGATCGTCTGGGTAACCATCACTCTCAAACAGTTTTCCAAGAAATTCGACACATTTGGATAGAATTTCCAGTCGAATATGCCGAAAAGTTGGTGGAAAGTATGCCAAGAAGATGACAAACGATTATTGGCGCTGGTGGTGATTTGATACCTTATTGATGGAATTGCGGCAAGATTTTATTTAAATTAGAGATACTCGTGTAAGGAAACTGAATTCTTTTATGTCTCGACGATACCGTGAGTACCTGAAAAAGAGAGACGGTTAATATTTCGCTTGTAGACTAGCAGATTGTAGTCATGGGGAATAACGTTACGTGGAAGGGAGTTCCACAGTTGCGCTGTTCTATGGAAAAAGACCTTCAGGTATAAAGACGTTCTATGTGTCTTAACTTCAATCACGTGAGGATGGTTGGCATTAGTTTGGAGAGTTGGCGTTGAAACAAAAACGAGTGGAGGAACGAGCGTAGAAATCTCCTCAGAGCATTTTCCATGAAAATACCTGTAAAAAGAGAGAGCTCACCCACTTTCCTGTGATGTTCCAGTGGAGGGATGGAATTTGTAAGAGCACTGTCACCGATTAACCGAATCGCCCTCTTCTGTATGGAATCCAGGAGTTTGATGGCGTGTTTAGGGGCAGAACCCCACACGTGGGAACCATACTCTAAAACGGGACGAATTTGAGATTTATAGAGAGTAAGGAGTTGAGTCGGAGTGAAGTATCTTCTGGCACGATACAGAAAACCCAGTTTTTGAAATGCTGACTTAGCAGTGTTCACAACATGGTCGTGCCATGACAAACTGTCCCCAAGCATTTTTATGGAGATTGTGAGTGAGATTGTCCCGTTGTTCATTACTATATCTAGTACTGTACTGTTAACCTTCCTAGAAAACAAACAAGCTCGAGTTTTGCTAGCATTAAACTCCATCAGGCTCGCATAGCCCCAATCGAGATTTGCCTTCAAGTCACTTTTGATTTTAGCACACCGTGGCAGACGTATTTCATCTGTAACTTGGGATGTCAGAGGTTTTCTCGACCAGAAGGATGTGTGAAGCGTAATGTTATCCGCAAAACTGTTGATCTTACAACCTGTAACAGTAAGCAAGTCGTTTATATGAAGTAGAATCGAGCCCTGAGGCACACCAGCATTAATGGCAAGTATGTCAGATATAACTCGATTCAAGACCACACTGAGAGATTTATCTGCAAGGAAGCTTGAAATCAATATTCATAGGTGTTGGGATAAGCCATATGAGGACAGCCTGTCTAGAAGACTACTATGTCAAACCCGGTCGAAAGGTTTCGAAGTATCGAGAGCCACAGCCAAAGACTCCCCATATTTCTCTATAGATCTCTTCCACATGTAAGTGACGCAGGAAGTAGAACTCCTGTGGACCTCTGATGCCTGAAACCATATGGACGATCATTAATGATACCAACAGATTCTAAATATTTGATAAGATCGATATTGATGGCTTTTTCCATCACTGGTAAAGGGATATTGGCCTATAGTTGGTAGGGATGGTTTTTTCTCTTTTCAGGAATTGGTTGGATTCTGCAAGTTTTCCAGTTTGAGGGCCAAATGCCTTTATTATAGGACATATTGAAAAGTCCACAGAGAGTCAATTCACAACCACATGATTTCAATACGATAGAAGGTATTCCGTCAGGCCCAACAGCCTCGTTAGTGTCAAGCTTAAGCAGTATGAATGTCTTCTGCCTGAAAACAATTTCAGACATATGGGATCCGATATGAGGAATAACAGGAAGATCTTTATCTCCTGCATCCAGATTGAAATTGCATGCAAAAAGGTTAGCAAGAAGGTTGGCTTTGTCTAGGTGTAATTGGCTAACGAGCCGCCTTCCCTAGTTAGGGGTGGAAAAGAGCTAGAAGTGAAGTTTCTACCAACATATATGGTCATTGATCAAAATGACCAACAACAGTTTGGACGGTTCACAAGCTCAGATCTTACTTCGTTCATGTAATCAGCTTTCGCATCATTCAGTACAAGATTACAGGAATTGCGAGCAGAAATAAATGCCCTCCTGTTTTCAGGGCAGAGGTCCCGACACAGCTGGTGATATCCTAACTTCTAGGCCTTTACCGCGCCAGCAAACTTGCTTTTGAACCAAGGCTCACCAGGGGTTGACTTTTCAGTGGTATGTGGAATGAATAATTCCATTCCAACTTGATAACTTCTGTTAATATTATCTGTTTATTAAATCTCCGTAATTAAGCTAATAATTAGAAAGGTACTTTTGTTTATTTTTTTCTTGTTAGGATAGGTATTTCAGGATTTCAATCCCATAATTTATGTTGATCGGTTTATGAACTCAAAAAAAATTCGCATCAACATATTTCTTCAAATTAGACTAATTTTTTTTGCGTGTATAAAGTGACAGAGCAGCAGGTGCACATCAATCGTCGCTTGGTTGTTAAACGATACGGTTGGTGGGTTTGTTGCTCCTTTGAAAACATTTTCGCTTTATTACAGTTTTGGTGTTTTTTGAATTACACTTTTCTAGTGCAATCAGAAACTTAGTTAAGTGTCGCTACCATCGTTGGATGTCAAAAGTATGAGCATTTAGTGAGTTTTGTCACCTTTTTCGTTTTGACTTTAGATTAGGTCGCAACATTATTTGGTCCATTCGGTTAGCCCGATATTTTTTCGTTTGTTGATGCGATTTTTGGTTCAGTATTGAAATTTGAATCTTGCAATCATTTATTAAATTCGTATTTCGTTCATTTATTCACTTCTAAATTCAATTGAAATTGATTTTTATGATAAGAGTTGCAAACCGATAATTTTTTGCGTGCAATGCCATATCTCGCTGGCTTCATATATTTCATTCTTTATTTATTCCGTTCTGAGGAATATCGAATATAAATAATAACTTGACTTAATTCTTATTTGTTGGAGTGGAATTTAACTATAATAAAAGACAAGTACTGTGTTTTAAGAATTTTACTTAATAATTGCGATTCGTAACGCGTTTCACTACACCGTAGCTTCTTCAGACGAATGATTATGCAGAAAAATATAAATGAGAATATAACTATAAATGTTCTTGAGTAATTTAAAGCTTATTGGTTGATTCTTCTTAAGTGGTTATTTATGACAGGTATATCCAATAAAATTAAGGAATAGATTGCCCCGAAAAGATTCAATAGAGGTGAAGGGCTTAAATCGACTTGATCATTGATGAGTCTACCTGAGTGTTTGTATTTATTTATTTCTAAAGTTTCCCAAAGATCTACCTTCCAATATTTATTATCTGTATGCAAAATTTCAAACTGTGGGTCGAAAGAATGATTATTTTCTAAGAGATGATTCGCGTAATTTGAATCTGATTTTTATTTGAAAAACTGTGTTTATGTTCCGATATTCTAATATTAAAATTTCTATGTGTTCTACCAATGTAGAAATTATCACAGTCATTGCAATTCAATCTATAAACACCTGATTTATTGTTTTTACCTGGTTTGGTTTTATTATTTATATATTTGCCTATTTTATTGGATATACCTGTCATAAATAACCACTTAAGAAGAATCAACCAATAAGCTTTAAATTACTCAAGAACATTTATAGTTATATTCTCATTTATATTTTCTGCATAATCATTCGTCTGAAGAAGCTACGGTGTAGTGAAACGCGTTACGAATCGCAATTATTAAGTAAAATTCCTTAAAACACAGTACTTGTTTTTTATTATTGATAATGGAATTTTACCAAGTAAAAGCCTCCCAAATTCAAATGGAATTTAACTCACTGCTTTATCAAAATGACTAGCGCTGTTAAATTAAAACAAGCAAAAGCATTTCGAGATATTTGTTAAACTAAATTGCAGGAATTAAAAAACGCAGGTATTCAAGCCCAACAAGATTCGTCCAAAAGTCCTTATTTTACAGTGAGATATAATAATGTAGATCAGATTTATGAAGAATTTAGTAAACAACATTGTTCTATCATTTCCTTGTTGTTGAATAGTGAGAATGCTGATATAAAGCCACAAGAAATTATTGGATTAGAATTTGATAACGTTTATTATGATATAAAATTAATATTCAACGAACTTGTCAAAGCTGATTCAGATGTATCATCCACAAAAACACCTGCAGACAATCAGACTAAGAATAATGACTCCTTCGTATTGATTTGCCAAAGTTCGATGGGTCTTATAAATCATGGCCAGCATTTTTTGATTTATTCAGAAGATCAGATATTGAGAAGTTTCAATATTTGCGAACTTCACTTATTGAAAATGTTTTATAATACATATACAACATTTACCAATGTCAAGTTATAATTATCAGGTAGCTTATTCAGCATTGGTTGATCGCTTTCAGAATCCTCGTTTAATTATTGCGTCTTGATTGGTGAAATATGGGGATCAGCTGATAGAGTAGGTATGGTGGTTCATTGTAATAAACCTTACACAAAGAAAACAAAAATTTGGTTTGACAATGATTGTGTCCATTTGAAAAAATAGTCAAAATTACTGCATACGTTGTGTCATAGTAACTCACCCAAATAATATTGGGCAATTATTAATTCTTTTCGTAATGCTGAAAACAGAATTCAATTGAACCTCGACATCTGGGATGATTTCTTTACTGATGCTTGTGCTTTTTGTAACGATCCGATCACTGATCAGTTTTTTTGGCGCTCGGGATCCGTGGCTAGACAGAGAGATTTCGTTTGATGAACTGCGTGCGGCATTACTCAAATGTAAAAATGCTAAATGTCCGGGAGATGACGGCATTCCTTTTGAGTATCTCAAAAATATCTCTTATAATTGGATGCTGTTTTTAAATGACCTTTCTAATAGAATCATTGATATAAGTGAAGTCCCAAAAAGATGGGACAGTGTGATAATGATCATGATGTATAAGAAGGGAGATACAAAGTACCCAAATAATTTCCGAAGTATAGCTTTGATCAACTCTGTTGTAAAGATATTCACTACAATAATCTTGGGTCGGCTTGAAGCATGGTGTGAGGAACACGCCGGTATTCCCGAATGCCAGAATGGTTTTCGCAAAAACCGATACTGCTCGGACAGTATATTCACTTTAACCTATTCGTACTTTTTGTGGATTTCAAGCGAGCGTTCGATCTTGTTTCGCATTTTCTTTTATGTCAGCTTCTTTATGGCATCGGAATTTCTGCAAACATAATTAATATTATTAAAAAATTTATATGAAAACGCTAGCTTCAGAGTTAAATCGTGTGGAAATTGCACGCGAAGCTTTGATATATTTCAAGGAGTACTCCAAGTAGGGTGTATCGTTTTTGACTTTTTTTCGAAATTCAAAAAAGTATAGTGCGGAAAAGTTACATTTGGTGGCACCGAGCATCTGTGATTATTTTCAGAATTTTTGAACAATGCCTAGGGGTCGCGCAATGCCCTCAAAGTTTCTTATGTTGTGTATAGGCAACCCGCACAACAATCTTGCGCTTTCAAGCTGTTTTAGGGTTCTAAAGTCACATTTCTGAACTCTTTCTCTTGTTTTTAGTTGTTTTTTTTATGGAGTATAAATGAAAGAACGATTTCGCTGTATTGTTAGGCTCTTTTTCTACTTTTATTGTACAATACAATATTAGAGTTCAACATCATTATAAATTAAAATTTTAATTATAATTTTTGCTTTGTTGGCATTAAATGATAATGGAAGATGAATACAATTAAAGCCAATTCAATATTATTACAAACAAGTGTTAATAAAGCATAGATACAATTTAACGTTAATGCAGCTTTGGTAAAATTAAATTTTGAAAATCAGAATTTCCTATGGACGCTTCCGCTCTTCTTGTGCAACGGCGTAGTCCTTTTTGGTATGTAGATATGGCATCCGTAAACTTTCATTACATACGAAGCCAACTGGCGAAGCGCCTCCGAAGGCTTTTCGGTACTAATCTATAATCGTAATACTCTACTAGCTGTTGTTAACCACCTAGATTATACAACAGGGTCTGTTCTCTGCTTGCTGAGTTCTTCTGGACAATGTCCACTTGAGACAGCGGTACATAAACGTAGGAGGTATTTCTGATCGGTGCTAATATCTGTCAAACCTTCCGTGTCTTCTATCCAATCAACGGGGATGGCGTCAAACTTCGTCATTCGTCGATTTTCATATTGTAAAATAGCTTCTCCAATGGGTCCACCGGTTGCTTGCGGATTTTTAGTTTCTCCGTCTAAATATCGCATGAGATTTCGGAAAGGTAGCTCGTTCAAATGGAGTTGACAAACAACATGCTGCACAGGAGCGTTGATAGCTATCTCTATGAGTCGAATCACACCTTGGACCCTACCAGTATTGACGTTAGTGCCATCACATCCCAGCACTGTTAATTTAGAAATATCGATTTTCTGTTGATCAGAAAAAAATCGCATACTTTTGACGATATCATCAGCGGACCCTGATGAAGGTGAAACAATGCAGCTACCCCATTCCCAGTGTTGCCAATGCTTGACATTTAATGAGAAAAGAGTAGCCTGTTCCTGCTTGACGCACTTAGTATAAAGAACCTTACCGATCCAAATACGAGAAAAATAGCACTCTGGTATTTATAATTTCTTGTTTTCTTCCTCTTGCTGTTTGTTGCATCGTAGTCTTTTATTCCTTTATACCACAAAGACAACAAATACACATAAACAAACTGCAAGAAAATCGACTTTAGACCTCTGAAAACACTTGAAATCGCGAAATTGTTGTGTGGGTTGCCTATATACAACAGAAGAAACTTTAAGGGCATTGCGCGACCCCTAGGTATTGTTCAAAAAATCTGAAAAAATCACAGATGCTCGGTGCCACCAAATGCTACTTTTCCGCACTATACTTTTTTGAATTTCGAAAAAAAGTCAAAAACGATACACCCTAACTCCAAGGGAAAACCCTGAGTCCTTTACTGTTTGCTTTGTTCATTTCGGACATCGAGAAGTTTTTCGAAACAGGGGAGTAACGGGTGTTACTATCGACGGATTGCAAGATCTCATTATGCTGTTATATGCTGAAGATTTGGTGTTTTTGGCTGACTCGGAGGTGAATTTACAGAAGTGTATTTTAATACTTCAGGAATATACACAAAAAATGAATCTTTCTGTGGATAGTTTTAAAACCAAGGTGATGTGTTTCAGTAGAAATGGTCATGGATGTAAATTCAACTTTGTTTATGAAGGCGTAGAGTTAGAGGTGGTCAATAGATATGCCTATTTGGGGGTTCCTTTTGTGTCCTCGTCGCTATTTCGGGAAATGGCGGAAAGTTCTTTGGTTAAAGCGAAGCAGGATTTTGGTTCGGTGATCTCTGTTCTGTCTGGGATAAAATCGACAGATTGGAGCATGAAAGCTTTTTGATTCTTTTATGCGTAGCATTCTACTTTACGCAGCTCCGGTACGGTACATCGATATTCTTGCAAAAGCTCAGACCCAGTTCTATAACAAACTACTACATTTACCGTCTAATTTTCCGGATTACTTTGTCCATCTGGAATGTGGTGCGAAAAGGTCTGCAGTACTATATTTGACCACACTTTAAAATTTTTGATTAAACTCCATAGAATGGAAAGCTTCAGACTCCCAAAGCTCTGCTTTCAGAGAATGCTTCACCTCTCGAGTGATAATGAGGTCGAAGCAAGGTATGATTGGTGTATGCAGATAAAAGAGCTTTTTGAGGCCATGGATTGCTTGCATATATTTGAAAGTGTAAACGACAGAACACTAGCATCTTCTAAGAGTTTTCTCATTGAGAAATTCAGGAATTTATGTTTTAATGAGGACATTTTGCGAACCACTAACTCAGGTTATCCACTGATGGAAATCATTTCAGTTATACGATTTCGTCAAAAGTTTATTAGAATCTATCTTTTCCATTTGATTACACGCGGATGGTTTTTCAAATCTGTTCGTGCGACAGAAAATGTTTGAGAATAGATTTTAGGGGACTATATTATAAAATTGTGTTTGGTAAAATATGCACGGTATGTAACATAAAGAGAATATTGAATGCCCGCCAATGAGGGCAATATTCGAGAGTTTTTGTGACGCGAATAATGTTTATGAGCTGGTACGATTTTTAGAAGGTTTTTCGGAGGCCTGTCAAGTTCGGAAATTTCGTGGGCTCGTACTCACTCTGCTCAGAACTAGATCTTTTATAATATATGAACGAGCGCTGTTGGTGTCTTGGAGTTCATTGAATTGCCGTTTTTGAATATATGGATTTTGTTCAAATTGATAAATTCGACATTATTTATGCTTCTTTTGAGTTTTTGCCACATGTGCTCACAATGTTCGCTTCAGTTTTCTGGCAGAATTGTTTTGTATGTCAGTCGATTATATTTTATTCGTTTAAGTTTTGTGAATAAAATTGTTGTATTATTATGGGAGAATGTATCTACTGAGGTTATCGATAGTTATATTTGTAATGCTTGATAGGGGAATAATATCATTATATCATATTTTGTACACTTTCACACAAGCGGGCTTCTCTTGGAGCATGAGTGTGTGTTTTTTGTGTAACTAGTTGTTTATGGAAAATGTAGAATTCCGGAAAACAATAAATTGAATTGAATTATTCGCAAAATATTGTTGAGGCTCCAAAACTTCACAATGACTGTCCTGAACGGTTGAGGAAACTAGTTGAATGTTTTTCTGAAAATTTGGAAGTACATAAACTTTCAAATTTACCCGTGAATTCATGGGATTTCGTTCTTTTCTATACTTTAGCGAAAAAATTAGACTATTAGACTTGGATACATTGAATCGATTCGAACTTCAATATGCTAGTACGGATATTCCTTCGTATGATAACTTGGTGAAAATTTTGAAATCTAATCTCAACGTACTTCTTCCTCGAGTCAGTTGGTTTGAATTCGAGTTCAGTTAAACAGAAAACTGCCACTTCCTCTTCCTAAAATTATAATTCGAGAACTTCCTTGATGACAAAGACGGACAGTTGCTTGGTGTGTCAAGAAAATTTTCATCCTCTGCTAAAGTATTCGCTATTTTTTAAGAAAACGTCCCATGATCGCTTTCTTGTTGCTAAACAGAAACGTCTTTGTATAAATTGCTTACAATCATCTCACATTTCGGCAAATTGTAGTAGTATTAATTTATGTAAAACCTGCAATTTCAAACATAATACTTTATCACATTATTATAAAGAACCTAATAGTGCTTCCTGTCCTCCTACTTCGGAAATAGAGTTATCGACTTTTACTGATTCACAATCGCAAATAATACAAAATTTCTCCAATCTTGCTTAACCAAGCTCGAAGAAAATTGGTTCATGTATTATGTTATCAAGTGTCCTTGCTCAAATGAGGGATGCAAAAGGCAATTATCAGCCAGTGAGGTGCTTATTAGATTGTGCAAGTCAAGCAAGTTTTATTACATCTGCTAGTTGTCATCATTTACGACACAAAATTAAACCGTCTTCTTAAATAACAAATGGCCTAGGGAATATGTCTTCTAAATCAAAGGGTTAGGTTATTTTTGAGCTTGTCGGTAACGCAAACTCAGGCTCTAAAGTTGTTGTTGAAGCTTTTGTTGTTCCCAAAATTTGTAATTCGGTTACTTGTTCTTATATAAACAAAATTAACTTCTCGGAATTTGTTGATGTCGAACTGGGTCATGGGAAGGTTTTTGATCAATTTTCTAAGAGGATTTGATTTGTTATTACAAGCTGAGAATTTTGTTAGGCAGGATTCTAACACGAATCCAGTGCAATCGGTTTCATCATATTTGAATGTTTTCTGAAAATTTGGAAGTACTTAAACTTTCAAATTTACATGATGTTTTGTTACCACTTTCATCAATTTTTTATTTCATTTTTCTTCAATTTTATAGTTTTTAATTTTCTTATTAACAATCCAAAATTTTATTATTCAATATATTTTCTTTTATTTTTGTCTACATGTCGAGCCGGTTCTCAAATCAAACTTTTGGCTTAATTTCATATATTTGTTTAACAATATCTCTTTTTCAAAATTTAGACTTACCTACTTCCTTTCTACCTTCCTTACACCTTGCAACACTGCTCAACATCAAGTGAGCAGAGAAACTGCATACAACACCACACAAGAAGAAAGAATACGCACGCAAGAAGACGAACCACATTTCCTTAAAATTTTCTTTTCATTACGAAATAAAATTAACATTCCACAAATTAAAACGTAAAGCCGGATCTAGTGTGTGAGTGAGTGCCGAATCGTGGAAAACTTTCATATCGAAGAGGGCAAAATTCTCCTTCAAGAAAAAAAAACTGTCATTATTTCCCTTTTAGTTGCTCTCTCATTCCCTGTAGAGGTCTTTTCTCTTACTTATCTTATCGTATCATATATTTCAGATCATATTGTCCTGAGTATCTTTGAGAAAACTCAACATGTTGAAAAATGTAACAGCTTTTCTCCTAATGAAAAACAGTCCGCTAATTCGTCAATTAAGCACGTGAATTCATAGGATTTCGTTCTTTCTATACTTTAGCGAAAAAATTAGACCATTAGACTTGGATACATTCAATCGATTCGAACTTCAATATGCTAGTACGGATATTCCTTCGTATGATAACTTGGTGAAAATTTCTCAACGCAATTCTTCCTCGAGTCAGTTGGTTTGAATTCGAGTTCAGTTAAACAGAAAACTGCCACTTCCTCTTCCTAAAATTATAATTCGAGAACTTCCTTGATGACAAAGACGGATAGTTGCTTGGTGTGTCAAGAAAATTTTCATCCTCTGCTAAAGTATTCGCTATTTTTTAAGAAAACGCCCCATGATCGCTTTCTTGTTGCTAAACAGAAACGTCTTTGTATAAATTGCTTACAACCATCTCACATTTCGGCAAATTGTAGTAGTACTAATTTATGTAAAACCTGCAATTTCAAACATCATACTTTATTACATTATTATGAAAAACCCAATATTGCTTCCTGTCCTCCTACTTCGGAAATAGAGTTATCGACTTTTACTGATTCACAATCGCAAATAATACAAAATTTCTCCAATCTTGCTCAACCAAGCTCAAAGAAAATTGGTTCGTGTATTATGTTAGCAACTGTCCTTGCTCAAATGAGGGATGCAAAGGGCAATTATCAGCCGGTGAGGTGCTTATTAGATTGTGCAAGTCAGGCAAGTTTTATTACATCTGCTAGTTGTCATCATTTAGGACTCAAAATTAAATCGTCTTCTTAAATAATAAATGGCCTAGGGAATATGTCTTCTAAATCAAAGGGTTAGGTTTTTTTGAGCTTTTCGGTAACGCAAACTCAGGCTGTAAAGTTGATGTTGAAGCTTTTGTTGTTCCCAAAATTTGTAATTCGGTTACTTGTTCTTATATAAACAAAATTAACTTCTCGGAATTTGTTGATGTCGAACTGGGTGAACTACAATTTTCTATCGGGATTTGATTTGTTATTTGGAGCTGAGATTTTTAATCAAATAGTGTCACTTGAAGAGTAGTTCGAGTAGTCTTATGACATTAAATACAATGCTCTGTTGAATTTTGTTAGGCAGGATTCCTAACACGAATCCAGTGCAATCGGTTTCATCATATTTGAATGTTTTTCTGAAAATTTGGAAGTACTTAAACTTTCAAATTTACCCATGATGTTTAGTTACCACTTCCATCAATTTTTTATTTCATTTTTCTTCAATTTTATAGTTTTTATTTTCTTATTAACAATCCAAAATTTTATTATTCAATATATTTCCTTTTATTTTTCAACCACTTGTACATGTCGCGGCCGGTTCTCAAATCAAGCTTTTGGCTTAATTTCATATATTCGTTTACAAATATCTCTTTTTCAAAATTTAGACTTACCTACTTCCTTTCTACCTTCCTTCCTTACACCTTGGCAACACTGCTCAACATCAAGTGAGCAGAGAAACTGCATACAACTCCACACACAAGAAGAAAGAATACGCACGCAAGAAGACGAACCACATTTCCTTAAAATTTTCTTTTCATTACGAAATAAAATTTATATTCCACAAATTAAAACGTAAAGCCGAATCCAGTGTGTGAGTGAAAGTGCCGAATCGTGGAAAACTTTCATATCGAAGAGGGCAAAAATTCTTCTTCAAGAAAACGAAATACTGTCATTGCTTTCCTTTTTTTGTTGCTCTCTCATTCCCTGTACACGCAATTGGTAAGTCTTTTCTCTTACTTATCTTATCGTATCATATATTTCAGATCATATTGTTGCGAGTATCTTTGAGAAAGAAAGAAGCAGGGTTTCAACATGAAATATGAAAAATTGTAACAGCTTCTCCTAATAAAAAACAGTCCGCTAATTCGTCAATTAAGCACGTGAATTCATAGGATTTCGTTCTTTTTTATACTTTAACGAAAAAATTAGACCATTAGACTCGGATACATTCAATCGATTTGAACTTCAATATGCTAGTACGGATATTCCTTCGTATGATAACATGGTGAAAATTTCTCAACGCAATTCTTCCTCGAGTCAGTTGGTTTGAATTCGATTTAAACAGAAAACTGCCACTTCCTCTTCCTAAAATTATAATTCGAGAACTTCCTTGATCACAAAGACGGAAACTTGGTGTGTCAGAAAATTTTCAAAGTATTCGCTATTTTTGAAAACTCCCCATGATCGCTTTCTTGTTGCTAAACAGAAACGTCTTTGTATAAATTGCTACAATCATCTCACATTTCGGCAAAAGTAGTCTAATTTATGTAAAACCTGATATATACATTATTATAAAGAACCTAATATTGCTTCCTGTCCTCCTACTCGGAAATAGAGTTATCGACTTTTACTGATTCACAATCGCAAATAATACAAAATTTCTCCAATCTTGCTAACCAAGCTCGAAGAAAATTGGTTCATGTATTATGTTATCAAGTGTCCTTGCTCAAATGAGGGATGCAAAAGACAATTATCAACCAGTAAGGTGCTTATTAGATTGTGCAAGTCAAGCAAGTTTCATTACATCTGCTAGTTGTCATCATTTACGGTGCAAAATTAAACCGTCTTCTTAAATAACAAATGGCCTGGGGAATATGTCTTCCAAATCAAAGGGTTAGGTTATTTTTGAGCTTGTCGGTAACGCAAACTCAGGTTCTAAAGTTGTTGTTGAAGCTTTTGTTGTTCCCAAAATTTGTAATTCGGTTACTTCGTCTTATATGAACAAAATTAACTTCTCGGAATTTGTTGCTGTCGAACTGGCTGATCCGAACTACAATTTTCTATCGGGATTTGATTTGTTAATGGGAGCTGAGATTTTTAATGAAATATTAGTGGAAGGTCACTTCAAGAGTAGTTCGAGTGGTCTTATGGCATTAAATACAATGTTTGGTTGGGTTTTGTTAGGCAGGATTCTTAACACGAATCCAGTGCAATCGGTTTCATCATTTTTCAGTTGGTTTGAATTCGAGTTCAGTTGAACAAAACTGCAACTTCCTCTTCCTAAAACTATAATTCGAGAAATTCCTTGATGTCAAAGACCGATAGTTTCTTGGTGTGTCAAAAAAATTCTCATCCTCTGCTTAAGTATTCGCTATTTTTAAAAGAAACGCCCCATGATCGCTTTCTTGTTGCTAAACAGAAACGTCTTTGTATAAATTGCTTAACACCATCTCACATTTCGGCAAATTGTAGTGGAAGTAATTTATGTAAAACCTGCAATATCAAACATCATATTTTATTACATTATTATGAAAAACCCAATATTGCTTCCTGTCCTCCTACTTCGGAAATAGAGTTATCGACTTTTACTGATTCACAATCGCAAATAACACGAAAATTTCTCCAATCTTGCTCAACCAAGCTCAAAGAAAATTGGTTCGTGTATTATATTAGCAACTGTCCTTGCTTAAATGAGGGATACAAGGGCAATTATCAGCCGGTGAGCTGCCAATTGTGCAAGTCAGGCAAGTTTTATTACATCTGCTAGTTGTCATCATTTAGGACTCAAAATTAAATCGTCTTCTTAAATAATAAATGGCCTAGGGTCTTCCGAATCAAAGGGTTAGGTTTTTTTTGAGCTTTTCGGTAACGCAAACTCAGGCTTTAAAGTTGATGTTGAAGCTTTTGTTGTTCCCAAAATTTGTAATTCGGTTACTTCATCTTATATAAACAAAATTAACTTCTCGGAATTTGTTGATGTCGAACTGGGTCATCCGAACTACAATTTTCTATCGGGATTTGATTTGTTATTGGGAGCTGAGGTTTTAATCAAATATTACTGGAAGGTCACTTGAAGAGTAGTTCGAGTGGTCTTATGACATTAAATACAATGTTTTGTTGGGTTTTGTTAGGATTCCTAAGATGAGTGGGCGCTCAAATTGAAATCACTGAGGTTATCGAATTTCCATTTGTGCAATCGGAATAACTTTTCATCATATTTTGTACACTTTCGCACAAGCGAATGTTTTTCTGATAATTTCCGGAAGTACTCAAACTTTCAAATTTACTCCGTGACTAGTTTCATGGGACTTTCAAATTTTCATGGGATTTCGTTTTTTTATACTTTAGCGAAAAAATTAGACTATAAGACTTGGATACATTGAATCGATTCGAACTTCAATATGCTAGTACGGATTTTCCTTCGTATAATAATTTGATGAAACGGACTCAAGTCAGTTGGTTTGAATTCGAGTTCAGTTGAACAAAAACTGCAACTTCCTCTTCCAAAAACTATAATTCGAGAAATAGCTTGATGTCAAAGACCGATAGTTTCTTGGTGTGTCAAAAAAATTCTCATCCTCTGTTAAGTATTCGCTATTTTTAAAAGAAACGCCCCATGATCGCTTTCTTGTTGCTAAACAGAAACGTCTTTGTATAAATTGCTCAACACCATCTCACATTTCGGCAAATTGTAGTGGAAGTAATTTATGTAAAACCCGCAATATCAAACATCATATTTTATTACATTATTATGAAAACCCAATATTGCTTCCTGTCCTCCTACTTCGGAAATAGAGTTATCGACTTTTACTGATTCACAATCGCGAATAATGCAAAATTTCTCCAATCTTGCTCAACCAAGCTCAAAGAAAATTGGTTCGTGTATTATATTAGCAACTGTCCTTGCTCAAATGAGAGATACAAAGGGCAACTATCAGCCGGTGAGGTGCTTATTAAATTGTGAAAGTCAGGCAAGCTTTATTACATCTGCTAGTTGTCATCACTTAAGATTCAAAATTGAACCGTCTTCTTAAATAATAAATAGCCTAGGGAATAGTCAAAGCGTTAGGTTATTTTTGAGCTTGTCGGTAACGCAAACTCAGGTTCTTAAGTTGTTGTTGAAGCTTTTGTTGTTCCCAAAATTTGTAATTCGGTTACTTCGTCTTATATAAACAAAATCAACTTCTCGGAATTTGATGCTGTCGAACTGGCTGATCCGAACTACAATTTTCTATCGGGATTTGATTTGTTATTGAGAGCTGAGGTTTTTAATTAAATATTAGTGGAAGGTCACTTCAAGAGTAGTTCGAGAGGTCTTATGGCATGAAATACAATGTTTGGTTGGGTTTTGTGAGGCAGGATTCTTAACACGAATCCAGTGCAATCGGTTTCATCATTTTTCTTAGAATCAGCTTTAGATATCTCAATTAGAAAATTTTGGGAATTAGAAAAGGTTCCTGAAAACCATGTTTTATCGCCAGTTGACGTCAAATACGAGAAACATTTCTAATGTTGTTCAACTTCCATTTATCGATAGGGAAACGGACCTGTCTGATAGCAGATCGGTCGCCCCTAGTAGATTTTTGACGTGTGGAATAACCTAAGCGTTCAGATTGTTGAAGCCCCATCGTCCAACATTTTCAAAAATAAGTAAGCTGATTCTGATTTCTTTGCTCAATTTGTAGATTGGACTGGACTTGACAATTTGCACTTTGTAATCTTCATTTCATTTTGGGCCTTCATAGGACTCTGTCCTCGGTCTAATTTAATAATATTATAGAGAATTCTTCTCTACAAAAGCTCTCACTTCTGACCTCCATAGTGTGGTATCGTTGGCTGATTAGTGATATACACCTCTAAATGTTGCTACCAGGGATGACCTGCTGAATCTACCGTTCCTATCAGATAATGAAAAAGAAGAGCAGAAACTAGCACACAAGTACGGATTCTGAATGCCTTTCAGCCATATTACAAGTATCAACCGGCGCCTGTATTGGAAAATGACTCTATCAGATTATACTACGATAGGCCTGTTATCACTGACAGAATGGTGACGAATAATAGGCCGGACATAGAGGTGTATGATAAGAGAGCCAGAACAGCAATGCTGGTGGATGTCGCCATACCGAATAAAAACAACGTGCTGAACAAGTTCCAGGAGAAAAAGTCCAAATACACAGACCTTGCTATTGAGATCAAGCAGATGTGGCACCTCGATAAAATAAATATTGTTCTTGTCATCGTATCCTCGACTGCGTTTATACCCAAAACATTGCATGATAGCCTTAAGAAATTAAAATTGCATAAGAATACCTATATAAAAATGCAAAAAGCTATAATTCTTAATACATGTAGGATAGTTAGGAAATTTATGTCAACTATATTCTAATCGAGCCTATTTCCTTTGATTGCTGATCCTGGGAAAGGTTCATTATATCCAGCTAACAGCTGAGATAGTGCATAAGTCCACGATAATAGATAATAATTAGCTCCTGAGGGACATTGTTTCTGAGTACGGTTTTAGCTAACCCGAGGTAACCAAACTGAACGTGGCAGTAGGCATGAAATGCAATTTATCCAATGATGTACAATCTAAGGAACAAACGGGTGAATCGACATTGTACCACCATAACCTCTTCTCGCGTTCAAGATTTAGGAAGAGAGTCTTGTTCGGAAAGTGAGTCACAGTCTTCCTCGGTTAGCGACGGAAGCAGCGTAATATCGAGTAGGGATACTGCAACACAAAACTAAGTGGGAAACAACAACAATAGAAATAATCTAACCCAACCGACCCTTGATGTTTCAACGGTGGCGCAAGCCATTATGCCTACGACCACGAGAGCCGGACTCCCTAGGAAACGCATGAAGTGGACCCCAGAAATGAATTCCGTCATTATGCGTTCCTATTACAAGAATTCAAACTTGGAATCGGAAATGACAGCATACAGATACGTGTTACATCTTGCGTTCGTAGAAAAATATCCGGAATTACAGCACATATCCGAGCAGAGAATTACGGATCACGAAAAACAATCGTTGAAAAAAGGCTACTTTCTTTAGAAACGCTGCAAAGCATACGAGAAGAGGTCATAATGGAACTCAAAAGTGAAGATGATACTCATAACAGTATACCTACCATCAATGAAAGTGTTACAGATAACATCGAAGTCATGGAAAGGAATATCAACATAGAGCGTCCTCCTGAGATAAACCAGCAGAACGAATTTATGTATTTAGCACGATCAGAACTCAACAGAGCAATAACTGAATTCAGTGGTAGTAACCCAACTAAAGGACCTAAACTGCTCAAACTGAAGACGAACAAGAACACCAATATCATCCTAGCAAGCGTAAACTCAGTGTTTGAAAAATATACCGACCAGAACACCTTGGAGAAGATTCACACTCTGATTTAATGTGGATCAGTAGCGGTTCTTCGACTCAACAAACAACAAATATCCACAATTATGATTCAAGCTGAGCCAAAAAGCGTCAGAAAACCACCATGGCAAAAACGACTGGAGAAGGATATTGATAATATTAGAGCAGAAATCGGTCACCCACAGAATTCCTGAGAAACAGAAAACCCTCAAGGCGCTTGAAATCACATATACGCAAAATTTATAGGAAAATTGGTACGAACACAAAACACCCTGATCACAAACAACACATCGACGTGTATATGGAGACTTTGAAGCAGAAACTTCAAACAAAAGCTGAGAGGCTTTCAAGATACGTCAAGTGTACGGAAAGGAAACACCAAAACCAAAGGTTCCTCCAAAGTACGGCCAATTTTCATAACGGAAATAACAAAACTGCGACCAACACTAACAGAGAAGTACCAGATGCACAGGGCTTGACCGATTATTGGTCATCGCTATGGTCGAACACCAAAGAACACAATAAAGATGCGGAATGGATCACGAATGAAAAAGAACGCCTTGATATCAAACATATGGACTTCGAAGGAATAATGGCTTGCCTGCTAACACTCTACCAAATACTCACCTCATGCATATCTAATCGAATATACCAACACCTTGACGACAGCAATATATTAGCTGAGGAGCAGAAAAGATTCAGAAAGAAACACCACGGGTGCAAGGAACAACTCATCATCGATTCTGTGATAATGAAACAGGCACACGTAGGGCACCGGAATGTTCATTCTGCTTTTCTCGATTATCTGAAGGCATTCGATAGTACCGCCCATTCTTGGCTTGTCGAAGTATTGCAGATATACAAAATTCTTTGAGCCCTGGTAGAATTCTTGAAGACAACAATGACACACTGGTGCACGTCTCTGCAGGTCAACATGAACAATAAGTCAATTAAAACCGACGAGATATCCATACGTCGCGGAATTTTTCAAGGAGACTCTTTGAGTCCACTATGGTTCTGTTTAGCTATGAAACCATTGTCCTCAATCCTCAATAGAACAGGACACGGATTTAGGATAAAAACAGATAAGAATTATCATACAATCTCCCACCTGCTGTATATGGATGACATCAAATTATATGGATCGAACAAGAAGCAATTGGATGATTTGCTGAAAACTGTCAGTGAGTTCTTGGCAGATGTTCATATGAAATTCGGGATTGAAAAATGTAAGACTCTGAACATTCAAAGAGGGAAAGTCGTAGATGGTGAAACAAACAACTTCCAAACGGTGATATTATACAGTGCATGAGGGATGGTGAAATGTACAAATATCTAGGATACCAACAAGCCAGATTGCTATTAGAAGAGAAGAGTCGTTCAAAATACAGTCAGCGTCTGAAGACTGTGCTGAAATCAATGTTGAACTCGGGGAATCTAGTCAAGGCAATTAACACCTACGCCATTCCAGTGTTGCTTTACTCATTTGGAATAATCAGATGGACTAAGACAGAACTGGATGATATTCAAAGGCAGACCTGAACGATGCTGACAAAGTATAACAATCATCATCCAAAATCGTCTGTGATAAGAAGAACTTTAAAGCAGAAAGAAGGAGGACGCGGATTGATGGATGTTGTCAACTTACATACCGAACAGATCAAAAATCTCAGAGAATTTTTCTCTGCAAAAGCTCGCATTTCTCACCTCCACAAAGTAGTATCGTTGGCTGATAAGGGATATACACCTCTAAATCTTGCTACCAGTAAAGACCTGGTGAATCTACCATTCCTATCAAATACTGAAAAACCAGAGCACATAGACGACATCACCATGAGATTAATTAATCACACATCGACAAGGAAGCTTCCAACAAATGGTTGATGAAAGGAGAACTATTCGCGGAAACAGAAGGATTCCTTTTAGCCATTCAAGACCAAGTCATCGCTACAAACAACCAAAAAAAATAATTTATAATTAAAGACGGAACATTACAAACAGATAAATGCAGAAAATGCCATATAAGATCGGAGACTATACAGCATATTACGTCCGGATGCGAACAACTGGCCAACACGGACTATATTCACAGGCATAATCAAGTATGTAACATTATCCACCAGAAACTCGCACACAAGTATGGACTTCTGAATGTCTCCCAGCCATATCACAAGTATAAACCGGCACCCGTATTGGAAAATGACTCTATGAGATTATACTACGATAGGCCTGTTATCACTGACAGAATGGTGACGAATAATAGGCCGGACATAGTGGTGTATGATAAGAGAGCCAGAACAGCAATGCTGGTGGATGTCACCATACCGAATAATAACAACGTGCTGAAAAAGTTCCAGGAGAAAAAGTCCAAATACACAGACCTTGCTTTTGAGATCAAGCAGATGTGGCACCTCGAGAAAATAGATATTGTTCCTGTCATCGTATCCTCGACTGGGTTAATGCCCAAAACTTTGCATGATAGCCTCAAGAAATTAGAAATGCATAAGAAGACCTATATAGAAATGCTAAAAGCTGTTAGGATAGTTAGGAAATTTATGTCAAGTTTATTGTAATCGAGCCTATTCCCTTTGATTGCTGAAGCTAGGAAGAGTGAATTATATTTAGCTAACAGCTGAGATAGTGCATAAGTCCACGAAAATAAATAATAATAATAATCTATCGAAAGCCACCTTCTCCAAGGAATTGAAAAGATCTTTCGAAAACTGAATCTCTACATGGAAAGGATTTCAAGATCTACTCGACGACAAGGAAACAGAAGATGAATGAAAAGGAAACTGAGATGTGAACATGTGTTGAATCATGTGCTCATACCTTTAGAGTGAAAGGATGCTTATCTTTTGATTTAGCAATGATTCGTGAGGAGGTGTGTTTGCATAGTGAGAAATTCATCTCCAGAGAGTAAAAAGACATTAGAGAAGCTTTCATCACAAGAGTTTCAGCAGTTTACATGGCCGTCCTATCACAAATAAAATTTTAAGTATATGGTTTATTGGTGGGAATAATTTGAAGCATATTTGCGGAATCACCGAATGACCTTTTGGGATACACGGTAAATCTCACAATTCACAAATGTGTTTTTTCTAATTTGTAACTTCGTATTCTGCTGAAATTATTCGTTCAGTAATTCGTCGGCTTGAAGCGAATGAAAGCAGAGATCTTTCTCTGAAACTTTTCACCAAAATTTCTACTTTGATTGTTCATAAATTAATTTTCATAGAATAAGCCTGCTTTATAGTGTGCGTAATCTGTAACCAGAAACTATGTCAAGTTAGATTTGAAGAATAAATGTGACAATTTCTCGCACAACATCAATTGTGCTTTTTGTTTTCCGTTAGAAATGATTCTAGAAATATTTGTAAGTGATACATTTCCATATCATTTTTCAGTATCTGTTGACATCTGCCGTAAGATCAAATATCTTGTTAAATTCCCTGAGTAGATTCTGTGGGTTCACTTTGCATTCAGGAACGTACATACTCCATTACTTCATTAGTTGGAGTTGTTGGTTTTGCATTTCCTTTATTGCGGCCTACACTTCCTCTTTCATTGAAAGGTAACACGTGCCTCTAATTGAGTTTTGAAACTGAGCTTAAAGATAAGTAAAGTCTCGAAATTCTTAATGAAGTTTTACTATTTTTAGCGGATTAGAATTAATTCCATTGATTGAATAGCTTATTGAAAACTTAGAAATATGCTTTCTCTATCGAATCGAATACACAAGAAGAAATACTTTCAATTTTCAAGAAGATGTAACCTGAAAAATTAATTTTTTCTAATAACATAAAACAATGATGTTTAAAGTTTCACTATATTCACAAACTTACAAATTTATGACGCGTTATTAGTATTATTAAACTCATGAGAAGGGTTGATGAAAATGCCCTATAAACCCTTTTTAACACAATGTCGAGTTTATCTTGAAACTAAAACAGAATAGTATCGAAATATGAGTGATAGACAGCTCGAAAATCACCAAGAACGCGAAGGCACCCACGAATCATACTTGTTCCAAAAGTTATTCACAGACGTAGCATTTATCACAGAAGATGGTAAGTTGATCCAAGTTTCAACGATTCTATTAGGAAGGAATGATTGTCTTCATATGGTTTCAAAATTTTCCTTCTTCAATTTTGATCGATGACCTCTCAGTCTGCTGTCTCTGTTTATTTTAAATAAGGATGCTAAATTCCCGCCTATCAGTCTGTTCAGGGACCGGTATGCAATAATCATGTATCCACATAACTTTCACTCTTCAATCGACGATATTTTAGCCATTGCAAGTCTTTCTTCATAAGACGGTCGAAATCTTCCAAAAGTGATACGAGACGCTCTTCTCTGAACTGATTCTAGGGCTCTTCCATCTCGTCCAAGATCTGCATTCCTCACTAGGCCGGCATATTCCGGGAGAGGATGAACATATGTTTTGTATCAACTCAAGATAGTTGCGAAGGAAACTTCACTGAAAGATATTTTGAGTAAATACGTCATCGAGTTTGCTTTCTTACAAATTGACAAGATCTTTTGTAATAATGACGCCCAAGTCGGAATAGGAATCAACACTTTTCAGAGATGTGCCACTGATTTGATATAAATTCATTGGATTATTTCTTCCCAGATGAAGCACTGCTCACTTGCCAACATTTAAAGGAAGAAGCCCATCAGCGCTCCATTTAGGTATATTGAGTAGATCTCTTTGTAAAGTTGTGTGGTTAGTCAGCAGATTAGTGAAAACTTGTGATTCGATAACGTTCATCAAGTCCGAGACATACACTAAAATAGGAGATGCCCCAGCATCGAACCTTGGGGGACCCCACTTAGGACCGATTTATCACCCGAGAACAAGTTATACCACACAGTGGCTTCTTCAGATAAGTAGTACATTTGAAAGAATGATATGCCGTTTATATAACATTGTCAAAAGCAAGTACTCAGTTCAGAAGGAGAAAAATCAAACAGGGTTGCTTGTTCTAAGAACTGAAAAAATTGAGTAAAGACGACGAGTTAAGGTCTACTTGATTGTTGAGTAAGTTTCTAGAATCTTCTGTTTATACATTTCCAATGCTTCCTATAGGTTTAGATTCAATCAATTATTTTCATTATGTTAAATATAAAAATTATTATTGAACGTTTGGTTTTCTTCCAGTAGCTGATTTGCATAGAATCTGATGTTTGTTAATCAACACTGCGTTTGTGCTCTGATAACCTTATATTGAAATTTCTTAACGTTCCAGATATAAATTTTGTCACAACTTCCATAACAGAGTTTATAAACACCTGATTTGATTCACTGTATGAATTAAAGATTGTCGGTTTTTAATAAATCTTTGTAAAAATTTAACGTTCTGAAGACTATATTCAAGTTATGTGGTGAAAGGAATGACTTTAAATTCAGACTAGGTTTGCCAATATAATTGAATACACTATCTTCTTTATTGGTCTGTTCAACACAAGGAGAAAATCTCAAGGGTTCCAGTTGAAATCGTTTACAATATAAATTTATGTCAATCATGCTTAGATTATAATGCTCATTGACCGCATATGTTCTTTAACATTAAGCTCTTTCAAAGAAATCATCTTCTGACGGTATCGTTGTGAGTTTATACAGGGTGCTCCAACGAAAACTAAACAGAGGCTTTATCAACCAAGATATTCATTTCTGAGCAAAACAAAAAACAGGTAAATTTTTGTTTCAAGGAGGACATCTTTTGGGGTACAAAACTTGCCTGAAATATCAACCCCCTAAGCGGGGGTTGCAATCTTTGAACATTTTGAATAGGGAAAATGGGTCGAGTGATGACTCAGAAGAAAGGTGGTATCTTTGTCAACATCGCCTTGAATGGATTTCTATTTTTAATATTGAAAACTGTAAAAGAAACAGTGTGAGCAACTGAAAGATAAGGAAGACTATTTCCCTGAGACTATTCAAGTTTCAGTGAAGTAAAATGGAACAGATCCATGCTGATCAATGGCAGTCATCATCAGTTACTATCCTCATCTCGAATTTCAACCCCTAGAGCAGGGGTGACCACCCTTGAAAATCTGGAAGAGGGTAGATGGGTCGAATGATACCTCGAGAGAAAGGTATTATCTTTGTCTGCATCTCCGTGAACGAATTTTCGTTTTTGATTGAAAACTGTAAAAGGTACGAAGTGAGCGACTGAGAAAAAGAGGAGACTATCTATCGTTCTGAACTATTCAAGTATTAGTGCAGAAAAATGGAACAGATTCATTCCAGATTAAAGGGAACACCATTCTTATCTCAAATTCCCCTCTCTATTCTCACCCATTGTATTCGTTTTTTTATCTATTACATTCGAAACCGGATGTCTCAAACGAGTAACTGTCTTTCAAGAGGTGTTTATTCAGTGAAAAATCAACCCCTGTTCGATACTGGTCGGAGATAGATGATATACCATACATTGCATCTTCAGTCACTTTTCCGTTTTGCATCCTCAATGAACTCAATGAGAATAGAATTATTGCGAGCAGTCATGAAGGCAATCGCAATCCTTTACTTGAAAGGTATCACTGGATCGAAAATAAACCCTGCTCTAGGTGTTGAAAGTCGAGATGAGAATGTTACTTGATGATGACTGCCATTGATCAGCATGGATCTGTTCCATTTTACCTCACTGAAACTTGAATAGTCTCAGGGAAATATTCTTCCCTATCTTTCAGTTGCTCACCCTGTATCTTTTACAGTTTTCAATAACAAATAGAAATTCGTTCAAGGCAAGGTAGACAAAGATACCACCTTTCTTTAGAGTCATCACTCTAAAGAGATTGCAACCCCTGCTTAGGGGGTTGATATTTCAGGCAAGTTTTCTACCCCAAAAGATGTCCCCCTTGAAACAAAAATTAACCTGTTTTCGCGTTTTGATCAGAATTGAATATCTTGGTAGATAACAGAGGCTCTGTTTAGTTTTCGTTGAAGCACCCTGTATATTATACTGTACTTAATCAAAGTTGAATCTTCTGAAGGCATAGCTGGATTATACTTGTAATACACAACTATGCCCAGGAATACACACAACCGAATTTATATGGAATCACCCGATATTTTGAATATTACCTCAGGGGTTTTGGAAATTTCGAAGTATTGATAAAATTGATTCTTTCTGAGACATTTCAATTGAAAAAAGAAATAAATTAAGGTTCAGTTTAAGAAAAAAACAAATAAAATAAAATAAGAGATTCTTTCCGCATGTAGTAAAAAAATTGAACATTATTTTCTCACGGAGTAGGTGTTTCTTTCTCGACTTGAGTAGATTGTATTACCTCCTTTTGCTCTGATACAAGCCTGAATCCGTTAAGGCATGCATTGGGTAAGGTTTCAGAACTCCTCTGGGGTGATATTCTGCCACTATTCTGTGGCGGCTTGGATGAGCTGTTGTGGGATCCTTGGATTATCCTGGCGCGATTTTATTCCCTTCTTGGGATTATCCCATATATATTCAATAGAATTCAAGTCTGAAGAGCAAGATATCCAGTACAAACTCCCTCTGTTTCAAGAGAATGTCGTCCGAGGTTACTGATATGCGGAGGAGCATTGTCTTGCATAAAAGTGAAATTGTCACCGGAGCCCCTCGCCAGAGTCTCACTATGCGCTTCAGCACTAGGTCCACTTAATTTCTAGCAGTTACATTTGCAGCAAACTAAATCAAATCGGTTGTGCCTTCTAGCATAATGCTGCCCCAAAACATCACACTGCCCCCTTGGTATTTCAGAATTTGTATTGCTTCTCGGAGTCTAGCTTGTCTTCCATGACCCCTTAAAACCTGAATCCGGCGGTCATCTGATCGAACACCGATTCTTGTCTCATCCGAAAAAAGAACATTTCGCCCATTCTGAATATTCCAATTTTGGTGCTCGATGCACCAATTATGTCTTAGTTTTCTGTTGTCTGGTTAGCTCTGGAACTCTAGGAATCTCCTGCTGTCACTTGAACGAAGTCTTTGACGTTTCGTTTCGACTAATACACTTATGGATGTTGCTTCCAGAAATTGCCTTTGGAGTATGGTGTGCGACGCACTAGGATCTTTTCTTGCAATTTGGCACAAAAGTGATCTAGTTCTTCAGAAGTGATCTTCCTTCGACTTCTCCTAGGCCTATTTTGCAGAGATTGTAGCTTCACGTATCGGGCGTAGGTTTTTGAAATCACCCTCTGTGATACCCTCATTGTGAGCGCTTTATCCCTCTGTGTCACCCCTTCTTCAACGAGGGTAATTATTCGACCCCTCTGCACATCGAAATTCAACGTGAGGCATTTTCAATAATGATTATAGGCTTATCTAAATTTTGAAATTCACAGTTCAAAATCTCAGTAACGACTGAGTACAATATCCTGAACATGTGTTGATAATTCAACATTTCGTATCATACTAGCCAGTTTTTTACAACAAAAAACTTCATTCTTCACAAGTAGTCAAAGATCCATGGTTAAAAATAATCAATAATGGGAAATACCAAGTGATTCCATACAAACTTGTTGGTGTGTATATGGGCTATCAAACGATGTGTCGAAAAAAGTAATTCCGTTTCAAATGTTTTGAGTAGACGTGAGAGGGCAGAGACGGAGTAGGAACAAATTTGTTTTTGTTTCGTAAAGTTCGCGAGTTTTTGTGAATTTTTGACCCTGCAAGAGATTCTGAGATAGCTCTCAGATGGAATTTCAAGAATCACCGTGTATATTGTATTGTATTCTATGTACGAATTCACGGCTTGATTTTGAAACTAAGCTGCATAACTCGACTTGCTTGAAATCAAGTCAAGCTCAATTCATGCTTTTGCTTTCAGAATTGAAGTCATGATTTTTTCTCGCAAAAAATTGAACTCGAAATCTTGAACCTGAGCCCAATGGCATTAAAACATTGAACTTTTGTCTTATATTCAATGAGAGAAGAACAACATTCAAAAAATACTGAATATTTGATCGGGAAGTATTTGAATGAAATTCAACATAATAATCTGAAATGAATTTATGAAGCTGTTGAAGAAAACACAAATACAGAAGAAGAACCAGAGTGACTGAGAAATATATATTTTCGCTATAAATAAGATAATGAAACAACATCACAAAATCAACATAAATTCATGCATTCATATACAGAGTGTTACATGTCACAACTTGAGAGAGTAAATCAACGTGCAATTTCAAGAAAAAAAGTGTATTTGAACATAGGGCCTCAAAAGCTTCGTAACGAAGCTACAGGGTGTTGACTTTTCCGGAAAAGATTGGTTTTCCTTCGAAACTCCTGCAGTTTTTGAGATATTCAACCTAAACATGGCATGAAAGCTTCCATCATTACACGTCCTAGATTTCAACTGAAATTCACAAGGTGTTTTCTTTTCCGAGGCTATGTCTCCTTTTGCCCTTTCAAAATGTTTTGCAATACGCTTCGGATGCACGTACAATCAACTTTTTGACACTTGTAATTTTTTCATATCTCCTACCGTTTTCCAGTGAAAAATCATTGAATTTGTCTTCTGAGACTCAACTTATAATTATTCAATATCGAAATAAAAAAAAGAACAATCAAGAATTAAATAAAGTGTCCTCCACCTGCAAGAATACAAGCCTCTGTCCGTCTTCTTTTTGGCATATTATCATGCACTCTTTGAAATATTCCTGGGTATTTCTCATCATCTAATCAGAGGTTTTTATTCGATTTCTCAATTCATCTACAGTGTTTACTGGAGTGGTATAAACTAAACATTTGTTATATCCCAATAAGAAAAAGTCTGAACTATTTAAGTCTGGGGACCTAGGAGGCCATAGTTCTGGCCCACCCCGACCTATCCATCGGTTGTTGAATGTATTATTCAAGAATTCCCTAGATTCTTCACTAAAATCAGCTGGTGCCCCGTCATGCATGAACCACATTATGTTTCTCACCAAAAGTGGCAATAGAGGTAACACCTCCTCAAGAAATTGCTGATAGACAGGACCAATTAGTCTATTAGGCAAAAAAATGGCCCAACCAAATAATTTCCAATTATTCCAACCCATACATTTAGTGAGAATTGTTCTTGATGATGAGATTCTTCAATCAAATAGGGGTTCTCCTTAGCTCAACAATGATTATTGTGAAAATTTGTTATAGCAGTTCTCGGAAAAGTAGCTTCATCTGCGAACAGTATTTCACTATCAAAATGCATTTTCACTAATTTTATCTAAGAACCATCCGCAGAAATTCAGTCTTGAAGGAAAATCTCGAAGGAGTAGAGTTTGGACGCGTTGAATATGAAACGGGTACAATAAAAAGTCGTCGAGAATCTTCCAAACTAGAACAACTGAAATATTCAACTGATTTCTAATTCTTCTTGTACTGACATGAGGATTCGAATCAATACAATTCAAAACTGCTTACTCTGGAGCTCTCGTAGTTTGAGTTGTATCTTCTGAATGACTATTGGCAGTAAAAGTACCAGTTTACCTCAACCTTCTGTGGATATTTGAAAATGTTCGCCTTTCTGTAGTACCTCAATTTGGTAAGCGCATCTGGTATAATCGCCTAGCTTTTGTTGTATTTTCGTCAGCTAAACCGTAATTGTAATGGATATGAACCAATTCGGCGTTAGTAAAATTCGCCATTTTTTCTTACAGCAATAACTAATAATAATAAGAACTAATCGTTCATTCAATAAACCATTCGAGGAGACACTGATTCAACTTCAGCAACTGTCAAAATAAATGAATACATGAAGAAAATCAAAGACTACTAGTCATTTTTTTGATTAGAAGTGATTTCAATTCAGCGAATGCATACAATCGTTTAATTATGTTTTGCTCGAGTACGGCCGGAGATACCAAAAAATTACAAGGAACAAAGAAGATGAAGATGACGAAAATTGATTGTACGCTGATCAGTGGCGTATTGTAATAGATTGAAAGGCAAAAGCAGACTTGGCTCGGGATAAGAAAACACTTTGAAGATTGTAGTTAACATCTAGGACGTGTAATGATGGAGGCTGCGAAAAATAGCTGGCATTCAAAATTTAGGCTGAATATCTCAAAAACTGCAGGAGTTTTGAATAGAAAACTAATTTTATCTCGGGTATTTCAACACCCTGTAGCTCCATAAGGAAACTTTTGCCGACCTATGTTTAAAAAAACTTTTTTTCTTAAAATTGCACGTAGATAAACCCCCTCAAGTTGTGACATACTATTATGTAACACCCTGTATATTTTTCATATATATTCATATATAGTTTTATAAATTCATATGCATTCTCTTTTTATATATTCATTTACATTCTGACACACAAAATATTTATTTTTCATCCAAATTTATTGAATCGCCTTCGAAGTAGGCTCTCGCGAAATAATACATTTACACCAACGGATAATCCAATCATCAAACAATTTTTCAAACGCTTTTTCCAGAATCGACCTCAGTTCGTACCACGAATTTTCTTTTATGCCTTCTATCGATTCAAAACGGGTACCTCGAAGTGGTACTCTGAGTTCGAAAAAAGAAACAAGTTGGTTGAAGCCATATCAGGTGAAAACGGCGGTTGTTCGATGGTAGTTGTTGAGTCTTCGGCAATGATAGCTTTTTGAGATTGTGCGTTATCGTGGTGTGAAATCCATTAGCTTTTTCTTTAAAATCTGACCTTTTCGGAAAATTTTCTTTCTCAAACTTCGATAACGCTCAGGTAATATTCTTTATTTACCGTCTGACCTTCTGGAAAGACTTTCGAGTCGACAACATCGCGATAATCGGAGAAAACAATCAATATTACCTTGACTTTTGATCGAGCGCCATTCCGAAGCTAGTTAACTGGTTTGCAAGTCAAACATAAATATATCTTATCACCGGTACTTATGTGGGGTAAGAATCTATATCATCAGCTACCTTTACGCGATTCAATTTTTGAAGAGAATTCATCTTTCAGAACTAGTCGAAAGGCAACGTGTTTCATGCCCTAACAATCGTTCAAAATAGTATAAGTTGAGACGCGAGACAAAGAAAGTTCGTTGTCTGTCTCTTTGAAATTTGAATGACGATTTTCAATCACAATTACCTTCAATTCATCGATATTAACTTCAGTTGAAGTTGAACAAAAACTTTGACAATTGTTTCGAGCAGGTTCTTTAAATAATCAATTTTCGTACTTCTTTGACAGAATGTATATTTCTTATGTAAGAGTTTTGAGGCAGTCCATGGACTCCCCCGACTCTCGGGAGAGAAAAATCACTATTTCATCTCGATTCTAAAGGATTTACTCATTCTCCCAGAAGGTTCTGCTGAATAGCACCATATATAGTTAACCTCAATCGATTGATTACTTAACTCACACTTCTGGCCAATAGATGAGAACACTACATAAATTTGTTTCAGTTTTTTATATTAATACAAGTGATATTGAAGTTTCAATGAATAATACAAAAAACCTCTGAAAGAGTCATTTAATTCGAATGTATCCTATATTATATTGAAATATATCGTAGTTTGAAGGCGACATCAATGTTTTGATGAGTGTTGTTCGAAACAGATATTCTCTACATTTCTGAGATTTCTGGTGGTTGATTTAATCCCTTTTTCCTTCAAATTAACCAAATTTCCTTGCAGAACAGAGTTTCGAAAACCTAGTATAACGCAGGCAATTCAAAAATTCTGGGTGACAAGATATACTACCTACTTCTATTGCACCTAGTCGGGTGCGGAACAAGCGATAAACAAGTAAACTTAACTCAACGCCCTTAAAAGTATCAAGCTTTGAAGCACGTCGAAAAAGCTGAAGTCAAGTCAAGCTTCTGGGTTGCAAAATGAAGTCAAATCGAACTTTTGAATTTTCAAAAACTGGAATTTGAAGTCCAGTCGAGCTTCTTGAAAAGTTTTGAAGCTGCTTGACTTTATTGGACTCTACTTTCGAGTCTAGCCTGTAAAGCTTGAGCTTTCGCAGCAGAAGGTGCAGTAATGGCGGGTGTTTTGAGACAGGCAGAGCCTATGAGGCTCTGCCAGTGCACCTGTACCTTAAGGTCCAACGACTGTGTACTTTCCATCCATGAGATCTCCAGGGGATTTCCAAGACTAGGTTCCAGTCCGGTGAATCCCAAGACAGTTCCTCGAGTGGCCAGTAAGTTTGCATTCTTATTGCTCTCAATATCTGAGTGGCCCGAGTCTTTCATCAGACGGAAGTTTCTTCTGCCCGAGGGTTGAACGACATTCCTGCACAATAAGTGACGTAAAGTTGTCGGATGACAATGCTTTTAGTGCCGCTTGGCTATCCATGATAATTTTTATTGACCTACTTGTTAATCCCTTGAACAGCAGGAGGTTGGCAATTGGGAATATTTCTGCTTGAAAAACAGTCGCGAGCCCTGCAAGACAGAAGTATTGTTCATTAGTGGCACCTCGTACATATACACCAGCTCCAACACTTGGGCTGTTTCGAAGCAGTCTGTGAACCAACAGGAGCTCTCAAGTAGATGGTCCTTATTGCTGGCCACTCCGGTGTGCTAGGAATGGTATAGAATGATCCATGTTTGTTTTGGGCATTGCTGAGTCGGAATTCATACTCAGTATCTCGTTGCTCAATTCTAAACCGAAAAGCACCAGGCACGAAACTGAACATATTTGTTCCTTTTCAAGAAAGCTCTAGGTATCCATTAGGCTGCTCCTCCATTCACCAGGTGAAGAGATGTAAAGGCCCAGTAATAATTACAAAGCTGCAGTAGGCGAAGAGTGAAATGATCCAGTGCAAACCACAGTTATTTACAGAGCTCGAGTTGGGATTGCTTCTAAAAGCACTTGAGTGAAAAAATTTTGAAAATAATAAGAAAAGAGTCCATATATTTCATTGTACACACGTAGTCTTTTATTAAAAGAACCATCTTAGTGTATTTTTCTTTATCATTGAATAACCTATGTTTGAAAATCAGAAGTTTAATTCAAGGGCAAAACAAAAGATTTTGAGTGCCACCAATAACTTCAAAAATCACGAAAGCTATTCAAAGTGACCACCTCAAGCTCGAATGCGAGATTTCAGTGTTCTCCTCATTGATTGACTCTTTCAAAAACACTAGGATCTATTCTTATCGAGTTGCACCCAGCGTTGGATCTATTTCTTGAGTGGTCAACATTTGCTACAGAGGTAGTGTAAACCAAAGACTTCAATTGACCCCTTAGGAAGAAATCGAAGGATCTAAGTCTTGGGACCGTGCAGGCTAAATAATGGTCCATCTCAACCAATACAGCGATTTCCATACTGCTGAGTTAGGATGTCACGAGCAAGCTGACTAAAACGGGCAGGTGCGCCATCGTGCATGAACCACATCGTTTGTCTTATTGCCAAAGATACATAGTCCAAAAGTTCTGGAAGCATGTGTTCCAAAAGTGGCGGTACACCTCCCTCATAAGTGTCGCCGGTAGAAATACTGGTCCAATTAGGCAGTCTCTTACAATGCCGATACAAACGTTCAACGAGAACTGATGTTGAAATCGATATCATATGTTTGATGTGGATTTTCTTCAAAATCATGAAAATGGAATTTCTTGAACGGCAGGCTCCATCAAAACGGGATGAATTGGAATTTGAATCAACTTACGCAAAAAGCCATTGATAGTACACAGTACGGGCAGGAAAATCGGTATGGAACAGTGCTTGTACTTGTTGGTATTTTCATGAAGAATTGGCCAAATAATTCCACTGCTGACAAGTAATGCGTCAGTATATTTTCTATTAGATGTACCAGGATAGTCTTCAATTATTGCAAGAAACTCATTTTCAGCTTTACCAAACTTACTCCCTCGCATTCTTTCTCTTTATATCGTTTTTATGTTCCTTCTTCAAATAGGCATCGATGAATGCTTTCAGAAGATTTTCTATCGGAAGGAATACGGTTCAGAAATCTTTCACTGTACAACCGCCGAGCTTCTAATGCACTTCCGTCAGCTCGTCTATACACGAAGTGCATGTGGAATATCTCTGAATTCGTATACCGATTAATGATGGCACATTTGAAATTCAAATATCGTTTAGTATTGAGAATAATGCGTCTCTGAAAGTTTCTGACCTCAAACAACACTGACACTGATATCTCAAGCAAATTATGATAAATTCAAAGTTAACTGCATCTTCAGATTAAACACCCTGTATATCGATAACGAATTATTTGGGGACCTATGTTTATATTTACTAGATTCATGAAATGACTTTTCAGGTGTAACATGTGTCGTTTTTATCCAGGGTAACAAGCAGTTTTAAGAATCAAAAATTTCAAACTTTTATTACGAAAATTCTACTTACATATCTGGTACCTAATTAATGAATGATAGGTGTCTGTTTATGCATGTTATTTCTCAAGTGTATCAAAAATACTGAGCAGAGCAATTTTTCAAGTCCCACACCCCAGACATTTCGAACTACTCCTTCGATGGAAAGGTGATTTCATTTTTGAAAACTATTTTAAGCAGCATTTTTGCTGCACAACAAGTTTGTTCAGTATTATACAGGGACCGTCCGTTAATAACTTTTTAAATTCC
The DNA here is from genome assembly GCA_013387265.2 of Cryptolaemus montrouzieri. Taxonomy (NCBI): domain Eukaryota; kingdom Metazoa; phylum Arthropoda; class Insecta; order Coleoptera; family Coccinellidae; genus Cryptolaemus; species Cryptolaemus montrouzieri. Next base: position 18,126,626 of record JABFTP020000185.1, read on the forward strand.
AATTACAATATCAAGCTGAAATTTTATACGCGGCCATAACTAGCGATTTCCAATTGAAGTGAAATATTTTCGAAGTGATACTATTTCCGGTTATACCCGAAGTGGTAGTGGGTCATCACTTTGTTATTTCAAATGGCAATTATTCAAACGAGGATATGTTTAATCTCTTTTTTCTGCAATTTGGAGGAACAAAATATATAGAAACTAGAAGAAAACCAATTCTCGAGGACGACGACAATCAAATTAATACGCCAGCTTATTTTCGTGCCAATCCACATGCGTCCATTGTCAGAATCAATGGATATTGGATTGAGTTATACTTCCATGCAAAGGATCCTAAAGAAACATATCATGCACCCGTATTCTTTTATTAGACTACAAAAATTGAAACCAACTCACCTTCCCAAGCGGCTAAATTTCTGTGAAAATTTATTAATTCGGCTTCAAGAAGATGAGAAAATTCTGCAAAAAATTATATGGTCTGATGAAGACAAACTCAATGAATGTGGAATAACAACCAGGAGAAATCGAAATTTTTGGGCCACAGAAAATCCACATTTCATTGAGGTTATTGATTTCCAAAATAAATTCAGCGTGAACGTTTTTGCAATTTTAATGAATGATTTGTTGGCTTATAACTTTTATGAGGAAAATCTTAATGGAAAAAGATACCTGGAAATTTTGAGAGGAACATTAGCAAATTTTTTAGATGGATTACCCCTTAACGTTCTGAGGGATTGCTAGTACCAAATGGATTTTGCACCAGCACATAAAACACGAGCTGTAGATCGGCAGCTAACAGAAAGTTTCGAGGATAGATGGTGGGGTAATCAAAGACCAAATTTATGGCCTCCGCGTTTTCCGGACCTGACGCCCCTTGATTTTTATTTATGGGGCATAATCAAGAGTGAAGTGTATCTTATTCCTGTAAGAAAAAAAGTAGAGTTACTAGAGCGCATTCATAATGCTTTTCGTAAAATTGATCCTGAGGAAACTAGGAGGGCAACTCATCATGTTCGTATACGAGCTGTCATGTGTATCGAGCAAAATGGGGCCCATATTGAACATTAATTCAGATCGTAAATTGGTTTTCTCCTTTGATGTTTGCTATCATTTATTCCTATTAATGTAATTATCTTCAATGATTGGTTTTCGCTCAGTTCCTACAATTTTTATTCATCCGAATTGTAGAAAATTGCTTCAAATGCTTCCAAATTTTATTTTACTCATAGACGATAAATTTGGAAATTGGGTATTTAATTGCCTGCAATTTCTACCCACTATTTTTGACATTCTAAAATGAATTAAAAAAGATTAAATATATTTCTGTTTGAATAACCAGTGCTTTTATTCCAAATGTGTTGTATTTTTGGATATTTTCAATGTGAAATAACAACAATTCTTGTTGAAATATCAAATTCGAATGAACGAAGTGACAAATACATTAATTTTAGGTACCTGTCAAGTGAGCGTAGCCAGTTCAGCTACTTGATTCAAATATTTCAAAGCATTCTCTGTTATTTCTTACAAAATCATCGAAATTCAATATATTCCCATATTATTTCGGAACTATAAGAGATGGGTATAGTACATGCTTATACAATTTCATCTGAAATTTGACGCTTCATCTGATGGCGATATAAAAATTGGCACGTGCAATTTGAATAAATTGAGTTATTGCTGTGTGAAAAGGCCAAATTGAAAAAATCATACAAAACATTGCAATAAACATTTGACATGTGTAGATTGGTTAAAAAAATCCACGATCCTTCGTTTATTCACCCAAGCAAATTTTCTGTCTGTAGTGCAAAAGATCTACGGGCTACAATTTTTGTAAATCTTCCTCAAAAATCGAGTTTATAACAAAAATAATTAAATCTGTCAAAAGTTCTGACAAATAAGTGCCAACAACTTGGGTATTTTATGCCTTGCTCAAATGTCGGTTCTAGATGTATAATAAAAAAGGTATATTGCCATTTGAAATAACAAAGTGATGACCCACTTCCGGTATAACTGGAAATGTTATCACTTCTAAAATATTTCACTCCAATCGGAAATCGCTGGTTATGGCCGCGTATAAAATTTCAGCTTGATATTGTAATTGAAACTTGAAAAGTTTTTAACGGACGGTCCCGGTGGATATCCCTGTATACATCCCCCTATTAGTCCATATCTCAGTTGCGACTCTACAAATGCCTGATATATTAATTTAAGAGAGATATTAAAACTTAGCTACCAGACCCCTGAGCCTCATAATCAATCTAGATACATGTGCCTTCAAGCTTAAATGAGCATCAAGTACAACTCCCAGATACAACAAGAGATTTCGAAAGCTGCATTGTCACTAACACGAATCAAAAGAGGCGCACCATCCGGTACAGTACGACTATCTACAGACAATGGGATATACCTAGTTTTATTGAAGTTAATTGTTAGTAAGTGTTCATCCATCCAGTTCTATGTTTGAATGAAGTCTAATTCAACGATATTTTTCAGTTCCTCCCAACTATTTCCTTTATAAAATATGCAAGTATCATCAGCAAAGCCAAGGCATTCACTTTTTGTATGTATGAAAAATAGGTTGTTAATGTACAGATGTTTTGCTTCCTATAAAATAGGTATAAACACTCCACTCAGAATCGGGACGGATACGAATATTGTCCTTTTCCAAGTTAATGACACCAGAAGGGGGTTTATATAAGGTTTTTGCCCCTTATACTACCCCTGAATATATGAAATAGCCTCCTGAAGTCTGTCGGAGACGCAGTGGTCATTTCCGCCAGCAGTAAAGTAGTAACTCAATCATTGATTTACAACTCATCAAATAATCGAACAAACGTATTATCAGATACGTGCCACTAAGAACAAGAACTTAAGTCACAATCCCTTTTTTTACTCATACATAAACTGGAATAGATTTTTCATTATGATTGTTGTCGAGAGGGCTTCCAAAGAAGATAACGATAAAACAAGCGATCAGCAAGTGAACATAACTTTATGCTCTCACATAAAGCTTTCAAGCAGTTTGGAAAAGCTGTATGTCAAGTCGATCCTTAGGATTCGAAATTGGGAGGCTCTTACTTGGTAAAATTCCATTATCAATAATAGAAACAAATAATGTGTTTTTAGGAATTTTACTTAATAATTGTGATTCGTAACGCGTTTCACTACAACGTAGCTTCTTGAGACGAATGAATGTACAGAAAATAAGAATGGGAATATAAATAAAAATGTTCTTAAATAATTAAAAGCTTATTGGGTTGCTCCATCTTAAGTGGTTATTGATGACAGGTATATCCAATAAAATTAAGGAATAAATTGCTCCCTGAAGGTGGAGCTCACTCACCTCTATAGAGGTGAAGGGCTTAAATTGACTTGTTTTTTGATGAGTGTTTGTGTTTGTTGATTTCTAAGGTTTCCCAAAGATCTTCCTTCCAGTATTTATTATCTGTATGCAAAATTTCAACCTGTGGGTCGAAAGAGTGGCTAGTTTCCAGGAGATGATTCACGTAATTTGAATCTGATTTTTATTTGAAAATCTGCGTTTATGTTCCGATACTGTAATATTAAAATTTCTGTGTGTTCTACCAATGTAGAAATTATCATAGTCATTGCAATTCAATCTAAAACACATGATTTATTGTTTTGATCTGATTTGGTTTTATTATTTTTATATATTTGCCTAAAGTATTATTAATACTGAAAGCTATGTTGAAATTGTTGCCAACGTAGGTTAAGGTGTTGAATATTTGTTTCAATTTATCGACAGTGTAAACTTCATTCAATGCGATTCTGCTTTGTTTTTATTTAAAATATTATGTATTAGTTTGGGATTGTAATCATTATTTTTGGCTATTTGTTCAATCAAATTCAATTCTTTGATGAAATTTTCTTGTGATCATGGGATGTTAATCAATCTATGAATAAAACTGTTGAATACTGACATCTATGTTGATGTTGATACGGATGTATGTATGTGACGGTTTATGGTAAATAGCGAAAACATGTTTTCCATTTTCATTCAAAATTGTTACGTCTAAGGAATTTATTGAATTATTGCTTTCTATTTCGGATGTGAATCCAATTTTGTAATATAATGAATTTAAATGATTTTCGATAATTTTAACTGTCTATCTGTTCCTGTGAAGCAAATAATGATATCGTCTACATAGCGATACCAGTATAAGCAATATTTACTAAGTGAATGATTATGAATTAATTTCTCTAAATTATTCATGATTATTTCTGCTAACAAAGGACTTAACGGATTGCCCATAATCAAGCCGTCTTCATTAGTATAATATCGGTTATTGAAATGGAAATAATTTTTGGCCTAAACGAATTTGTAATAATGAAAAATATCTGATTTAATGATCGTATTGACATGATTCTTTTCTAATAACTCTTCAACTAAGTAGTGCGTATCTTTCGGAGGAATGTTGAGAAATAGATTCTTAACATCGAAAGAAATGAGTTATGAAGTATGTGTATAATAATATCTTTGATATAATAGTGAAAAAAAATTTAAATTGCACCCTGTTGAGTTTGATATTTTAGACTCTGAATCCAGATACGATGTTAAAATTTCAATTCATAAAAAGTTTCAGCTACAACAGAAAAAGTTAAATTCACTTAAATTCAAAATTTTCCGCCCAAACCTTTGACTGATAAATTTTCAGACCAAACATTTTTTGACAGATTCACTAATTTAACTGATACCGATTTTACACAACCACAAAAAGATCTATTAGAAAAAGGAATCAAACATAATTAACATTCAAAACATACTCAGACTAATTTTGAACAATTAGGCATAGACTCCAAAATCATTCTCAAAAACTCCAATGATACTATTTTAGCCAAACATCAAACAGCAGAAATCATCAGAGAAGACTTTTCAAAATTATCAAATACAGGTCATCGCGATTAGTAAAACCGATTATATTTCAAAACCTGAAAATTCTTAACAGCCGGAAACTATATAACATCAACTAAGGATCCTACCGCTAAATTTCAGAAAGAGGTTACAAACATAATTTCGACAGCAAAATCATTAATTACAGACCACGAAAATATAAATTCATTAACTCCAATCCACAATCCCCCGGAAAATATTCGTTGATGAAACTTCATAAACCTAATTATACTATTAGACCTGTTGTTTTTTATGTAACGCCACCTTCTCTCGAACCTTCGAAATTCCTTAGTGACTTGCGAATAAAACATTGCAATTGTCAATCTAAATTTTCGGTCAACAATTCATACGAACTAATTGCCAATATCAAAGATACCAATATACCACCTAATTCCAAACTCACTTCTTTCATGTTAAGAATTTATTTCCCAACATTCCTCCGAAATATACGTACCACTTAGTAGAAGAATTATCAGAAAAGAATCATGTCGATACGATCATTAAATCTGATATTCTTTCATTATTACAAATTTGTGTATGTAAAAATTATTTCGATTATGGGCAATCCGTTAAGTCTTTTGTTAGCAAAAATATTCATCCATAATTTAGAGAAATTAATTCATAACCATCCAATTAGTAAATATTAATTATACTGGTATCGCTATGTGGACGATATCATTATTTGCTTCACAGGAACAGATAAACAGTTAAAAATTTTAGAAAATCATATAAATTCATTACATCCAAAAATTGGATTTACAACCGAACTGGAAAGCAATTATTTAATGAATTTCGTAGACCTAACAATTTCGAATGAAAATGTAAAACAGGTTCTTGCAATTTACCATAAGCCGTCACATACAGATACTATAATCCATAACTTGTCGTGTCATCCGTATCAACATAAAATGTCCGCATTCACCAGTTTTATTCATAGATTGATTAACATCCTGTTATCACCAGAAAATTTCAACAGAGAATTAAATTTGATTAAACAAATAGCCAAAAATAATGGTTACAATCCCAAACTAATAAATAATATTTTAAATAAAAAACAAAGTAGAATTGCATCGAATGAAGTTTACCCTGTCGATAAATTGAAACGAAAATTCAACACCTTAACCTACGTTGGCGTTACAAGTGAGAAATTGAAATCATTCTTGAGTAGCAATATTTTCAACATAGCTTTCCAAACTAATAATAATTTAGGCAAATATATAAAAATAATAAAACCAAATCAGGTAAAAACAATAAATCAGGTGTTTATAGATAGAATTGCAATGACTGTGATAATTTCTACATTGGTAGAACACATAGAAATTTTAATATTAGAATATCGGAACATAAACTCAGTTTTTCAAATAAAAATCAGATTCAAATTACGCGAATCATCTTCTAGAAAACAGCCACTCTTTCGACCCTCAAATTGAATTTTTGTATACAGATAATAAGTATTGGAAGGGAAACTTTAGAAATCAACAAACACAAACACTCAGGTAGATTCATCAATGAACATGTTGATTTAAGCCCTTCACCTCTATTGAATCTCTTCAGGGAGGAATCTATTCCTTAATTTTATTGGATATACCTGTCATCAATAACCACTTAAGAAGGAGCTACCCAATAAGCTTTTAATTACTGAGGAACATTTGTATTTATATTCTCATTCTTATTTTCTATACATTCATTCGTCTGAAGAAGCTACAGTGTAGAGAAACGCGTTACGAATCACAATTATTAAGTAAAATTCCTAAAAACACATTACTTGTTTTTATTATCAATCGTTAGGGTTACAAAATCAAGTCAAGTCAATATTTTGATTTTTCGAAAGCTTGAATTTCAAGTTAAGTCAAATTTTTCGGGAAGCTTTCAAGCTGCTTGACTTGATAAAACCCCGATTTATGGAATATTGATTGTTAAAGCGATTTTACTGAAGTGTGGTGTTTGCATTTCTGAATTGCAGAGCAATATTAAGTATGAGCAAACGTATCTGATCTTTCTCTGTTTCACAGATACTTTTTGCCTATCCCTGAGAGTAGAAGTTATGAACAACTAAGGTCACAATTTCTATTTCCTTCGACGGCTTCGACTTGAATCTTTTATGTTCGTTTCTCCGGCACTCGGGATTCAAGGTTTTGTTAAAATATAATATTCGTATATAATTCAAATATAGTCAAACATAGAGTTAGAGCCTCAGGTGAAGGTTATTTGTTTAAAATCCGATCGCTAAATGCCGAGTTCCGAATTGAATTGAAACTTCCGTTTCCCGTTGAAGTTGCACACAATATACTCATTGAGTATATTCTCAAACATCGTTAAGCCCCGAGGTATATTCTTACTAAAACACTTAAAGCTGAAACTACAAAATTCCCAGGTTATTGTTCAGAATTACGGGCGTTTCGTGGTGTAAATTGGCCTCATTGAAAAGTATAAGTGTACAGAGAACGCGGCTGCTATTATACAACTCGTTCAGAAACGACATTTCATCATTTTCTGTATTGTCATTTGACAAACAGTCTCGCGAACTTTACTCGACGCATTGAAATATAATCCTTTGTTCTTCGGTTTTCCCTTTGATCGTGTCCGACGTTGTTGTCGTCCCCATTCACGCGTGAATGCCGACAAAGAATCATCGGAATTCTTGTGATTGATTGTTAATTAATACGCCTCGTTTTGGATCCTTTTTACCGGCTTTTACTGAATTGTTTTCCAAACCTCTCCTCGGATTACACCTTGATACTCGATTACTTCAATGATACGCCACTTTGATTTGGCAGTTTTCGATGTGGGGGTTCTTGACCAGTGTACGAATCCCTCTGAAATTAAAATTGTGAATTTGCGATCATAATGAATAGTTTGACAGAGACAAAATTCAACCAAAATGGGAAATTGAGGTTCGTTTTGTTACTTGAGTATACGACTTTATCAGCACTTAGAAACAGATATTAAGGAAGTACCTCTTATACCTAAGAATAAACATTTTTTAAATGGTGGAGATAAGTCTAGTAAAATATTGAGAAAGGAAAAATGTGAAGAAATAAAAAATTCTATATTTGTATTACATCAGAACATACAAACACTGAGAAATAAAGTATTGGACTTAGATCTTCTCCTGGGTACTAGGGAGTTTTCTCGTGGGGTAGTTTGTATCACCGAGCATTGGTTAGCAGGCAGCGATATACAGGGTGTACACGTTCTTGGGTATGAACTGGTTTCTTATTTCTCACGCGTTTCTCCCTATGGTGGATCGGATATGATGATGGAAGATGAGTGGGAAATTTAGTGAATAGAATCATATTGGGATTGCGGCAGGCATCAGAAGGCGGGTTCGGCTTATCGTTGTTTCAGTCGCCCTCCGCAAGAGGATATTTCTGTGTGTCTTGATGCTATTGATGTTGCACTTGAGAGAGCCTCTTCCTTCGTTAACTTCAGACTTGTCTTGTGCGGTGACTTCAACCATCATTTCGACAGAAATTCAGATAAGTGGAATACGTTCCATGACCTTTTACACTCATATGAATTTAACCAAAATATATATGAACTAATATGTCAAATGAATGAATATAGCTCTCACATTGATAACATTTTCTTGAACTCTGACATGACTTAACGGGGCAGGGTTATCGCAAATGGTTTGTCCCCCCACAATGCACAGGTTATAGATGTACCACTACATAATGAAAATCCTTCCAGTCCTACAAAACCCGGCAAAAGAAAGTTATTCACTGAATCAAAGATGATAAGCTCCAAAGAGGAATTGAGTAATGTTGATTGGTCAAGAGTTCATAATGAGTCTGAACCTTACAAAGCATATGATTTATTTGATGGTATTATTAATTCAATAAGTGATCGCATATGTGCCATAAAGTCAATTAAATCGCAAAAACAAAGACCATGGATTACTGTTGGTATCAGAACTTTCTCCTGTCATAAAATGGAGATATATAAAAAGAAAATTGAAGGACAGATATCTGATAACTTCTTCAGAGCATACAGTGGAATACTTAGAAGAGTTTTTAGACAGGCCAAGAAGATCTACAAAGAAAAGTGCATATTACGATCAAAAAATTAAAATTTAGCAACATGGAACTTGATAAGGATGCACAGAAAGGGGTCAGAAGGGAGGTCTCCATTTTGGAGGAACTGAGTGGAGAAGAGCAGGGATATCAGGAAGTATTGAATGATATTAATACATTCTTTGTGAATCAGGGCTCTGAGTCGTCCAGCAATTTGGTGATTCGGGGAAACAAGGATCTGGTCTGGGACAAACTGGTTCTTACTCGTGTAGCAGCGTTGTACTCTTGTCAACGGATTCTGGAGAGGTCATCAATCTGATCATATCTTTGAAGTACACAAAGTCTGTGGGACTGGATGGAATACCTGTAAAACTTATTAAGATGGTTGCAGATGAGATCTCGCCTGTTCTGGAATATCTGAGAAGTCTCACTTTTGACAGTGGTGTATATCCTGATAAACTTAAGATGGCCAAGGTGAGAGCAGTGTACCAGAAGGGGAGCAAATAGCTTATGGGGAATTAGAGACCTATATCTATACTCAGTAACATTGGCAAGATATTCGAAACACAACAGAATTGTCGATTTCTTTTTAGACTTACAGGGTACTCTCGGAATACCAAAATGGCTTTAGGAAGGGAAGGACTACGACAATAGCTATATCAGGCTATAACAAAGATTCTCTCCAACTTAGACAGTGGTAATATAACAGCACTGATATGTATCGATCTCAGAAAAAGCCTTTGACTCCGTCAACCATGACAAGTTGGTTGAGAAGATGTATGACGTTGGAATTAGAGGCAGGCCTTTGGATCTGCTTCGGTCTTATTTATCAAGAAGATCGCAATGTGTTTCTGAAAAGAGCCTACAACTGGGAAGACACTGCAGTCAACGATGTTGGCTATTGATAGGGGGATGCCGCAGGGGTCGGTTTTGAGTCCCCTCCTTAACCTGATTTATACCAATGACTTACCTGGTGGTACAACTGAATTCATGGTCCAATTTGCAGACGACACTTCTCTGGTGCTCGCCGATCCGGTTTCTCTGGTTTCGGCAGTGGACGATGTGCTTGTCGATCTTGATGCCTGGTTTTCTCGAAATCAGTTGAAAATGAGCAGTCAAAAGACCTAACAAACTTGTCAGGTTTTCATATGGAAAAGAACACATACCCATATCTCATGGATATAAGACTGCCATGGTTTCATCTAATAGTCTGAAATTCCTGGATGTTCCGGTTGACTATCGACTAGATTGGGGAGATCATGTAGACCAACTTGCTAATGATATGACCAGATATGTGTATGCACTAAGCACACTGTCCGAACTTTTGAATGTCTCCACAGCATTTACCGCATACAATGTATATAATGATAATAGGTTGAGATACGTTATATGGGGAAATTCATCGGATATCTTGAGGCTCCTCTTGTTGCAGAAGAGATGTATTCGTGGGATTCTTGAGCTGAACAAAACACAATCATGCAGGGCTCACTTTGTGGAAAGATCAGTGCTAACTGTTAATAGTCTTTATGTTTATGAAGCAATTATGTTCATAGCTAATAACAGAGACCTGTTTGTGGAGACAAAGCGTGAACATGAGCATAACATAAGACCTTAGAACGATATAAGGCTACCCAGACTTAAGCATACTCACCTTCAGAACAACTGTGTTTTTGCTTTGGTGAAAATATATAATCACAATCCAAAGGAGGCACGAGAGTGGCCACAAAATGAATTGAGAAGAAGATTGAATACTTACCTTAGAAGGACACAATACTACACTCTTCAGGAGTATTTTGAGGACATAATTTGTCTCAGCTGCTTTCGTCTCCTATTGTTAGATCTTTATTCTGTTTACACTGTTTGTTTCTATGTATTTTATGTTGACGTGTTCTACAACAACAAATAGATAGATTGATTGATTGATACAATCAAAACAAGAAGACGTAAAACTATGTACCGAATACAGGATGTCCGCACTATCCGCTCTGTAGGGCCCATGGAAGTAACAAGGGATCGGGTTCATCGGACAACCTTAAATTTTGGCATTAGTGTCAATATATACTGATTAGGAGGGTCCTTATCTTTCACAGTGCATGAAAAAACAGCGGGACACCCCTAATTATGTTCTCTCTTCTTTAATGTGAATGCATATTCTTCATTTGGTTTTTTAAATATTGTAAGGGGTCGCGACCGACATTTGATTTGAGAAGAACTTGAAATAAAGCGATAAAGAAAAATTTCCATGAAGCAATTTACAACAGGGTTTAAGTTTTGTTTGTTCATATGACGTTAACTAGTACTTGTTCTCAATTTGACTTCCCTCATCCTCCTCTTGCCTGACATTCTCAAGGCACTTATTTTGTTATTATGTCATCATTGAGTGGAGAAAGTGGATTTGTTTCTACCAGAGAAAAAAAGCAGATGGTAAGTTAGTCAAATGATGCCAAATTTGAATGCAACGAAGTTGCCATGAACCAAAGGAGCGTTGCAGTAGTTTTTTTTACTACGAAAACGAAAACAATAAATGTACTCGTGATTCTGCTACTTTGGCTACTTGCGACGTCTTGGAAATATGAGAAAGAGCTGAAGTATCGAACAAGTTGAACAAACATGTGATTCCTAGAGTAGAACAATACCTAACCTAACCTAACCTCAATATTTTCAGACTACTCACGATCGACTCTAGAGGCTGCAAGTATGTGTGATGCAGGGTTGTCGTACATACACGATACACCCTACCAACCTAAGCATATATAGATATTAGCTTTCCGCACAATATACATTATTTTTGACAAATTTTGGGTTAGGTTAGGTTAAGTTCTTCTCTATAATATCAACGAAAAAAAATCATAGTTATTCAAAATGCAATGTTGTTGGGTGTTACAAAACAAAAGAGACATATGGTGTTAAACTTAACTAAAAAGTGACTTCGGATGTTGAAGCGTGGTACTGCATGTCCTCAGCATACTTTTCATGAGATGGTACGTAACCACTAAGTGCTAATCGCAAGCATGATGACATATGATCGTCAGTTATTCGATTGCGATATTTTGGCTTTATTATATTCAATTCAGAAGATGCAGACTCGCACAAGTAACCTGACCCAAACATTACCGTGAGTTGAAGGGCGATTTGCCTCAGATTCGGATATTTATCTTCAGATTTAATATACCAGGAATTTGTATCAGATGCTGTAGCTTTCAAATGTATATTTGATATAATCTGCACCAACAAAAACTTGAAAAATTGTAGAAAATGGTTCGCAAGCAATACGACAAAATGAGAAGTTATGGTAACAAAACGTAGAAGGGTTATTTAATATTGCACATGCTTATGCCTTAAATATCATGATGGTTGAATAATATGAACAGTTTCTGTAGCACAACGTGAGGAGGGCCGGTGGGTCTGAGCGGTGCAGTGCTCGGAGGGAGTGTTATCGAAGGGAAGAAGTTCGAAAGAAACAGGAATGGCTTGACAGAATTCGAGAGTGTGGAGCAGAATGCACCAACTAATTAGAAACACAAGTTTCACTTTAATCGTCCACAACTACTAGCGCAGACACAAACATTTCATTTGAATTTGTGGTTCTAACCAGCGCGTAAACGAGGTGGAGTAGAGTTTGTGAATAGTCATTAAGTTTCAAGTCTTGATGCCACCCAATGAAGTGACAGAAGAGCTGTGATTGTAATCACATCGACACTGAAAAGTGTAGGCTCTGCTGTAGGCGTAGAAGTTGAAACGTGTATTCAAAACCGATTTTCCTTTGACAGTTTATTGTGATTGAAAACTACTCGAAGATATCACTGGGCATGAAATCATAGATCATTTTCCTTCTTTGGTGCCAGGGCAAGAAATTGATCAGCTACTATCGGTCCCAAAACTGGACCGTGGAACAGTAGAGGCATGTGCGTCAGTTGTCTTTGAAACAATACTGCAATAAGTATTGAGTGATAAAGTAAAATGCATGTGCTTTCATACGATGGCAGCCAACTCGAGACTGAAAATGGAGCATACATACTACTCGAGCAAAAAGAAAGAGGAAAGAGAAAGATATGCGTTGGCTTACATGTCCTCATCATATATAGGAGATCATGTTAAAAGCTGTTGTGAGCACAGCACTAGCTTCTTTCAGTGAACCTTATACTCCAAATTTCAAAAGATTTAAGAACTACTGGAATAAAATTGATCAGACGGACTACAAAATAGTAACATCTGATCCTCATTCGCTGGAACTATTTCGAAAAGTAGCTGAGGGTATGACTTATTTCGCTCAAAATCAACTAAACCAGTATCAGCTTCGAGATGAATAAAAGAGCTACTCATCTAGGAGGAGCTAAACGAACATTATTTAGAATACCAGCATGACTGCACAGGGCTTGCTGGATGGCAAAATCCATGTATTGCTTGAAAATTTTTATATTGAGACATCGCTGCGAAATGACTGAAAAATAATGGGAAGGAATCGAAGATGTTTAAATTATTTCAGTCATGATTTATTTTAAATACAGGTATACAGCTTCTGTTGCATCGTCAGCACCCAGAAATGACTTGCTGCATTTAGAAGACCTAATTACATTCGAAAAAATAGATTCAGCACAATCCAAAAATGCTTCAAATAAAATTATGGGATATTTGTGGTAGTTGTCAGAGGAGCTCGTATAATTAGCATTTTTCATGAAAAAATTGCCTTAGATACCAAACAAAAAACGGTGCAGGCATCAGATACCGGAAGTCTTGATTTCTCTCCGAAGCGAATAAGTCTGGGTAAAAATTTTGTAAGAAAGAATATCGGAGACTCCGTGTCTTGTTATTCATTTCATTTCTTTGTAATACTTATAACATCATCTAATTCTAGAAAAAATGATGTTGCTGACTGACCAGCCGATGGAGTATAAAGCTGAAAGAGACAGTGAGGTCAATGAAGAAAGTCAATGATATTGCAGAACGTAGTGTTGCATTGATGGAAGGATATGATAAGTTTATCACCATTAATGAAGAGCTAAAGCACCTTTTGATTGTAAAAAAATTTAGAAAAATTAGCGAAGAAGTAAAACCATTTTGCAATCCAATAATGCAAGCTCACACACATAAGCGCATACGGTGGAGTATTTGAACACCCACAGCATTGAGTTAATGGACCATCCACCTTTTAGTCCCGATTTGGCACATAACAACTTCTTTTTGTTTGCGCACATGAAGAAACAACTACGTGGGCAACAATTTTCAATATCAGAAGCGGTAGCTGAAGCCTTCCAGAACCATATTTTGGAGTTATCTCATTCAGAGTAGCAAGAGGGTTTTGAGAATTGATTGATCTTCATGGAAAATACTTTGAAAAACAATAAAGCTATTTTTTCCCTAAGTAACTTGGTTTTTTCGTCAGGCGAAAAATTCAAAAGGCAATCTACGTAGCAACCGAGTCATTTACATATGTTGAAATCCCGCTCAATCGAGAAATCCGGAATAAAACACAAACTGTAACGTTCTTTAGGGACTATATTTCAACATTATAATTACTTAAGTAAATGAAAATTCAATCTTCCCAACTTAACGTATATTTCTTATCGAACTGTTCATCACCGTGGTCAAGAGCAGCCGCGATACCTTATTCAAGTAGTTTATGTACAATGTTGCCGGTTCTCATTATATATCTTAATACTAAATCATTCACAATAGTATTCATATCTTGCATCTTCCTCTTAAGCTGAAGTAATTATTTACATAAACTCAAAAATGAAATAAGTATTTCAAAATCACTTATTCTTACATTCTATACATACTAACTCCTAATTCTATTTACAATATCTAACTATACTTATTATGCTAAAGAGAAATCAATTTACAATATACAACTTGAAACCTATCTGGTTTCATTATTCTATTCTATCTCGTAATTCATATCGACTGCCTTCAATTTTTCTATTTACCCTGTTTCTACTTACTATATATCTATCATCTTCGAATGAAATATTATTTACATTAGGAATAGTCATACTATTCTCATGTCTATTTTCATTATTGGAATTACGTTTTATATTAAACAGAGGATTTGCAATTATGTGTTGACGAGTTCTTCGATAGCGTTTATTATTCTCGTCAGCAACAATATATGATCTTGGTTAGGAACATTCATCAATAATTTGTCCACCTTTCCAGTTAGATTTATATTTCAAATGAATATTGTCACCTTTTTTACCCTCCGCTAAATTCTGTACAGTTCTATCATGATAGAATTTCTTTTTAATTCGTCTTTTTCTTTAAATGTTACGTACATTTGTACTAGTTTGAACTTTAGATTGAAGCAAAAAAATCCACAGTTGGTAAGGTATCCTTCAATCTTCAATTGAATAATATTTGTGCTGTAGGTTCAACTTGTTCACAAAAGACATCTTCTTTTCACTAGCTCATTCGAGGCTTCGTTAAGTTTAGGCGTTATGCTTCTGGAAACTCTAGCAGAATGTATTACAGGTATTGAATCATCTTTTAATACTTTTTATGTGGTTCATCGATAAATTTACTTAGCCCACTGAAAACATCTTTATATTCATTCACCAATTTATCAAATTCAATATTTCTCCACCCAAACCTTCAACCGATAAATTTTCAGACCATAAATTTTTTGACAGATTCATTAATTTAACTGATACCGATTTTACATAACCACAAAAAGATCTATTAGAAAAAGGATTCAAACATAATTTACATCCAAAACATGATAAAACTAATTTTGAACAGTAAGGCATAGACTCCGAAATCATTCTCAAAAACTGCAAAGATAATATTTTAGCCAAACATCAAACAGCAAAAATCATCAAAGAAGACGTTTCGAAATTATCACCTCATTGCAATTCCGATTATAAGATAATAAAAACCAATTCGTGAAAATAGTACCAAGAACGATTTAGTATTCACTAAAGCAGATAAAGGTAACACCGTCATCGCGATTAGTAAAACCGATTATATTTCTAAAACTGAAGAATTCTCAACAGCCAGAAACTATATATCATCAACTAAGGATCCTACCACAAAATTTCAGAAAGTAGTTAAAAACATAATTTCGACAGCAAAATCATTAATCACAGACCACGAAAAATTTAAATTCATTAACTCCAATCCACAATCCCCCGAATTATATTCGTTGATAAAACTTCATGAACCTAATTACCCTATTAGACCTGTTGTTTCTTATGTAACGGCACCTTCGTTCAAATTTTCAAAATTCCTCAACGACTTGCCAATAAAACATTGCAATTTTACATCTATATTTTCGGTCAAAATTCATACGAACTTATTGCCAATATCAAAGATACCACTATATCACCTAATTCCAAACTCATTTCTTTCAATGTTAAGAATCTATTTCCCAACATTCCTCCGAAAGATACGTATTACTTAGTTGAAGAATTATTAGAAAAGAATCATGTCAATACTATCATTAAATCAGATATTCTTTCATTATTACAAATTTGTTTAGATCAAAATTATTTCCATTTCAATAACAAATATTATACTATTGAAGACGGCTTGATTATGGGCAATCCGTTGAGTCCTTTGTTAGCAGAAATATTCATGAATAACTTAGAGAAATCAATTGATAATCATCCACTCAGTAAATATTGTTTATACTGGTATCGCTATGTAGACGATATCATTATTTGCTTCACAGGAACAGATAGACAGTTGAAAATTTTCGAAAATCATATAAATTCATTACATCCAAAATTGCATTCACAACCGAAATAGAAAGCAATAATTCGATAAATTTCTTAGACGTAACAATTTCGAATGAAAATGGAAAACATGTTTTCGCAATTTACCATAACCGTCACATAGAGATATTATAATACATAACTCGTCGTGTCATCCATATCAACATAAAATATCAGCTCTCAATAGTTTTATTCATAGATTGATTAACATCCCGTTATCACCAGAAAATTTCAACAAAGAACTGAATTTGATTAAACAAATAGCCAAAATTAATGGTTACAATCCCAAACTAATAAATAATATTTTAAATGAAAAACAAAGTAGAATCGCATTGAATGAAGTTTACCCTGTCGATAAATTGAAACAAAATTCAACACCTTAACCTACGTTGGCATTACAAGTGAGAAACTGAAATCATTCTTAAGTAGCAATAATTTCAACATAGCTTTCCAAACTAATAATAATTTAGGCAAATATATAAAAATAATAAAACCAAACCAGGTAAAAACAATAAATCAGGTGTTCATCGATTGAATTGCAATGACTGTGATAATTTCTACATTGGTAGAACACATAAAAATTTTAATATTAGAATATCGGAACATAAACGCAGTTTTTCAAATAAAAATCAGACTCAAATTACGCGAGTCATCTCTTAGAAAATAATCATTCTTTCGACCCACAGTTTGAAATTTTGCATACAGATAATAAATATTGGGAGGTAGACCTTTGGGAAACTTTAGAAATCAATAAATACAAACACTCATGTAGACTATTCAATGAACAAGTCGATTTAAGCCCTTCACCTCTATTGAATCTTTTCGGGGAGCAATCTATTCCTTAATTTTATTGGATATACCTGTCATAAATAACCACTTAAGAAGAAGCAACCCAATAAGGTTTTAATTACTCAGGAACATTTATAGTTATATGCTCATTTATATCTTTCTGTATATTCATTCGTCTGAAGAAGCTACGGTGTAGTAAAACGCGTTACGAATCGCAATTATTAAGTAAAATTCCTTAAAACACAGTACTTGTTTTTTATCATTTATCAAATTCAACATTATTTTGGAGGTTATCATTAATATATAGGTTATCCTTATTAATTTGCTCAATTTTCCCAATTAACTTTTGTTCCAAACATGTTTCTAACCCTGATATTGGTCTACCTCCAGTTCTCACAATTAAAAATATAATTGAGAATTCCTTACTCCTTATAATGCAGTTCAACTGTGTGCATCCTACTAATTTAATCTTAGTTCCTCCATAAGCAATGAGGTTCAAGTTAGCAGTCTGCATCTTATGTATTCGTTCAGCATATATTTCTGATAGATCATCTAACAATTTGGCAGGTAGCACATTGCATTGGGCACCAGTGTTGGTCTTCCTACATTTGGTAGGATATGATTAATCAAAATGTGCTCAACCAATTCATTTTTATATTTGTTATTATAAGTTAATTCAGCATTCATTATTTTTAAGCTTATGCTATTTAAAAGAAACTCCTTCGCCAAAACACTCCCATTCTGCTGCTCTTTCAGCAAAGTATAGAGGTAATACTTACTTTTAGATTTATTATTATTCAAAAATTTTTTTCTGGAAGCCTTTTCCTTGAAACAACCTGTTTCAAAATGGTTAGGTTTGTTACAAAAATTTAAAATTTCACCAAAAGCTGGGCTATTTCCCTTGCTATGTCTCGTTCCAAACTTGGGGCAAACATAATCTCTACCCTTAATTTTTCATTATAATTATTGAAATTCTGATTTCTGTTATTATTATTAAATTCATTTAGCTTTGTTTGGCCTATGCTGTCCAAGGAAACCCTCTGCTTCCTTGCTTTCAACCGTTTCGACTGTCTACTTTCTGCCCTCTTTATGGATGTGGCACTTTTCCTTAGCTTTTTGTAGAGTAAGGTCAACCATTTGCAATAGTTTTTCACGTGTTTGGTTATACAAGAGTCCCATTATTTACTTGTCCCTCACAAATTCATCTGTAGAGGCATATTCACATGTTGCTGCTAGTGACAATTGTCCCTCTTCCTGACTGCAGGTTGAGAATTTGTACCTTTGATATAACACATTTTTCTTAGGTGCAAAATATTCTTGGAAATTCACTATGACGTCGTGCAGCTTCACTTTTTCAGTTGCCAGCTTGAACGTGTTATATATTTCCACGCCTTCGTCACCAATGGGATTTAAAAATATCGTAATTTGTACCTCTTCTTTCAGTTCCTTTTTCTCTGAAGCCTTCATGAAATTTCTGAATTTCTGTAGCTATGTGCTCCAATTCTTGGCAACATTTTCGCTGAAATCCATCACCGGAGGAATTCGGAGTCCATCCATTTTTTCACAAATATTTGATTAATCCGTCAACTTTTTAATAATTAACTAGTTCGATTTAACACCTGACACCATGTAATGTTCCTTAGGGACTATATTTTTAATATTATATTTACTTAAGTAAATGAAAATTCAATCTCTCCAACCAAACGTATATTTCTTATCTAACTGTATATCACCGTGGTCAAGCTGAGAAGAGCACGAAAGCAGCCGCCATACCTTATTCAAGTAGTTTATGTACAAAGTTGCCGGCTCTCATAATACAAAATTATTTACAATAGTATTCATATCTTACACATACAATACAAGGCCATGTAGAAAGTGTTAACAACAATTGACGCTAGGACAAGGGGTAAAAGTGCCTGCTGTCAGTTTTTATTAAATAAAATATCATTGCTTATTATTTCTATTCTCATAATGAATGTCAATGTCTCATTTTCGGTGTGTTAGTATAGCAGCTATGTAAAACACTGCTAATAGAAAAAAATTAATTCCCCTATCTCCATCTTCGGTTCTCTTGAAAAATTCATTTATGAAAACACATGAATGTCGACATATGATTATATCTCATCATCTCTAAAAGTTGCTGAAAACAATTTTCAATATTCAACGAAAAGAGAAAAACACTGAAATTTCGAAAACTTTGACGAAAAAATTCATACCTTGATGGTGTTTAATTTTGAATAGGATAAATCTCAACAAACGATGCTTAAAAGAGAATAAAATGGAAAGTAAACCAAGCTATTTGAAATAGCAAAAATGTAGCCGATGTATGGTATAACCTGAAGTAGTATCGCTCTGAAAATAATCGCAAATTGTACATCAGTATAATTTCATTACAATCCCAAAATTTGAAATCCCTTCCTCAGATACGTCTTACGGGCACTTTAACGCGAACATCTTGTAGATTGTCAAATAGTGATTTCAATCATGAAATTCTGCGATAAAATCCGATAATTCAAAGATTTTCGAAAATACCGTGAATCGATTTCACTGATTTCGATTATATCAACACGTAATTCTCTTCATGCCTTTCGAGTAATACATTATTAATCTTTTCCTTGAAAGTATGTGTTCCAAACATTCATCTACAAGAAAGGTAGAATTATTTCCACTAAACAGAAATTAGAGAACGGCAATCCAAATAAATCAATTCTGAGTTCAACCCTCTTTCTGATATCAATAAAAGCTTTTGATGAGATCAAAATCCAACCCAATTGAAGCAAATTAGAAGTATGGTCCAGAAATGCAGGCTCTTCCTTTTCATCGAAAAAATCTCGTTTCGTCTTATTCACCAACAAACATTTGAATAATAAATTAAACTGCTTTCTCAATAGAGAATTTCTCAAGAGAAATGGCAATACAAAGGACATGGCCTTGACTTTCAACATTCAGTTCACCCGGCAGAATTAAATTGATAAAATTCTTAAATCGTGTCAACCAGGTTTGCATATCCGGGTATTATTTCTAAAACGGACTGTAGGTTCTTTTGCTACAAACTCTTCAAAACAATCACTGGCGCTCTACAAATTATAGCAACGAGTACAATTTCGAGAGCCTATGTTACTTGCAAACTCGCTCAAAACTTCATTGAAGGATTTTGCATAATTGTAATTTTGAACATTTGGGTTTGCGAATGACTACTTTGGTGACCTAATTTAATAGTTAGCGTCCTATAGCTACTGAAGAGACCCACCTAAACATTTATTACACCTATTGGATAGTATTCGAGAGGTGCGCCCCATTGACCACCCGAAGATCACGTTTATCTCCAGCCTCTCGATCTAAGGCGGCGGTTGCTGGTCTTTCCCTGTACTACTTGCTTCTATGGTAAATACTCTGAAGAACTTAAGGAATGGATGCAGAAATAATCCAGTTCCGAAGCTAAAACCTCGCTCTCAAAAACTTGCATCAGTGGACGATCTAAATTGATGCGCCATGTACTATGACGATTATTCTGTTCCCAGGGCTAGTATGCTGTGGAACTCGGTACCATTGAAAATTTTTCCGATAACGTTGGACCCCGATAAATTAGTGAACTGACACATTAATTCATCTTGGGCCACCCAACCTATGGTATAATAGGCATCTCCTCCTCCCAGGTGTCAAGAATAAAAAAAACTCTCGGCCAAAATTATCCTCATTTGATTAACTCACGAGACTGATATTGGAAGATTGTTATTTTTTCTGCGACAATTTTTTCGAACAGATGCATGATGTTCCTGTACCGAGTGCTATTTGCCGGCCGATACAATGCAGATTTCCCTCAATTACGTCAAACTGGATACTGTCGTCCACCTATCTTCTACATGAAGAGTGTTTATCAACAGATAGATTCGCTTAAAAATTCCACGAATCTCGTAAGCAGATCTCCGGTGATCTCTGTAATCAACCGTCATCAGAATTTTTTATGGCCTCTTTTAACATTTGATATTCAGATGGAATTTCACTTCAAAACTAACCGCTTTTCAATACTGTATCTGATTTTTATTTTTGATTGATTCATTATCCAACCCTATATCCAACTAGCATTGCGAAATTATTCACGTTAGTACCATATATATCGCTATTACCTCATTCTTATTCTATAATTTTTGTGTGTTCCTCAATCCTATTTTTTGACACAGGAAAAACCCTAAACAACAAAGGGCAATTTCTCTACTGATTACATTCAAGAGACATTTCACCAATGAAAGGTCGCCATTTTAAGATCTATAGTAAAAAATAAATTTCATTACTTGTATTACAAGCTTAATTATGCCAATTGAAGAAATGTACATGATGGCATTTCATTAGAACAGAAAATTATTCTCATCAGAAGGTCAGAATATGAAAACAATATTGGAATCTTCTAGCATTCTCCATAAATCTTGAAGGTTATCGATATATTCTGCACACTGTGTATAATTTAACCTTTTTCAAACCATTTTCAATATGTTAATAAGAGTGTAGGACAAATGATTTTACCTCAAGAACTTATTGAGTATGAATAACCTTGAAAACCATAAAAATTTTATATAAAATCTTTTGCGAAAACAATTCATAATATTAACCGAATGAATTGCCGATTTGATATCCATCACAAGTAGTTCTGCGATTCTCTTTGAGGTAATTATATGAATGGAGAAAGAATGCTACGAAGCCTTCTTTATATTAAAAAAAAAACACTGATTCAGTTTTCTGTGCCACAGCCAACTTCACGAAATAGAACTTCAACCAACGTCAAGAAACTAAACATTTCTTCTAATACTCCAGCGAAAGAGATTAGGACATCAATTTGATTATTCTGACGGTTATCAAGGGCAGCGTCATTGAGATGTGGATTATGTCGGTAAACTGTTGTTTTCTGTCGCCTTCGGCAATGTCCCCTGAGGGCCATCGCTGAAAATATATTTACCGGAGGTATACTATACTTCCCAGCGGTGTCGAGCTATAGGTATAGGTGGAGGGGCGGCGGTGCGATTTCGCGCGCAAGGTTTCGACAATTTGAATTGCCGCCGAGCTCAGTAGCATGCGAGGATATCGTAGCACCTCGTCTTCGTGTCCCGTAACGGCTGCCGTCAGAGATCTTCGTGACCGTTTTGGTGGATCCGCCCACCTCCGAATAGATTTGAAATTGACCGCGCGAAAAATGTTGAATTTTTCGGAATAGAAAACTGCTTTTCCTCCCAATTAATTCTGAAAATGTAGCCATATAGTGTGAAAAAGGTTTTTGGGAGTGAAACATATCAGTCACGAATGAACAATAACTTTATGTATTCTTGAAAAGGCTATATATATTCTGCTACATATCTGTTTCATATCATTTTTGTGTCAGTGTACTCCGGGAAATATTTCTGTGATTAATTGTGAACTTCATATCTGTGTGCTACAATATTCGATAAATTACAAAATGGAAATAACTAGTTACATATTTCTCCTACTGGAATTCTGGATAACTGTTCTGTATGCTCAAGGTAGGATGATAATTAAGAGGAAATTGGGAATCATTCATGAAATCGAGAGTATCCGATAGTGCAGAACTTTACGTTCAATAGATTCAATTTAGTTTCGAAAATCGCTAACAAAAATCATGTATCTTAAATATGATACACCAAGGAGTCTGTATCAGTATACAACAGCATCATTATAATCTGTTAATAGGAAGTTATGGAGTAGGCGTACCTTTTCCTTGAAAATCATCAAAATAGTATCGACGACATTTATTTGATTATGACACTATCCGATAATTTCAATTACTGAATATCTTATATGAAAATAAAAGATATTTAATTCTTGGTTTCAGATACATTCATTCTATGTTAGCAGTATACTATAATTATTTCTCTTTACACTTCTTTTCCCCATCTATAATATTTTCGAATATCGAATATAAAAATACATCAAGGAGTCTGTATCAGAATAAAACAGCATCATTAACGAATTTACTCGTATAAGGGAATCTGTTAATTGAAAGTTGTGAAGCAAGCGCATCTTTTTCTTGAAAAGCATTACAATAGTATTGACGACATTAATTTGTTTGGTTATTGTAATATCCTAGAATTGAAATTACTAGAATATTCTATATTGAGATAAACGATATTTAATTCTTTAGTTTCCAGAGTAATTCATTTGATGATACCAGCAGACTATAATCATTTCTGTTGATATACATCAGACAATATCAGTATCATTAAAAGCGAAAGCAGATAGACCAAATGAAAAATAAATTGACATCCAGTCCAATACCAATGAATTCTTTGAGAAAAATGACTATCCATATATCAATGAATATGAACATTCTGCAATTATTTCAAATGGTGAATATCGATTTGAATTAACACAACAATCAATGTCATTGTGAGAAACATTCCATTTATCGTTGATAATAAGTTATGGTCAATATATCAATTAAAATCATATGATTGTATCGCAACGGGCATAGATAATGTATGCTTCTGTACACCTGAATGGGTCTCCGACAATTTATATCATCCGGAAAAAATAAAACGATCACAGTTATTGGTTGTTATATATCTGTGGGCAGTATTTTATTATTCACACTATTAAATATTGACATAAAAATAGTAAATATTATATAGCTGAACATATATGACATAGGTTGACAATTAAAGTTGGTCGAAAGTTTCAGAGTGCCTTCATTTTGGTTTAAGTACAGGTTTTATTGAAGTAAGAACTTGAAAAATGTTTCTGTAAAATTTTCATTCTAATCTGTAGAATACTTTGATTTCGCATCACTAGCAGGATTTTTTCGAAAGAAATTGTTTGGTACGGTTTCGGATTTTTTAACATAAAATTATATAAGATATTGATCAGAATTGTATGAAAAAAAATATTTGAATCTTGAACCGAAATAAATATCAACTTGGGGAGTTATCCCCAATCCGATGGAATCCTGTGAAATGTTTCGCGCAGCTATTCAAATTCGATCTTCTTAGTCGACCGGAGCAGTATCAGGTGAATACGTTGGTTGTTAGACGGTATTCGTTGAGTAAAATTCATGGGTTTTTTCCATAAATCTGGCCTTTCTCGACGCGTTTGCTCACTTTAAACACTGCATAACGCTCAGGTAATATTCTTCATTTACCGTATGACCTTGTGGCGAGGTTCTCTCGATTACCAAAGGAAACAATCAGCATTACCTTGACTTTTGATTGACTTTGACGTGAGTTTTTCAGTTTTGGTTTAGTTAGGAGGTGCCATTCCGAAGTTTGTTGTGCCTCATGTGGGGTCAAAATTGACTCGTTCCAGCATGTCTTCAGCAATTTTTACGCGATTCAAATTTTGAAGAAAATTCAGGTCTTTTGGAACTAAATAACGATTTTCATTTACTATCCTTCACTTCATCGATGTTAACTTCAGTTAAAGATATTGATAGCCGACCAGAGCTAGGCAAATTGTTCATCACACCTCGACCGTTGATGAATGCACTGTACCACTCATATATGCGAGTTTTTGATAAAGTCGTAAGCCTCTCGTAACATTTTCAGTGAGTTGGCACAAGAAGTTTCATTTGCAATACAGAATTTGAGACAAATTCTTTACTCGATATTTTCATCCATTGTAAAAATCACAAAACAAACTTGTGAGAGCTTCAAGCAAACTAAAATGATAGATGGTGTTCAATGTCCGCATCACTATAGAAAACAGTTTTACCAACTTAGCAACAACAAAAATTCAATCTAAGCAGATTTATGTAATAATCGTTTTCCGGTTTTCACTTCGTTGTGAGTGACGAAATATGTAGCATTACACGACTTGAATGATTTAAATTTCTGGCTGCATTGATTGGGGAGATCAACTATCTGATGGCTCCGAGAGTCTTCCTACCAGAGTATTTAGCAACAATCTCAATTCAGTACTATATAAGATTTGGTACAATTTGGGATGGTTTAAACATGAAATGATATAAAATATTAATCGAAATTCAATAATGGAGATCATAATTGTATGCCACCAAATATTAGAATCTAGAACAGAATTAAATATTTAAATTGGGGATCTTCATCGTCCTAGCATACCCAAATCGATTAGTGAACAAGCCTGAAGAGTTTTCGATGATATCCTGTGAAATTTGATAGTATAGGATTGTTATGGATATATGACAGATTCTAGATATTCGCAAAGTCTGAAGGAGACTTATCACGCCATCGCGGTGGCTATCCAATTCTCCTTCTTAGAATTAACCATCACTATGGAAATGTATTATTGAGGTATTGTCCAATGTTAACTATATGGATGTGGTGGCTCTCCATTACACTGATAGGAAATGTTTTTGCAGCAATCACCTAGTTCGGAATGAAAGAATTATCACAGGAGAAATTTCGTCCAGTAAAAGTTCCAAATGAAATAATAAAGAATGTTCCCCTATTCTGAATCCAATATTTGAATAAGGGAACATTCTCTATTATTATGTATTGTGGAGATCTTTTCCTGTTTTCGACAATTATCATTTAAATCACTCACTGATTTGATGTCAGTATATCCATAACTGGACATCTCATGAAATGGAGAAAGAAATGAACGATTGAAGAAAATTTTCTATCGTTGTCTTGAATGTTATTTGAACTAATTATTGAAAATATTTTCAATGCTGTGGCACTTCCGTTTGTACCGGAAGTTGACACCATCTATGTTATTTCAAATGGCATAATATATGTTTCTATTTCTTTCAATGTGGAAAATTCAATTCTGAAGATGTTTCTCTTCATTACAACCCGAAATGCACCGAAAGGGAGATATGAATTTTTCGATAGAAATTTTGCGATTTTTGGTTGTCCCTTAGAGGCATCATAAAAATAGTAAAGATCATTCAATATCGATTATTTCTAGCTCATTTTAAGTGGAGAGTTTCATTCGGCAGAATTCAATGCATTTAAATGCTTCATGGTATACAGGGTGTTTCCAACTCATGTACATTCATAGGTACAAAAGTCCGTTTTTTCAAATGAGACTACCTACTTTCGCACCCACACCATTCAACTCATAATATTAATAGGCATCGATTTGTTGAAGGTTTTGCTTTACCTAAAATGCTTCGTTTCCAAGTTATTTTCGATTTCATCCCAAAAAATACGATTTTTCACGCGAGGACCTTGAAATTCTCGGATTGTTTGACCGGAAATATTTCAAATAATGCATTTTGATCTCTTAATACGAGACCAACCTCAAAATCTTCATCAAAGTAATTCTGGACAGAATTCCAAGAGAAGAAGTGCAAAATCAAATGATATTCAACTGAATTGAATCTGACTTGAGCTTTTTTCTAAAAGTTATTCTCGATTTCATCATTTACTCCTCAGGAAAGTCAAGTTAGAGTTACCAGAAAAACCTCACTGAATGAAGCGTGTGGTTTTTTCATGGTTAGATGTAGGTGCTTCTCAAAATATTGACAATCGACAAACCCATGGACGTATTCCTTGAATTATGCTGAAAAATATTAGAGTTTTAACGCAATAATATTTGAAATATTCTGTTTCAGGACAATTTGTGGATTTCGAAACGTCTAGATCTAAAATTAATAACAATCAGATCCGTTCATTTTGGAATACGGGAGCAATCATTTCAACCGGAATTGAAAGGCGACGAAAAAAAATCGACATGTTTCATTCAGGGAGTTATTTCTGGTAATTCTAAGATGAATTTTTCTGTTGAGAAACTGATGTAATAGAGAATACCTACTAGAAAAAAAGAAAAACGAGAAGTCAGATTCAATCCACTTCAATAATAATTGATTTCACACTTTATTTCTCGTAATTCTGATCAGAATTACTATGACGAAGATTTTGAGTTGGGTCTCCTATTGAGAGATCGAAATGCTATATTTCAAACATTTCCGGTAAGTTTTTGTATAAAATCGAGAATAATTCGGAAACGATGTATTTTACGTACAGGGAAACCTATAACAGATCGATGCCTATTAATATAAAGAAATAAAAGGTGTGTGCAAATATAGGTAGTCTAATTTGAAAAAACGGACTTTTAAACCTTTGAATGTACTTCGATTTGCCACATACTTTGGAAACAACCTGTATACCGTGAATTGTACATTGTACATTGAATTCTGCTAAATGAACCTCTTTACATACAATGAGCTAGACATAACCAATATTAAATGATCTTTAGTATTTTTATGATGCCCTCTAAGAAACAACCAGAAATCGCAAAATTCCGATTGAAGAATTTATATCTTCCTTTCGGTTGATTTCAGCTGGCAATAATATGAGAAAAAATTGTTCAGAATTTGATTTTCTACAATGATAAAGGAGAAAGCATACATGATTCAATTTTGAAAATATTTTTTGTACTCAGATGGAATAACATTCAAGACAACGAAAAACAAATTTCCAATCGTTAATTCTTATCTTCATATACTTTTATTGCCCCATCTCACGTGGACACCCGGTATATCTATATTGTCATAGTGTACAAATTATTTAATTCGAATAAATATTTTTGCAAAAATCGTGAAAACAAAAAACATAAAGTACCTAATCCGTTCATCATTATATCACCCACTTCAGGCTAGAACTATATCCCCAGCAAAGGTAAACTGTTCCTCTATATTTTCCCCAACATCATTCTTATTCTAATGCAAAAAGAATCTAGATTCATCTGAAAAGAGATATCTTCCTTCATCTAGTCCTCAATCACCGTGTTCTCTAGCCCAGTTTATTCTTTCTCTTTTGTGTTCATTGCTCAAAAGATGTCCAATGGCATTTAGCTCTGGGATGAGTATAATCCCTTCTCAGATATATAATGCTTTGAGCATCATTAGTAGCTTTTCAACGTTGTATACCTTGAAAAAAATCCATCCTTTCTATTTGATTCCTCAAAGAAATCATTCCTCGAACAACACTAAGATTCAATCGAAATATTTCATAATTTTTCCACATTTCTCCCATTCGCATATACGACATATTACGAATTTCCACTCACTGAATGTCAATTTCATCAATATGTCGCTTCAAAACCTCAAATTCTGATATCCAAAGGAAATTGGAAATTTGAGGCAAAATGATAAAACAGTTGATTTCTTTGTTCTGTTTTTAAAATATACATTACCCACAAAAATTGTCGCATCACCCTACTTTTACGACAATACTATATAAACTTTTAGGTTGGTCATTCAAGAATCAGCCCATGTTGTCCCAAACATGTTCTATGGGATTCAAGTCGGGACTTCTGGCTGGCCATCTTAAAATATGAATTTCGGTATTTTGCAGAAATTCTGTAACTACACTAGGTGCATGAAGCCGAGCATTATCATGCATATAAATGAAGTTTTCGCCTATCAGTGGGCCAAAGGGTACAACATGGGGTTCAAGGATATCTACGATGTATCTGGCCGCT
This sequence comes from Cryptolaemus montrouzieri, assembly GCA_013387265.2. Lineage (NCBI taxonomy): Eukaryota > Metazoa > Arthropoda > Insecta > Coleoptera > Coccinellidae > Cryptolaemus > Cryptolaemus montrouzieri. Next base: position 18,155,461 of record JABFTP020000185.1, read on the forward strand.
GTCATTCTTCCATTATTCACTAGGACTAACTCAGTTCGACCATGGAAAAAAATGCCTCCTCACACCATTACTGAAATCTAACCCCTCCGAAGTTTTTGGTTTTCCGAATATTGCATTGCTGATACCGTTCCACAGGTCATCTGTATACAGGCATGCGTCTTTCCTTTGATACTAGACAGAACCTGGACTCGTCGGAAAGAGAACATTCTGGAATACCCCAATTTGCATGTTCCCTCGCAAACTGAAGTCTTGCAACTCAATGCTCCCTGGTGAGACGCGGGGCGGTAGAAGCCACCCTTCGTCTGATATCGTCTTCTCTGAGCCTGTTCCTAACAGTTTGCAATGAAATATGCACATTTCTGGAAAGTGCAAGTTCATTTTGTAACATTCTAGCCGTACAGTGCCAAACTCTTAGTGCAGTTAAACGAAACCAATGATCATCAACTGGTGTTGTTATCCGATTTCTTCCTTGTCCGGTTCTTCTTCCATATTCCCCCGTTTTGTGGTAACGATTAATTGCTGTTGAAATAGTGCTTTGGTTATTATTCAACAAGTTATCCACGTAACGTTGGCTTCGTCCCCTCCTCTAGAAGTGTTAAAAATCTTACCACTTCATGATCACTCAGATAGCGTCTAGGACGTTCCGCAGCAAATACAGTTAATTCAAATATTCGAAAATTAACAAGAATCGCAGAAAACTTGCATAAATTTAGCGTGAAAATTGAAGAGAAATTGAATGAATTCTGATAGTCAAAAAGAGTCATTCTTGTTTCAGACGTGTTTGAGATCTTATGGAAACAAATGTTACTACATAGATGAGATTTTTTCCCCTCATATGTCCAAAAACATCTGTTGACAAAAAAACTGCGATCGAGCTGCTTAATCGATTGTGAAATTCCGAATACCAGGTGATGCGACAATTTTTGTGGTGTGTGTTTTTCGAATTCAGATAATGAAATCAGTGAAGAGAATTTCACTCTGAGAGCGTAACAAATTTCAATTATTGTATACAATGAGCATGTTTTCGTAGATTTATCGTATTCAATATTGCCCATTTTGTGACATTGCAGAAACCTGCAACTTCTAATTTAGACGTTGGTCAATAGTTCTTTTCCAATATTTACTGTTCTGCTCAATTTATATTGCTTATCTATTCATGCATTTCCTCTTAGATACAATAATGTTATTGAACGCAAGAATACATTTTGCTCAATAATTGACAGAAACACAGCAAGGAGATAGCAAAAGAAGCCAATGAAATATGAAATATTTCGAAGCCTTCCAAGCTTAATCCAAATTTGGAAAGTAGAATACTAAAATACATTGCTGAGAACACCTTAAATGAAAGAGCGATACGTGCTTGCAGTAGATGAAGGTAGAAGAGAGCTTTGAAAACTGGTAGGGGAAAGACGTCGTTACAGCCCTAATGCGATGAGCGTACTAGACAAAAAGATGTCAATCTGGCAACGTTATATTTCATTATTCACCTCAATACTGAAACAACTTACGTCATTGTAATTGGTGGTTGGGCGAAGTAGCTCCCTTATTATGTAGAAATATATATTGTGTGAGATACACTGTGACAAAAATATATCCCAAAATTTGGAATAAAACGCAAGAATATTAATCTACTTCAATATTTATTCAATCTTCCTCAAAATATGCTCCATTGAAAGCGATACACATGTTTCAACGGTTTTTTCAATTATCGAAACATTCTTTTATAGGCGCTTTCAGGGATGGCTTTGAGCTCCTTCTGCGAATGTTATTTTAATGACTAATTAATAGAATGAAATCTGGTTCCCCAGACCGGCAGTTTCAGTCTGAAGAAAAGAGGAAGTCGAACAAAGCTAAATCAGGCGAAAAAGGTGGCTGCTCGATGGTATTAGCGAGCGTTAGGTCTTAAATATAAATAACCATGGCTCGATAAGATGGTGCGTTATCGTCATGCAAAATCCACGAATTGTCTTGCCACAAATCCGGTCGTTTACGGCGAATATTCTCAATCAAACGAATCAAAATGGTTGAACAGAGATCCTTATTGACCGTTCGACCTTGCCGAACGAATTCATGATGAACAACATCACGAATATCGAAGAATACAATCAGCATAGTCTTGATTTTCAAACGACTCTGGCGAGGTTTTTTCGGTTTTGGCTCACTTTTTCCACCCATTTCGATGATTGTTGGCTCGTTTATATGTCGTATTCATGAAGTCATGTCTTGTCAGTATTTGTAATTCGTTCTATGAACGTGGGATCAGAATTCACACGATCCAGAATGTCTACAGCTACCTGCTTCCGGTACTGTATTTTGAAGAAAATTCAGGTCTATCGGAACGAGCCGAGCGATAACGCGCCGCGTGCCGCATTGGTTCACCAAAATCAAATGAGTGGTTTCAGGAAAGATGTTCAGATCATGACCTATCTCTCTAATACTGGCATGACAATTTTCGAGCACCATTTCCTTGATTTTTTGAACGTTATCGTCGGATGAAGAGGTCGAAGGTCGTCTGGAATGAAGTATATTTTCGACGATCTTTGTACCACTCCAGTATTCGCAAAGATTCAGCTTACGGAATTTCATTTAAAGCACAATATTTGAGACAAACTCTTTGTTCAATATTTTTTCCACTGAGCTCAACTGGTTTCAACAGTTGTCGTAAACAAACTAGTTAACAGATCGCACTCATGTTTGGCATAGTAATTGAAGATAGTTCTATCGACATACAGAAATTTGAAATATTCAAAAACACTCAATTTGAATGAGAATTTCCGGATCCTTCTCTGTCACAGTGTATATAAGTAAATTGCAATGCAGAACAACATAAATAAACTATCGGCAACATCAGGCCATCCAGACTCGGTTGTGCAGAAAATTTCATTAATTAAACATCTTCCATGTCTACAACTAACTACGTCATTTCAATATTAATTATTTCCTTAACAAACATAGAACCTCTGCTTTATATCTCATTAAGGCAGAAAATAATCTCATACCACATTTTATTAATTTCAAATTCAAGGTGCTCAAATTATTTTTCGCTATATACTTACCGCAATTTTATGTTTCCGGATCAATTATTAAACTTTCAATTTCGAGGCAAGTGTTAACATACGACATTAATGGTATATTTTCGACTGAAAAGTTCATCTTCTTCACGGCTCCGATAGACTTCCAACCTAAGTATTAAGTGAAATTCTCAGCTCGATACCTTCACGTGTTCCCGAGAAAAGCTGAGTAAGTTCTTTCTCACAACAAGAAATTTTTATAATGATAATAATAATAATGAATCGTCTTTATATACTCTACCTACAAAGTATACAAACAGTATACTACACTGGCGACGTTTAGCCGTAGCTACTTTTCCACTCAGTGAGAGCACTAGAAAATATTGACAAAGAAAAAAGAATATGGAATTCAACCTTATTCACATACAGAGAAGCATGTTTCTAACGATTGATTTAAAATAGAACAAAAGAATAATAATAAGGAAAAAATTAATATAAATCAGAATGAAAATGAGTGAACTAACCACTTACTTACTTTTTATGGCCTTGCTTGCTATGTAAAATCTTTTCTGAAATTCAAGTTTTTTTAGACATATAAGAGTCAGGTATGATTGTTGAAATATTTTTCTGCTGGTTTTCTTTTTCCCTTGTTACAGATTCCTGTCCCAAACCCCCTTCCTTTCACCCTTGTCTTCGTCTGGAAATCATGGAGTGCAAGATGAGAATTGAAGGTGCTAAGCAGAAAAATCTTTGGTACTCTTTATGTACACACGACACTAACACAACATGAACAGACAAGCTATTGCTAGTGCAAAAGCGACAGGGAAACGAGTTTTTTCCTAAGGTTTTTTCACTCGTTTATTAAATCATACGCAAGATAGTATGGTTCCCCTGTTACATTTTTCTGACACACACCAAAATTACAGAAACAAGCATTCAATACAATTATCCGATATATATATAAATAAATATAATATATATATATATATATATATATATATATATATATATATATATATATATATATATATATATATATATATATATATATATATATATATATATATATATATATATATATATATATATATATATATATATATATATATATATATATATATATATATATATATATATATATATATATATATATACAGAAATCTTGTTTTCAAAACGCAATAGCTTGTAGACCAGATTATTTGGTATCAATTTCTACTCAATATCTACATGTATATCAATTTTCTATGAGAGAAATATTTTCTTTTCCTTAATATTCCAATAAACGAGGCAAAGAAATAATCATTATCAATACTCCAATATTACCAGGAACTAAGGACATTAATTTAGGCCTAGCTCTTGTTATTATTTCCAGATAATGATAGGTACATTCCGGATATTATTGCCCCAAAATTACTTGTACATGCGATATAGGTCAGAACCATATTGTTACATTTAAATGTGGGTTAGACGGTGGTTCGGTTTTATGAAGCTTTTTTCAATCGTTATTATCTTATGATGAACTACATTATTAATTATGATATTACAGAAATTGCGTTAGTGAATGACGAAATCAATAGCCTCACAGTCAATTATTTTAGTTCAATCCTAACTAACCAAACTCAATTCGTGTTACGAAGAAATAATGAGAAAAAAAATATTTGAATATTTACAGAGTATTTTTTCAGAAGCTCAATACAGCAGTAAATATGAAAATTGATTCTTGAAGAAATCATCGAAAACGAATAATTCCGAACGAAATTTTGGCAACATCTCTAAATACTGAAGATACCTCTGCCTTTTCTAGATAAAACATTAAATATTTCTCAGCCGGGTTTTTTGATTTGATCATTCAAAATTTGTCAAATTCTCATCAAAGAATCCTCTGTTCATTCTGTTTAAATCATTAGACTTTTATCATCAAATTCTCACCGAAGAGATTTGCTTATTCTGTTTATATCAATGGACCTCAATCATCAAATGGGACAAACGTCACCCATACGCAATTTCCATGGTATATTCGTGCCAACCATTTAAATTTGTTCGAAAATTACTCGCTTTTTTGATAAATTTCAAGTTTTTTCACGTGCAAACCGAAGAACCATAGCCATGACAATGTAGATGAAATGATTCTTGGATAATTACTCGATTGAAACATCATCACAACATCCATTGAGAGCAAACGCGACACAGAGCTCTCTCATGTTCAAATTTTCAGACTCTTACAGTATTTCACTATTGCTAAAAATAAGCAGACTCTCTCAGAATATAATCTTGTTCAGCTTCGATATTGTTTGGACTGGAGCTTTTCGAATTAAAGTATTGCATGACATAAGTATTACCTTATTTTGTCATTTACTGAGAATGTTCACTTGAAGACTACCGAACAAATACCCAACACCATAGCTTCGTCAAAATGCAGCATATGTTTCTTAGATTGTGTACCAACTACCACAATAATAATTCCTAAACAACAACAGCAGTCTCTACGCCATGCCTTGCATATGAAAGCTAGAAACCATTCACTGACTACCCATAAAATCTGTAAGGGCATAAAAACTGAAATTGAAATTTGATAAATAGGTTCTTCAAATTATTGAGAGTTTGTCAGAATTTGATTCTCGTAAGTTCAGTTCGCTCGAAATTTATGGAAATTTATCCCGTGATGATGAAACATAAGGAATGGGTATTTGTAGAATTTTCAGTATGAGTTTTTCAACATTTCTGAAATTATTTCCCTTCACTGAAATACACTGCGCCATAAAATCAACACACAAAATAGAAAATTCAAGTTTATTCAGAAGAAGTTTACGTATGTTGGAGAATTATTTCTTCAGTAATCCACCAGAACTAGACAATGCTTGAGATTAATCCAGTTGTTTTAGTGTGAATTTTTTTCCCATTTATGGGGGGGTTTCACCCCGACGAGTTGCCCATATATCTGTTCATGCAATCAAACTGATTTCATGAAAAAATATAAATCCACCACCCGGTAATTAATACCATTGCCAGGTAATGATTATAATCAAAACATATCCTGGAATAATTATATATTAGGATAACGTTAAATGTTATGAGAATATATCAATCTACCAGAATATATACATACTACAGCATCATCAGACAATGATATTAATGTACCAACGAGTAGTGTCAGAGGCTTTCTCCCCGGAAAAATCCAGAGTTCAAACCTTAGTCAAGTAACACTGAATGTTACTCATTAATAGTTTCCTTTGTGTCAAGTGGTGAATGATCGAATAGAATACTGCTCTGAATATAAATATGACAAAATTGTCAGTTAATTATATTACATTTGTATTAACAAATAAATAAAATATGACACGAGGTTCTTAGCAGTATAAACTAAAGAGAAAACCTATGACTCTACCTCATTATTTTTTGCGGAAAGAAACCTACGAAAAATATCACAAGATTTGATGACTGTTATCTTTTGTAACTGTTCAAACAAATTTTTCTTCAGACCCAAAATGTCAATACTTTTGTGAAGATTCCTAGGAATAACACCTGTTGTGGAAATAATAATCGGTACAATAAAATTTTTTTCATTTTCCACATTTTTTCAATCTCGTCGCCAAGCATCATATATTTAGAAATTTTTTCGTTGTATTTATTTTGTATATTATGTGTGTCGGGTATAGCAATATCAATTATATATGTTACTTGAATGATATCTGTCTATTGTGCTTTACAGCTCTGTTGCAATGAATTGTTTTATCAAAATAAAGTTTATATTTGTCATTTTCACAAATAATCTCAGGTTCATATTTGTAAAATTTTCTTCTTTCGGGAATTAGGTCATTTTCAATTCCTAGATTAAAATGAATAATATTAGCGACGGCATTATGTCTTTCTAAATAAATAATATATATATATATATATATATATATATATATATATATATATATATATATATATATATATATATATATATATATATATATATATATATATAAATATGTCTGAATTTGAATAAGGTCACTATAAATGTTGGCGGGTAACTATTAAGATAATAATCTGTTCCAAAGATGTGAAAAAGTTTTCATAAGTTATATTTCAATGGTATTGATGGCATATTTTTGGTGGTAATCCATTCCAAAATATGAAAGAGGAGAAACACTTTTGTCAGTTTTCCATGTTTATCTGATAATATAAAGAGTGCTTAGAAGGGAAAGTATTTCTCAACCAACGCGAGTTTCGCGTCGATGATGAAACAAACTCCATAATAAAACCAAAGATAGAAATTATTTGCTTAAAACAAGTGGTCGAAAAGTGTTATAAGGTACGTAATAATTTCACATTTTCAAATAACTAACCTGGTTTTATAAGAGATTTGACAACATTTTAGGGTGAAAAGTCTGCTTTGCGAAATTTGTGACTTTTTCATGTTTTATATTTGAGGAAATCAAAAATCTTCAATAATGAGAATTTTCAACAACAATTTAATCATGACAAATATGCTGAAATGAAGATGAAATTTGTAAATATTTTATTCTAAATGTAAAAACAGTATTCTTCTGTCTTTTGTCCAGTTCTTTATATCGATCATTGATTTAGATAATAGAATGAAAATGGAAATAGAATAGCATTTCAAACTTTTTCATCTTAGGCAAATATCTTCATTTCGGAATATAAATAAATTCCTTCTTTCTCAAATATGTATTAAGGCCAAATTAGTATGAAACGAGATAATCATTATAACTTTTATGGTCTTTCTGCTCATTTGAAGAGCGTTCTACTCTCAGGTCTAGTCATATTGTTCATGAAGTTCATAATGGTGAGACAACGTTCATGTATAATGGAGTATCTGAGACTTTATTTCGTATACTCCATACCAGGAACATTAGTTATTCTGAACATAAAATCCCTAATATGCGTATAAAATTCTTTTATTCCTTTCTGAGTGATATTTAACTGATGTTAGGGTATTTGAAAGTTTCAGCATTTGATTATGAACAAAAGTTCGTACTATTACATAAAAACTGCATGTCTTCATCTCCTAAAGTACATGTGCAATAATTAAATTTTTAATAACTAACATCTTGCTGTCAGTGGATGTAATTTTTCAATTACTATTTCTAATCAAACTCAGGCAATGGTTAGAACTTGTTTGGAAGGTTACTGCGCGTAATCGATATTTTGAATAAGTTAACAAGGAATAAAAATATTCAAATTGGACCTCATATTGCATCATAGAAATCTGAGGTTAGAATAGTAGAATTTCATCATAGAAATGTATGTAAAAATAATCTACTGTTCTCGAACAGCGTATGTTTTAGGATACAAGGCGAGTCTTTAAGCGGTTCGAAAAGGTGACTTCTTTTGAACGTCATCAATTGAAATGATTGTTCAGCACCCAACTATAGTGTAGAGTTGATGATATAAATGTAGCAATATAAATATAATTGAAAGATGACAATTCATCCAAAGATATCACAGTAGGGATTCAGCTGTTAGTTTTGGTGAACATAAGTGAATCTTTTCTTCTTTAATTTTACTACACAAAAATAAATTGAATCAATATATTACTTTAACAAAAGTTTTGAACTCTCGATCGTTGTCGAATAATATGAAAATGAAGTACAAAAGGACATGAAGTATATATTCATTCATTTTACTAATTAGAAATACACAGGTGAAGTAACACCCAAAAACTGTATTCACAACTTATTAATATACTGTTGAATTTGCAACAAAAATTGATATAAGGAGTACTGAATTAAAATTAAATTACAATCGAAAATCACAACTAAAAAAAATTATCATTCCTTTCTCCAGTAACTTTCAATGTCTTATGTCGCGAGGACACCCAATACACACACAACCACATTTATGGAATCACCCGATATTTTGAATAATACCTCAGGGATTTTAGTAAGTTCCAAGGATTGTTAGTATTGATCCTGTTTGAGATATTTCAATTGAAAAAAGAAATAAATTAAGGTTAATTTTCTTAGGAAAGAAAATACAAGCCTGAATCCGTCTAGGCATGCTTTGGATTAGGTTTTCGACCTCCTTTGGGGTGACATTTTGCCACTCTTCTGTGGTGGCTTGGATAAGCTGTTATGGGGTTCTTGGATCATCGTGGCGCAATCTAATTTCTTTCTGAGATTTTCCCATAAATGGTCTATAGGATGTAGGTCTGGAGAACGAGCTGGCCAGTCTAAGACAGCGATTCTCTTTGTATCAAGATAATGTAGCGCGATGTTAGTTAAATTCTCACCGTTGACACCTTGCCAGAGTTTCACTGTGGAGTCCAGCACTAGGTCAACGTAATTTATATCCGTTACACTCTCAGTAAAATGCCACCCCAAAACATCACACTGTCTCCTTGGTATTTCGGAATATGTTTTGCTGCTCGGAGTCTGGCTTGTCTTCCACGAACCCTTAAAACCCGAATCCGGCAGTTATCTGATCGAACACCAATTCTGGTCTCATCCGAAAAAAGAAAATTTCGCCAATTCTCAATATTCAAATTTTGGTGCTCGATGCACCAACTAAGTCTGCTAACTTTTTGTTGTCTGGTTAGCTTTGGAACTCCCAAGGGCCTTCTGCTGTATAAACCCCTTGAACGAAGTCTTTGACGTATCGTTTCGATACTGATGCTTGTTGCTTCCAGAAATTTCTTTGGAGTATGGGATACGATGCACTAGGGTCTTCTGAAGTGATCTTCCTACGACTTCTTCTAGGTCTTCTGGGCTTTTGAAATCACCCCTTGTGATACGTTCATTGTGGTCGCTATATTCCTCTGTGTCACTCCTTCTTCAATGAAAGCAATTGTCCCTCTGCAGATCGGAGAATTCAACGTAAGGCATTTTCTATTATGATTATAGGCTTTTTTAAATTAAGAAATTCAAAGTTTCATATCTCAGTGTCGACTGAGTACATTACCTCGAACATGTGGTGATAATTCAACATTTCTTAACAGACTATCCAGTTCTTCTACAACAAAAAACTTCATTCTTCACAAGTAGTTGAAGATATATGGTTGAAAACAATCAATGAAATGCAGCGAACGGAGACAGTTACTTACCTAGGAATAAAGGAAGACTGGGACCATACACATGAAATAAGAAACCGCATCGAAATAGCGAGGAATGTGTTCAACCGACTCAAAAGAATATTATGTGTCATGTTCTTTGAATATTGACATCCTTATTCGAACACTTAGATGTTATGTCTTTGCCACCCCCTTAGATGGGGCTGAGGCTTGGACACTCACGGAAGCGGCATGTCGGCGACTGAAGGCCTTCGAGTTTTGGTGTTATAGACGAATGCTGGGAGTCTCTTGGACGCATGAAAAATGAGACCATAATCGAACGCATGAGGGAGGAGTTGGAGACCCTGAAAACTGTTCAACAGAGGAGACTGTCGTACTTTGGACACGTGCTGCGTAATGATGAATTACAACTAATTATGCAGGGAAAGATAAACAGCAGGAGGGAACATGGACGTCGGAAAATTTCATGGCTGCATATCCTGAGAAAGTGGACAGGGATGACATCAGCAACCCTATACCGAACAGCTGTGAATAGAGTCATGTGGGCCAATGTGATCGCCAACATCCACAGAAGATAGGCACAAGAAGAAGAAGAAGTGAAATACCAAGTGATTCCATTTATAAATTTGTTTGTGTGTATGTTAGCATTTGTTGGGCCTGAAACACAGTGTTGAAAATTCAATTTCTTAATTGTTAATATTATATGGAATATAAGGAAGAGGCACTAATTTCTTACTTAGGTTATATCATCTGGTTGAATCAGTTTAAAGTTACATTCAAATTGTTTCACAAAACTCTGTTCCGGAAATTGTCGGTGGACGTAAGTTGGAAAAACGAGATTTTACTATATTCCGAACACGATAACACTCCGAACTTGTCTGATTATTCCACATACAGTACATAAAATTTGTGGAAACAGTAAAACTTGAAATAATCATGAATTCCAACGCCATGCTATCGGAATGAAGAAATTGATTTAACGTTATGGTGTATTGTAGGTTACGTCATCACACCTGAATTTCATTTGTATTAGTGTACTAAAATCACAGGGTTATAACCCTATTAAATTCCTTGGTTCGATTTTAATCGGTTATTCACAACGATGATTACTGAGATTTGATTATTATACATCCACGCATTCGGTACCAATGCATTATCTTTCAATTAATTTCGAAACGCGCGGCAATAATGGGGTCTTCAATTCTGTGAATTAGGTGTTGGCGTTGTCGATTTCGTGAATGAAAAACCACGTTTTAGGGGTTGCAATTGAATACCAATAGTTTAACATTTTAGAGTGTGTAGAGGTTGGACCAAGTTCGATGTGAAATATTGTAGATAGAGTAGAATGAATGGCCTTCTCACGAACTCGATTTTCGAGATGAACTCAATTTTGAAAACGGATATCAGCTATCTTCTTCAGTTTTATAGTTATTCAGGAATTATTAATTTTTTGGGACTTTGATATGTGACGATATCTCGAATTCTAATGAAGTTAGGCTAGATTAGGTTTTTATTCATCCGAATTTTAGAAAATTGCTTCTAATGCTTCGAAATTTTATATTACCCATAGACGGTAAATCTGGAAATTGGTTATTGAATTGCCTGCAGTTTCTATCCACTACTTTTTGACATTCTAAAATGAATTAAAAAAAGATTAAATATGTTTTCGTTTAAATAACCAGTGGTTTTATTCCAAATGTTTGTATTTTTTGGATATGTTCAATCTAAAATAACGACTATTCTTGTTGAAATATCAAATTCGAATGAACGAAGTGACAAATATATTAAATTTAGGCACCGATCAGATGAGCGTTGCCAGTTCAGCTAGTTGATTCAAATATTTCAAAGCATTCTCTGTTAGTTCTTGCAAAATCATCAAAATTCAATATATTCCCAAATTATTTCGGAACTATGAGAGATGGGTATAGTACATGCTGATACAATTCCACCTGAAAAAATCATACAAAACAACTCAATAAACATTTGACATGTGTAGACTGCTCAAAAAATTCCATGATCCTTATTCTATCCACCCAAGCAAAAATTGTGTCTGTAGTGCAAAAGATCTACGAGCTACAATTTTTTTTAAATATTTCTCAAAAATCAAGTTTATAACAAAAATAATTAAATCTGTCAAAAGTTTCGACAGATAAGTGCCAACAACTTGGGTATTTTATGCCTTGCTCAAATGTCGGTTCTAGATGTATAATAAAAAAGGTAGATTGCCATTTGAAATAACAAAGTGATGACCCACTTCCGGTATAACCGGAAATGGTATCACTTCGAAAATATTTCACTCCAATTGAAATCGCTATATATATATATATATATATATATATATATATATATATATATATATATATATATATATATATATATGATGTTTTTCAAACCAAGACTGTTAAATTCTCCCAGCTGTTCACGTCATCTTCTTCTCGTATTGGACTGTTTTGGATTTTTTGATCTCTCTATATATATATATATATATATATATATATATATATATATATATATATATATATATATATATATATATATATATATATATATATATATATATATATATATATATATATATATATATATATATATATATGATGTTCTTCAAACCAAGACTGTTAAATTCTCCCAGCTGTTCACGTCATCTTCTTCTCGTATTGGACTGTTTTGGATTTTTTTGATCTCGATTCTATTATGATTCAGCATTCTGATTGAAGGTTTCCACAATGACTCGATATTGAACTTTTTAACCTGTTTGGTTTCAGTATGAATTTTTATTGGCTTTTCCCAAGAAGTAGACTGTGGTCAGTTCCCACATTTGCGGAATTCAATGTTCTTACTTCTGTAACTTGTTCTAGTCTTATATGTCTACTGCTGACTATAAAGTCGATCGTTGATCTATTCCACCTTGTGTTCTGAAATGTGAATGTGTGTTGATATTTGTGATCGAAGAACGTATTTTTTAATCCCTATTCGTTGAATGTGCAAAGATCAATCATAAATTCGCCATTACTGTTTAGAGTGTTTTCATTTAATCTTTGTTTGATACCAGGTATAACATCGTCGCCAACTCTAGCATTGAAATCGCCAAGAATAACTTTCAGCTGACCTCTAGGAAGTGCTTTGAGAGTCTGTTGTAGTAAAATTTTTCCTTTTCTTCTCTTGCCTTATTGTCTTCAGCTGCATATATTGAAAGCAAAGTATTTATTTTGGAGCCTTTTTCGGATTTACATCTGTTTCGAACACAGAATTGAATGAATCCGCATCAATAAGATTTAGAAGAAGAAAAGTTGCAATAGCGTTCTTAAAGAAGGATATCTATGTTGTCCGACATATTGAATTTTTGAGAATTTTGATAGATGATACCTGCATTATTGGTGATGAACAAATAACTAGTACGAAATATTCTACATTGTGCTGTAAAGGATTCGGAATTACGTCAATGCATTGTCGATCAAACTGATTGGTTTTGCAGAATATCTTTTCACCTAAATAGAGTTAACTCTTTCAGAATTATATTGTAAGGTTTGTTAAAGATAAGCTTGTAAAGATAAAATCCGATCTAGTTGCCTTGGATAGCATTTTCATGACAATGAGCGGTCTCATAATATAAGTAGTATAAGTGTTGGTTAACTCATTGAGAATTTCATTCAAAGCAACAATATTCAATCTTCCTTAGATTTCTTATTCTTTTAATAACAAAGTGAGACAAAATAAGGGGACTGCAATCTGAAGTAAACATCCTCCCACTCAAAAAACTATAAATAATCCAGTTCTTCACAATCACAAAATAAGTGAAATCATCATGATTCCAAATTAAAACTCACTGACTAGGATCACACTAAAACCATAAAATGTATTCCAAGCAAATAACAGAATGAAGATCTAATAGTGACGAAAGCTGAAAAGGAAATAGTTACTGAGTCTCGACAAAAAAACAATACAAAGAAAGAGTGGAAGACATTATCGATGCTTTGGAAGTAACCAAAATCTTAAGAGAACCCATAAAAAAATTCATTGAAGGAATCTAACGAAAATTTGTATTCAAGAAGCTATATTTAACCTTCCGTAGAATGTTAAATATCCTTTCTTGAAGGAGCTGGTTTTCCGATCCACCATGTGTCTACACAAACAGCGATAATTTAGCAAAAAGTAATTGATGAGATTGTTGTGTATGCCTGGTTGACAACCATATATGAATAAGGAGCATTAGTCTTTCAACAGATCGCTTCTTTGATGACGCGGTGCGTAGCGTTGCGGTGAATAGTTCAACTAGTATGACTTCTTGAAGTCTTCTGTTTATCTACCCTTTCTTATGATGGTTTCCCGGTGGTAATGGTGAGTGGCCTCTGTCTTGGTTTGTTGAAGGCGGCAATAACATATACATATTTTCTCACGCTTCAACGTATTGAGATGAGTAGGTGGCAGTGTGGCCTGATGTTGTGAATGGGTATGCAATACTGACGAGCTCAAATGAGACCGAAACTGCAGTCTATTGCTTCTATTCATGTCATCCTAAGGTGCTGTACCAATGCTGTGTGGCCTTTATTGACGATGATTATGAAGGGTGGATCGGAAAACCAGCACCTTTAAGGAAGGATATTTAACATTCAACGGAACTGTTACCGTTTCCACTACGGTATCTTGCTTTGTGTTAGCCCTCAGTGTTTCCATCGTGTGTGCGTCCCCATCCCGGTAGCAGAACCTCGAATATTGTTCTTTGAATCAAAATTCTTCATTGCATCTACACCTTTAGCGATAATTTCGGAAGTTTAATTTTTTTGAGATTTTGTTGGTTAATTTTTCAAAGCTAAAATATTTGTTCTCAAATTCCACAAATTATGATCATCTGCGATTATTTTCAAGAAAGCAGGTAAAGAAAACTTCGATATATTCCTCAATAAATGAGACTATGTAATTAAGGCTCTCAGCTTCTTGAATTCCGGTAAATATTAAACTATTAAAAAGACTTCTACGATTAAATTGCAAGCGGAAATAAGAAAAGGTTATTGATGATACTGAAGCTCTGATCACTGACAAGGAAAAATACAAACTTATAATTAATAATCCAGACTTCAAAACTTTACGCTGCTTGAAAACTGCACAAATATAATTACCCAATTATACCAGTCGTATCATATTTTTCAGCACCAGCTGTAAAACTTTCCAGTTTGCTAATAGAAGTTATTGAAAACTCATGTCATACCAATTCGAAATTTAAAATAGAGAATTTTTATGATTTAATTAACACCGTGTTATGAAAGTTCTTCGGATGACAATGGAAAAATATCTTCTAGGTTTTTTTCAATTTCGTATACATGTTTGTAATGATTTTGTACTACATGCATATTGTTTTCATTTCCATTGTTCGCTTGACTGAAATGCAATTATGCAATATAATATGTTTTACTATAGAAAATTATGAAATTTGAACTGTTGCTAGCTATTCTATTTGAAATTATCGTAAAAGATAGTACCTATATTGGTCGTGAGGACGGTGGAATTTTTCCACCTAGATCCCAAAACCACCCACGTTCAAAAGTGTACATTTACCGGGTGTCTACGCAAGATGGGACATCAAATGTATATTGAGGAAGGAATGACCGAATGAAGAAATGTTTTCTCTGTTGCCTTGAATAATATCCGAACTGAGTTCCAATGATGTGGCACTTCGGTTACACCGGAAGTTGACACCTTCTTTGTTATTTCGAATGGCATAGTGAACGTTTATAAATTTCTTTTGTAGAAAATTAAATTCTGAACAATTTTATCATTGCAACCCGAAATCAACCGAAAAGAAGATATGAATTCTTCAATCGGAATTTTGCGATTTTTGGTTGTCTTTTAGAAGACATCATATAAATACTAAAAATCATTCTAGATCGAATATTTCCAGCTTGTTTTAGGTGAAGAGGCTCATCCAGCAGAATTCAATGCAGTTAGAGGCTTCACGGTGTACAGGATGTTTCAAAAGTATGTGGCAAATCGTAGTACGTTCAAAGGTACCAAAGTCGTTTTTTTCAAATTGGACTATCTCGTTTTGGAAACGCATATTAAAAGGCATCGATCTGTTGTAGGCATACCTGATTATTCGCGATTATTCCAGAATTACGATTTTTCGCGCGAGGTTCCTGAATTTCGCAGATTATATGACAGGAAATCTTTCAAATAATGCATTTCGATCTCTCAATACGAGTCCGATCTCAAAATCTTTATTAAAGTAATTCTGGTCAGAATGCCGAGAGAAAAAAAAGTGAAATCTATTACTGTTGGAGTGGATTGAATCTGACTTCTCGTTTTTCTTCTCTTCTAGTAGGTATTCTCTATTGCATCAATAATTTGTCAGAAGAGTCATCTTCGAATTACCCGAAATACCTCGCTGAATGAGGCATGTCGTTTTTTTTTTGGTTAGATGAAGGTAAATTTCAAAATATTGCCAACCGAGAAAACCATGGACGTGTTCCTTCAATTATGCTGAAAAATATCAGAGTTTGCAGCAACGATTTGGAGATTTCAAAACGTCTAGATCTAAAACCAATTACAATTAAACAAAAACGAGGAAAATGGTAGAAACAAAAACTTTCCAATCAAAACGATGCTCCAAAAACAATTATGACATGGTCAATTCAGACGGAATTGTTGGGTTGGGGATTCCAGAAAATTTGAATGCATAATAATATACCGTCATGAATGCTCCTACTGATTTTCGAGCTTTTTGCTTTTGTCGTTAGTGAAGAAAAATTGAATATCTCATTTTATATCTTCACTTTGAGCCGCCATATCATAGGCAGGAAAGAAGGAGTCTAAGAAAAAAAGTTATATGATAAATCATCCTCATTTTAGTTGAGTAATCGATATATATATATATATATATATATATATATATATATATATATATATATATATATATATATATATATATATATATATATATATATATATATATATATATATATATATATATATATATATATATCGATTACTCAACTAAAATGAGGATGATTTATCATATAACTAACGAATTATTCAAAATCCGTAGATCAATGAATAATCCTCCTGACAAGAGCTAGTTTCCAAATCTGCCCGCCATGCACGCAGCCCCCAAGCGCCACAATAGTGCAACCAAGCAGGATGCCGAGAAACGAAGCGGCAGGCTGCAGTTTCGCCCTTATTATGAGCTCATCAGTGCCGCATATCGCTTCTCAGCATCCTACCAAGCTACATCGGGGTACCCTATCAATTCCAGAAAGGACGCACCTCGTACAAACGTACGAGAGTCGCCCTCTATGGACCGACACGGCGAACCCGCTACCGGACTCCGAGAAAGATACGAACAGTAACAAACAGATGTGGAAACGTTAAAATTCCAAACATTTGGGAGACATCTTTCATTCATTGATCTACGGATTTTGAATGATTCGTCTTGTCTCAGATTTACATACATAGACTCCACGCGAAGTTTATCACGGAAATATTTGACCATATATATATATATATATATATATATATATATATATATATATATATATATATATATATATATATATATATATATATATATATATATATATATATATATATATATATATATATATATATATATATATATATATATATACAGGATATCCACCAGGACCGTGCGTTAAAACTTTTAAGTTCCAATTACAATATCAAGCTGAAATTTTATACGCAGCCATAACTAGCGATTTCCAAATGGAGTGAAATATTTTCGAAGTGATAACATTTCGGTCATATTGGAACAGGGTCATCACTTTGTTATTTCAAATGGTAATCTACCTTTTTATTATGCATCTAGAACCGACATTTGAGCAAGGCATAAAAACCCAAGTTGTTGGCACTTATCTGTCAAAACTTTTGACAGATTTGATTATTTTTGTTATAAACTCGAATTTTGAGGAACATTCAAGAAAATTGTAGCTCGTAGATCTTTTGCACTACAGACACAGTTTTTGCTTGTGTGGATAGAAGAAGGATCAAGAAATTTTTTAAGCAATCTACACATGTCAAATAATCATTGCGTTGTTTTGTATGATTTTTTCAGTTAGGCCTTTTTAAACAGCAATAACTCGATTTTTTAAAAGGCACGTGCCAATTTTATGTCGCCATCAGATAAAGCGTCAAATTTTAGATGGAATTGAATAGGCATGTACTATACCCATCTCTTATAGTTCCGAAATAATTTGGGAATATATTGAATTTTGATGATTTTGCAAGGACTAACAGAGAATGCTTTGAAATATTTGAATCAAGTAGCTGAACTGGCTACACTCACCTGACAGGTGCCTAAACTTAATGTACTTGTCACTTCGTTCATTCGAATTTGAAATTTCAACAAGAATTGTCGTTATTTCAGATTGAACATATCCAAAAAATACAACACATTTGGAATAAGTCCACTGGTTATTCAAACGAAAATATATTCAATCTTTTTAATTCATTTTAGAATGTCAAAAAAGTGGGTAGAAATTTCAGGCAATTCAATAACCAATTTCCAAATGTACTGTCTATGCGTAAAATAAGATTTCGAAGCGTTAAAAGCAATTTTCTACAATTCGGATGAATAAAAATTGTAGGAACTAAGCGAAAACCAATCATCGAAGATAATTACATTAATACGAATAAATGATAGCAAACATCATAGGAGAAAACTAATTTACGATCTGAATAAATGTTCAATATGGGCCCCATTTTGCTCGATACACTTGACAGCTCGTATACGAACATGAAGAGTTGCCCTCCTAGTTTCCTCAGGATCAATATTACGAAAAGCATAATGAATGCGCTCTAGTAACTCTTCTTCACTTCTAACAGGAATAAGATACACTTCACCCTCGATTTTTCCCCATAAATAAAGATCAAGAGGCGTCAGGTCCGGAGAACGCGAAGGCAATAAATTTGGTCCTTGATTACCCCACCATCTATTCTCGAACATTTCCGATAGCTGCCGATCTACACACATTTCTGTACGCAGTAATACTGGAATATCGTCCAACAAATCCGGAAAAGTTTCTAGCTAAAAATTCAAATATGCCTCTCCGTTTAATAGATCTAGAATCACTACCGGACCTATAATAAAATTGTCATTTCCTGAAATCCATACGTTAATTTTGAATTGATTCTGGTGATGTTTACTTGTAAAAGCATGTGGATTTTCGACACTTTACACGTGTTCATTGTGAAGGTTAGTGATGCCAGACCTAGTAAAAGTGCATTCGTTAGTGAATAGATTTTTTGTACTGAAGTGAAGATCCTGAATTCTCTTCTCTTGGAGAAATCGGCAGAAAGTTAGACGACTCTTAGGATCGTTGGGAAAAAATTCCTGAACTTTCTGAATGTGATAAGGATGAAATAATTGTTCCTTCAAGACATCATGAATCATTGTTTCAGGAACGACCAACTGCAATCCTAAACGCCGCGTGCTTAATTGTGGGTTTTTCTCAACCATGTCCAAAATTTGTACTCCGCGTTTTACCGTCCTTACTGTTCGTTGTCGTCATCGATCCAAATTCCTGGGCTTGAAGCAACCATTCTCGCGGAGGCGCCTTTCCAGATTCCCAAACGTTTGGTGGTTCGGAACTATGTGATGTAGAAATCTTTCAGTGTATACTCTCGAGCTTTCACGTCCATTGCCTTGACAAAATCCATACACCATAACTATATCAACCATTTCAGAGTTACTGTACTTCTCCGTGCCTAATAGTGGTAACAAAATCACCTAAGTACCTAGAACTCAAACAACTCTGTTGTGTCAACAATTGGTTGTCAAGCCAAATAAAATAACATTCTGCCAGACCACAGAAATAAATCCGAAGCAACATGGTCAAATGTGATATTTTCGACTTGCTAGGTGGTTGAAGAAATGAAATCATGAAATTAAAAAACTGTTTTTTATGATTGAACCGCTCATCATATTAAAATTTCTCACGAGACAGAAAAGTTTGGTAATTAGTCTAGCTACTCAATTTCTAAAACAGTTCTGCTCAAAAGCAGACAGTTGAAACAGTTGAAAAATTATGGTTGATTAAAACACGTTTGAGTATTTAGGGACACTTGTAAAACGTCAAGGTCATTGAATGGATTAGTAAAAACTTGAATAACGCACCCGATAACTCACACCAAATATGGTTTCTATCGATCGAGTTGTTCTCAGATTATTTGAAAAATAAGAAAAAAGAAAAATAAGGTTTGGCGACCTCTAGCGGCCAAACGAAGAAATTTTTCATATAGGTAAGTTGGCCTAAATCGACTTATTTCGAGCTGAAGAATGTGTGTTATAACGTTGTACACGCAATTCACGAACACCCTGAATGCTAGATCAAAAGCATTCGATCTCAAGATTAGTATGCGAAATATTCAAAATATCACAAAAAACTTTCTACCGCCGCCTCTGTGTTAAGTCGAAAAATTTTATGATATATTCGTGTTATACAAACTGCTACTACTTAAATATAGATCACCCTGTTAAAGCAAATAATTACCGGGCGACTTGATGACAATTTTATCGCTGAAATACCATCGATATTTCCAGGGAAAAGCAAATCGCTTTCGAACCATCATTAATAATTTCTAATATTTTCGTCGAGTTTCAAAGTATGACATACGACAAATTAAATAGGTTACTGAATTTTTACTATTCGATTCAAATGGACGTTGTTTTTTGTATTAACTCAGTCGAACGAATCAACACTATAATTATTATCAACCTCGATTTGTCAATAAAGTTTTATTGAGTTTTTTGTTGGAGTTCAAATGAACGGATAACTGGTATACGTAAATCAATACTGTGGTTTCACGCGGTTGTTTTGATGTTTGCTGCAGTTTTACTGAATCTGCTTCATTATATTCTCTCCGAGAAATAGAAGCTTTGAACATGGAATATTGTATTTATTATGATAATTTTGTAATTCGTAAGATTGTCAGGTTTTGTCTACGCTTATGATAACACCGGACAAAAGTCAGAATTTGAGTTATTGATTTGTTGACATCTCTGACGCTGAGATTTCGCAGCTGTAATCGGCCGCAGAGTACTGGAAGTTGAAACCAGGGTACAATCGTCTGCAAAACTGAAGATCTTGATCTCTGTAGATGACAGAAGATCTTTTATCTGCAACAGAAAAAAGGTTGGCGAAAGATTGGATCCCTGAGGTACTCCTGCTTGCAAGTGGAAATAATCAGATGTCACACCGTCGACCACAACTTGTATTGATCTATTTGAAAGAAAGCTACTTATCCAACCCCCAAATTTTTTCGGAAAGCCCATATGAGGCAGGTTTATTCAACAAGGCTGCATGCCAAACCCTTTCGAAGGCTTTAGAGATGTCGAGGGCTATTGCTATAGATTTCCTATGCGTTTCCATCGTAGAAACATGAGTGACGTAGGCGAGCAGATCTCCTGTCCATTTTTTCCTGCGAAAACCATACTGACGGTCGTTAATAAGTCCCTGCAACTTAAGATATTTGATGAGTTCATCATTTATTACTCTCTTTATCACTATGGACATAATGGAAAGAAGTGCAACAGTGCGGTAGTTTTGCGGTAAGGACTTATTTCCTTTCTTTGGGATCGGTTGAATTCTCGCAATTATCCAGCTGCTCGGAAAATTCTGGCTTTCATTTGCTATTTTTGCTAGATGTTTCCTACTTAACCAAAAAAATTGGAAGATAGACAATTTCTCCCTATAATTTCGCCTGTACCTCAAGCTAATGCTTCACAGCAAAAGTTAATGGAAATTGAGACGAAAACTTACAGTTGTGTAATCGTAAATGTCATCTGAAATCGCCAAAATTATTCAATCAAGATGACTTAAACAACCTAATCAGCAATCTGAGACTATGAAAGTCTGCTTCAGAAATCCTTACTCGTAGCCTAGAAGGATGGAAGTTATTAGAAAAAGGAACCTAAGTTTCTCCTTACTACACCAAACCTATTTTTCAGAAATAATCTAATGAAAAAGATGATTTTGAGTTTTGTAAAGATGTACCTGGTTTAATGATGCGTTTGTAATGAATGGAGTTTGTTTATAGATTCGTCAGAACGGAGTTTGATATGTATCTACTCTACTAGGAATAAATCGGGGTCATTGCCGATACATCATACGGATAGGAACGATTGAGATTTTGAGAATCAACAATTCCATGGAAGGAAAAGACATACAAGTCGATACACTCTACCAAACTCCTCTTGTGTGGATTTCATTCAAAATCTAAGTCAATTTTTCGGAGCTCAAGGGATCCAAAACAGAATATACGCAAAACCAAATTCATATAGATTCACCCTATATTTTGAATATTACCTCAGGGATTTTGGTAATTTCGAAGGATTGTTTGAATTGATTCTTTTGAAATATTTCAATTGAAAAACGAAATCAAACTGTTTTCTAACGGGTTAGGGTTTTTTTTCTCGACCTCAATAGCTTCTATTACCTCCTCTCGTCCTGATACAAGCATGTACCCGTCTAGGCATGCTTTGGATTAGGTTTTCGACCTCCTCTGGGGTCATCTTCTCCCACCCTGCTGTGGTGGCTTGGATGATCTGTTTTTGGGTTCTTGGATTATCTTGGCGCGTTCTCATTTTCCTTTTGAGGTTATTCCATAAATGTTCAATAGGATTTTGGTCTGAATAGCAAGCTGGCCAGTCTAAAATAGCGATTCCCTTTGTTTCAAGATAATGTCGCGCGATGTTGCTTGTATGCGAAGGAGCATGATCTTGCATAAAAAAGAAATTCCCAACGTGGGCTACTCAACAGAAAATGGGCTCCAGTACTAGGTTCACGTGCACTGGCAGGAAACGAAATTGAATCTGTTTTGCCTCCCAGCATAATGCCACCCCAAAACATCACACTGTCTTCTTGGTATTTCGCAATTCGTCTTGCTGCTCGGAGTCTAGCTTGTCTTTCATGACGCCTCAAAACCCGAATACGGAGATCATCTGATCGAACATTAATTCTAGTCTCATCCGAAAAAAAATTTCGCCAATTCTCAATATTCTAATTTTGCTGCTCGATACACCTATTAAGTCTGTTAATTTTTTGTTGTCTTGTCAGCTCTGGAACTCGTAAGGGCCTTTTACTGAGTACATTCCTTGAATGAAGTCTTCGACATATTGTTTTGACTGAAACACTGATGCCTGTTGCTCACAGAAATTGCCTTTGGAGTAATAGGTGCGACGCACTAGGGCTCTCTCGCAATTTGGCACAAAAAGTGGTCTTGTTCTTCAGAAATGATCTTCCTACGACTTCTTCTAGGCCTATTTTGCAGAGATTGTAATTCCACGTATCGGGCGTAGGATTTTGAAATCACTCTCTGTGATAATCCCATTGTGGCCACTACATCCTTCTATGTCCCCTTTCTTCATCGAGAGCAATTATTCGACCCCACTGCACATCGGACAATCCAACGTAAGGCATTTTCAATTACGATTATAGGTTTTTAAATTTTGAAATTTACAGTTTTAAATATCAGACGATTGCGTACAATATTCTGAACATGTGGCAATAATTCAACATATGTTATCATACTATCGAGTTATTTTACAACAAAAACTTCATTCTCCACAAGTAGTCAAAGATCCATGGTTAAAAACAATCAATAATGTGAAATACCGAGTGATTCCATATAAATTTGGTTCTGTGTATGCACATTTTTTTGTTGTCGATATTAATATCGACATCCTCAAAGAAACAAGGGAATAGGGAGAATATCTTAATGTGATGAGCGCAAACTAGTTTTCATCTTTGATGAATGGGTATAGAAGAGTCACAACTCAAACGAGGTCATGTTTGGGTCATATATTTGTTAGAAGTCATCTACAACAAAAAATTTTTAATCTTTTTACAGCACATTTGCGAATCAGGCATGGGATATTTCATTGAAATACTAAAAAACACATTTGAAATCCAACAAAAACAGATAAACTGTAACGTAGAAATGGAAAAGTAGCTACTTGGACAACAAACGGACTCATAAAATCAATAATTATCCGCGAAGTATATGACCAATTCAAAAATGATGACCTAAAAAAGCACAGGAATAGATTGAAATATCTTTATCGCCTGAAGATACGAAGGGCCAAAATTTCGAATAATGTTAACCTAATCGATAAGTCTTGATACAAGTCTTGAAAGATCGTAAGTAGCATGCAGGATAAGAATAAAATTGAACCTAGTGGGTCTCTGGATATATACCTAGTTTTGAAACAGATCGGAATGCTACATTCAAGAAACAAGTTCCTTCCGATACAACGTTCTGTTTCTCAGAGGTAGGCCACAACACTATTCGTGACGCAGTGGGGTCCCTGAAAAATACCAGTTCAACTGACTTTCACGGTTTGTCAAGCACTATCGTTAAGAGAAATATTGATTCCATTTTTTATCCACTTACGAAATTGATGAATGAATGCATAAGATCTGGCATCTTTCCCGACTGCCTCAAAATCTCGAAAACTGTAGCTGTGTTCAAGAAGGGGGATGTTGAGGACGTTAAAAACTATCGCCCTATCTCCTTGGTACTGGTTTTCTAGAAGATAATCGAAAAGGTTCTCTGCAGACGAATAATTGATTTCGTTGAGAGTAAATTCTTATTTTCGGTTGATCAGTATGGATTTAGCGCTTTTGTCGACCTGACGAAAGCATTCAACTGCGTGTCACGAAACAAGTTTTTGTTTATGCTTCACAAATATGGTTTCAACGATGTCAGTATGGCCATAATAGATTCTTTTCTATCCAACAGAAGTCACCATGTTTTCGTTAACGACAAATACTCAAGAAACATGCCGATCAGTAACGGAATCCTCCAGGGGTGTATCATGGGTCCGGTATTGTTTTTGGTCTTCAGTAATGATTTTCCTTGTTTTATTTATGAAGCTGACTCAACGTTATTTGCTGACGATGCGACTATATCTGTTCGGAATGAGAATATTAATGAACTTCAGGGGTTATCTGAGAGGGCTTGGGATCAGGCATTGAGATGGTTCTCAGTTAATGGTCTTAGCATGAATAAAGAGAAAACACAGACCATGTTTAGTTTAAAAGGCGAATCTTATATGCGTGGCTCTGGTAGTGTTAAATTTTTGGGCATATACTTGGATCCGATACTCAGGTGGGATTTTCATGCTACAAATCTATCAACCAAGATCAGTAGGAATATTTTTGTTCTGAGACAGCTTGCGTCCTCAGTGTCGGTGGTTGTTCTTCGCACTGTTTATTTTGCTAACATAGAATCCCACTGGAGATATGGTATCGAGGCATAGGCAACTGCGCATCTCGCCTTCAGTTATTTAGACTCCAACGGGGGGCACTTAGAGTGGTGGCTGTACTGAACTATAGGTACTGTCTCCTCACTTTTCCTGCTCTATTTGTTCTGCAATGTTTGCTTTTTGCTCACCGAAGAAGGGACTTTAATTTGGTGACCTCTTATATTCACGATAATCCCACGAGAAATAAGCTAGATATGAGAATTGATCGCTTGGGGCTCAGCTAGTTACAAAATGGGCCCAATTTTTTCTCGAAAATTTTCTTTAGTAAACTCCTGGGTCATATTAGAAGTCAATTCATGGTGTCTCTCAAAAACACTGTAAGAAGAATCTTGATTTTCTCAGTGGATGAATTTCTGGGTGAAATCTCTCTAGATTTTCATTTTGAACCTTTGCATTTTCGTTTATATGCTTGTTTTTATTATTCCATACGACTATTGTTGTATAATATGTTCGTTTCGAGTAATACTCTACATCAAAATTGACCTATGAAAACAAAATATTTTGTGACGCATCAATAAAGATTTACTTACTTTACTTTACTTACATAAACGAAAAATCGTCTATACAGAATGGCTAGGAAAAATCTAGTAAATAAAAAAGAATCAAATTCATTCAAATCTCACAAAAATAAATCACAGACTTTGATCAAACTGGCAGAACGAGATTACTACAGAGGTCCAATATAGAACACAGAAATTATTCTCTATGGTCTATGGAGCATTGTAAAGGTCGAAATTAGGAAAGTGACAATGTTCACAATATTGTAACGATATCCAATCGTTCCTGAAGCCGACTCTGTCACTGCCTGGCGGAACGACGAATTGCGATGCACTTTCGAGAGAATTCGGTTTAAAATACCCGCGCACCAAAATACTGAGAAACCAGGTTACCGTTTATAGAAGGCCCTTGAACGAAGATCTAGAACAAAGCGGAAATTATGCGAAAGATCAAATTCGTGCTTGTATATAAGAAGAAGCATCGCGGAGCGCAGGAATTCAATTTGAGTGCAAATAAGTGGACAAAGTGTTGGAAATAAATTGAGCAGTATCAATTGTGTTATATAAATTAGTAACGTTAGTGGTTCAATTGTCCAGTTTACGTGTGAATAAATTAGTTAGAGTTTTTGAAACGTTGGAGTGTTTAATTTGAATCCACCAATAATTTCAAGAACTAAGAAACACAGAGAAGAACAAGAACAAACAATGAACTCATCGAGATAAAACATATAGCAAACGAATTCAATAGATATTTTGCAAACAATCGGAAAATTATTGGCTGAGAAATGTAGCAATTCTGGTGAAATAAATAGTGGTGTTCAAAACTCATACCGAAACCAAAATACGATGTTATTTCTGGAAAGTGACGTAACTGAAGTCATGGGAATAATACTCTTTTCCTTCAGTTTCCAATTTCCGTTGAATATTAGAATTTGGAGTTTTGAAATCACATATAAATGATACAGACATTCTGTAACCAAATATTAGTACCGACCTCACAATACTGAAGTCACTGAAGTTCTAAGTCAACTGTTTGTTAACTTCTTATTAGGTAACACTGAGTAAATAAACCTCTTCCAACCAAACTGAAATTGGTTCAATTGACACAGTTATCAACAAACAACTCAACATCGCTTCAAAGAACCAGGCCAAAAAAATCTTACTCAATTCATTGATCTTTCTCAAAGAAAATAAAAGATTAAAATACTAAGTTCAATACCACCTTATTGTAGCAACAATAGTAACTCGGCCAGAGTTTAGCTAACCTCTTCTTCTTCTTCTTCTTAATTTAGACACTGAGGTCTGATTTCTTCCAGGAGATCCCTCTACTATTGTTTTTGTGAGATGGACTACCAACTATCTTTCCAGCGTTTGGAGGGTCTTCCGGGTGACCGACGTGCTGCTATTGGTTTTCCGTCTCGTAAAATACGTGCTTGTCTGTGTTCTTCCATCCTGTCTACATGTTCATTCCATCGTCGTCTGCGTTTTCTTACCCATCGTACAATTTCTTCCGTGTTATATGTTTCTCGTATAACCTCGTTCCTACTTCTATCTCTGAACGATTTTCCCGATATTTGCCTTAGCGTCTTCATTTCTGACGTTCCTAGAATTTTTTGGTTTTGAAGGTATCGGCTCTAGTTCCTATTGCATAGGTGACGATAGGTCGTACACACGCTTTGTAAATTCTCGTTTTGCACTCAATGCTCATATACTCGTTCTTCCAATCTACATCTCTCAGGCATTCTGAAATCGTTATTTACCTGCTCTCAAACCTCTCTTGCTAGTTATTTTCACCCCAAGGTATTTGATGGACATTACCTGCTCTACAGTTTTATCATCAATTACGAGCTTACATCTTCTTGGCTCCTTCGATATCACTATGCTGTTTGTTTTTTTGGTAGCTATCTTCATATTGTAATCAGGAGTCTTTTAAGATCTACTTCATTTTCCGCCATTATTGCTGCATCGTCTGCGTAGCACACTACACACACCACAAAAACTGTTGCATCCACTGGTCTTCTGAATTCCATATTCTATTAAGCAGCTAGATCGCTGTTTCTTTGTCAACATATGTTTTTGGACATATGAGGGGAAAAAATCTTATCTATGTAGTAACATTTGTTTCCATATGATCTCAAACACGTCTGAAACAAGAATGAATTTTTCTGACTATCACTATTCATTCAATTTCTCTTCTAAATTAATGCAAGTTTTCTCTGTTTCTTGTTGCTTTTCGAATCTTTGAATTAATTGTAATTGCTGTTGAACGTCCTGGACGCTATTTGAGTGATCATAAAGTGGTAAAAATTGTAACACTTCCAGAGGAGGGCCGAAGCCAACGTTACGTGGCTAACTTGTTGAATGTTAACCAAAGCACTTTTTCAAGAGAATTAATCGGTACCACGAAACAAGGGAATATGGCAGAAGGGCCGGAGAGGAAAGAAATTGGATAACAACACCAGTTGATGATCGTTGGCTTCGTTAAACTGCACTAAGAGTTCGGCACTGTAAGGCTAGAATGCTACAAAACGAACTTGCACTTTTCAGAAATGTGCATATTTCATTGCAAACTGTTAGGAACAGGCTCAGAGAAGACGATGTCAGACCAAGGGTGGCTTCTACCAGCCCGCGTCTCACCAGAGAGCATCTAGTTGGAAGACTTCAGTTTGCGAGGGAACATGCATATTGGGGTAATCCAAAATGGTCGAATCTTTTCTTTTCCGACGAGTCCAGGTTCTGTCTAGTATCACATGATAGACGCATGCCTGTATACAGACGACCTGGGGAACGGTATCAGCAATGCAATATCCGTCAAACTAAAATCTTCAGAGGGTACTCCTGGTGTGGGGAGGCATTTCTTTCTATGGTCGAACTGAGTGAATAATGATAGAAATACAGCGGCCAGATGCATTATAGATATTCTTGAACCCCATGTTGTACCCTTTGGCCCATTGATTGGCAAAAACTTCATTTATATGCATGATAATGCTTGGCCTCATGCAGCTAGAGTAGTTACAGAATTTCTGCAAAATGCCGAAATTGATATTTTAAGATGGCCAGCCAGAAGACCAGACTTGAATCCCATAGAACATGTTTGGGACAACATGGGGTGGCGAATTCAGCAACGTAGGATACCTTGTTGAACACTCCAACAACTAGAAAATCTGCTTCCTGAGATTTGGAACTCAGTGACTCAAAAGTACATATCAAATACCAAATTTGTTTGAGGGGCTTTCGAGACGTATACTGGCAGTAATTAGGGCCCTGGCCGAAACACTCGATTTTGAAAATGATTAGTAACCATTCGATGCTAGTTGATTGGTCTCTTCGCGAATGTTTGAAGATGGTAGAATTTTTTTTAATTTTTCATTAACTCGAAAATTGTTGATATTTTCCATCATACTCTCCTTTTTTTAAATGATATCTTCTCATTTTACACTTCTGAAATTCACCAAGCTTGAATGACCAACGCAAAAGTTTATATAGTATTGTCGTAAAAGTAGGGTGATGCGACAATTTTTGTAGCGAATGTATTTTCATTTCTCTCGTACTCGTCCTGTATCCGTTTCCTACTAGTTCAACTTTGTTGATGATACTGTCTATTATTAAATTGAACAGAAGAGGGCTGAGAATATCTCTTTGTCTTATGCACGCAGTGACAGGTATTTCTGATGTAAGGCTACGTGTAATTATCGTATATCGGTTAGATTAGATACGTCCACTAATTGCGCAAAAAATCCAGACAATGGATCGTCGAAAGCTTTTGGTAACAGGAATAGATTTAGTATAAATGTTAGAGCCATCTGGAGTAAGGTTTACTTTAATCTCTTGATGATTCCAACTTAGAAGTCGAAATGCGTGTGGAGTTCTGAGATAAAGTTTTTATGCAGTCGTGTACAGTATTTCTTAGTGTGACACAATGCCCCTAGTTAAGTATCTGATTGCAATAAAGAACTGAACTTTTTGATTAAAACTCTCGCAGACTACATGGTACAGATGTATCAGCGATTCAGTTTTAACGCCTTTTTCCTCTTTCTGAAGGGTGATCATTGCAAGCTGAATATGATTTGAATATTCATCCGTTCCACATATTTTGCTTTCCACCTACAGTGTTCCGACTCACATCCACCTTTGACATGATGGCATAATTTATACTGTCCATCAATATTCGTTACTGTCATGATACATTTGAATTGAGATTTGCAGAGAAATATTTGGACAGTGAAATATTAGATGAAATAAACATTTCAATAATATGACAAACAAATTAACTATGAGGAAAATGCTGGTATTTAGAATAGGCGTGATTTCACGCCTGAATACCTCGCAAATGTAGTGATATTCGTGAACGTACCAAATGGAAAAAACGAAATGACTATGTTTCTGAAGGTACCTCAATGAAGAGATCATAAAGCCAACTATTTTTTTGTGCTACTGAAATGCACGAGGGACAGAAAGTCATTTATAATTTCATACCAACTGAACCTAATTAACTATCATACATTTCTACTGTCACAATCTATAACATGAAATTACACACAAACACACACATGCAAATAATATAACATTTAGCCTTTATTCATTTGCAATATATTTGTTTGGAAAACATCATTAAATGTTTTGCATAATTATGATCTGCAATTACATTATGCGATTAATGAAACAAGCGTTTAATATAATTCTGAAACAATATTCCGAAAGACTTTTCAGTAACGATCATTTGATAAATTTCCAAATTTTATTTATGTCATTTTGCAGAAAGACTCATTAGTTATGAATGTTTTATGATTTCGATAACTGTATTTCAGTAAAATTTCTGTTTATTTATTGGAATAAATGAAAATGAGAGTAACAAAAAATTGATGGACTGCATAAATTATGCAGTAATGTTATGGTTGATGTGAGTCGGAACACCCATAATATGTGGAATGGATAAACATTCAAAACACATTCAGTTTTCTTTGACCGCTCCTCAATACTATACGTAATCTTTGATATGATTAAAAAAATCGGGAAAAATGCCTGCAGTGAAATCTCCGTACCATGTAGTCTGTGAGAATTCTGAACAAAAAGTTCAATTTTTCATTGCAACCCGATACTAAGTTAAGAAATAGACTTTAGGCATTGTTTTACATCAAAACTTCATTTCAGAAATCAACTCGACTATCATCAGGAGATGAAAGTGAACTAAACATAATTCTACATGGTTCCAACCACAGAACAGACCCTAATGAGAAGTATAAACTCAGTGCTCCGACATAGGAAACAATATGGCCGTCTCTGCATAGAAACTAGCGCTACACGTGCCATTATGGGAAACTAAACCGAAAGGCGCCGTTTTTGAATTCTAGATTTCCACGATCGAATTTAACTTGACTGAAATGGGGTATATGAACTAGTCTGATCGATGCAGATCATTTCTGCCGCAATTAGACTGTTCAAAAATTGAGAAAATAATGAGTATTTTTCACAATAACACTTTTATTTTAAAATAACTAAAATCTCTTGAACCATTTATACAGAAAACATTTCCAAAAAGAAAATAAATTCTTAACACATGTAAATCAAACATATAAATCACATATCACAGAAAACAGGTACATTCTAATATTCAGAATAAAACAGAAATTCTGAAATATTTTTGTCAGCCATAATATTGGTCCTCCATTGCTACCAGTGGTCCCCCGTTGGGGGGTTAACTGCCTTCACTGTTATCTTCATGGCAGTTACCCCATACTGCTTTGAAAAATAGAAAAAAACGCAGTAATAACTGTCTCAAGAAGTTTTCATTTAAAAGAATTTGACATCACTGAAAATTGTTGAATATGGTAAAAATAGGAAATTTCATTACTAATCTTGGAAACTAGGGTTGCATTAATATTCCTGATGTGTTCAATTAATAGGTTTATAGTAAAAGTATAAACCAAACATATAAGGTTTCGCCCGCAGAACCTTATGTGTAAGCAGGGTATAAAAAGCCCATTGTAACAAAAAACAATATATACTGTGAGTAAAAAGAACTCAGAAAATTGAATTAATAATAACAATGTGTATATCACAAAATAAACATGAATTATAGATAACAAAGGGAATGTAGGGTGTAAAGGACCCAAAAATTCAATTATTTGGTCACAGATCAATTTCTTTCCCCATTAGTGTAAAAGGTGCATGGAGGAAAATAAATAATATCACAGACTAGAAAACATGTTTGTATATTATGAAAGGGTATAAAAGTCCAGACAAAAAAACATGTAGAGTACCACCAACTGTATAAGATCAATGATAAATAAATAACACACACAAAGTACGGTGAGAATAACCCGCTCTTTAAAATCACAATAAACACCTATAATTGAACCCATCAAAGATTGCTCTCCTACTTGCTTCTAAATCTTTTGGATTTGCTTTCAGTCCCAGAAGTAACAGTTTCCTTCTTTTTATCCTTAATGAATTTAAAAACTAGAAGAGAAAATTTCATCTTCCACCGAATGTAATTGACAAAAATTGAATTTAGAAACATGAGACTTGTAAATGTCTTTGAATCTGAAAGCAAGATTTTCCTGATGCGCCTGACTATTCAGGAAAAAGTAGTTCATTGTGAATGTCTTCTAAGAATTGAGAAACTTTTACTGAATGATACGTTAACTTAGACTTATCATCACAAAATTCCTTCTTCAGAGCTCGAAAAAAGGCTTCCTCGGCTACTTTCATTTCCTCCCATTCACAGGGGCCCTCTTGTATGGTATACCCCTTTCCTGCCGCACGCCAAAGGGTGAACCTAAAAATTAGGAAGAAAACCGATAAGAATTGGATATAATCCAATTAAGGTACCGTAGAATCAAACAAACCTCAAGCTGCACAAAATATCGGCTAAAACTTCACAAATTCAATTTACTTACCATCAATTTTCAAGAGAATTACTAAACTTGAATACAAGACACCAGCAACAGAAACACCTGAAAAGAAAATGATTTTGGAAGCACAAACCGCAAAAATAAAAGGATTTAGTGGGAAACTGAAAATTTTGACATTGACAGATATTTGACAATTTATTTATTGGCGATTGAAGTTTGATTACAGTTTGACACTTGACGTGGTTAAATTAGTGCCATCTATATCTATTATGGGAGTACTAGATAGATAGGTGAGGGGTCATGAGGGGCTGTTGAATGTTTTGGTCGGTAAGTCGACCTTCTAATTAGGGTCTGTCCTGTGGTTCCAACATTTATACTCAATCTATCCCTGCTACTACACGCTTTCGAGGATCCATCGTCTGCATTTGTCGCACTTTTAGTGTGCGTATCTAATCTAACTGTTATATGATAATTGCATGTATTGCTAGCTAAACTTCTGGCTAAGTTAGTCTCGGTTTTGTTTCAGTAAACTGCTTTGAACTAGGTCTTCTAATCTTTTAGTTTCTTCGGTAAAGATCAATGAATTGAATGATATTTTTTTGGCTGGTAGTATAAAATGATATTAAGTTCTTTGTCAGTTGTACAATGAATCAACTGTGTCAATTAAATCAATTTCAGTTCAGTTGCAAGAGGTTTATTTACTTCTTGTTGCCTAACATGAAGTTGACAATGAGTTGACTCAGAATTTCAGTGACTTTTCTTTTATTAGCATGAGGTTGGTATTACCATTTGGTTATATCATAATGTTTGTGTCATTTATATGTCTGGCTTACATAAGAAATCTGAAACAGATGGTAATCTCCCTCCGTGGGTAAGTCAGTAGAGGTACTGACTCCCACGCCGAGGGCCCGGGTTCGAATCCCAGGTAAGATATGGATGTAGTATGAATGTTGGTGTGTTTGTCCCACGTATATATATAAAAATCACATTGAGTCTGGACACATAACTGATAGGTTGAGTCCATAACCTCCGAAGGCCAGATAACTTGTAATCCTCAGAGGTGGCAGTTATCACTGCACGGTCTAGGTGAGTGGTTCGGAGTCCACTATAAACTGTAGGTCCTCAGAGAAAAACAAACAGATGGTTAAGAATGGGTGCCAGTTCAGGATCACACTTTCCCAGGGTGATTGGCGGTATTTCGTCTAGACAGAGTGCCTTCTTGCATGTCAGCTGCTCGAGAGCCCGTCTCACAGTGTGGCCTCTAAACTTGATTTCTGGCATGGAAGAATTTGTAGGTGAAATATTACATTAGATGAATCTAGCACAGAGTTCTTTGAGAACAAGAGAACAAAGAGATCGGCTTCTCTTTCGGAGATGATGATATACTACCGTCTTCTCGTGCAGATTTGCAGAAATTGGCACTGACAGTCTTTGCAATAGACCAGCATTTTCTAGTCCCGCTTTCCTGTTCAAGGAGTTTGTTAGTTACCCCTTCATTGAAATTGGCCTTTGCTCTTGCAGTTGTCAGGTTGCATACGTTCAGTATTCGTTCGAAAGTTGTTCTCTTTTCCTCTGTTTGATTCATCTTCCATGACTCGTAAACTCTGTTTTTGCTGCAGAGGCTCTTTCGCAGTCTTTGTTGAGCCATGGCTTTAGTGGTGTTGTTCTTTTCATCGAATGAGGGATGTAGAAATCCATTCCTGCACGAATGATTTCTGTAACAGATTCAGTATGCACATTGATGTCAGGATCTGAAAGGCAAACATCACTGAATGGGAAGCACGAAAAGAATAGTGTCGAATAGTGCTGAATGCAAAGGTGATTTTGGTTCTTGTTTGAGCGGCAGCACAATAGTTCCAATAGCAGATAGAAGGTTGTAGTCTGACTCGCCTAGAGGTGCTGAGACCTCTGCTCCAAAATCATATGAATCTGACACCAAAAACAGAACCAAGGCGTTCGGGAAATCGGTTGGGTGATTATGTATTCTTGTCGGTTCGTCGACTAGCTGCGTTAGATTATGGCTGATTGCGAAAGTTTCTTCATGTCTTTCCGCTTCATCTGTTCTATTGGAGTGGCAGAGCCAGTTGGTGTTGTGAACGTTGAAGTCACAGAGTACATTGATCGCAGCTGCCGAATGATGTGTCTGCATGCAATCCACCTTATCACCTAAATACTGTATTGGCAGAGTTTTCCATAAATATTTAGACAGAAATGTTAGATAAAACAAAAATTTTAAGTAGAAAACGATTGATTTGTTTATAGAAGTGCTTACTTGCAAGGAAAAATTCATTCGGTATTAGTTTTCAGATTTTTTGTGTCCGAGTTTATATGATTGAAATAATCAGCCATCACATGCGTTTATACTGGAAGTTGACCATGCCCAATTTTTCTACTTCAGTTTTCTTCATTGAAAGTGGAATAATATATTTGCCAAGGAAAAAACGATGATTTGAGAAGTGCTTACTTGCAGTGTAATTATTCCTTAGTGAAATGTGTGTATAGAAGTATTGAGGACAATTTGATTTTTTTAACAAATAAGCTCGAACCTATAGACTCACCTTGAAATTTGCAAAAACTCATCACAAAAATCCAACTTCACGTACAAAATCTGATTTTCGGAACTTTTCAGTCTTCGAAATTTCGCTAAATATCATACCTTTCGAACGTATATCACGTGAATGATATTGCATTCTTAGTTCCAGACCTATGATGTCGGTATCACAGGAACATGCACAATCATGTATAAAATTCGTTGCGTTGGTGTATTGTGGTGCATACACGCGATGACTTTTAGGTCGATAAGACTGTGCGACCGCATGTGATCTTTTATTCCGCCTCAAATTATTTTGTCGATAGTATTGAGCGCATAGCGCTCAGAATCGCCTGTTTCGGGTTCTGAATTTGATAGGTAGTAGCTTTTATGGATGTGGATAGATATTGTTACCGGGATGGGGTCACACACACGATGGAAACACTGATGGTTAACACAAACACTTTTTATAAACGTAAATTTAAAATGAAATAAAAACACGTGGTTCGTTGGTAAACAACGGAGGTTTGGCAATATGGTCGGTGGCGTGGGTACGGAAAGCCGGCTCGTGGCAACGCGTGCTGCAGCCGGTTTTTTAAGACAGTGTGAATTCGAAGAGGTCGTTGAAGAGAAGAGTGTGTCTCCGAAATGCACGGATTCAGGTAGGCCCAGAGTACGTTCGGCGCCTAGCCCTGTTGAAGGGCCCACTAGGCGATCTGTGATTAAGGAAGCGTGGTTAACACGGTAACACGCTTATTCGGAGGGGCCTAGAGCGATCTATGGTAAGATACCGTAGTTGAGACGGTAACAATATGGTTACTTAAGCGATCAAAAATCAGGAAAGTGCTTATATTCGTTCGAAATATTGTCAGTTGATTTATTGTTAACTATTATCACTAACTACTCAAAAACTACTCCATGTATATCCAAGACTCTATTCAATTTTCGCACGTCTTTTGTTTAGAACATATTGAATTGATTAAGTGTCAGATATTTCGAAAGTAAGCTTGTTTTCGCTCACATAGCTTTCAGAAGTTTCGATGCAATATTAGGTTCAGAAAGGGTTATCGAATATCCTTTGAGGGTTCTATTCAGAAGCACAACAAAAGCTTTCGCGTCGTGTTTCATATTTTTAGGCCATTTCGTGACGAGAGGTGATTCAATAACGTCATCTTATATGAAAATGAATTGAAATTTTCAGACGGAATATGCACCTTTGAAGCGTCATGGTAATAGGCAATTTGATTATAGAGAGATGCATTTTTTCACTGATAGAATTACAGGAACGAATTTGTTTGTTTCTTTGAACGCGCTAATTCGGGATTAGTATTAGATGGCTCGTTTCTTGAGGAATGCTGAAGTTTGAAAGAATTTTCACCTAAATCAGTTTAACTGCTTAATTTCTTCTTAAAAAGTGGACATTTATAGCAGCAGATGGACTGATACATTTTATAGTTAACATAATTTAATTAAAGGAGCATAAATCAATGATGTTCAAATATTTGAATTACTGTTTCATTGTGGTATCATGAAATATAATTTTTGAATGTGTATTTCGCGATTTCCTTTTGCTGTTGGTACATTTCATTTCTGGAAAACGTTTAATGGAGTTAATGCAGATACAATCAAAGTAATAAGAATCAGCATATGTTTTCTCTATCCTCGATAGTCCTCTCTGGATACAGCTAGGACAGTGAGGATACACGGTCCTAGCTGTATCCAACCGTTATCTCAAGGGAGAAATTCTCAAATAACGGTCATATAGCCTGTTCACGTTAAACCGTTTAAAGTGACGTCATCAACCAGTTTTCTCAGATGTTGCCAATGTTTCCCAAAATTCCTATTCAATGCGATTGTGAAGTATAGAATCAAATTCATAATTTCTTAATTTTTGATTTTCGTGCAATACGTTCAGACAGGTCGTTTTTTATATTCAACTCGAAATTGTTCGGAAGAAAAAAAATTTTTTCTTCTGTAATTCGCAAGATATGACGTCATGGACAATTTTTTTAAAATTACAACCCATATTTTTTCATCATTATTCTACAGTGAGTAGAGTGTTTAGATACCCATAATAGGGGTCTGAGATGCGTAATTTCTGTAATACAGGCTGGTTTCATTCAAGGTAGTTGTATGAATTTTTCTCAGGATATATTCGATGGTCACTTAGACTTTTTCCTTGAGAAAATTTTGCGTGATGTCAATTTGAGGCATATAAAATTAATTCGCGACCTTCCTTTCCCGGAGATTAATTCTTTCAATAATCATTTATATCAAAACCTCTTGAAAGGAGGATCCTGTATATTGAAAACTACTCATCTAAAACCCCTAGTATGGGGTAGGAAAATAATCTCTGTACCTTTCAGAGAACGTAAGAAAAAATTTTTTTTGCCGGCCAAAAAATTTCGAGTTGACAATAAATCTCGACCTGATGATCATGATGTTTCTTCAGAATACTAGTACTTACCTGTAAATGCAACACATGAGGCATAATTTAAGGTTCGATAAAGGTTTTGGGCACTGGGAATCTCATTGAATTTGGAATACAATAGAAATGAATAAGGTTTTAGAGAAAATCAAGTCCAAAATTTAAATCAAAACGTTACTTTTTGACTGATGAAAAATTAGTTTTACTAGGCCACGAAATAATAATTATTTTCGAAATATTTAAATCTTTCAACGAAAACTAGAATTAAGTCAACTTGGCACTTGCAGATTCAAATAACGAACACACGTTAAACTATCTAATAACAGAAATCTACAAAATCATTTATTCAATCAATTTCACAAAGGAAAGGTTGCAAGGTTAAAATTAATTGAAAAAATTCTGAACTGAAAGTTCATCTAAAAATGTTTCACTGTCACTGTCATTCTCGTCCATATTTATTATCAAAGGGGAAACATCTTCAAGATCAAATGAAATTCGCGTTCCCACCAATATTGAATTTCTTCTTCTGTATGCTCAATAGTTTTACTCCATATCTCTGGAATTCAAATTTTATTTTGGAGTTTTGTTGAATAGGGTCAATGTGGAAATAATTCGAAGCCTAATTCGTACAATTTTGCCAGTTTTTGATTGATTTGTGGCAAGGTGTATTGTTTTTATGGAACCCTTCGATTGATCCAATAACTCAATGGAGTAGTCGCTGTTTATCATTTGGCCCTTTTGAAGATGATCTATGAATATAATATCTTGCGCGTGCTATATAACAGATGCCATAAACTTGCCAGCTGAGTGCTGCGTTTTTACACACTCTGGTTTCAGTTTACCTCATTCAGTCCACACGGCTGAATGTCAATTGCTTTCTGGAGTGAAGTAGTGAATCCATGTTTCATCCACTGAGATGTATCGATGAAAAACTTTCTGCATTAAGGTTCATTATCTTCAAACAGTGCTCAGAATCATCGACCTGTTGTTGTTTTTGATCCAGAATCAATAAGTGCTGTATCTATTCCGCACACAGCTTTCCCATGTCCGAAAATTCTTTTGAAATAAATCCAACTCGTTCCTTGGATATCTTCTGGGTCTCAGATATCTCAATCAATTTTATTCGCCGGTTGTTCAATCTTGTGTACTTTTTTAAAGTTTTCATCGATGACAGCCTCTGTGGGACATCCATTGCGTTCATCGTCATGGATGCTCATATCACCTCGTTTAAACTTAGAGAATCACTTTTCCTTCATTACTTGAAGGGCTTATTGCTATGAAATGACAATCCCCAATATGCAAATTTGAGTATTTTGATGATTGAAATCTATAAAAATTTTTAAAATTAGAAGAAACGCTCATTTCATATCTTCAAACTTTGATTCAATTGAATGGAAGAAAGGTTGTATCCCAAAATAACAGATATTTCTTCGAAAAATAATTCAGATATGAAAATTTATGAAAAAACCGGTGGCATATTATAATCTTGCAAGTATAGTAATGACCAAATTCCTTAAATCTAGACGAAATTATTCGCTGATGAGCTTCCTCATCATTTTCCGCGCAATCGGCAGATGATGAAGAGTTATAGTATGCATGATGAATGGGTGTTATGTAAGGTAATAGTGTTTTATATCAGCAAGTTTTTTCTGAAATACCGATTGACTCATTGCATTTGTTGAGCAAAGAGTTGAGAATCAGCAGGTCTTCCTTTCTTGGAAACATTCACTTCCTGGTGAAGATCATTCACAGCATACTTCTCGAAAAATGAAGTGGGGTTGTTGAAATCGAATTTGAAGTATATATCTATCTTTATATAGAAAAATAGATACTCCTTCAAATTCGATTCGATATATATATATATATATATATATATATATATATATATATATATATATATATATAGGGGGTTTACCCCGACGAGTTGCCCATATATCTGTTCATGCAATCAAACTGATTTCATGAAAAATATAAATCCACCACCCGGTAATTAATACCATTGCCAGGCAATGATTATAATCAAAACATATCTTGGAGTAATTATATATTAGTATAACGTTAAATGTTATGAAAATATATCAATCTACCAGAATATATACATACTATAGCATCATCAGACAATGATATCAATGTACCAACGAGTAGTGTCAGAGGCTTTCTCCCGGAAAAATCCAGTGTACGGACCTTAGTCAAGTAACACTAAATGTTACTCATTAATAGTTTCCTTTGTGTGAAGTGGTGAACGATCGAATAGAATACTGCTCTGAATATAAATATGACAAAATTGTCAGTTAATTATATTACATTTATATAAACAAATAAATAAAATATGAAATGAGATTCTGAGCAGTATAAACTAAAAGAAAACCTATGACTCTACCTCATTATTATTTTCGGAAAGAAACCTACGAAGAATATTACAAGATTTGATGACTGTTATCTTTGTAACTGTTCAAACAAATTTTTCTTCAGACCCAAAATCTCAATACTTTTGTGAAGATTTCTAGGAATAACGCCTGTTGTAGAAATAATAATCGGTAAAATAAATATTTTCTTCATTTTCCACATTTTTTAATCTCGTCGCCAAGCATCATATATTTAGAAATTTTTTCATTGTATTTATTTTGTATATTATGTGTGTCGGGTATAGCAATATCAATTATATATGTTATTTCATTCTGTTTATCATTAAGAACGATATCTGGTCTATTGTGTTTTACAGCTCTGTTGCACAGAATTGTTTTATCAAAATAAAGTTTATATTTGTCATTTTCACAAATAATCTCAGGTTCATATTTTTGAAATTTTTTTCTTTTGGGAATTAGGTCATGTTTAATTCCTAGATTGAAGTGAATAATATTAGCGACGGCATTATGTCTTTCTAAATAATCTGTTGAAGCAAGGACTGAGCAAGATGATAATATATGAAAAACTGTTTCTGAAGAACAGAAACATCTACGGCAAGAATCATCTATATTTTGTTTGATGATATGTTATCTATAATTCCTTGTGAAAACAACCTGGTCCTGGATCGCAATTGCCAAGGCTTCTGTTTCAGCAAACAATTTTCCAGATACTAACCATTTATTCGATGCAATTTCATCAATATAATCATTTTCAATTCTTTAGGGTGCTTTCCGTGTAATTCCTTCTGCATCCAACTTTCTCTTTTAGAATTATCATCAAATATATCAAAATCTACCTTTTGCATTGTCAAGTTCAGAGGTGTAAGATTATAATCTGAAGCAACAACAATATCATGTAATTTAGACGTTCTCTGTTTATCATGAAAATGGGAACGTAGAAGAAAAATCTGTTTACTATGAAGATTATTCAAATCAATTAATCCACGACCTCCAAGATGTCTAGGTAGTGTAACTCTCTGAACAGCTGACTTTGGGTGGTGCTTATGATATTTACAGAGCATTTTCCTCGTTTGACATTGTAACTCATTGAGATCAGTTTTAGACCATTTAATAATTCCAAAAGAAGATGTAAGAATAGGAACAGCATAGGAGTTGATAGCTCTGAAAAGGTTTTTACTAGTGAAATAACTCTTGATGATAATTCTAAGTCTTTTGTAATATGAACTTCTAATATTTTCTTTAGTGCTGCTATGGTTAATTGTCTTCTCTTGACAAAATCCAAGATATTTATATGTATCTCCTTGATGCATTGGCTCGATTTCGATATTGGAAATCTTTATATAATCAGAGGTGATCTTTCCTTTTCAATAGAAAGATTTTTACATTTTGGAAGCCCAAATTTTATATGAATATATGAAATATATATATATATATATATATATATATATATATATATATATATATATATATATATATATATATATATATATATATATATATATATATATATATATATATATATATATATATATATATATATATATATATATATATATATATATATATATATATATATATATATATATATATATATATATATATATATATATATATATATATATATATATATATATATATATATATATATATATATATATATATATATATATATATATATATATATATATATATATATATATATATATATAATAATACTGGTGATTCACCAGTAGCACAGTAGCAGCAATTTATTTTGCAGTAAACAGGGTGTCCCAATTTTCTATAAATAAAATCTTCGGTGGTTTTTTCAGATTGGAAGACCACTTTTTTGTTTAAGATTCAGGAGCGGCCTAAACTCTGCTATTATGTCTTTAAGTAATAATGAAAATAGGCTCTCACATCATCGCATGCTCCATCAGCCAGAGAGGATGAATACTTTTTTCCTTTCGTTTTCTTATTGCCCAAGGATAGGTTTATTGAAGAATTGGAATAGAGTATCCTCTTTTTATACAGGAGTGACTCAAAAAAATTATTGAATATTGTAATTTTAAAAATATCTTATCTTAATTTTCTCAGATGGAACACCCTGTATTTCATTATTCATATCAACACATAAAATATTGTGCTATATTTTTGCGGAAGTAACCTTATCTTTATCTTCGATCATTCTCGAAATATTCGATAATTTGTAAAAAATGTTTATGATAATTCTACAAACCCTATCAAACTCATCAACATGCATCATTATTCGCATAGAAGTTTTTTTCTGTAAAAATCCATGTAGTTAAAATCGAAACTCAAACAAAATCAGTCTTTTAACGAATGATAAAATCGAGATGGATAAAACGAATATCGAGATATGTGTTGACATTTTTTTATTTGTGCCTTCTGTCGTGTGTCCGGACATATCATATTCTGCATTTTACATGGTGAACTTATCAGTGTTTCGTTATTCAACTTTGTTAAAGTGAGGTTTGAACCCAATTTTCTCAATTGACTGCCATGCAGTTCTCCAAAGAAGAAATGGTTGATATGATTTTTATTCTGGGTGAGTGTGATAGAAATTCTTTGTTGGCAAGTAGAGTTTATGCACAAAGGTTTCCTGATAAGAAGGCATCCTGATGCAAGATGCTTTAAAAAATTTCTGATTAGATTTATTGAAATCGCTTGCAAAAACATGGAAAATCAATAACTGCTACAGCTCAAGACAATCATTTATCAGTGTTTTGACCTGTTTTTGCATTTTGATCTGAAATGATTATCTTGGTAGATAAAGCCTCTATTAATTTTCATTGAAGCACCCTGTATATATATATATATATATATATATATATATATATATATATATATATATATATATATATATATATATATATATATATATATATATATATATATATATATATATATATATATATATATATATATATAAATAAAGGAGTTATGCAGGAAAACCCTTATAGATTTATTCCCAAAAATTTATGTGAATAATATCACACCAAAAATATTAATGCCAATGTCAGCTTTAGGGTAGATACTATTTTCTGAAGCCTTGAGAACGATTATATGAAATCGGGTAGACAAACAGTAGGAATCAGTTTTAGTGTACATAACCTCACTTCCGGAACACGAAAATCGTTTCAGTGGAAACTGCGGGGTAACTCTGCCTTCCCACCAGATCTGATATCCATTCGGACAGTATGATAATAGAATATCCGTCGAGAAATTGGAATTACATAACTGTTATCCTGTTGCACGTATGTTCTCCGGAATTCGGGCATATAAATTACGAATCATATATTTGGGAGCGTCCGAATTTGAATAATTCTGTGGCGAGAAGCCAACACCATCCGGACATTAAACTAGCCTAGCCGGGGCTTCAGTGATGCAAATTCGGTCGTTAACGAAACTCGAAGAAGTTTCGCAATGTCGTTTCATCTTCAGGTGAATTATTTCGCCAAGTTTTATGAACATTAGTGGTTAGACTGCCAGTAAATTAGTTTTTTTTTGGATTAATTTTTGTTTGATGCGCTGGTGTATGAGGAATTTAATTAGTTTGTCCACATAAGTTTTGAGAGAATCATGAATTTCGAAAATAACAAACTTGAGATGATAGATAATTTGGATGCTGTGATATTTTTCTCGCACTAATTTATGTCCTCTTCTTTATGTAAGGCATTTCTAGCACAAAATTCAGTGCGGCAAAAGTTTTAAGTTGGACTTAGAAGTGACACGAATCATATTAATTTTGATTTATATCCCATGTCTTAGAAAAAATCGGAAGAGGCTGCATTCGGACACGCCGGTGTTCACTGAACGTAATATATAGTTTTTACAGAAACAAAATCCAGACTTTTGCAAGTTTATTTTCAATCAAATAGAGACAGTGCACAA
Organism: Cryptolaemus montrouzieri; assembly: GCA_013387265.2. NCBI lineage: Eukaryota > Metazoa > Arthropoda > Insecta > Coleoptera > Coccinellidae > Cryptolaemus > Cryptolaemus montrouzieri. The sequence continues at coordinate 18,199,330 of JABFTP020000185.1, forward strand.
GCATTTCGACTCTATCGGGATCGATTTCCTGGTCCTAATGAACCAGAGCGCTGCTAGTTTACCGTACTCTAAAGAACTTGAGAAAAGGGGAGTTATTTGTTTCAGTTGACCGAAAATAAAGCTTGAGTGAAAAAAGAAGAAAATGTTGAGAAAAACTGTTGAAAATGCCCTACATGCAGTTGTATAAACAACAGCACGTTTGCATGCAGATGGGTATCTGGTGTTTGTTTTTTGAAAGGGAGTCTGGTTTCTGTTTTACGTGTCCACATATCTTGATGAAATGCTTCGAACTTGAACTGTAGGTACCTTCAAAGCCAAAATCTGGAGGTGTTAATCTGGAGAGCGGTCTAGGAACCTAACAGGACCAATTGTCCCTATTCATTGTTCATCGCGTTACCACGAGTCAACTTCACGGACCCACGCCAGCGGCCATGTTGCCAAACTGTCGTTGTCTACCAGCGAACCCCTTGTTTTATTTAATTTTACATCACAACGCATGTTTTTGTTAACCATCGACATTTCTTTCGTCTGTATGACCCCATCCCGGTAGCACAATCTACTTAAGCAATAATCCCTCATATTTGAGAAGTAACAAAGGTACAGATTTGAGTTTAGTTCCTTAAGTTCTCATTATTTACTGATATGAAGAGACGTTCGCCAGCCAAAGTGAGCATTTTCATATCAAAATTCAATTTTTTCTCACTAATCGGAATGCTTTCCGCACCGGTTTTGATGTGACACTGCACCAGCTTTATAGTTCAAGAATATAAAACACAATGTCACTGTCAACTTATGTGAAAAATCAGCTGTCACTGTTTCTATGGTTTACTGAATGAAGAAAAAAAATGGTTTGAAGCAGGATACTTAACAAGGTTCAAAACAATTCATGATTTTTATAAATGTACAGTACAAAACATTTTTATATGAAACCTGAGGAAAAAATGGAATCATTGAAAACGAGAGGGTAACCTCTCGAAATGTTACATCATCTAACTATTGTGAAAATGTTCTGAAAATAGTTTAACTTGATGTAATATTTTAAGTGGTTACCCTGTCGTTTATTATTGGAAAGGGCCAATTTCTGAGTTGTTTCGGAGCATGTGAAGACAACTCCCTGCCCTCAACCAGCTCTGTGGCGTAGAAGATATGATGCTTGTCTCATGCGCAGAGTTACCTGGGTTCAATCCTCACAAAGTTGGTGCGATTATTCAGATTCTGGGAATCGCTTGAGTATCCATCTTTCGGAGGAGATGTAAAGCTGTCGGTCCTGTCTAACAGATATGTGTTGGACATTGAAGTTCTCTTCCTTCGACACGAGAGGTGTTCGGTAAAATTCCCGGGTTAGTGAGGTGACAGAATTCCCCGGCATGTCATTGGCCGAAAGGTGGAAATAGAGCACGTTAATGAAATATTAAACAACAACTCCCCAATTCATTATTGGGAAAGTAGATCGGGTGACATATCTCTGGAAAGGTCTATCAATTTTCTATTAGAGAATTTCTCTCAATAGACGATTCAAATCTTACAAATAGCCCAAACACAACAAGAGTCCGTTCTCCAACGAAAATTTAACAATGCTTAAAATCAAATTAAGTTCTCAATATTTCATCATCCGACATCCATTTAATGATTAAATTTTAATTCTGTGCTATTATTCCGTAATGACGATTGTTGTCCTCTACTCTTCCAAGGTTTAAATTTTCAAGAAATGTAAGAAATTAAGATATTGAAAAACATCAATATTTTGTACGGAATGCACAAATTTTTTTCATCACAACTATCATCAGATTTGACTCTCATTTTCGCCATACTTTTAATCCCAGTTGTCGTTTGTTAGGCACTTAAACGATGAAAATAGTTTACTCAACTGACGAGCTGGTCCAAATAGTTTCAATCTGTTATCAAAATAATAGTTGTGTCAGGAAAGCGGTGAGGATTTTCACTATACAAAACGAAGCCAATAAAGGGGCAGCTTTTGACCACCTACAAATAAAATAGAAATAGAAATAGAAATCTTTATTTATGCCTTGATACATGTGTTTTTGCAGTTCTCATTAAATTAGTGGTATATATATAAAAATTAACTCAACTATTGAGAATAGTAGACAACTTGAAGCCTTACTTAAAACTTGCCTACAAACATTATCAAGAAATAGAGGAAAAATTCACAAACATCTTACTTAGTAAAACAATCAGTAAGAGAGGGTTTGGCAACAGTGAGAACGAGTTATCATAAAAATGAATTGAAATTCAACCAGAAAATTTAGAAAATCTGAAATTTGACTACAGACATTAAAATTTAGAAAACATTTTGTGCTATAAAAAATGTTTTCTATGAAAAAAATTTTCATGCATAATTTAAAATCTTCACCAGACAAAATTCTGACACATGCAAGTAATTTATTATAAAACTTAAAAGAAACACAATCTGGGCCATTCTGTGAATTACTCAACCTGCAGTATGGAACACACACATCATAGCGAAATCTTGTTTTATGGGCATGCCTAACTCTATGTAATATTGCACTTTCAATATTATTATGTTCATCGATCAGATATTCCATGATAAATAAACTGCGAAGGGACAAAGTCATCAGAGTCCTATAAGCATCCCTACAGCAGTCCCCGTATCTCAGTCCACCCAGAATTCTCACAGCACGACGTTGGAGACCAAAAATTTTGTCAAATTCACCACAGTTACCTCATACCAGAATACCATACTTCATATGAGACTCACATAGAGAATGAAGGGCCACTTTTAGGTCATTTGGTGATACTGAGTGAGATAGATTTCTTAAAACAAAAATATTTTTACTCAATTTGGTAGCTAAGTGATCTATATGAATAGACCAAGTGAGTCGGGTATCCATATGATCTAAAGAAAACGGACAGGCGATAACTGAACACATCTCAAACTATAGATAAACTCCTCTGCCTTTCCCTTGTTCATGCATAATTTATTACCAGACCTCAACTGTGCCTCCTCTGCAAGCTCTGTCGCACGCCCCAGATCCCCACAACCAACCGATAAAGCAGAGTCATCAGCAAACAGGATGGTAAGGCAGCTAGTCAGATAATGAGGAAAATCGGTAATGAATATTAAAAAAGAATGAAGGTCCCATAAAAGAACCCTGAGGAACGGCAATTTTTACTTCCTCTTCATCCGACCAGCCACCATCTGTACACACCACCTGATGCCGATCAGTTAAAAAAGATTGAATTAGTTTCCTACTGCTTGCATCAAACCTGTACTTCTCCATCTTGCCCAGCAGAACCGCATGAGAAACGCAGGCGAAGGCCTTTGTAAGGCCCAAAATTAATGAAAGCGAAAAAAGACCTGCCTCCAAATATTTCAGTGTGTTGTTCACTAATTCAACCACTACATCAATAGTACTACGCTGTTTCCTGAATCCATATTGATTATAGGAGAAAAGACAGTTTGCTTAAAAATATTTTAACATCTGATTGAACATAATTTTCTCTATCGCTTCCGGAAATATGAGCACAAGGGAAATGGGTCGATAATTTTCAACGCTATTTGCATCACCTCTTTGGAAAAGTGGAACGGTTTGTGCGATTTTCAGACACTTAGGAAAAACTGCAGAAACAAGACATTGGTTGATATTATATGTGAAATATTCATTGAAGCCATTTGGAGTTGATTCTGAATTAATCTTGTTTTTGGGAGAGTTCCTTTTTGTATTAATGATATTCCACATTACTCCTTGCTGGTTTGAAGATAACAATATAGTCTTATTCTTATCATTCGCTTTAATTTTAGCTTTATATATTTGTAACTTGTACAATAATCTGAGTCTGTTACGTGCGAATTTAAGGTAATCAGTAGCGTATTTATCATATAGTTCTGTAACAAGTCTGAGTCAGTCTTTCATGCTTCTCAAATCATCTGTAAACCAGTGTACCCCGTGACCACTTTGCCTCTCCCTGATTTCTCTCCCAGGTAACGCAATCTTATATAAATCCACAAAATTTTGATGAAAGGTATTGAATGCATCATCAACAGTTATTAAAACATTATCAAGAAAGTCCCAACTCAGTTGTCTAAGTATCGAGTGCATGGATTCAAACCCTTTCCTGTCAAAGATCTGATCTTACGAGTAATTTATGAAATAGGCTAACCAATCAGGTTTATTGTCATCTGTTGCGCTCTGTAATCCGAGAAATCACAGTTTCAGACATCAACATGTTCACTCACAGGCTCAAAATTAATAAATAAATTGTCTAAACAGTTAGTTTTGCCCCACTCCTAGGCTCAAAAACCATCTGACGATAACCATACGATTTGAACAAGTCACACAATGCTACAGCTTTCTTGTCTGGGGAATTGAAATATACATTAAAATCACCACATGCTGCAACATTGTTTACTATATTAAAAGAGGATAAAATTTTGTCAATGACACTCAAGAACAAGTCAAAATCCCCAGATGGTGAGCGATACACACATACAACGATTATGTTAAGTTTATTTAAACGCAAACCACTAACTTCACAGTGCAACTCATCACTAAGAACGTTAATGTTATCAAGCACAGAAAAATCTTCATATTTGAAAAACACTACTATATTCTACAAGATCGTAAAACATCACTAATTTCATCTCCATGAAGCGAAACTAGTTCATGAAATAAACGAAATCGATCCAGATCGCTGCCTGCAGTTTTGTAAAAATTCGAGTGAAAAAGCTAACAAAAATCCACGTATTCTATAGAATATCCTTTTTTCGGAAGAGACAGCGTTTACTCCCAATGGTGAAGTGAATAGGCATAATTGTCGATATTGGAATACTCAGAATCCTCATTGATTCACACAGGCATACAAACATACGACTAAGGAATTGAATGCTTGCGCTGGAATTCATGGAAACCATACTGTAGGATCTTTCTCCATCGAGTGTTTTTTCACTGGAGATACATATTTGCAGGTGTAAGAAGAATTGATTAACCCTAGGTTCACAGAAATTCTGGAAAAGGATGAAGCGCTTTCAGATATACGTTTTCAGCAGGATGGTACTCCAGCAAATTTCCCAGGTTGGTGTATTGACAGCAGAGGAACAGTTGAGTGCCCAGGCAGGTTTCTGATTTGAGGCATTTAGAATATCTCGTATGGGGTCATCCTAAATCGAGAGTTTATGTTCTACAACCTCAAAACTCAGAAGTGCTGCGGAGAAGATACGTCACCGAATGCAGACTTTTGGCACCAGATGTTCTTCCAAATGTTAGAAGAGAATTCGGAAATCGTTTGTATCATTTTATGGAAGTAGGAAGAGATCAGTTCGGGCACTTAATTTGATTTGAGGTATTGTAAAATCTCACTTTGAATATAAAATTCCGATGTGTTTCGATATTATGTCTTATATTAAATGTTTATATAGTACTACTTTCAAATAGAGAATTAAATGGCCCTTTCAAAGATATGTAACTCGACTAACTCCTCTTACAATGAATTTTGGCTTATGTGCTGCTGAGCGTAGGGGGTTGAATCTTCATGCTCCAAAACAACTCAAAAATTGACGCGTCTGAGATTTTTCCACGAAAATCAGTCTATATGAAGGTGGCGGATCGTCGGAACACACTGTATATATACATACACTCGGAGGCAAAATTAGCGGAACACTCGAAAATTTAACCAAATTCGAAGTTCGATATTTTTCCTAGTTCTCAACCGATTTAGATGATTTGTTCGGCAAGTTATAGATCAACTCTTCTGCTTTGTAGAAATTATAAGGGAAAACAAAAAAAAATTTATACGGGGTCAAAACTAAAAGTGTTTTTTTCTTCAAAAATTCGTAACACCCTGTGGAATTTCGTGGTCCGAGTTGAAACGTACAATATCATGGTCTGTCAAGACACATCTCCCTACAGTACCGCCCTTCTTGTTTCATGCGTTTATCTCTATTTTTGCAAAATATATTTAATTTCAAGTGGAAAATCACCATTTTGGAGAAATTCCATTGAATCAAGAAATTGTCATTGAAATTCGTCTATCAATTTGGGAATTTCTTATTATCACTCAGGCGTGTCGAAATTGTCGTTTGCGATTTTTATGTTCGAATTGCATTAGTTATTGATGACAATTTGGTTAATTTGGTGAAAATTAGGAATTCATAGGAGATAACAGTCGGTAGGTATTATAATACACAACCGAATTCTGGGACCCTTGATAAAACTTTTCATTTACACATGTGCACACCTTTTTTTATCAAATATGAAATACAACACACGTTCTTTTTGTATATGACCACATTTGCACTTGTTTAAAGAATGAGAGTTTTCCATTCTTTGATTCGATACAAATTCGATCGGTTGCGGTGTTTTGTGATTCTTTTACTGGTTTACGATTCGAAAGGGTTTTTTTCATTCAGAATGAGAGATTTACTACCAACCTCAGTAGCAAGGGCAAATACATTGATCGAGGAAGGGCGCACCTACCGCTCAGTCGGTACCATGTTGGGTGTCTCGACGTCGGTTATCCATCGAATCTACCGACGTTACAGGAAACTGGATTGTACGTGAGGAGGCGAGGACAAGGAAGAAATCGGGCAACCCGCGCTATACATGACCGTTTCATCGTCAATCAAAGCATAAGAAATCCTCGTCTTACTGCTGTTCAGGCACGTAACCTTTTACAAGCGGTGGATAACATTAACGTCAGTGTGAGGACAGTCAGAAGACGATTAAATGAAGTTGGTCTGAGATCAAAGGCGCAAGCAAGAGCACCAAGACTCGATAGAGCCTATCGGGTAGCAAGATTGGCGTTTGCTAGGGAGCATGTAGCATGGACAATCAATCAGTGGAGACGAGTTTTATTTAGTAATGAGAGCCGATATTGTGTAAATTTCGTGGATGGTAGAGATAGAATTTGGAGGCATCGAGGGGAACGGTACAATCAAGCGAACTTCGCAAAAACTGAGCAATACGGTGGAGGGTCAGTTATGATATGGGGTGGCATATGCTTGGGAGTACGAACAGAACTGGAGATTATTGGCAATGGATCACTTAATGCCCATCGGTATATAACAGAAATCTTGGAGCCCCATGTTGTGCCTTCTGCTCCTTACATAGGGGAAAATTTCCTTTTTATGCACGATAACGCGCGCCCTCATACTGCGCTCATAGTGATAGAATATCTCAATGAAGTTGGAATCACACGAATGGACTGGCCGTCGCGATCACCGGATTTAAATCCGATCGAACACGTTTGGGACATTCTTGGAAGAAGGGTTCGACAACGAAATCCAGACAACGTTGAAGAGCTGACATTGGCTTTGGTGGAAAAGTGGGACAACATACCTCAACAGATGATAGACAACATCATTGGGAGTATGCGAAATCGTATGCGCGCTGTAATAAGAGCTAGGGGGGGTCATACTCGCTACTAAAATCAAATGTTTTTTTTTTGTGGCTCATCATGAACATTTTTCTCAACATGTTCATTTCATTTCACGAGTGTATCGCCAGGATACACACCTGCCCTCAATTTTGGACAGGAATGATAATTATTATAGAGTGTCACACAAAAAAAATCAAAAATAAATGTGCAAAATCAACGATTTTTTCCAGTGTGTTTCGAGTTCTCCCGGAGCGTGAAATTGGCCAGTGAATTTCAAAAATTTTCAGTTCGTTAGATTTTCGCTTCTCTAATTTCGATTTTATTTTTTGGCTATTATCCGATGTTATGCACCTACGCAAGATTAAGAATAAATTCTTGAAATTTGTGACTTTCCACTTCAAATTGGATATCTCTTGTAAAAATAGAGATAAATGCATGAAACAAGAAAGGCGTAACTGTAGGAAGATGTGTGTTGACAGACCATGATATGGTACGTTTCAACTCGGACCACGAAATTCCACAGGGTGTTACGAATTTTGACAAAAAACACTTTTAGTTTTGCCCCCGTATAAAATTTTCTCCCAATTTTTCTTACTTTCTCTTATAATTTCACAAAGCAGAAGAGTTGATCTATAATTTGCCGAAAAATTCATCTAAATCGGTTGAGAAGTAGGAAAAATATCGGACTTCGAATTTGGTTAAATTTTCGAGTGTTCCGCTAATTTTGCCTCCGAGTGTATATAAAAATAAAATTAAAATCTGATTGAATGATGGCTGCCAGTCATATTTCTTCGAAACCACTCTCTTTCTAGATAAGTTTATGATTAAATTTGAGCACCAAGTCATGATTCTTGTCTAGAAATGATGGAATACTACATGGGTGTATACTTATATGAATACACAATCGTTATCCGTTTCAACATCTCTAACAAAATATTTAAAATTCAAACTTACATTCGTGAAGGGAAATTTTCTGGCATAGGTAGGTTGCCTTTAATTTGACTCGAACGTTTTAGAAGTCAAGGCGAAATATTTAATCGATAACGTGCCACAAGCCGAAGTTACATTCATTAATTTCACGCTCGAAAACTTTCGTTGGTTTCATTAATAATTCTTCGAATGAGAAATTAAATTGCATAGTTTAAGGAGTTTCGTTAATTCAGGAGAGAACTATATCGTTTTTCTTCTTCTTCATACAGGGTATCCCACGTTTAGTTTCCAATTAGCCGTTTATTGGGAACTAAGAATGTTATCCTTCTGAAATTTTTGTAGTTGCTTCAGCTGAACTGAAACTCTATTTCTAAAATATTTTTACTTCAATGATACTTTCGGTTACAACGGAAGTGCATATCTACTTTTTTATTTAATATAGAACACATCAAGAGCGCTACAAAGACAATTTTCTTTGACTAGAGGGGACTAGAGCGATCTATGGTTAGAAATCTTCTTAACTCATTGGTGCCTACAGTCCTCTTAAAAGGATCACAATATAAATGCATGTCGTAAATGTTCAGAGAGTGGATGGGAGCCGGCAACACGTGCATCTTCTCATTAGACCTCTCTCAGAAGCAGTTTATATTCTACTAAAAATGGCGGGTAAGTAATATTCAATTACTATTTGACATTTGTCATATTTTTAAAACAACTGTCAAAATTTTTTCGCAAATTTTTCTCTTAATTAAACAAGAATCACAAAGAAATAATATATGGGAAATGTCAACCCAAATTATTGGGTTCACAATGATTCTAGAACATCTATAGATCATAATCGGCATCACTTAGAAGACCGAACCTAGCCAGCGAGGCTTTCTCGGTCAAACAGAGAGGGAATTGTTTTGTTAAGTTTGAATATTGAAGGAATTTTGTGATTTTATTTCAAAATTTGCAAGCAAGAACAAAGAGGTGATTATGTTTCAGGAGACTCACATTGCGACGGAAGAACATCTCTGCGCAAGAGGAAATATCGCAGGTTATGTACTTTTTGATTATTTCCTTAGTACTTTTTATGGCCTTGCTTGCTATGTAAAAACTTTTCTTAAATTCGAGTTTGTTTAGATATATAAGAGTCAGGTATGATTGTTGAAATATTTTTCTGCTGGTTTTCTCTTTCCATTGTTACAGATTCCTGCCCCAAACCCCCTTCATATCACCTTTGTCTTCATCTGGAAATTAAAAAATGCAAGACGAGAACTGAGGCTGTTAAGCAGAAAAATCTTTGGTACTCTGTTTGTATACACGACACTAACACAACATAAACAGACAAGCTATTACTAGTGCAATAGCGACAGGGAAACGAGTTTTTCCTCAGGTTTTTTCACTCGTTTATTGAATCATACGCAAGATAGTATGTTTCCCTGTCACATTTTCCTGAGCTCACACTTGTGTTTTTCTGACACACACCAAAATTTTAGATATTAGCTTTTTTGTGAATACAATTATTTGAATTTTTGTAAATTCCTCTTTTTCAAAAGATATATATATATATATATATATATATATATATATATATATATATATATATATATATATATATATATATATATATATATATATATATATATATATATATATATATATATATATATAGGAGTTTAATTTACTAACCCTTCCTCTATAAATATGGAATATGGGTTAAAATTGACAGATATTATCTTTGGTTATATATAATCAAAGTGGGACATAAACCTAATAATCATAGCAAGAAATTCTTCGCAAATCTAAATCCTCGCATTGAATTAAAAAACAAAACTCATAGCATATATAAAATAGAATGCCAAGAGTGCGATGGGTCTTCTATTGGCAATACCAAACAATATTTGCATAAGAGGGTCTACGAGCATGAATATTCCGTTAGATCGAACAAAGTAGTCACAGCTCTAGCAAGACATAGCATTGAAAAACTGCACAAATTTGACTATGCAAATGCACAAGTACTCACAACGGAATATAATGATTTTAAAAGGAATATTTTAGAAATGATCAAAATCCAGAAAGAACCTAGGACAATAAACTCAAAAGTAAATTGAAACAAAAAGGTTTAATGAATATCTATGGAAATCTTATCTCTTAACTGTGAAGTGTATAATTCTACAACCCGTGATACAGTAATTTTAAGTATGTTTGCCTATATTTGTTTATTGTTTCCTTTCATGTCAGTCTTAATGTGATAACGACAGAATGATATCGTCGGTTAAGTTTTTAAATGTGAGATTTGTTTTGTATGGTATATGTACTTATTTTAAAATATCTCGATTTTAATTTTAGATAATTGTGCAGATACAGATTTTCTGAAGATGGCAATGGTGCCGAAACGCGTAAAATAGATTTCTGCAGATTATATATAACCAAAGATAATATCTATCAATGTTAACCCATATTCCCAGTATAATCAAATATTATATATATATATATATATATATATATATATATATATATATATATATATATATATATATATATATTTATTCACTTTCCCAATCAACGGAGATAGTGAAGAAAATATACCAGTTTTTGTTATACAACAGCTTTCCAGGAAGAAGAAAGGTAAAACTGTTCAATTCGTAAAAGGGAAATTCATAAGGGGACGGAGATACACCCAAATATTGTATGAACACTACTTGTGATCCTGTGCCTCCATTTCGTGATGCACAATCGGCCGAATCTCCAGCCGATTTCTACAAACTTTTTTTCATGGAGGCGATCATGAAAAATATTGTTCACCATACTTATTTGTATGGGTCACAAAAATACATTTCTTTGAAAAAAGGAAATTTTCAAATATTGTATGCATGAAGTGTATGTAATCTTTGGAGCTTTGTTGCTCAGTGAATATGTAATCTTTGGAGCTTTGTTGCTCAGTAAATATGCCAAGTAAACCCTAATAAACGCATGTATTGGAATGCCACTAATGATACCTCTTCGGGACTCGATGAGACTCAACCGTTTAGAGCTTCTCTTACGTCATCTTCACTTCAATGATAATAACAATGTTTCGACAGCCAACCTTCACAAATTGAGACCACTTATTGACGGATTGAATCAAAATTTTCGAGAGCACAGCGGTATAGATGAGCATCTATCGATTGACGAGAGCATGATACCATACTATGGAAAGCATCATGCGATGCAATATATTAAAGGAAAGCCAATCAGGTTTGGTTTTAAAAATTGGGCCCTTAGTCAAATTGAAGGGTATATGTCAGCATTCGAACTATACACTGGTTGATCTGATAATGAAAAACAATTTAGTTTGCATGGCGATGTTGTTTTATATCTAATTGGATTAGCAGGACTGGAAGAGAATAAGGGTTATAAACTTCATTTCGATAACTACTTTATTGGTATTGATCTAATGTTCCATCTAGGAAACCGCAATATTCGTGCTACTGGTACTATAAGCTAAAATTGTTTAGAAGGATGTTCTTTTCCAGAGGATGAGTTTTTAACGAACGAATAAATTCTGATGGCTCACAATGGAAAGACAACAAGGTGGTAACGATGGCCACCAACTTCGAATATCAATCTATGATGACGTTGGTGCAAAGAACCCAAATCCAAACAGAATGTTCCCCAACCAAAAGTGGTATCAAATTACAATAAATACATGGGAGGGGTTGATCAGATGGATTGATTAGTAGCTGCGTACCGATCGAGAATGCGGCGAAGAAAATGGTACTGGCCCATTTTTCAGTATTTGTTCGATGTGAGTATGGTAAATGGTCGGATTTTGATGAAGAAACTGAGACCTGAAGATCGAAACTGTACATATCGTCAGACGTCACATAGCCGTGAGCTTTTTGGAAAAATATGGGACCAGATGAGTCAGAAACTTCCGACGGTTTGTCAACAATAACGATGTTAGGTTCGATAATGTGGGACCTTTGATCAAATAATCTGAAAGTGAAAGGAAATATAAAATGCTCCATAAAAGTTCGAAGTTCATATGTGATAAGTGGCTTACACCCTAAAAACTGTTTTTTCGATTTTCATAAGAAATAATGCAAAAAATATGACTTTAACGTTATCGCATTTAGTTTATTCAAATATGTTACTATCTTCAATATTTTATTCGTAGAAAAATAAATGAATTCTTGAACCGAATATGCTCGTATGCATATAGTCCTTTTAAACGGATCACTTATTTTTTCTGAACTTAGAGAGAAAATTTAATAATAGCGACAGAACCACGTTTCAACAGTAAAAAATAGCATGATGTACCTTATCAAAGGCCTTAACCATGTCTGTGTAGACGGCATCAACTTGAATACCATCATCGAAACTACTACTTATGAGATGAACGTTAGGAGTTAAATTAGTTAACATTATGATCTCCATATACTATGTCCTTCTTACCATCGGAACTCAACTCAAAAAAAGACGAGTTTTTGCGAATAAGAGCAAACGACTGTTCGCAGAGGAAATATTGTTTCCTACAGGATAACGTTTCGTACATGCTACACTGCCCCAAGAAATGAATGTTCTGAATCGAAAATTCAAATCTATTCAGAAAAAATTTAGATGTTGAAGAGTTATTTTTCTTGTAATCCACCAGCACTGAGAAACGCTTGACAATGATCGAAATGAAAATGGTACTCATAAAAATTAGTTTATATTGTCAGTGATGATCCTGAAGGAATGTAAGTACTATTAAATGAAGGTCTTCTTTCTTTATATGTCAGTAAATTCAAACTTATTGTTTCTGGTAGAAAATATAGAAAAGAATTTATTGAAAAAACAAATTGTCTTGCTAGAAAACAAATTTTTTTTCAAATGTCTAGTAGGTGTGAATGAATATATAAATTTTGAAGCTCGCGCAAACTATTTGATGTCTGAAGTGTCAAGAAAGGTACTTTTAATCAATAATTTATCAAAAATATGTTTGTGTGGAATAACGATTGTACACTTATTGGTCCATATGTTTTTATAGTTCAATTGTGTTTTTTAATAATACTCGGGAACGGTTGCATAAATTACAAAATATTTAGAAGAGGGGAATGCATTTTTGTTTTCGAAAAGTAGTATGCATACATGAATCAAATTAACGTTGAATGTTTTAGATTTTAAAATTATATGGCAGGATATCATAAATTGGATGAAAAGTAAACAGAACGCTTAAGGTGAATCGACTTCATCAAAAACACGTGCATATGAGTGGTATGGTGCAATCAATAGCGGTTGAGATGTGGTCGGCCATCAACATCTTCAACTGAGGTTAATATCGATAAAGTGAAGGTGTGTGTATATTTTCTTCAAGGGGTTTGGAAGAAAATGCATTCAGGCATTCCAGGTGTTGGTTGTGTTCCGCCTGGGTGTGTTGAACTCGAACTCGATGTTTTAATACCGACTTAAATAAACCTCCTCTTATCTCCAGTCTCTGATCATCACTGGCACCGCCGTTAAGCATTACTTTATGAGGTATGGATCTAGCTACTGATCTTTCTTCTAGTGGCTACGGTGTTAACCTCGTTACTTTTTTCGCAAGTCTGAGACCACTTCTGTTACTAGTAGCGTTCTAAGCAGCTTCTGATGACATCATTGCTTCTACTAATGTCTCTGGTTACATTCTCTGGTTCAGGATCTCTTCTAACTCATCACGCTGGGTATTAAAACAAGGACACATAAGGAAACTGTGTTCCACATCTTCAGCGATACCTGGCCAGGTCATGCACTCTGGAGAATCATCGTGCTCAAAGCGATGAAAACATGGTTTGAAGCAGCCGTGTACCGACAACATCTGCGTAGAATAATAGTTGGCATCGCCGTGGTTTTGGTTCTGCCAAACGTTGATCGTTGGTATAAGACGGTGTGTATCTACCCTTCTCTGAAGCATTCCACTGATGTCGTCAACGTGTGATACTTTGCTTCCGCTCTTCTTTTTTAGTTCTCTAACCCTAAGTGTAGCTGAGCTCCTTTGGTGGTACAGGGCCCGTCGTTCTTCAGCTAGAACTCGTAGTAGCAGAGTTCTAGCTGCACATTGCTTACTTTGATATTATTCGGAAGGCGCTGACTACGCTTAGCGAGCTCAGTCGATATACTGGTCCAGCTTTTGTCCGTGATTCTTGGATCTCTAGTGCGTCGGCCCAAACAGACATTCCATATCTGAGCACTGACGTATTTAATGATGCTAGCAATAGCTCTGCTTTGGGCCTCCGACGTTAGGAATCAATCGTGCTAGGCTAGCTTTCACTGCCGACGCTTTGGAGTTCGATCTGGTGCTTGAAGTTAGTTCAGGCATCAATTATTACCACCAAATTTCGTATAGATGATTGTGATTCTATTTCGTGCTCTCCAACGTTCAACCTGATGGTTTCAATTTTCTTTCAGATAGTGATAGGCACTGTTTCGGTTTCTCCTCAGGATGCATCGCGACGATCACAACTGCTACATCATCAACATATGCAACAAGTTTGAATTCCGCTGGCAATGCTATTCTCAGAAGGCCATTATACATGAAGTTCCGCAAGAAGCGACGTACTCCTCCGGTGATTTCGTACTCTTCTTGGCCGTTTTTTTGTATCGTATTCAAGAACCCTGTCCGTAAAGTAGCTATCTACCTTTTTTCACGGAAGTATTCTGGTACGTTCATTTCTTCGAGGGCTCGCATGATGCAGTCCCAATTGGCGAAATTGAAAGCATTCTTAATGTCCAAGGTAGCCACTAAGCAATTTTTCTTCTTCCCCACTTCCATCTAGATCTTGCAATTGCATCCTTAGCTGTACTAACAACCAAGTTGATTGCATCTAGTGTTGATCTTTCTTTCGTGAATCCATATTGATTGTCTTCCAGGAGTGGATCGACTACTGCTTCTATTCTTTGATGAATTATTCGCTCGAGTGTCTAACATGCAGAGTGGGCTGTGAGATGATGGCCAATCCGGCGGATTTCCTTCCTTCGAAACTGGTACTGGACTTTGCTGCTTCCACCTCTTCGGAAGGATCTCTCCTTTTGGACAAGAATCGTAGGTATCTAAGGATAACGCTGGCGCTATTTTAATAGATGTTTCAAGAGCAATATTTTTGATTCCATTCAAGTCCGGAGCCTTGTTATTCCCTACACGGTTGCCTGCATCCATCAGGTATCTAGGGATAATGCTGGCGCTATTTTAATAAATGTTTCAAGAGCAATATTTTTGAATCCATTCAAATCCGGAGCCTTGTTATTCCCTACACGGTTGCATGCCTCCATCAGTTCATCTTGTGTAACAGTTGAAATATTTTCTGGATCAAGCTGCTCTGCCCGATAGATGACTTCACGTTGTCGAGGAAACAGCGTGGAGACAATCTTCTTTAGGAGCTGTGGACATGTATGTGACAGCATTGGCTAGCTTATCAGGTTGGTCATGACCACCTTGTACGGTGGTCATGACCGAAAAAATCTAAATTTGAATTTTAAAAGGTAGGATGTCATAAATAGGATGAAAAATCAAATCATTCGAGAATAAAGAATGATTTCATAGATATCAATCAAATATATACAATACAAGAAGATTTTTGTGTAGGATGATACACATTCCGTCAAACAAGTACCACAAATTAAATATTAAAAACATTTGGTTGAAACGATTGGCAAAATTTTTATTGATGCACAACTGTTTTCTATAATGACGATGAGTTTGAACGAGATCTGTCATTCAGTTTGTTTGCAGTGCTCGATTTTATCAGTTCTCACAAGTGTGTTCTTCGCTTTTAAGATCTTTACAATGGATAAAAATAATGTTAAACTTTGTATTAATCGATTTCACCAAGAATACGTGCATATGAGTACTACAGAGCAATCAAAATAGGCCAAGATGTGGTGGAAGATTTTCCGCGCTCCAATCAGCCAGCAGGATTTCCATATAATCACGAACCGAATAGAAACACTTACTTATTAGATAATTTTTGAAATAGGATTGCATGATTCATAAAGAAGCCTTCTTATCTCTTAGGGAAGCTTAGAGTTAACATATCATAAACACTCAAATATATACAATGACAAAACAGTGACTACAATCTTCTGAAAGAATCTTTGCAGTCGTCATGATAAACTCAACGAGCAACCACTCTAATACATCTCCTCTGCAACCCAAAAACCCACTGGAACGAAGCTGAAGGACCCCAGACCAAGATGGCGTAAGCAATTTTTGACTGAACTATAGCATGAGAAGCAACTAGAAGAGTCAAGTCGGAAACTGAGTTCTGCAAATTACGGAGTGCGTACTCACCAATCGATGCTGAAGAAACCACCTGATCCGTGTGGGCTTGCCAAAGCAGTGAAGCATCCAGTGTTGCACTGGGAAATTTAGTCTCACTAAAATCGACATCTTCAAGAGATCTAAGAGGAATGAACTCGATCAGAGTTTTTGCATGGATCCGAGATACACTCGGAGGCAAAATTAGCGGAACACTCGAAAATTTAACCAAATTCGAAGTCCGATATTTTCCTAATTCTCAACCGATTTAGACGATTTTTTCGGCAAGTTATAGATCAACTCTTCTGCTTTGTAGAAATTATAAGAGAAAGGAAAAAAATTTTGAAAAAATCTTATACGGGGGCAAAACTAAAAGTGTTTTTTTGTCAAAAATTCGTAACACCCTGTGGAATTTCGTTGTCCGAGTTGAAACGTACCATATCATGGTCTGTCAACACACATTTTCCAACAGTAACGCCCTTCTTTTTTTGTGCATTTATCTCTATTTTTCCAAGAGATATCCACTTTGAAGCGGAAAGTCACAAATTTCTCGAATTTATTTTTAATCTTGCGTAGGTACCTAACATCGGATGTTAGCCAAAAAATTAAATCGAAATTAGAGAAGCGAAAATCTAACGAAATGAGAATTTTTGAAATTCACTGGCCAATTTCACGCTCCGGGAGAACTCGAAGTACACTGGCCAAAATCGTTGATTTTGCACATTTATTTTCGAATTTTTTTGTGTGACACTCTATAATAATTATCATTCCTGTCCAAAATTGAGAGCAGGTCTGTATCCTGGCGATACACTCGTGAAATGAAATGAACATGTTGAGAAAAATGTTCATGATGACCCACAAAAAAAAAACATTTGATTTTAGTAGCGAGTATGACCCCCCCGAGCTCTTATTACAGCGCGCATACGATTTCGCATATGCCCAATGATGTTGTCTATCTCCTGTTGAGGTATGTTGTCCCACTCTTCCACCAAAGCCAATGTCAGCTCTTCAACGTTGCCTGGATTCCGTTGTCGAACCCTTCTTCCAAGAATGTCCCAAACGTGTTCGATCGGGTTTAAATCTGGTGACCGGGACGGCCAGTCCATTCGTGTGATCCCAACTTCATTGGATATTCTATCACTATGCGCGCAGTATGAGGGCGCGCGTTATCGTGCATAAAAAGGAAATTTTCCCCTATGTAAGGAGCGAAGGGCACAACATGGGGCTCCAAGATTTCTGTTATATACCGATGGGCATTAAGTGATCCATTGCCAATAATCTCCAGTTCTGTTCGTACTCCCAAGCATAAGCCACCCCATATCATAACTGACCCTCCACCGTATTACTCAGTTTCTGCGAAGTTCGCTCGATTATACCATTCTCCTCGATGCCTCCATATTCTATGTCTACCTTCCACGAAATTCACACAATATCGGCTCTCATCACTAAATAAAACTCGTCTCCACTGATTGATTGTCCATGCTACATGCCCCCTAGCAAACGCCAATCTTGCTACCCGATGGGCTCTATCGAGTCTTGGTGCTCTTGCTTGCGCGTATGATCTCAGACCAACTTCATTTAATCGTCTTCTGACTGTCCTCACACTGACGTTAATGTTATCCACTGCTTGTAAAAGATTACGTGCCTGAACAGCAGTAAAACGAGGATTTCTTATGGTTTGATTGACGATGAAACGGTCATGTATAGCGCGGGTTGCCCGATTTCTTCCTTGTCCTCGCCTCCTCACGTACAATCCAGTTTCCCTGTAACTGAGCGGTAGGTGCGCCTTTCCTCGATCAATGTAACTGCCCTTGCTACTGAGGTTTGTGGTAAATTTCTCATTCTGAATGAAAAATACCGTTTCGAATCGTAAACAGTAAAAGAATCACAAGCACCGCAATCGGATTTGTATCAAATCAAAAAATGGAAAACTCTCATTCTTTAAACAAGTGCAAATGTGGTCATTTCCAAAAAAACGTGTGTTGTATTTCATATTTGATAAAAAAAGGTGGGAACATGTGTGAATGAAAAGTTTTATCAATGGTCCCAGAATTCGGTTGTGTATTTTAATACCTACCAACTGTTATCTTCTATGAATTCCTAATTTTCACCAAATTAACCAAATTGTCATCAATAACTAATGCAATTCGAACATAAAAATCGCAAACGACAATTTCGACGCCTGAGTGAGAATAAGAAAATTCCAAATTGATAGACGAATTTTAATGACAATTTCTTGATTCAATGGAATTTCTCCGAAATGGTGATTTTCCACTTGAAATTAAATATATTTTGCAAAAATGGAGATGAACGCATGAAACAAGAAGGGCGTTACTGTAGGAAGATGTGTCTTGACAGACCATGATATTGTACGTTTCAACTTGGACCACGAAATTCCACAGGGTGTTACGAATTTTGAAAAAAAAAACACTTTTAGTTTTGCCCCCGTATAAAATTTTTCTTGTTTTCCCTTATAATTTCTACAAAGCAGAAGAGTTGATCTAAAACTTTCCGAACAAATCATCTAAATCGGTTGAGAATTAGGAAAAATATCGAACTTCGAATTTGGTTGAATTTTCGAGTGTTCCGCTAATTTTACCTCCGAGTGTAGTTTGTTGGCTACCAACCAATCATTGAAATTTTTTTTATTCGCTTCAACAGAGTTATACAAGGTCTTGATGTCAAGACCAGTTTTAGAGCCGTGCTGTTGTTGGCAAAATTCACTAAATTGACTTCAGAGGAACAATGTGGAAGGTTATTCATACGAATAAGGAATAATAACGGACCTAAAACCGATCCTTGAAGGACACCCATGTTAATTGAGTTCCGAATTAGAGCCTTCGAAAGAAATAATCTGTTGTCGATCATTCAAGTATGAACACAAAAGAGACTACGCAGAATCAGAGAAACTATCTAATGAACTATCGAGGGTGGAACAATCGAAGTGCACCTGCATACTCGCCCCTTCAAATGAATCATAAATCTACTCTACCAGAGAATTTACAGCCATTGTTGTTAATTTTCCCTTACGAAACCGACTTGTGAAGAGTTAAAAAGGTTATACGACTCAAAATGCTCAACAATCTGCAGCTTCAGAGCTTTCTCAAAAGTTAACTAACCACCGGGGTGATTGCAACAGGCCTGTAATTATTTGGTGAGTCTGTGCAAAATTTTTTGTGTGAAGGAAAGATTCTCGATTTTTTAAGGCAGCCAGAGTATTTACCATTCCATTCCTAATGCAGAAATTGAATAATTTCGTTAGCGGACTTATTATGAAATGTTTTGAGGTTTTTAAGATTCTGGCATTGAGATCATAAATATCCAAGCTAAACAAAATGCCAAGATCTTTGAAGAGTTTTCTCACCTCGCTACAACTCATCTCAGCAAAATAAAACTTAGGAGCACCTACTTGAAATGAATCCAAAAAGTAATCACAACTATTCCTTGACTAGCCCAAAACTTTCACAATCTCAAGAGGTGCCGCACAAAATTAAGAATTTACATCGTCCTATGAAACCTTAGCAGTTTCCAAAGTTTTACAATATCTTTGTTTGAAACCTCTACTTTCTAAGCTTGTTTCTCCATCCAATGACATTCGGTCTCTATTTGCGAGGAGTTTGAGGGCATCTTCCGTACTCATAAGCTCATTGTTACACGAATTCCTCGATGATCCACCCCCTTTAGTAACCCTCATGGTTTTGCATGGCAAGATCATATTGACAGCATTCTTCAAAATATTCATGAAGTTTTCGAATTTAGCCTCTTGATTAATATCAGGATCGGAGACGAAGCTCCAATTATTCACTGCTTCAACATAGGGTTGAAGATCAAACAAACCAGACATTGCAACAGGTCTAACATTAGTTTCAAACTGGTTTTTTTCGAACTGAAAATTCAAATGAGTGGTCAAGGCAGAATGATCAGAAAGATTCAAATCCGCAACTGCAGAAAGATAAAATTCATCACATACTGATGTTAAAATATTGTCTACACAATTTTTATATTTGTGTTTTTATTGAAATGCATATTGAAGTTACCCATCATAAACACAATTCTGGATGATCCCATTACTCTGTCCAGAATTTCTTGCATAATGCGAATAAATTCTGGAAAATCGCCATTAGGAGACGATAAATCACAACGAGCAAAAGATTGGAGCTCTCACAATCATTCACATGTGTTTCAGTGACCGCTATCTGACAGAATGTAAGTTAAGTCTCATTGTGAATGGTGCATTTGTAGAAGATTTTGAATGATTTAAAAAGAATCCATCATGCATAAAAGCAGCCGATCGTTAGATTATTCAAAATTGAGAGTAGGGAATTAAAAACTCAATAGCCACAACGGTTTTACTATTGCATGGGTTAAGCCATTAGAACAATGCATGTAAAAAGGGATGAGCGAACCCTGCTTGCGGTATTCCTAATGGATTAAACGCAATAAGTTAAGAAAATGTTGGAAAAGAAATGAAGTCCATTTCTGAGCCAAACATTCGGAAGTTTCCTCTAGGGCCTCTAGGATTCAGAGAAAGTTTCGGAGACTATAGGAAGATTTATCAGACAACCAAACTAAACATATGATAACACCCTCAGTGACAAAGCTCCCGATAAAGGTCGACTCTCTTCAATCTTAAGAGCTCCTTGTGAAAGAATTAACTGTTAGCATTTTTGAAATAAAATAGAATAAATAATAAATAGAATAAAATAGATGAAATTCTTTCAGTCAATTTATCATGAACTTACATAAAAGCTTAATATAAAATTATTTAGTTATAATATCTTCTAAAATATTCCCCTTCATGTTTCAATCAAGAAATCAATTTTCTTTTTATCAAAATATAAGACATAAATTACCGTTAAACCTTATACTTAAATTCTATCCCATGTTCATTTCATTATTTTCAATGAAATTTCTACTCTTTCTGCTCCTTTTGAGAGAAGAATTTTATGTTTACATCAAATTATTCCACTTCGTATGTTTGATGAGACATATCAAACGATGCAGGAGAGAATGAGAATCGAAAATCTGCTAGATTCATTACCTCCGAGAAAGTAATTTCAATATTGCCTACACAGCTTTGGACCATTAGTGAGATATTTCATCATTCTTGAGCCGTTTCCTTTGCTATGAATGAGGAGCTGCATCAGATTAATGCTACCGTATCTTAGTAATTGACTTTGTGATTCAATTGTTCTTTAAATAGGAAACAGTTATAATATTCACAGAGGGTTTTCAAGAATATACTTCATTTTCTATACTATTTATTAACACGTGCTGGAAAACTATGATTAGCGTCGAAGAAAATTCGTGCAAGATTAGCGAAATGTTACAAAATATAGCATGGGAGACTCTAGGATTCAAACAAAATAACAGGGCACTATGGGACACAAAAATATCAACGAGGGAATGAAATGGAAAAAATTGAGAATACTGAAAATACTACAAATATATAAAAAGGATTACAAAAGAAAATACAGAGAAGTGGAAAGGAGTTTTAGAACTGAGAAAAGAAAATGAAATAAACCGGAAAGGTAGCAGGAAAAGGTATTTTCAAAATATATATATATATATATATATATATATATAAATATATATATATATATATATATATATATATATATATATATATATATATATATATATATATATATATATATATATATATATAAGGAAAACACAGCTTGCAGCCAATAGGGCGCAAAGAAGACTCATTTCTATTCAATGAAGAAAACCAGAGCAAAAGACGCAGAGAATACTTTGAACGAGATAAACATACTGGAAAAATGAAAAGAGGAGGAAGAACCAACCAATACACAAAACCTAAAGATACGAATATTACAAATGCCCCCTATAGGTTGGGGGCATTTGTAATATTTGTTGGGTTGCTATTCTTGAACATTTTGAATAAGGAGGGTGGGTCGAGTGATGACTCAAAAAAAAGGTGGTATCTTTTTCTACATCGCCTTGAACGAATTTTCATTTTTGATTCAAAACTGTGAAAGATATAGGGTGAGCAACTGAAAGATAGGGAAGACTTTTTCGCTGAGACTATTCAAATTTCAGTGAAGTAAAAGGGAACAGATCCATGCTGATCAATGGCAGTCATCATCAAGTACCATCCTTATCTCGAATTTCAACACCTAGAGCAGGGGTGACCACCCTTGAAAATTTGGAAGAGGGTAGATGGGTCGAGTGATACCTCGAGAGAAAGGTATTACCTTTGTCTGCATCCCCGTAAACGAATTTTTCATTTTTCTTTGAAAACTGGAGAAAACACAGAGTGAGCTACTGAAAATTAGAGGACACTATCTATCGCCTTGAGCTATCCAGGTATTAATGCAAAAAATGGAACAGCTGAAATTTGAGATGTGAATGGTGTTTCGGAAGATGACAGCCTTTGATCTGGAATGAATCTGTTTCATTTTTTTGCACTAATACTTGAATAGCTCAGGGCGATAGATAGTCTCCTCAATCTTTCAATATCTCACTCTGTACCTTCTACAGTTTTCAATAAGAAATGAAAATTCGTTCACGGGGATGCAGACAAAGATACTACCTTTCTTTCGAGGTATCACTCGACCCATCTACCCTCTTCCAAATTTTCAAGGGTGGTCACCCCTGCTCTAGGGGTTGAAATTCAGAATGAGGATGGTACTTGATGACTGCCATTGATCAGCATGGATCTGTTTCATTTCACTTCACTGAAACTTGAATAGTCTCAAGGAAATAGTCTTCCCTATCTTGCAGTTGCTCACCCTGTATCTTTTACAGTTTTCAATTGAAAATAGAAATTCGTTCAAGGCGATGTAGACAAAGATACCAATCTCCTTTTGTCTCATCACTAGACCAATCTTTCCTATTCAAAATGTTCAAGGATTACAACCTTACAACAAGTTTTGTACCCGAATAGATGTCTCCTGAAACAAAAAATTGAGTCGTTTTGCGTTTTGATCAGAAATGAATATCTTGGTAGATAGATAGTTTTCGTTGAAGCATATATATATATATATATATATATATATATATATATATATATATATATATATATATATATATATATATATATATATATATATATATATATATATTTATATAAATTTATATCCACAAAATCCCTTTCACCATCTGAAATGGTGTAGGGTCTACAATATATTAACATTTCATGAAAATTCGATATATTAACAATATTTTTCATAAATGAAATTTCTCCATTCAATCTACTGCCTTGCGATCGTTTTAGCCTCTGTCCAATGTTCGCCATGTTGTCCCAATATTTCCGCTTTTACTCCATCCCATGTTTGTTGTTTGCCTTGCCGTGTATTATATATTCTCTGAAGATGTCCTCACCAGCTGAGCTGCCTTTTCCCTATGAATTTCAAAGTTGATTCAATTCCTAATTCCTTTCGTATGTCAATGTTCTTTAGCTTATCTATCTATGTGACTCCCCTTACCCTTCTAAAATATTTCATTTCGACAGCTTGAACTTTACTTTTTTGGTTTTTATCTAGAACCCATGTCCAAATATAAGTATTGGCTTATAGATAGATGCGAATACTTTCGTTTTTGTGGAACTTGACTTCTTTCTCAGTTATGAAATTGTTGCATCAGCATAATATGCCTTAATGGTCTTTTTGATCCTATCATTGATTTCAGCATCTTGTTTTCCTGATTCTTCGAGCTCAACTCCTTAATAATTATATTTTTCCACATATTCAAGTTTTTTGAAGATCTTTTTCATTGCAAGCCATTCTTACTTCTATTTGCTGTAAACTTCTATATCCATTCTGAATTTTCCTCACTTCTGTCGAGCAATTTTTCATTGTTTCATCCATAAAGATTATAAGCAACAGAGGACTAAGCCCAACTCCTGTTTAAGTCCCTCATTTGTCTTGAAATACTCAGATCTTCTGTTTGAGGTTATAATGCAATTTGAATTACTTTCATTTATGTTTATTATCAGTCTTATAATTTTTGCTTCGATTCTTCTTAAGCGTAGTATTTCCCATAATCTTCGTCTAGGCACCCTATCAAAAGCTTTTTCCAAGTCCATGAACGCTAGGAATATTTTCTTCTTCATCCTGTTAGATTTTTGCAGCAATATCCTCGTGCTGAATATATGATCTTGAAAACTTCTTCCTTTTCAAAATCCACTTGCATGTTCTTTCAATAATTGGCCTTAGCTTCATATCAATTATTTCTTCATATATTTTCATGCCGTACATAATAACATGATACCTCTGTAGTTGCTACATTCATGTTTGTCACCTGATTTATAAATTGGGATTATCATTGAAATCTGCCAGTCTTCCGGGATTAGTTCTTCTTGCCATACCCTATTATGTATTTTCGAAAGCACGTCTTCTCCATATTGTCCCATATTCTTTATCATTTCGGTAGTTTTCTTGTCATAGCTTGGGGCTTTTCCACTTTTCGAGCGTTTTATAGCTTCCTGTAACTCCTGTTTTGCTATCGTTTCTTGGTCTCTATCTTCTTTTATGCAAACTTGACTGTCCTCTAATCCGTTTCCTCCGCTCTCTAGTAGCTCTTGAAAATATTGCTTCCATCTTTCCATTACTTTCCTGTCATCTATGAGTATTTCTCCATTTTGGTCCTTGATGTTATGAATGTCAGAGTTTTTTCTTCTACATGATTTAACTATTTTATAGAATAGCTTTTGGTTTGCTTTGCTCCCGGATTCTATTTTTCCCCGAATTCTACCCACTTTCTTCTCTTAGATTCCAAGACCAGATTTTTCACTAGTTTTCTTGCTTGTTTGTATAACCTATATTTCTCTATAGTTTTACAGTTGAGATAATTTGCCCATGCTCTCTTCTTCATTCACACTTCCTCTCTAAATGCATCTGTCCACCATGCCGTTTGTTTTGCGTTATTTCTCTTTCTGTAGCTTCCACATACTACTTTAGCAGAATCGAGAAGAGTGCTTTTGAAATACTTCCATAAGTCTCCTGTACTCATACTGTCTGTTGCATCAAGATGAAGTAAAATAATCTATCTATTTAAATTTTATACTTTCCCATATTTTATTTTCACAAACACGTTTCGGCCATCAATCTAACCTAACCATAAGAGTATATTCCTAATAAAAAAGAATCATACAGATATTCTTCGTCGGAATACTACCTTGATTATACACCCTCCATTCCAAAAGTACCCGAACTGTTAGAAAAGAAAACAGTACATAAATCTCACCCAACCTATTTCAGGGCCCTCAGATTTATACAATTCTGTTAGAGTAACCTCTCATTATAATTGATAGCAAATAAATATTCAATACCGAACAAAAAACAAACAAATTCAAAAAAATGGAGTTTACAAATTTCTTTACAATGAATGTACGGTAGCTAACATATGTTGGGCAGACTGGTAGAAATTTCGATACAGGACTTAAAATATTTATATTTCAATAATAGTTCTCCAATATGTGAACATATAAAAACCACAAAACAACAAATAGCATTAAATAGCATTAAATAATATCAGAATTCTCCATAATTGAGACAAAGGAAAGAAGAGGAATCTGTTGCAATGTTTGAAAATCAATAAACTCTATGAATCCCCAAGTGAAATCATCCTGAATAGCCAGCTAGAGATTTATACCTCTCCAATAGTTAATTTGTAATTAGGATATTGTCTATATAAGTAAGTTCGTTTTCATTAGTTGACCACATAAAGAAATATTTGATCTCCGTTGGAAATGAATTTCCATTAAACAGAGACAGCATCAATAATACTGATTTGTCTTCTTGCTCACAATCTCGCAGACATTAGATAACAGATATCCCTACAAAAAGACGGAAATAAAGTTGGATTAAAAGTAAGGGATAGTAGAACTAAAGAATTGAAAATGAAAAACAAAATTAATGATAATCTTATACTGAATAGAAAAATTATTGAGAGAATTGACTATTTCCAACATTGCATAGTCACTGAAATAGATGAATCTGAAATAGAGATAGAAAACCGAAACACGAAGGCAGAGGTGCGTTCGCCCAATTAACACCAAGTTGGCGATCGAAACAGTTTTGAAGGAAAACTCAACTCAACATAGTAAGGAGTATAGTTGAATCTGTTTTTCTTCATGGATTCTAGACGTGAAAAGCCAATATGGCCTGAACAAAAAGTTTCAAACATTCGTGAACGAATAACTGAAAGAATTTCTTTAATTATTTCGATTAATGAACTCATTTTTTCTGTCTAGTCATGCAATTTGATTCTTGTATACAAACAGTATTGTTAACATCAGCCATGTTATTTGTAAAATGAAATATCGAGGAAATTGGTCTATTCGTTCAAGAGTTATTGCGGATAGAATATTCGACCCAAATCTATAAAAGTACCTGTATATTAGGGCGGGTCAAGAAACTTTTTTTTCTCAAATTACGATCTCTAATAGCGATGAATTGTTGCCATTTGGGACTGAAATGTGGTGTATGAAATTTTATTGCCATAACTGCCTCCGGATCAGATATAAACTTTCGATATACGACAGTATTTTCAATAAACCAGCACATTTATGAAAGTAATCCTAATAGTATTCGAATATACACAATTACACAACTTATACTTTAAATTCACCTTATGTTTATACGAGAATGATGTCATGTTACAAACAGTACTGAAAACGTAAACATAATAATTGTGGGTAGGTGTAAATTCTATTAAAGTTAGGACCGCAAAGCGATTTCCTTAGTCGTTCGGTTGGGATGTATTCAACTAGAACAAAGGTGTGTTAGTGTGACTTTTAAAACGAATCGTACTCGAAAAGCTTGAAAATGTCCTATATTTGGTAATACAAGGGATCTTAAGGAAAATGTGCTTCCAACTTATGAAGAGATAATGAAGTGTTATGAGTGGACGAGGTTTGATATTTAAATGAACCAAAGTAGGAGAAAAGAATTGATCGATGAAGCCTGAACTGCGTGATAGTTGATATTCATAATGAATAATAAAATATTTGAATTGTGGAGGCCGTTACTTGATGTAGATTCATGATATAAATGAGATAAAAACACAAGGTTTAACTTCAATCTACACTTTGAAAAAATTCGACGACGTTTCGCTGTCACAGCAGCTTTATCAAGAATGACAAACAGAATGAAGAGTATGGTATTATAAACAAATCGTAGAACAAGTGGGATGAATAACAGGAAAATCCACACCGAGCCATTGTACAGTTAGTATGAAAGGTAGTAAAAACTAATTAAACAAGTTAAGTAGAGGTGAAGAATTCACATCTACCTGCTCATTCAAAAGCTTGTCCGAATGTTTGTATCTATTTATTTCTAGTGCTTCTAGGAGATCTGATTTTGAACTTTTCGATTTTATATGTAATATGTCAAAGTTTTTATTGAATGAATGGTTTTCTTTCATTAAGTGGTTTGAATAATTTGAATCAGATTTATTTTTATCGAAGCCACGTTTATGTTCAGATGTTCTTATGCCAAAACTCCTATAGGTCCTACCGATATAAATTTTATCGCAAGAACCGCAATTGAGTTTATAGATTCCTGATTTACTTGGTTTTTCAACACGAGATTTATTATTTTTAATATGTTTACATAAGTTAATAGATGTTTTGAAAGATGTTTGACGAGAAAGGATTTAATATTTGTACTTGCAGAACCGCAGAATGTTAAATTGTTGAATATTTTATAGTCTTTATGAATAGGATTCACTTCATTTATTGCTTTCTGATACAGTTTTTCACGAATGATTGGATCTATCATATCCGGATTATATGAATTATTAATGGCTATCTGTTTGATGATGTTTAACTTTTATTATAATCTTCTACTGATAAAGGTGAATTGAGTAACCGATATACCATGCTGTTTAAAGCTGCAACTTTGTGTTGAATTGGATGTAATGAGTAGTTATGTATAATTGTATCAGTATGTGTTGGTTTACGAAAGACCGAAAAAACATGATTATTATTTCGTTTAGTGATTTTCAAGTCCAAAATATTTTAGAACTTTAACTCTAAAAACTTTAAAAATCAATAAATACAAACACTCAGGTAGACTCGTCAATGAACAAGCCGATTTAAGCCCTTCACCTCTATTGAATCTTTTCGGGAGCAATCTATTCCTTAATTTTATTGGATATACCTGTCATAAATAACCACTTAAGAAGAAGCAACTCAATAAGCTTTTAATTACTCAGGAACATTTATAGGTATATTCTCATTTATATTTTTCTGCATATTCATTCGTCTGAAGAAGCTACGGTGTAGTGAAACGCGTTACGAATCGCAATTATTGAGTAAACTTCCTTAAAACACAGTACTTGTTTTTTATTACACAGATAGAGGGTTGACTGGAATCAAGTGTTTTAATTCAAATTGTTGTGACGTGATTTTAGCACGTTACAGACAGTTTTTCTTTTTCTTGAAAAGATTTTGAACTTTTTGAGAATCACAATGTATTTGAGGTACGAAGGAAGTTTATTGTGCAATCACCGCGATTGCACCGCTCAAGGTAATGGAAGCTTCATTGACTAGTCGTCTCTTCCATTTGTCCATTCCATGTTTATAAACACCGGATTCAATAAGTTTTAGATTTGCAGTTTTTGATATGTCGGCCTAAAGAATTATCAGTTCGGAATGCTATATTGAAATTTTGATGCGAGAGGAATGATTTTGATTTTAGATTAGGATTACTAATATAATTAATCTGTTGTATTTTATTCTTAACAAATTTCTAAACGGCGTAAAATTTCTTATTGAATTACCGGATTGACTTTATTAATTTGAAGTGTTGTTGATGAGTTTCACTGTATCACTAGGTGGAACACTAGGAAGAGATTTACAACATACCATGACATAAGTTCGGTGGTAGTATCCATATGGGATGTAGTAAATCTCTTCCCTAGTATTCCAACTTGTGAAACAGTGAAACTCATCAACAACGCACTTCAAATTAATAAAGTCAATCCAGTAATTTAATCATATATCTTACACCCTTTAGAAATTTGTTTAGAACAAAATTATTTTAACTTCAATGTAGTATTATATAATAGTAAAAAGGTTCAATTATGGGTAATCCTCTGAGCCCTATACTCGCTGAAATTTTCATGGATGATATTGAAAAACTATCCAAGAACATCCGAACAACTTTATTTATTGGTTTAGATTTGTTTACGATATCATTTGTTGTTTCACTGGCACAAACAGACAATTAGAGTGATTCAAATCATTCATTAACAAAATTCACGATAATATTAAATTCTCGTTAGAGAAAGAAACAGAAAACTCCATTAACTTTCTGTATTTAACTATTACTAAAATTAACGGCAAACATGATTCATCTATTTTTCATAAGCCATCGCATACAACTATTACTATTCATAACTCATCTACACATCCTTATCCACATAAATTAGCAGCTTACAATACTATGGTATATAGACTCATTAATAGCCCAATGTCACAAAAATAATTTATAAAAGAGCTCAATATAATTAAACAAATAGCAGTCAATAACGGTTACAGTCCAAGTACGATTGAGAACATCATTTCACGCAAAGAAATTCAAAGAGCAATCCAGGCAGTAGTAGTTCCAATTATAAAAAGTTCTAACACAAAATACAACAGCTTAACTTATATTCGTAATCCTAGTCTTAAATTGAATTCATTCCTCTCGCATAATAATTTCAATATAGCATTCCGAACTGATAATTCTTTAGGCTGACATATCAAAATCTGCAAATCTGAAATTGATAAAGGTTGTAAATCCAGTGTTGATAAACTGTCTTGCGGGGACTGTAATAAAATTCATATTGGTAGCACTTTCAGAAACTTCAAAGTTAGATTATCCAAGCGCAAACGTAGTTTTAATTATCATAAATCAGATTCCCATTATTCTAATCACTTACTCGAAAAAAACCATAACTTTAATGATAATTTCAAAATTTAACACGATGAAAATAGTAGACGAAAACGCAATCTATTGGAAATTTTAGAGATCAACAAAGAAAAGAATTCATGTAGGTTACTCAATAGTCAATCAGATCCAAATCCTTCTCCTCTATTAAATCTTTTCAATCCATGAAGTAAGCAACTCCGATGGGTTTTCCAACATACATACATAAGACTAATATATAAGGATATATATCATAAGTTTGTTTCTATTTGTTGAAGCCACAGCGTGGTGAAACCGGTTATAGTTTTGTTAATATAGTGAAAATAGATACCATAGTTTTAATTCATTGAAAAAAGACGAGTTAATAGTTACTAAACAATTTATTAGGTGCTAATATCCAGCTTCATTGTTGTTTAAGATATTAGCGTCTAATATTTCGTGTTTGGCAAATCGTTTCATTAATCGTAAATGAACTTTTATACTTATCCCATTTTTCAGTATATTTTCCACTTGGCAGCCATATATAGACATTAACGAACATCGAATATTTTCCGTTCGTTGAAGATTTAGCTACGGAGATGCATGGAGTCCAAAATTCTTAGTGCTGCTGGTAATGTATACAGTGTGTTCCAACGAAAATTTGACCCCTATAACTCCGAAATGAGTAACATTAGCGAAAACACCAAGACACGTCGATTTTTGTTTCGAGGGAAGCATTTTCGAAATAATTCGAAACTTGTCAGATCAACCCTCTACCCCAGCAACCCTAATTTCGAAATTCATCATAGGAATAAGGGTCGAGTGGCACCTTACTGTAAAGGTCTGTCAATTCTCCATTCTGATTTGTTATTTTTAGAATTTTAAATTAACATACAGGGTGTCCCAACCGAGGGTAAAGTTGAATTCCTGCAAATCCCAAATACTAAATGAAATCGATTTATTTTGGCATAATGCAAGCGCAGGTTTATGCTCGGTCTAGAAAAACGACCTACACTTGTGAATTTGGAGTTGGTGCAATCAACCCCCTATTTCCAGCATCCCCAACTCAAAAATCATTCGATCGAAAATAGGTCAAGTGGCACCTCGTTGGAAAGGTATTTCAATTTTCTCTTCGAATTTGGTATTTTCGAAATTCAGAATCAGCATACAGGGTGTCCCGGAGCAGGAACACTGAAAACCCAAATAACTTTTTGAAACTGGTTCATTTCGGTATAATACGAGAACATGTTTATGTTTGATTCGAGAATAAGACTCTCTTGCGTGAATATGGAATTTTTGCAATCAATCTCTTCCATTCAGCATCCCCAACTCAAAAATCATACAAGTGATTACAGGTTGAGTGGCAAAGTTCCAGAAAGATTTTTCTATTTTCTGAATCACTGAGGCATTGGTTTCAGTTTGGCAATCGAGGTTTTCTGGCGTGAGGATCAGGATGAGGGATGATGGAGAAACTGATTGGATGCTCATCTAAACAGGAAAACGAGATTTATTGAACTTGTATTCAATTGAAAACAAAAACTAACTTGATTATTACAACAATTGATCAAAATGACCTCCGCCCACCTCCATACAGTTATACAGACGATTTTCGAAGTCTCTTCTCACATTAGCGAAAACTTCAGAAGTCAAAAGTCGGTATTCTGTGATAATCCTCATCCGCAGCTCCTCCAGGTTTTCTGGTCTTGTGGCATAAACTTTAGATTTTAGATGGCCCCACAAAACAAATCTAGGGATTTAAATCTGGTGACCTGGCTGGCCACTCAACAGGTCCTCTTCTACCAATCCACCTTCCTGGGAAATTTTCGTCTAAATATTGGCGCACCCGAGCATCATAATGCGGAGGAGCACCGTCTTGTTGAAAACGCATTTCGTCCTCAGAAAGAGTTGGATCGTTCTGTAAAATTTCTGTCAATCTAGGATGTATGTGTTCCTCTAACAACTGTAGGTAGCCATTTCCATTCAGATTACCCTCAATAAAGAAAGGCCCAATTAGATGATTGCCAAAAATTCCTGCCCAAACGTTCAACTTCTGAGGCCTTTGCGTATGGGCCTCTCTAAACCAATGAGGATTCTGTGTGTCCCAATATCGACAATTATGTCTATTCACTTCACCACTGAGCATAAAGGTGCTTTCATCAGAAAACAGATGTTATTCAGAAAATTTGGATTAGCGTTTAGGTTTTCACTTAGATTTTCACAAAACTGTAAACGACGATCTGGATCATCTTCGTTTATTTCATGCACTAATTTTACCTTGTAGGGGTGAAATTTGTGATGTTTCACGATTCAATGGACAATTGTAGCTGATACACCAGTCAGACGAGATAGTTTTCTGATCGAAGTAGTATTCTCCATTTGTAGATGACCCACTACTGCCACTTCCGTTGCCTCATTTCTGACAGGACATGCCACTTCATGTTTTTGTTTGCCACCGAACCCGTAGCTAGCAATTTGTCAACCAAATATTTAACGTACTGGTGACTGACTCCCTTTCTCTTTCAGGATGGTTCCTATCGAATATCCTTGCCGTTTCTTTGGCACAACTGTTATTTCGAAAATACGTCGATACAATTTCGACCCTTTCCTCAGTGGAATAAACCATTTTCAGATTAATTACAACTGACGAACAACAACAATAATGAGGAACTGATCTGAATAATAATAATATTTCATTGCAAAAATGAGAAATAACAGATGACTGTACGCCAGATGGAAATGAAAAAAATGTGAACATTTTCAATGCAGAAATCAGCTTTATTTCTTCGTAATTGATGCTCAACACATCGTACCCCAATACTTTTAACAGTTTCGAATTAATTTTAGTTGATAATTTCAAATGACGATATTGAATTTTTCGAAAGCGACATCCTGTATGGAGAGCCGAACTGAATGAAATGCTTTAATCATTCTGGAATTCAAAAACCTTTCTGAAGATATGCCACTTGAATTATTTGTATGATTTTCAAGTTGGGGATGCTGAATGGAAGGGGTTGATTGCAAAATTCTATAACCACACAAGAAAGTCCTATTCTCGGATCAAACATGTTCTCGTATACCGAAATGAACCAGTTTCAAAAGTTATTTGGATTTTCAATGTTCCTGCTTCGGGACACCCTGTATGATGATTTTGAATTTCGAAAATACCAAATTCGAAGAGAAAATTGCAGTACCTTTCCAACGAGGTGCCACTTGACCTATTATCGATCGAATGATTTTTGAGTTGGGGATGCTGGAAATAGGGGTTGATTGCAACAACTCCAAATTCACAAGTGTAGGTCGTTTTTCTAGACCGAGCATAAACCTGCGCTTGCATTATGCCAAAATAAATCTATTTCATTTAGTATTTGGGATATCCAGGAATTCAACTTCACCCTTGGTTGGGACACCTGTATGTTAATTTAAAATTCTAAAATGACAAATCAAGGTGGAGAATTGACAGACCTTTTCAGTAAGGTGCCACTCGACCCTTATTCCCTATGATGAATTTCAAAGTTAGGGTTGCTGGGGTAGGGGTTGATCTGAAAAGTTTCGAATTGTTTCAAAAATGCTCCCCCTCGAAACAAAAATCGACGTGTCTTGGTGTTTTTCGCTAATGTTACTCATTTCGGAGTTAGAGGGGGGGTCAAATTTTCGTTGGAACACACTGTACATTTGCTGCCAATGACGCTCGCCTCTTCGTATTACCCCCTTGGTGGATGGAAACTTGATCCAAAGATTTGCTTCATACCAGAAAGAAAATAATGTTCACGATGAATGGTTAATGGAAGTAGTTTTGATTTTAATTCTCGTCTCAAGTACAGAAACATATAGAACCACAGTTAAGACATCTCTGATGCCGGAGATTTTTCCTTGCATCTTAATTTAATCAATAAATTATAATGCAAGACGAGAAAAATTCTGAACATATTTTCTTACTCTCATCTGGCCCTCCCATCTCTCTTGACTAATTAAGGAATTCAAGTTATTTCCTCATTTTCAATAAAGAAAGCAAAGCCCTAGTAATTTGAATAAATTTTCCTTGTGAAGAATTCCCTCAGAGAGGCCGTTTTCGTTAAATAATAAATTGTACTCGCTTACTTTCTCTCAAATCTTGTAATAACTTCGAATCCCAAAGGAATTTCTATTACTCGTTAGCAATTATACAAGGAATAAGCCCGTTCTTTCTTTTATATTAAATCTGGTCTCAACGATACAGACCGAAATTATTGCTCCCTTTTCATTATAAGTGTACGGCAACGGTCCGACCCAATTAGTACCTTGGAAGTTCTGTTACGTCTCACGAAATATCACGAACTCTGTGTTCTCAGTTGTCGAGGAAATATTGCTGGTTAATTGTTGTACTAAAGCGAGTGACTATTTGTAGGGCGATATAGGCAATAAATTTTTTTCGGATATTGCATTCTATTTCTCATAGTTTTCAATCACCTACTTATAATTATTGAACTTGTATTATCATCATCATGACCTAATATTTGTAATTATATTATATATTTTTCTGAATCTTGTAACTTTGCCATTAAGTGCTAGAATGAAATATTAAATAATACTGAACATTTGATCGGCAAATATTTACAATCTAAAGAGAGAATTCATAGAGTTGTTGACGGAAACACAAATATAGGGCAAGAACAAGAGTAAAGTATAGTTCCAAATGAAACAGAGCCATAGCATCACAAAAACAACACCAATGAATTCTCAGTGAAATAACTGAAATACTCTTCTGTGAAAATGAAAATAACTGAAATGAACTCCTGTGAAAATAAAATAAATACCTATATTGAAACTTGAGTCGAAAACAATAAGAATAAGTGAAACTGCATTCCAACTTCATCAGTTGATAGTTCGCTCTTCTTGAACCAAGATTTGAGACACATCAATGTCCTAACTGATCTGTGATTCAACCTGTTTCGAGTCTAGGAAATTGCTCTTGAGAACTGCCTGTCTATAGGAGCCGAACTTGTAGGAGTAATCAAAAATTCTCTTGCCATATTCGCCAAATTTGAAATACACTCCCACAAAAATTGTCGCATCACCCTACTTAACGACAATACTATATAAACTTTTAAGTTAGTCTTTCAAGAGTCGCTTGGTAACTTTCAGAAGTGTGAAATTAAAATATCATTCAAAAGAGATGAGTTTATGATGGAAAATATCAATAAATTTCGAGTTAATGAAAAATTAAGGAATACTACCATTTTCAAACATTCGCGAAGAGACCAATCAACTAATCATTTTTAAAATCGAGTGTTTCCTCCTCGGGCCCTAACTACTGGCAGTATACGTCTCGGAAGCCCCTCAAACAAATTTTGGATGTACTCTTGAGTCACTGAGTTTCAAGCTCCAGGAAGCAGATCTTTTAGTTGTCGGAGTGTTCTACAAGGCATCCTACGTTGCTGGATTTACCACCCCATGTTGTTCCAAACATGTTCTATGGGATTCAAGTCGAGACCATGGCTCACCATTTAAAATATCAATTTCGGCATTTTGCAGAAAATCTGTAACTACTCTAGCAGCATGAAGACGAGCATTATCATGCATATAAATGAAGTTTTCGTCAATCAATGGGCCAAAGGGTACAACATGGGGTTCTAGGTTAGCTGCGTTGTATGTGGCCGCTGTCATTCCTTCATTATTCAATGGGACTAAGTCAGTTCGACCATGGAAAGAAATGCCTCCCCACACCATTACTGAGCCCCCTTCAAAGTTTTTGGTTTGCCGGATATTGCATTGCTGATAACGTTCCCCAGATCGTCTGTATACAGGCATGCGTCTATCATTTGATACTAGACGAGTCAAGGTTCTATCATTTGATACTAGACAGAACCTGGACTCGTCGGAAAATAGAACATTCGACCATTCTGGAATATCCCAATTTGCATGTTCCTTCGCAGAGTCTTGTAACTCGATGCTCTCTGGTCAGACGCGGGCCAGTAGGAGCCATCCTTGGTCTGATATCGTCTTCTCTGAGCCTGTTCCTAACAGTTTGCAATGAAATATGCACATTTCTGGAAAGTGCAAGTTTATTTTGCAACGATCATCAACTGGTGTTGTTATCCGATTTCTTCCCTGTCCGGCCCTTCTTCCATATTCTCCTGATTCGTGGTACCGATTAATTGCTCTTGAAATAGTATTTTGGTTAACATTCAACCAGTTAGCCAGGTAACGTTGGCTTCGCCCTTCCTCTAGAAGTGTTACAATTCTTACCACTTCATGATCACTCAAATAGAGTTCAGGACGTTCAGCAGCCATTATAATGAATTCAAAGATTCGAAAATCAACGAGAAACACAGAAAACTTATTTTGAATAATTATGTAAGCGTGAAAACTGAAGAGAAATTGAATGGATACTGATAGTCAAATTAACTCATTCTTGTTTCGAACGTGTTTGAGATCACATGGAAACAGATGTTACTACATAGATAAGATTTTTACCCCTCATATGTCAGAAAACATATGTTGACAAAGAATTTGCGATCGAGCTGCTAAATCAATTGTGGAATTCAGAATACCAGGTGATGCGACCATTTTTGTGGTGTGTATAACAGGAATAGCTTTCTCATCTTCTGTTATAAAGATAATTGTTCCAGATGAAAGAATTATATTATGAGAAGGGGTTCGTATATTTCTCGTGGGCACCGGACTACACCATTTAAATATATTATAGCCATGAAAATTTTTTCGTATATTTTCATTGCCATTCTTAACATCACTGTGGGATTCTTTATCTTCCTGGTCTTCACTTACTCCATTACTCATTTTACCTAATGAAATAATCGTATCGTCTGAGTCACTTTGTTCTTGTTCGCTTTCAGATTTATGATCACTTGGTAAAAACACATTTTCGTCAGGTTCATTATCTTTATTGTCACTCAAGAGATCTGCATACCATCCCGGAACAACTGTCGCAAAATTTGGGTCTTGCACATTCACACGTTCAGGCTTATTTCTACTCGAACTAGTCGTAGGAGATATGGACAACAATTACCTAAACACAGGCGCGGGGTCTGGCAGACTTCGGGCTATTTAGAACTCATCCAAATAGCAAATCCAACGATAACGCCACTTCAACACCTCGAAGGTAACTGAAAATGCAAAAAGTACTGAGAAGGACGGAAATTGAAAAAAATTGTAGTGGAGGTTATGCTTGTACATGTACCGCGCGGAGTGTGCCAGACCCCGTGTCCGTAGTTGATGGTTAATGTTGTAATATCCGCACCTGCAATTACTAACGTTGTACGACGGAAACAGTCACCAGTATATTCTTCTAGATTCTTTAGAAATGTAGCAATTTGGTTAGGCACATTGCGAAGTTTATATATTCCAAATTTTCTCTTCTCGTTGTCAATTTCTGAACAGTGCATGAAACTTTTGATAGCGGTTCCGTATACGGCAGAACACTAATTTGAATCTTTTTAAGTTGTTTGAGCATGAAAAAACACCCTTCAGTCGAAAATGGTAATCGTTTTCTCAGTGAATTAACCGTTCAATGAAAAAAAATTTTAAATGTTTTCGTACATATGTCTGATCAAGGTACATTTAAAGGAACATTTATCGATATAAAAAATGTTTACTGACGTTTATTTGAGTTAATTGAAAAGAATATCAATTGTAAGTCATATAAGAATAAAAAATATGAGAAGAATAAATTACAAATTACAAAATATTGGACATATTGGTTATTCGTTTCATTCATAACATTATTTAAAGAAATAGTCATCCGTCTTTGAGTATTCATAGAGCTCGGGGAATTCTGTTAGGTTTTGATAGGTATATCAATAATTTATTAGAAATGCCAGATTGTAAAATCATAACAGAAAAAAAATTGTTGAAAGAAGCAGATTTTTAGTGAATGCTCTAACCTGCGATTTTGGGTGACAGTTTGGAACTGTTAGGATAGTCTGAATTCAATGAAAAAATTATTACTCGCTAATAATCAGGTTAAATCTATCAAGCTAATCTGACAATACGATGTTCTATAGCAAAGCGCAACTTAACCTAACCACCATAATGAAACACAACTAACCCAATCTACCTAACTCAACTTAAACAGTTCAACCTAACCTTTTTTTTTCGCCCAGGAGGAAGGGGGAATCTGTACCAGACCACCCCAGAAGCGGGTAGTGCAATGCTGCGGGGAGTGTGGGATTCACACCCACTGAACCAAACCTTCCTCTATCCTACCCGCAGTATTCGTATTTGCCCATCGCAGAACTAACTAGGCCAATATGGTATTTCCATTGCTACGAGGAGAATCTCGTCTACGATACATTCTTCTTCTGATGTTCTCGGTCCTTTATCTCCTTCATTTCCATCGCGTCGGTTATCTCACTGAAACCCTCCAACACACCACACGTCTTGCATCCATCGTCTCCGGTTTTGCCGATTCTTTGGTGAAATACTTCTCCAGGACTATCCCTAAGTAGTTGACTCCGATTCTTGCTATAAATTCTTGCCTCCACAGTGTTATTCGCCCACTGACCTCGGTACCTTCAATAATCCCATCCCGGTCTTTCGAACAGCAATATCCATCCCGTTATCGATCATGAACCCTGTTGTCAGGTTCGCAGCCCTGTTAATCCCGCTTTGGATACCTTCTTACCTAACCTAACCTAATATACATAATCATACCTAACCTACTAGCCTAGCCATGTTGTACAGCAAATCGCTTAATAAATTTGGATACCTTCTTACCTAACCTAACCTAATATACCTAATCTTACCTAACCTACTAACCTAACCATGTTGTACAGCAAAGCGCTTTATAATTTTGTAAATGAATTAGTTATTGTGAAACAAAATCATATTAGTTACTCCAAAAATTAGATATAATAATTTTCCAAATTCAATTTGCCTTTAAGAATATTTTGAAATATTGAACAATTATTATTATCTGGCAATTGCGCAACTCTGTGACTCCGATCTACGTATCGATCAGTATCGAAGATCACCGTTCTATGTTCTATGAAAGTTCTGAAGATGGATGCAGTTTATTTACATAAATGGAAAAGAATTGAATAGCTGAATTAATGTATATATTCTTTTAAAATGAAAGAGGATTTACAAGAATTCGAATAATTGTATTTACAATAAATGCTTATATCTATAATTTTGGTATGTGTTAGAAAAACACAAGTGTGAGCTCAGGAAATATAACAGGGGAACCATATCATTTTGCGTATGATTGAATAAACGAGTGAAAAAACCTGAGGAAAAAACTCGTTTCCTTGTCGCTATTCCACCAGCAATAGCTTGTCTGTTTATGTTGTGTTAGTGTCGTGTGTACATAAGTAGTACCAAAGATTTTTCTGTTTAGCAGCTTCAATTCTCATCTTGGACTCCATGATTTCCATACGAAGACAAGGGTGAAAGGAAGGGTGTTTGGGACAGGAATCTGTAACAATGGAAAAAGAAAACCAACAGAAAAATATTTCAGCAATCATACCTGACTCTTATATGTCTAAACACACTTGAATTTGAGAAAAGATTTTACATAGCAAGCAAGGCCATAAAAAGGACTAAGAAGATAATCAAAAAGTATATAGCCTGCGATCTTTTCTCTTTTGCGGAGATGTTCTTCTATCGCAGTGTGAGTATCCTAAAACATAATCACTTCCTTGTTCTTGCTTACTAATTTTGAAGTATAATCGCAAAGTCTCTCCAATATTCAAACTCAACAAAACAATTCCCTCTCTGTTCGACCGTGAGAGCCTCGATGGCTAGGTTCGGTCTTCTAAGTGATGCCGATTAAGATCTATAGATGTTCTAAAATCATTATGAACCCAATAATTTGGGTTGACATCTCCCATATATTATTTTTTCGTGGTTCTTGTTTAATTTAAAGAAAAATTTGCGAAAAAATTTAGACAGTCGTTTTAAAAATATGACAAATGTCATAATATAATATTAGAAATTAAATCTTCTGAAGAATTGCTTCAAAAACCGTAATTATACCATTTTTATATGGTATTATATATTTTTATATATAAATGCTCGTCAACAAGTAATTTTATCCAAATATAATTTCCCGTTTTCTCAAAAACGGTACATTGCCCGAAAAAACGAATAGTATTTTAGTGTTCAGGAAGTTTGTTTGCACATATTCTACTATAAACTGTTCACTTTCTTGTTCTGCCATCTATGGAACTCTACCAAATTTTTCATATTCATATTTTGAATTTTTGCGGCAGCAGGTTTTCGATTATATTATTTTCATAATTTGTAATTTCAGATGGAATATTCTCGAGTTCTATATCTAATACACTCGATTTTACTCCTAATCTTATACTAACAATACCTTCCTCGAAGATAATTGTTATGTTGTTGACATTAACAGTTCACACTGATGCTATTTTCAAATTCATGGCAATCAATGATATTTGGTTCAATTATGTAATAATCATTCCGATATAGAATTAAAACACATGAAAAACACATAGGAGTCAAGTGTTATAGGATAAATATTCCAACTCAAGGCTGAGAATATTTGAATTCTATTTTAAAAATGATTTCGGAATTATTACATTCAGTGATGGTCGTGGGAAAGAAATTTGTATTTCAAATTTCAACTCAATCAGTATACAAATCTGTCTCTTTTCCTTCAACAAATCTGATTTATATGATAAGTTTGATTTTGGATATAAAATCTTAAAATTATCACGTGTAAATTTCTTCGCAAATTGGTTTTCATTTTATCGTGTGAATAATAAACGGAATCTATATTCTGATGGAAGAAGTCCCGACTAGTCCATTATACAACGAGGAACTTGTTGAATTTCAATAAACCAATATCATTCATAACCATATGAGAAAACGTCACACGAATCACATGGCAGATATTCAACAAGCAAGGCCCTTTCATTTTCAAACATATTTATATTACATCGGAACTTCGTATGTCTAATACATTCCTATGCTCGCAAGATGTCGAGGACATGGTTGATTTGGTTTCCTTCCCTATGATTTGATGTCCTGGAAAGAAACGGAATATCAATTTCGATCTATTCAACTTGAAATTCATATTAAAAAAACTGAAACTTGGACAGATTCTTCTCTGGTTGTGGATATTTCTTCCATTCAACCATATGCTGCTAATAAATATGATTTTACCATATCAACAAAAACACTGTTTTCGTCTACTTGACTTGTTGGGGGTAAGCATCACAATCTCATGGGGCGAAGAGAAGGCCTTACTTATAAACAAACAATTTTAGAGCACATAGCAGAATACTGGGGACGATTTTTGGGATACGCGGAAAAATATAAAGGGTTTTTGTAGGTACATCTTCAAAATGAATATAATGCAGATATTTTACATTGATTAAGATGATGAAATTCACTTCAGCATTAACGGCCTAATATGGGTAATCCTCCTAGTCCTCTACTTACAGAAATTTTCATGGATAATATAAATAATCCATAGTCATCCGATGTCGAGACAATCCATTCATTGGTTATTTATTCCTACAGTACTTTTAGAGATTCAATTCACCCTTATATAAAGTTCACTTTGGAAATGGAAACTGAGAATTCCATTAACCTTTTAGATTTTTCTATAACCAAAATGGACCACATACATGATTTTTCTATCTTCCACGAACAATTCGATATCTTCTTTTTTCATTAATGCCCCTCTCTTTAATAGAAGTTGGCTACCATCACCCTATATTCTTCACTGTTTAGTTTGATGAGATTCTCTGCACTTCTAATATTCAACCACTCCCTTAAGTTTTTTACCTACTCTCCGTTTTCCTTCGACCTTCACTTCGATGATTAGTTGCAATAGATTGTATTTACTATTTATGAATATATGATGTCCGAAGTAAGCTGATTTGCGTTTTTTACAGTTTTTAGGATCATTCAGGATTTGTTCATTCTTATGAGGGCCTTATCGTTAGTAACCCTGTCCACTCAAGGAATTTCAAGTAATCACCGGTACAGTCACAACTCAAAGGACTCAATTCGGTTCATGATTGATGTTTCAGAGTTCATCCTTCACAACTATACAAAACTACCGGAAGTACGTAACATTGTGTTACTCGCTATCTTGTGTTGAGTTAGAAGGTGTTGTTGCATATTACAGATATCATTCTGAAGAAACTATTGCGTGCGAGTTCTATTCTCTGTCTGATATCGGCATCTAGGTTCCAGTCCTCTGCGAGTAAGCAACCAAGGTATTTGTAACGGTTTACTTGTTCCACTAGTTTTCCTTTGATGTATATAGGATGGTTGGGAGTAATTGTATTTTTTACTGTCTTGACTTTCGTTTTGGAGATATTCATATTGAGTCTTACTTTTTTACTTGCATTGCTCACTCTATGCAGGAGGAACTGTAGATCATTTGGGCTATCTGCTAAGAGAATCTTATCATCAGCATTTTCGGAAAACAGGCTGAAAAGGTGTGGGTATAATATGCATCCTTGCCTCACGTCCTTCTCTATTTTGATATTGCCAGTTGATCTGTTTCCAATCTTTATATGTGCACTTTGGTTCCACTATAGCTTTACAATGATATTTACAACTCTACTATAAAGATTTATACCTTTCAGTAGCTCCTTAAGAATATCATTCTTGACATTGTCAATTGCTTTTTCGAAATATATAAAGCAGATATATCATCGTTGCGCTTTCAGAAATCGCTATGTGTTTAGGTACAACTTCATAGTAGACACCAAAAACAAGTTCTTTCAATAGTCACACCGCATAGTACGGTAATTTTTAACCTTTTAGCAAATTGGGAGTTTTAATTACTGTATTTGTAACAATTTGTCATGAATTTGAATTGTGGAGGCCGTTACTTGATAAAGATCCATGATATAAATGAGATAAAAAAAATACAAGGTTTAACTTTAATCTACACTTTATTTGAAAAAATTCGACGACGTTTCGCTGACACAGCAGCTTTATCAAGAATGAAAAACAGAATGAAGAGTATGGTATTATAAACAAATCGTAGAACAAGTTGGATGAATAACAGGAAAATCCACACCGAGCCATTGTACAATTAGTATGAAAGGTAATAAAAACTAATTAAACAAGTTAAGTAGGGGTGAGTAATTCACATCTACTTGTTCATTCAAAAGCTTGTCCGAATGTTTATCTTTTCTCTTTTATTTCTAATGCTTCTAGGAGATCTAATTTTGACCTTTTTGATTTTATATGTAATATGTCAACGTTTTTATTGAATGAATAGTTTTCTTTTATTAGGTGGTTTGAATAATTTGAATCAGATTTATTTTTATCGAAGCTACGTTTATGTTCAGATGTTCTTATGCCAAAACTCCTATAGGTCCTACCGATATAAATTTTATCACAAGAACCGCAATTAAGTTTATAGATTCTGATTTACTTGATTTTTCAACACGAGAGTTATTATTTTTAATATGTTTACCTAAGTTATTAGAAGTTTTGAAAGTTATATTAAGATTTTGTTTGAAGAGAAAGGATTTAATATTTTTACTTGCAGAACGGCAGAATATTAAACTGTTGAATATTTTATTGTCTTTATGAATAGGATATACTTCATTTATTGCTTTCTGATACAGTTTTTACGAATAATTAGATCTATCATATCCGGATTATATGAATTATTAATGGCTATCTGTTTGATGATGTTTAACTCTTTATTATAATCTTCTACTGATAAAGGTAAATTGAGTAACCGATGTACCATGCTGTTTAAAGCTGCAACTTTGTGTTGAATTGGATGTAATGAGTAGTTATGTATAATTGTATCAGAATGTG
Source organism: Cryptolaemus montrouzieri (assembly GCA_013387265.2). Lineage (NCBI taxonomy): Eukaryota > Metazoa > Arthropoda > Insecta > Coleoptera > Coccinellidae > Cryptolaemus > Cryptolaemus montrouzieri. The sequence continues at coordinate 18,243,472 of JABFTP020000185.1, forward strand.
TTGGTTTACGAAAGACCGAAAATCATGATTATTATTTCGTTTAGTGATTTTCAAGTCCAAAAATTAATGGAATCGTTCTGTTCAATTTCTATCGTGAATTTAATGATCAAATGGATGGAATTAACGAAATTAAGAAATAAGTCTAATTGACGAGTAGTTCCAATGAAACATACTAAGATGTCTACAACATATCTATACCAATAAACAAATTTGGAAATGAGTGGATGTGTATGAATTTTCTGTTCAATATTATTCCTAAAATTCTCTGCTAAAAGTGGACTCAAAGGATTTCCCATGATCAAACCATTTTCACTACTGTAATAGATGTTATTGAAAGAAAAATAATTTTGTTCAATGCAAACGTCCAACAGATTCAATATTTCTGATTTAATTATGTGGTTAACATGATTCGAATACAACATGTTTTCGATTAATATTTTGACATCACCTGGAGGAACACTTGGGTATAAATTCTCAACATCAAACGAAATAAATTGTGCGTTAGGTGGAAGGTTACTCACCCCTACTTAACTTGTTTAATTAGTTTTTATTACCTTTCATACTAACTGTACAATGGCTCGGTGTGGATTTTCCTGTTATTCATCCAACTTCCAACTTGTTCTACGATTTGTTTATAATACCATACTCTTCATTCTGTTTTTCATTCTTGATAAAGCTGCTGTGTCAGCGAAACGTCGTCGAATTTTTTCAAATAAAATGTAGATTAAAGTTAAACCTTGTGTTTTTCATCTCATCTATATCATGGATCTACATCAAGTAACAGCCTTCACAATTCAAATGTTGAAGAAAGCGAATACAAGCTTTTTGGCCCTTTGGTATTTTAAGTTGTTACTTAAAAATGCTATAACATCCCAAAACCTGTGGTTTTTAACCACGTGTTTGAAGAGTGAAGTGTGTCCTAAATACATCAAACTCAAAACCAACAACAACAGTTATGCAGCTCGAAGAGCATTTATCTCTGGACAGAAGATATGGATCAAATCAGAATGCAAGATTTTGTTCCACAAACGAGACATCTACAATATTTATCTCAAGGTAATTCATACCGAGTTATTGTATAGACTTCATCCACTTGAATTCGATTCATTAGATTACAATAATAGATTCAAAATTAGATCAATAATACATAATAACTATACCATCCAATACCGCAAATTAAAGTTTCTCGTGTCACGAAAACCGAAACCTACTCCACGTAAAACTAAATTTTCTGATCATCAATTTTTTGATAGATTCGTTAACCTTTCTGATACTAATTTCACAACTGATGGAACAAATCTCTTGGAGAAAGGTTTCAAACACAATATTAAATCAAACAAGATGAAATCTGATTTAGAGGAACTTGGCATAGATACTGAAATTTCTCTGAAAAATATTCCTAATAACACTCGCCTTAAATATTTAGCATCTAACATTATAAAAATGAATCATTAGCTGACTTTAAACCGAGAAAAGAACAAAATATTTTAAAGGCCATCAAACAAAAATCTCAACTAAATGAAGTTATTTTTACAAAAGCAGATGAGGGTAATACTGTTATTGCGTTAAATAAAAAGACTACCTATTCAAAACTCTAAATTTCATTTCGTCCGGAAACTATACAATTTTAAACAAAGATCCAACTATTAAATTCCAGAAAAATATTAAAATTGCAATAAATGACGCAAAATCTTCAATTAAAGCAATAGATAAATACAAATTAATTTTACCAAACCCTCAACCACCTCAACTGTATTCACTCATTAAATTGCATAAAGTAAATAACCCCGTTAGACCAGTCGTATCTTACGTTACAGCCCCAGCCGTGAAATTGTCAGACTACCTTATATAACAATTATTTCATCCTTATCATTCAGAAAGTATAGGACTTACTTCCCAACGATCCTGAGAATTGCCAAACTTTCTACCGATTGATCCAAGCGAAGAGAACACAGGATCATACTTCAGTAGGAAAATTCTATTTACTGACGATTGCACATTTTCTAGGTGTGGCATCACTAACCTTCACAATGAGCACGTATAGAGTGTCGAAAATCCACATGCTTTTACGAGTACACATCATCAGATTCCATTGTGCGGATTTCAGTAATTGACAATTTCATTATTGGTCTGGTAGTGATTCCAGATCGATTAAATGACAAGCAAGAAACTTTGCCGGATTTATTGGACTATATTTCAGTATTATTGCGTGCAGAAATGTGGTTTATGTACAACGGTGCGACTTCTCACTTCACTTTAGCGGTTCGCGAGTTCTTACATACACAGTTTGCGGATCGTTGGATTGGAAGGGGAGCTGATGATCCTACAAATTGGCCAGCACGATCTCTCGACTTGACACCTTGCGACTTTTTTCTTTGAGGTGCAAATCTAGAGTTTACTCTTCTCCGATTGACACCCAAGAATAATTACAAATGAGAATTTCAAACGCGGCCAACTCCTTCAAAAATGACTCTGAAGTAATGCCAAGGGTCCAATTCAATTTCTCAATGAGGATTAACTCCTGTAGTCAACAGAGTGGTGGAGTTTTTGAACATTTACTATGGTTGAATGAAATTTTGGGTGTGAACTAATTAATCGTTATTCATATAGGTAAGGTGGCCTAGATCGACTTATTTCGAGCTGAAGAATTTGTGGTATAACGTTGTACACGCAATTCACGGACACCCTGTATATATAATCAATCTTTGAAATTATGGAAAAAATGTTAAATGTAAATATCATTTGAGAGGGTTTTGTAAGCATAACAACAACAACAAGAGCTCTTAACTAAAAATTTATACATCCAACTTAAGATTATTTTATTCTTTATTATTGAACGAATTATACCTCCTATCGCTAAACATATCGTACACCTGCTACAAAAGTGTCATTACCCAGAAATTTTAAATTTTGAGTTACTACTGACTGTAAAGAGGAAATGTGATCCTTTATCTTCTGATAAAGAGTAATTTAAATAGTTCATACTGTCTACAAAAAATGGCGGTGTGTCGTTTTTGTGTTGGGCAGAAGAATGATTGCGCCATTCGCGATCAGTGTTATATTAGGTATTGTTGTAAGCAGATGTGTACGTTTTATCTCAAAAACTTCCTTAACATGTGTTGCGACAATTTAAAAGTGAGTATTTATACGAATCTTTGGTAATTTTGAGCGGAAAAACTGTCACATTATGTAATACAACAGTATTGCAGAGAAAACTGTTAGTAGTATTGGTTTCATCATTCAACAAAGTTGTCTTAGCCTGTGGTATGACTGTCTTTTATAACGAATATTGATGTTTTCACTTTCGATTCTCAATAAAACCGACACAATATTTATAATGACATTTTTCTGATCAATACTAATTATTAAGTATAACGCACTCAGATAATAAAACTGTCTTTTATCAAATGTATTTTCATTAGGGTTAAGTAAGGTATGATATTTATTAATGAACTGACTTTAGTTGCTGTTGTTATTTATAATAATAACTTAGTGTTAAAATTCAATGAACATTACTGACTATATAGTCGATTTTCCAGTAGTTTTATGAAATCTCTATTAGACAAATGAAATGTGATATTTTATCACAACGATAACGAAAACGAAATATTTTTAATGGTATCTTGTTAAGATCATAATAAATAACAATCAGGCAGCAATTATGATTAAAATGGCTTCAGAAAATATTGAAAACAAGGAAAATGTTAATACCGATGGACAATGTAGTGGTAAGATAAAAGGAATTCAGAAAATATGATTTATGTTCCATCAGGTTATTTTATTTATTTAGTTCACCTACTTCCTTTGATATGTAAGCATCCATAACTTAAAGTCCGAACCTTATTTAAATTAGATTCATTGTCAATGCGGTAGAGACAAAACTTCTTAAGCCGATAGGAAGCTTCAAAATCTATTTTTCTTTTCCCCTTGTCCATTGCATCGAGAATGAAACATATTTCTTGTTTTTAGAAAACACAGAAAAAAAATCTTACTGTTTTAACAAATATTGATCACCCTATGAATAAATGTGAGGATTTTCAAGAGTACTGCGATACAAATATAGAAAAATTTGATTTGGGATGTGACGGTCAATTTTTTGTAGGTGATGAGGATTTTTTAAGAAATCCTAATTACCAATCTGATTCAAGTTCTTCTTCTTCGAGTTCCACCTCAGGTCTGATTTTCATTACCATCTCCATTTATTTCAAATTTGAGTCCTCTAGAAAATATTCTAGCATCATGCTCTTTGGTTGGTCAAAAGAAGCAATACAAATTTCAAAACAGATTCAAGTTCTTCTTCCTTACGTTCATCAATATTTGACAAAGTGTCTCGTGTAATCTCAACTTATTTCAAAATTTTGCCATCAAGAAGAATTACTGACAACATGCTCCATGGTTAATTACCAAAATGAAGATGATGGTTTTGAATTCAATGAACTTTCTATGTCTAGTGATAGAGCTAGGGAAAGTTGAAGAAAAAAGGAAGAAGAAGAATTACACTCACTGAAAAATGGTTAAGTGAAAGTCTGAAAAACATGAAAGCCAAATCCATAAAACCATCTTGCAGTGAAAAATGTAAACTCAAATGTGCAGGTAAAATAAATGGGTTTCAGAGGTGAATTATATGTGATGACTACTGGGCTTTGGGAGACATAGCACTCCTAAGAAATTTCATCGATAAATCTATTGAGGCAGTTACAACCACAACTTTTTTCTTATCAACACACACAGACGCACACATACACGCACACACACAAACAGAGACGCACACACGCACACACGCACACACACACACACATACACACACACACACACACACACACACACACACACACACACACACATACACACGCACACACACACACACACACACACACACACACACACACACACAGCAAACACACACGTAACATACACACACACATAAACACATACATACGCATTCACACACACATGCACACACACACAGAAATCATCGCAAAACAAATGGAAACTGTAAGTGGCCCACTTTTGTTGCAATGCATCTAAATAGCTGAGAACAACACCTGCGCCGACCCCATAATTCCTGTATCATTCGGAACCGTGAGTTGTGGCACCTAAAAGAAAACCATTCATTCAATAAAAACTTTGACATATTACATATAAAATCAAAAAGTTCAAAATTAGATCTCCTAGAAGCATTAGAAATAAATAGATACAAACATTCGGACAAGCTTTTGAATGAACAGGTAGATGTGAATTACTCACCCCTACTTAACTTGTTTAATTAGTTTTTATTACCTTTCATACTAACTGTACAATGGCTCGGTGTGGATTTTCCTGTTATTCATCCAACTTGTTCTACGATTTGTTTATAATACCATACTCTTCATTCTGTTTTTCATTCTTGATAAAGCTGCTGTGTCAGCGAAACATCGTCGAATTTTTTCAAATAAAGTGTAGATTAAAGTTAAACCTTGTGTTTTTCATCTCATTTATATCATAGATCTACATCAAGTAACGGCCTCCACAATTCAAATAGTTTGAATCATCATTTCTTCAAACTAACCAAACTAATATGCATTCATGTTGTTAAATTTTTTTCATTATTTATTTCTTATAATTTTCATCCACATTGCTCTCGAAATTCTGCTCATTTTCACAACAATCTAAAAAACTACGACTAGATGAACATTGATACAGATGTTAGGTGCGAACAGTTCTCCTCACTTTCTCTTATGCGCACGCATTCGCTCGTTCCAAATTTGAATGCCGTCCTACATATAGGACGTCAGGCAGATCTGGGTTGATATATGAGGCACATCATTCTTTTAAATATTCTACTTACCTGAAGAAGCCACAGTGTGGTGAAACGCGTCATAAATTTGTGAATATAGTGAAAATTTGAACATTATTGTTTTATTTATTTGAAAAATGTATATCAATTTTTATCAACTAAGAGCTTTCCCTATCGAATTAGTTTAGTGACGATCTCCACAATTTTACTCTTGCGCAAATACTAATTGGAAAATGGCGTTAAGTAACTTCAATATAAATCGACAAACATCTATGTTAGAGTGGTTTGTTTCAATTCATTCATAATCCTTCAGTTTCCAAGAATTTATATTGATTAATTCAAACGAAATGATCAGGTATTTTGGATTAACTCCTTAATTCTCCTACCCTTGTGGAGCTTTGTGATCGATTAATTAATATGTACTTCGGAACACTGCCAACTTGATTATACCGAAACATGCATCGAAAAATATAATCCTAGTTAGCTACGAGCATATGCATAATTTATCGCTACGATCGTTAGTCGGTATATAGATTAATGAAACACAACATAATTATCGTTAATTGGAAGCTCAATTTCGTTTTTATGCAAAGAGCAACTTAATGACAGTGTAAAGGATATAAAAATCATCAAATTCACAATGGCTCAGCAGTGTCATTGAAACCGATATGATTAGAGTGAAAGAGAATTGAAATAGAAATTTGCTGTCAAAATTGGAACGTTAACATGTATTGCTCAAATCCATTGTACCATTCAGGGAGAAAATGGAAAACATTAAAATAATGAGAAGGGAGTTATAAGCCCCCGTCAACGTATTCTAATAGCTATTAATGAATGAATAATGTAGTATGTTCAGAACGAGTTAGATAATAATTTCTCCATTTATGCAAGTTTTCACCGTGTTTGCGTTTTCATTGTTTTCATCATTAGTCTTCTTAAAATATTGAATGGTCATTATTCTCATTATTACTTGATGTAGATCCATGATATAAATGAGATAAAAACACAAAGTTTAACTTTAATCTACATTTTATTGGAAAAATTCCACGACGTTTCGCTGACACAGCAGCCTTATCAAGAATGACAAACAGATTGAAGAGTATGGTATTATAAACAAATCGTAGAACAAGTTGGATGAATAACAGGAAAATCCACACCGAGCCATTGTACAGTTAGTATGAAAGGTAATAAAACTAATTGAACAAGTTAAGTAGGGTGAGTAATTCACATCTACCTGTTCATTCAAAAGCTTGAATGTTGAATTCGAATCATGTTAACCACATAATTAAATCAGAAATATTGAAACTGTTGGACGTTTGCATTGAACAAAATTATTTTTCTTTCAACAACATCTATTACAGTAGTGAAAATGGTTTGATCATGGGAAATCCTTTGAGCCCACTTTTAGCAGAGATTTTTATGAATAATATTGAACAGAAAATTTATACACATCCACTCATTTCCAAATTTCTTTATTGGTATAGATATGTTGACGACATCTTAGTATGTTTCATTGGAACTACTCGTCAATTAGACTTATTTCTTAATTTCATTACTTCCATTCATTTGATCATTAAATTCACGATAGAAATTGAACAGAACGATTCCAGTAATTTTTGAACTCAAAATCACTAAACAAAATAATAATCATGTTTTTTCGGTCTTTCGTAAACCAACACATACTGATACAATTATACATAACTACTCATTACATCCACTTCAACACAAAGTTGCAGCTTTAAACAGCATGGTACATCGGTTACTCAATTTAACTTTATCAGTAGAAGATTATAATAAAGAGTTAAACATCATCAAACAGATAGCCATTAATAATTTATATAATTCGGATATGATAGATCTAATCATTCGTAAAAACTGTATCAGAAAGCAATAAATGAAGTATATCCTATTCATAAAGACTATAAAATATTCAACAGTTTAACATTCTGCGGTTCTGCAAGTACAAATGTTAAATCCTTTCTCGTCAAATAAAATCTTAATATAACTTTCAAAACTTCTAATAACTTAGGTAAACATATTAAAATAATGAATCTCGTGTTGAAAAATCAAGTAGATCAGGAATCTATAAACTCAATTGCGGTTCTTGTGATAAAATTTATATCGGTAGGACCTATAGGAGTTTTGGCCTAAGAACATCTGAACCTAAACGTAGCTTCGATATAAATAAATCTGATTTAAATTATTCAAACCACTTAATAGAAGAAAACCATTCATTCAATAAAAACTTTTACATATTACATATAAAATCAAAAGTTCAAAGTTAGATCTCCTAGAAGCATTAGAAATAAATAGATGCAAACATTCGGACAAGCTTTTGAATGAACAGGTAGATGTGAATTACTCACCCCTACTTAACTTGTTTGATTAGTTTTATTACCTTTCATACTAACTGCAGAATGACTCAGTGTGGATTTTCCGTTATTCATCCAACTTGTTCTACGATTTGTTTATAATACCATACTCTTCATTCTGTTTTTCATTCTTGATAAAGCTGCTGTGTCAGCGAAACGTCGTCGATTTTTTCAAATAAAGTGTGAATACGTTGTTTCAATTCAATTTTTAGTGACAAACAATAGATCTTTATGAATCTGAATCCTTGACTGAAGATTTTCAGGTTTTGAATTGACTTGTTAAGGGCAAACCGTTACTAATTGTTACGTCGGTACGATGGGATTTTCGGATTCTGGGAATTGCTTGGGTAATCCCCCATCTTTTTTTGGATTCTGGGAATCGCTTGATTATCGGTCTAACAGAGATGTATAGGACAGAGATCTGTTAGAGAGGGTTTGACAAAATTCCCAGGTTAGTGAGGTGACAGAATTCCCCGGTGTGTCATTAGCCGAAAGGCAGAAATAGAGCACGTTAAAGGAAAAACAAACAAAAAATAATTGTTATTTGAACATGATAAAGGGGTGAGACCGGCTTAGGAGGCCAAGATTCTGTTGTTTTTCGCGAATTTTTTACATAGGGAAGAAATAAGGAGAATTTTCAATTTGGGAGTACTTTATTCATATTTCGAAGTACACTTAAGAATTTTTTCAAGTAATTTCTGCCGAAAATAGTGTCTTTAGATCGTGCTGTCCATGAACGATTGTCATAGGTAGGCACTTCTGTGGTAGCAATCATCTGTGAGCATCACAATTCATTTTTCGTCAGCAACACATTTCCTAAGAATTTAAACCTAGTTGTGTAAAAAAAATTGAAAATAGCATTTTTTCGAGGTGTTTGAAGACGATGTTATGTTTTTATACCAATTTTTTTCACCTTGTTTAGAGAAACAAATTTTTAATAATCATATGATCTCACAATCGGGTTCATCTAGATTTGCACTGAACAAAAAATGTTCAGAGCAAATTTCAGAACATTTGAGTCATCGCGATTAGTAAAACCGATTATATTTCTGAAACTGAAGAATTCTTAACAGCCGGAAACTATATAACATCAACTAAGTATCCTACCGCAAATTTTCAGAAAGTGGTTAAAAACATAATTTCGACAGCAAAATCATTAATTACAGACCACGAAAAATATAAATTCAATAACTCCAATCCACAATCCCCCGAATTATATTCGTTGATAAAACTTCATAAACCTAATTACCCTATTAGACCTGTTGTTTCTTATGTAACGGCACCTTCTTTCAAACTTTCAAAATTCCTCAACGACTTGCTAATAAAACATTGCAATTTTAAATCTAAATTTTCGGTCAAAAATTCATACGAACTAATTGCCAATATCAAAGATATCATTATACCACCTAATTTCAAACTCATTTCTTTTGATGTTAAGAATCTATTTCCCAACATTCCTCCGAAAGATACGTATTACTTAGCTGAAGAATTATTAGAAAAGAATCATGTAAATACTATCATTGAATCCGATATTCTTTCATTATTACAAATTTGTTTAGATCAAAATTATTTCCATTTCAATAACAAATATTATCCGTTGAATCCGTTAAGTCCTTTGTTAGCAGAAATATTCATGAATAACTTTCAGAAATTGATTAATAATCATCCACTCAGTAAATATTGTTTATATCGTTTATATCGCTATGTAGACGATATCATTATTTGCTTCACAGGAACAGATAGACAGTTAAAAATTTTCGAAAATCATATTAATTCATCACATCCAAAAATTGGATTCACAACCGAAATAGAAAGCAATAATTCGATAAATTTCTTAGACGTAACAATTTCGAATGAAAATGGAAAACATGTTTTCGCAATTTACCATGAGCCGTCACATACAGATATTATAATACATAACTCGTCGTGTCATCCATATCAACATAAAATGTCAGCATTCAATAGTTTTATTCATAGATTGATTAACATCCCGTTATCACCAGAAAATTTCAACAAAGAATTAAATTTGATTGAACAAATAGCCAAAAATAATGGTTATAATCCCAAACTAATAAATAATATTTTAAATAAAAACAATGTAGAATCGCATTGAATGAAGTTTACCCTGTCGATAAATTCAAACAAAATTCCTCACCTTAACCTACGTTGGCATTACAAGTGAGAAACTGAAATCATTCTTGAGTAGCAATAATTTCAACATAGCTTTCCAAACTAATAATAATTTAGGCAAATATATAAAAATAATAAAACCATACCAGGTAAAACCAATAAGTCAGGTGTTCATAGATCAAATTGCAATGACTGTGATAATTTCTACATTGGTAGAACACATAGAAATTTTAATATTAGAATATCTGAACAGAACCGCAGTTTTTCAAATAAAAAAACAGATTCAAATTACGCGAATCATCTCTTAGGAAATAATCACCCTTTCGACCCACAGTTTGAAATTTTGCATACACATAATAAATATTGGAAGGTAGATTTTTGGAACTTTAGAAATCAATAAATACAAACACTCAGGTAGACTCGTCAATGAACAAGTCTATTTAAGCCCTTCACCTCTATTGAATCTCTTCGGGGAGCAATCTATTCCTTAATTTTATTGGATATACCTGTCATAAGAAACCACTTGAGAAGAAGCAACCGAATAAGCTCTTAATTACTCAAGAACATTTATAGTTATATTCTCATTCTTATTTTCTGTACATTCATTCGTCTGAAGAAGCTACGGTGTAGTGAAACGCGTCAGGAGTCGCAATTATTAAGTAAAATTCCTTAAAACACAGTACTTGTTCTTTATTATTGATAACACAGCTCTACAAAAAATAATTTTTTTATTGTTGCCCTGGATATCATCGCAAATTTTTCTGTTTTCAAGTGCCCAGATTACGAATATATTCATGAAAGTTCTCAATTTGCTCATATTTTCATGATTTTTGCATTTCTTATATTTTGAACAATTATAAGCTTGTTGGAAATAAAATTTAATTTTCCAGTCATGATTAGGCTTCTGCGCAACTTTTTCGCGCATACAAACATCACCTGATCCCCACTCTCAGACCTCTTGCTCCACAGAACAGCTGAGTTCTCAGTTATTTGACAATATTGAAGTACATATACACGTAAATCTGGATAAAGTGTCATGGATTAATATTTTGTTTCAATTACTGAATGTCCATTCTTATATATTTGTCTTCTAGTCTAAAATATGAGTTCGTCACGAATAAAGTGTTAATATTGTAGTGATTTATTTTGTTATATTTGCGGTGTTTATATACCAAAAAAAAAAAAGAAATATCACAGACTTTGTCAAGGAGACTTATGTTGAATATTTTGGTTTCAAAATGGACAAATTAGGTAAACCATGGGTTCCTAATAAAGTTTGTAAGTCCTGTGTTGAGTCTTTACGGTTGTGGAAAAAAGGTGAACGTTCTGGATTGGACTTTGGTATTCCTATGATCTGGATGGAGCCTACGAATCATTTAAATGATTGTTACTTTTGCGTAGTAGATGTTAAAGGTTTTAATCGAAATCAAACGTGGAGATACCCAGACTTACAGTCTACGAAATGTCCGGTTCTACACAGTGAAAATCTCCCTCGGCCCATATACATTTCAAAAGTAATTCGCATGCCCTCAGAAACAATGATGTTACTAAATTCACAGAAATCGGGACCATCTACTAGCAGAAGTGAATGGGAAGGTGAAACATCTACGCCAAAGTTATTTCCTCAAAATGAACTCAGTGATTTAATACGTGATCTCAATTTATCAAAACAAGGATCAGAACTGTTAGCCTCAAGATTGAAAGAAAAAAATATATTGGCACCAACAGTAACAATTACAACATACAGAACGCGAGAAAAAGAGTTATCTCAATTTTTTAGTGAAAATGAAGGATTAGTGTATTGTAATGGTATCGCGAAGGTGCTTATAGACATGGGTTTAAAAGTGTACAAATCTACTGAATGGCGCCTTTTTATTGATAGTTGCAAAAAGAAGTTTAAAATGCGTCTTATTGCACAATGGAAATAAATTTGCATAAATTCCAATTGCCCATTCAACGAACTCAAAGAAGAATATGAAAATGTAAAATTAGTTTTAGAGAAAATTAAATACTCTGAGCATCAATGGCCGATCTGTGTGGATTTAAAAATGGTTAATTTTTTACTTGGCCAACAAAGTGGATATACAAAATACCCTTGCTTTATTTGTATGTGGGATAGAAGAGTAAAGCAACTTCATTGGAAACAAGATGTTTGGCCTGTAAGAAATTCTGTCGGTAAAGCCAACGTAATAAGGGAGCCGCTGGTGAGCAGAGACAAAATCATACTTCCACCATTACATATTAAGTTAGGTTAGATGTTAACATGAGCCGTCACATACAGATATTATAATACATAACTCGTCGTGTCATCCATATCAACATAAAATGTCAGCATTCAATAGTTTTATTCATAGATTGATTAACATCCTGTTATCACCAGAAAATTTCAACAAAGAATTAAATTTGATTGAACAAATAGCCAAAAATAATGGTTATAATCCCAAACTAATAAATAATATTTTAAATAAAAACAATGTAGAATCGCATTGAATGAAGTTTACCCTGTCGATAAATTTAAACAAAAATTCCTCACCTTAACCTACGTTGGCATTACAAGTGAGAAACTGAAATCATTCTTGAGTAGCAATAATTTCAACATAGCTTTCCAAACTAATGATAATTTAGGCAAATATATAAAAAATAATAAAACCATACCAGGTAAAAACAATAAGTCAGGTGTTCATAGATTAAATTGCAATGACTGTGATAATTTCTACATTGGTAGAACACATAGAAATTTTAATATTAGAATATCTGAACAGAACCGCAGCTTTTCAAATAAAAATCAGATTCAAATTACGCGAATCATCTCTTAGAAAATGATCACTTTTTCGACCCACAGTTTTTAATTTTGCATACAGATAATAAATATTGGAAGAGAGATCTTTGGGAAACTTTAGAAATCAATAAATACAAACACTCAGGTAGACTCATCAATGAACAAGTCGATTTAAGCCCTTCACCTCTATTGAATCTCTTCGGGGAGCAATCTATTCCTTAATTTTATTGGATATACTTGTCATAAATAACCACTCGAGAAGAAGCAACCGAATAAGCTCTTAATTACTCAAGAACATTTATAGTTATATTCTCATTCTTATTTTGTGTACATTCATTCGTCTGAAGAAGCTACGGTGTAGTGAAACGCGTAAGGAGTCGCAATTATTAAGTAAAATTCCTTAAAACACAGTACTTGTTCTTTATTATTGATAACACAGCTCTACAAAAAAATTTTTTTTATTGTTGCCCTGGATATCATCGCAGATTTTTCTGTTTTCAAGTGCCCAGATTACGAATATATTCATGAAAGTTCTCAATGTGCTCATATTTTCATGATTATTATTGATAATGGAATTTTACCAAGTAAACGCCTCCCAAATTCAAAAGACAGTACAGTGTTGTTTATTTGAAATTGGGCTTCATTTCATCATTGTCCGACAAAAAATTGCCTATGTGCCTTAAATGCAACAAAGTTTTGTCAATAGCGCTATGAAACCATCTAAGCTGCAGGATCGTCTCAGAAGATGTCACCCTGATGAAACAGATAAAGCTTTGAAATTCTTTCAAACTTCAGAAGAGACCCACACTGGACAGAATTTTCGTTTCGACGTCAGAAAGAAACGATGATGGTTTGCGGGCGTCTTACAATATCTCGCTAATTATAGGAAAATCCGGAAAACCGCATACTATCGGAGAGAAGTTAATTTTGCCAGCCGTTGAAGAGGTTTTAAAATTTTTTTTACACAAATCTGCATCTGATATCCTCAAAAGAATTCCCTTGAGCAATAATACTGCTGAAAGACGTATTGATGAAATGAGTTTTGATATTGAAAGCTTTTTGTATAATTATTTGCAAACGACCCATTTCTCTATACAACTGGACGAGTCAACTTTACCTGGTAATGCACCATTATTATAGGGATATGTTCGTTTCGTTATGAATCAAGAAATCTACAAGGAACTGCTCTTCGCAAGAACTTTGATAACCGACACTAAAGGTGAATCAATATTTCATGTTTTGAAGGATTACTTTCATTGAACTTTATCAAATATAATATCAGTTGCTACAGATGGAGCCCCTGCCATGGTTGAACGTTATCGTGGATTTATGAGTTATTTAAAACAAAATGTGTCAATTTCATTGAAATAAAGTCCATCTTATCAGCGTTTCTTGTCAGAGTTGAACTAATGAAGCAAAATATTGAACGGCACCAATTTTCTCAATTCCCCAGTTCGTCACAGACAAAGTGCCAGGAAGACGACGTTTCAACCTACGTTCAACATTTAAATGCCCTCTATTCAGATTTTGAAACTAGGTTTCAGGATGCTTTGACCATGGTAATACCACCGTGGAGAATTAATCCATATGGTAACATAGAAGAAACGTATGTCATAATACAAGAGGAACTTGAAATAAGTACAAGCAAACAACTTAAGATTCAGTTTGCAAACGGATAACAGCAATTCTGGCTGCAAAACAACATACCCGTTACTTATCCCGTATTATGGAATATCGAGGAAAATTTCAATTTCCTTTCCATCACCTTACCTAGTGGAAAGGGGGTTCAGCGCTGTTACCAATCTCCTAATGAAAAAAAAAAAACAGACTGGACATCATTAGCCGAAGAGATTTGAGATTAACTCTCACAAAATTGACGCGGAATGTTGATAATTTATTATTAAAGCATCATGTTAATCCTTTTGTTTAAAAATATATACTTATTGCTTAGCTTATTTCATGTTATTTTATATAACATAACAGAATTTTATTTCAATTTAAATTCAATTATTAAATGTATAAATTATCATGTGTTTTTACCATAAGATTTTGACACTAAACTTCACTACAGTTAGGAATTTACAAAAAATCAATAAAAGTAGGGGGTCTACCCAAACCCGAAAAGCATGGCAAGGGGGAACCTATGGTGTGGAGAAATGGGACAAAAGTTCGTTTCTAAGTGTAAACTTGAACAGAATTATTTTATTAAGTGGAAAGAAAACATGTTTTCATTTTACGTGTTTTTCACACGTTTAACAGCTTTATGCTGCAGTTTTCTGTGTTCTCTATGCGACAGATGATGGCGCAATAAACTCAAATTCTTTTCAGGAGTTCAAGTAAATATTCCATACACATTTGAATACTCAATCATTGGATCTATTGTATCACCCATGACCTTTATTGGAATATCTGCAATTCGCATTCCTCATCCGTATTCTTGTCGGCTCGTCCCGCGTTAGAATAAATACAGTAAATTTTGTCGACGGTTGCGACGACGGCGGCGGCGGCTCTTCCTATCTGCTACGCCGAGAAAATGTCTCGAAAGGAAACTAGGGATGTGTTTGCAGATAAAAAGCTACTCGATTATTGCACCCCGGGTATAGATGATAAATGCTCCTTGGTGATTGTTGACATATTGAAATGAAGAGAGCCGGAAAGACGAATTTATATCAGTCGGTTTAATGAAAGTTCGTGTCTTTCAATGCGAAAGAACCGCGGGTGTTCTCGGTCTGAATACACCGACGCCACTTGATCCACTTTGGGACGTATCGTTTTTTATTTTAGCCGGCGACATGGATTTCGGTTGCGGTCGGAAACGAATCGATACAAATTCTTGGAAAAAAGAGGAATGCAAGTGGAACAAATTACTTTGCTCACGGGCGACACGATGCATTCGAAGTTTCGGGTATTTAATTTAAGGTATAAGATTGATTCGAATGGTATTCAAAAAGTAGCTTACCTTTTTCTTGTTGCTGTTCTTCGGAATAGTAAGAAATATATGGTTTCCTTGGTAAAATCTTTAATTTCGAATTATTACACTAAATGTGATGGTTAAAATCCTGAAAATAAATGGAAACATAAAATCAAATTACTTCTCTTGATATCTCTCTGTTTGTAAACAAACACTATTAACAGGACTTAATCAACTATAACCTTCTGTCTTAAAATTGCACTACAGCCTATTGTCATATTCTATTTTCTCAGTTCAAAACAAAGGATACTTTCCCAGTCAATTGTCAGAAGTTTTGATGAAAGAAAAAGGAAGAGTTGGTTGTTAACCAAACGCACTTTTGCGGATTTATTTCTCTAAAAATCTTCAAAATCGTTTCAAAAATCAAAGCCTGTGTTATAGCTCTTAGCTAGGCTTCACAAATTTTGTGGATTTATTTTGATATTTTCGAAGATTTCGATCAAACAACTGAGAAACCTCACTTTACACTTTAGGCCGCACAACATCAAATCGGTCCTCGGACTGATTCTGTTTATAATATACGTCAATGATTCAGCTAATGTACTACCAAATACGCACTTTTCGGCATATGCGGACGACATATCTGCTCTTGTTTCTCATAATTCCATCGAAGCTGTAGAGATACGATGCGGTGAGGTTCTATCTAACCTATTCGACTGGTTCTTCTCTCATGATTCTCATTTGAATACGAACAAATCTTAGGCTGTCCTGTTTCAGATGCCTCAGAAACGTGAATTAGGACCCATTTCTTTGACGGTTGATCATCCTGGATTAGATGTGACAGATTACGTGAAATTCTTGGACATCACGACCGATTTCTGTCCTGGAAGCCTGATTGCGCTGATTTATATATGAAATACAAAAAAATTTGCTACCAGTTTCGATTGACATATGGAATAAAGTTTGGGGGCGCTTCTGTTCTGTATTCGAGCGTCTTCATTTGTCGAAAGAAGATGATTAGAATTATAGCTGGGGTCCCCCCTGGTCACTCATGCAGACAGCTTTTTGTTGACTTAGAAATTTCACCTGTGCCGTCGTTATTCATTTTTTGGATGTGTGTCCATGTATAGGAGATTTGTCATAATTTTTCCCGAAACTCTCCAGTGCATGCCTATGACAGCCGAGGTAGGGGGACTTTATTATCTCTCGTTATCGCCTGAATGTGACTGGTAGGTCTACTAACTTTTACGGCCCTAGGCTTTTTAACAAATGGCCTTTATCTATTAGGAATTGTACTAGTGTTAAGAGCTTCAAATCTGTGCTGAAGATGTTTTTGACACAAAAGTCTATTTATTGTATCAATGATTTTTGACTTAGAGTCTAGATTTTTGTGTTTTATGGTCCACCGTTAATTTTCAATTCTTATGTAATATACCTACTTACCCTACCTGACACATTCCTACAAATTATTGTAATTTCAAGGAAATAAAGAATACATACATACATCTGAGGTGAGTCAACTATCGAAACTTATGGCAAACATCCAACTGGTTACCTATTTCAGACCTCTTATACTTGAGTATAGTTCTCATTCAGTTCATATAAAATAGCCCTTATATTCGGTTGGAAAGTTCCTGATCGAGGAAATCCAGTGCTCTACTGCCACCGCTGTGGCTGTTCATTGGTCCCCACTTTCATACCATGATCGCCAAGATCTATTGATGGGTTTCAGCACCTAAAGGGAAACGAAAATTCATAAATAACCGGCAGATAAGTTTAGACTCATAAGGAACATATATGAGATACATATCCTACCTGCTTCATTCACACTACTTTCACAACTCCAGTTTATTCTACAATTTAGCCACCTCTTTAAATTGTGGCTAATATCAAATTATCACCACTTCCATTTAGGATTATTACATATATTTAACTTCATTCCTGCTTCGTTTACTCCAACTTCGTGCGTATTGTTCATTTCAATAACGGTATATCTACATATTTTGCACCACTTGCGTTTATGGTGCATTCTTGAGTCTCTTATTCGATATACTAATGTGAAGAACACCTGTGAGGGGAGATAAACATTTATTTCCGTACGTAACATCTCATGATTATTATACTGGGTGATTCACTAGTGGCGCGGTGCTCGTACACTCTTGAAAATTTCACTTTTGTTCGAACGGTATTGTATTTAGAAAGTGAGAACCTACTTCTGCAATTTATTTTGCAGTAAACAAATTTTCTATACAAAAATCTTGGGAGGTTTTTCAGATTGGAAGGCCACTTTTTTGTTGAAGATCCAAGAGCGTCCTAAGCTCTGCTATAATGTCCTTAAGTATTAAGTTTTTTTGGTGAGTAGTTTCGTCACAAAATTTTTTTCCGTGCAAATTCATGAAAATAGGCTCTCACATCATCGCATGCTCCTTCGGCCAGAGAAGATGAATACTTTTTTCCTTTCGTTTTCTTATTGCCCAAGGATAGCTTTATTTATGAATTGAATAGAAATAGATTATCCTCAATTTGTAAAGGAAAGACTTATTGAATATTGTAATTTTAAAAAATCAAACCTTGATTTCTCGAAATAGAACATCCTGTATTAAATTATTCATGTCAAGGTTGCGATAGAATAGTTTTGAAGAAGCAACTTTAGCTTTATCGACGACCATTTTCGAAATAAAAAAATAAACTAAAATAATAAAATCAGAGGTTGCGAATGAAGAGCCTATATAGTATATATCATTATACTGGATCAGAGAAATGGAGATATTTTAAGGAAGTGGTGTATGAAATACATAATAGATTGGTTTTTGGTGAGATGATCTACAAGGTGTTGAACTATTTCAATAAGTGTTCGAAATGTTTCTTTGTAGACACAACTCAATCCTTCTGAGGAAAGACCGTTGAACTCTCGAAAACATTTGCGGATTAACTGACTGAAAGGCGTCGACTATTCTCTGTCTCATATCCAACTGTGTTGTAGAAGGAATCTGGTAAACGATGCCCTTAATATAACCCCACAAAACAAATCTAGACTTGTAAGGTCCGAAGACCTAGCTGACCATCTAACAGGATCACAACTTCATATCCATTTGTTTGGAAATACACGATTCAAATGCTCCCTAACCTGATGTGAGTAATGTGCCAGTGCTGCATCCTGTTGAAACCACAAATCTTGTCTTATATGCTCTGGCACATCGGCAAGTATCATTGGTAGATGATTTTGCAGAAAATCTAAATACATTTCACTATTGAGATGCCAGTCGAAAAAGTGCGGCCTAATAAGATATCCATCTACTATAGCGGCCCATAGATTCAAGGACCAACGATGCTGGTGATCTATTTGTCTCAGGAGGTGTTGATTCTCCGTGTCATAATAATGAAAGTTGTGCCTATTAACAATTCTATTCTTGTGGAAAGTTGCCTCGTCCGAGAAAAGAACTCTGCTAAACATATTTGGATTATCCGATACTTAGTCACTTGCATAATTGCAGAAATGGATTCGATTTTCACAGTCTCGATTGTTCAGTTCCTGGTGCAGGTGTACATGATATGCATAAAATATATTCACTTTCAAGATTTTCTGGACGGAAGTTTGACTTATATATGTTAGCTGAGAAATCTCTCTCTAGCTTTTATATGGATCATATATCACTGTCACTAAAACTGATAACAGTTTTCGGTTTTTCATGTTATTTGTAAGCGATATTACCCATTTCGATAAATCTTATTAGAAATTTTTCAAAGCATCTTGCATCAGGATGCCTCTTATCAGGAAACCTTTGTGCATAAATTTTACTTGCCAAGAAAGAATTTCTATCACACTGACCCAGAATAAAAATCATATCAACCAGAACTTCATGGCAGTTAATTGAGAAAATTGGGATCAAACCTCATTTTAACAAAGTTTAATAACGAAACACTGATAAATTTGCCATGTAAAATGCAGAATATGATATGTCCGGACACCTGACAGAAGGCATGAATAAAAAAAACTGTCAACATATACCTCGATTTACGTTTTAATCATCTTGATTTTATCATTCGTTGAAAGAATTATCTTTTTTAGGTTTCATTTTTTACTACTTGAATCATTCCAGAAAAAAAAAACTTCTGTGCGAATAATGATGCATGTTAATGAGTTTGACATGGTTTGTAGAATTTTCATAAAAAATTTTACGAATAATCGAAAATTTCGAAAATGATCGAAGATACAGATAAGGTTACTTCTGAAAAATATAGCACAATATTTTATGCGTTGACATGGATAATAAATTATAGTGTTCCATTCGAAAAATCAAGATATGATAGAATTACAATATGCAATAGTTTTTTGATTCACTCCTGTATAATATGAGGATAATCTATTTCAATTCATCAATAAAGCTATCCTTGGGCAATAAGGAAATGAAAGGAGAAAAGTATTCATCCTGTCAGGTCGAAAGAGCATGCGATGATGTGAGAGCCTGTTTTCATGAAGTTTTACGGAAGAAAAAATATTGTTACGAAACTACTCACCAAAAATCTTATTACTTGAAGACATTATAGCAGAATTTAGGCCACTCCTGAATCTTGAACAAAAAAGTGGTCTTCTAATCTGAATAAACCACAAGATATTTTTATAAAAATTAGGACATCCTGTTTACTATAAAATAAATTACTGAAGTAGATTCTTACTTTCTATATGCAATACCGTTCGAACAAAAATGAAATCTTCAAGAGTGTACAAGCTACAGAGCACCGCTCCACTGGCGAATCACCCAGTATAAGGCCCTGGTTAAGGGTAACTGAAATAGTAATAATCCCTGCGTTTATATGGTATTGTGATTACTATATTTGGAAAAAAAATCAATTATATTCTGAAGTTTGGGATCTAGCTAAGGAACTCGTTTTATTTTGATACCAAGCCCTGAGATTTAATTAAATGGTAAGGAATTCCTACAAAATTACAACTTGTTAGAATTTCTCCTTGCCACTTTCAAATCGAAGTAACATCTTAATCATGGGTATCAATTTGATTGATAATATTTGCATCAAAAATTTAATGCAAAAAAAGAAAATTCAAATTTATTCAGAAGAAAATTTGATGTTGATGAATTGTTTTTCAAGTGATCCACCTGCACTAAAGAAATGCTTGAGAACAATCGAAATGTGGGAATCGGGAAAACTTTGAAAATATCCTATCGTTTATCACGCCTGAGTATCCAAATATCTTCGGTACAGGTGATTTCAATATTGATCAGCTAGTTGATGTTACATTGGTCTCCATTGTAGGGTCATATGACTTTAGGCATTTTATTACGGAACCTTGCATATCACTAAGACCAGCGAGTCTATCATAGATTCGATTTTCACTAACGTTGTTGATCATGTTGTGGATTCTGGAGTCCTTGATAGTGCTTGTTCTGATCACCAGTTGGTATACTGTTCTTCAAATATCGCGTGTCCCTCTGTTCAATCACGCCTCATTACATAGAGACTTTAAGAATGTCGATTCCAACAGCTTTGCCTCCGACCTTCGTGAGGCTTGTTGAGCTGATATATGTATATACCATAACTCAATAATCAGAATTGATGTTTTGCGGGGATATCAGATGAACATCTTGCTCCCAATAAAAAAAAACTGAGTAAAAACAAATTTTTTCATTTATTTTTTTTCTTTACATAGTTTGGGATAACTTTTCCCATCAACTGAGAAAATAATACAATTGAATAAAATGATCAAATCTTCCGGGATTTACGTAGTTTGTAAAAAGGCCTTTCAAGAGACCTAAAAAAATCAATTTTTGTTACGTCTAAAACCTCAATCTGAGTAAATTGACGCCAACGACCAACGACCTTGAAAGAGCGTCCTGTTTGACCTATATAATAGGAATTGCACTCAGAACATGTTAATTGGTATACTCCTGATTTTTCGAATTCATCGGTTTTATCTTTTGTGTTGAAAAGCAGGCCTGACAATTTGCTAACTGGTTTGAATGCAATATGAACTTTTTTACTATCAGACAAAACTCTAGCAACGAAAAATACGCAACAACACATTCGACACGATATATCCCCAATCCAAGAGAGAAAAGCCCGAAAAATTTATGTCTCAGAACAGGTTGCTAGAGTTTTGTCTGATAGTAAAAAGTTCATATTGCATTCAAACCAGTTAGCAAATTGTCAGGCCTGCTTTTCAACACAAAAGATGAAACCGATGAATTCGAAAAATCAGGAGTATACCAATTAACATGTTCTGAGTGCAATTCCTTTTATATAAGTCAAACAGGACGCTCTTCCAAGGCTAGATACAAAGAACATTTCCGGTCATTCGTACATCAGAAATATGATTCAGCTTTAGCTGCACATTGTCTGAATGAATGTCATCCTTTTCCAGAACTTCAACAGCTAAAAATTCTTCTTTCCTGTGATAAATCTTATAAACTCAATTTCTTTGAATCGATGGAAATTTTCAAGGCATCTAGGGTAGAAAGGGTTAAGCTCCTTAACGACCAGGTAGACTTAATTAACTACACATCACCATTATTCGAGTTACTGTGACCTCTACTAGCATTTTATTGATGGTAATTCCTGTATTGTACATGAGTATTCAGTTTTCATTAGCTTGTTGTTGATAATGGACGTATGTCCGAAACCGGTCCAACCAATGAAGCACTTTGTCATTCTTCACATCAATGGATTAGTGATAGTTAAAACATAGTAACTTGTTTTATTTCATTATTCATTATGAATATCAACTATCACGTAGTTCAGGCTTCATCGATCAATTATTTTGTAACCAGTTTCAGTAAAACTCTTCCTTATTACTGTTAATTTCCTAAATCCGAGTTGGTAGTTGCTTTTGATCAGTCGGTTTCTTGCAAACTTGATCTCATAATTGAAATTTCTATTCTTCAAGTTTATTTCTCTTCAATTCATGTTCTCGTGAAACTTTAAAATATACTGTGAAATGAAAATGAAAAGAAGAATTTGCATTGAAACAACTTCATATTTCCATATTACGTAATGAATATACTTATTTTACACAATTATATAAAATGCCTATACCACAACTACCTATAACAAAAATTGTCAATTATACATTGCTTTCTCCAAGTAGTAGTTGAATTTTCTCCAAAATATGATTGACATAAGCAGCAGCTTGTTTCTTGTGACACTAGGAATCTTAGATCGAATGTTGTGGTTGTAAAAAATGAAACTTCTACATATTTGAACATCATGTTTTCCACATCAGACACCCATGAAAGAGAAACTTTCAACTTCAAATCAATGAGGAATACCAGCCTTGATAAAATTTTCTGAGAAACAGTACCAATGTGTTATGAATAGAAGGAACTCAAATAGTTACCTTTAGTGCAAATTGAGATGACACAGAAGAATATCTGAGTATTCAGAAGTCAACCAAGTTCTGATGCCAACTATGGAAACAATAGTTCCAAAATTAAATTTCGATGCTAAGAATCGTTGGTAAGTTTCCAGCCTCTACACCATATCTGTCCTTCGGAGATGTACAACATTAACTTTCCTGTTATTACTCAATATTTTCATTGCTTATTTGCATGATTGTACTATTAAGTGGTCCCACACAATAGGTTAAATATCAAAACTGAAGTGAATATTTGATTTAAAATGGACACAGTCTTACTGAAAGACTAAGAGTCCAATACCTCATAATAGCAACTTGAAGGATAGTCTCATTAGAATACTTAAAGAATCATAGTGATTCCAGGAACTCTTCTAACGCATAGAGGTTAGAATAAACATGGATAAAATATGAAATATGTAAATTCTAAGTACATTTCTTGAGCATGCTGAAAAAATATTCATTAATATACATAAACACCAAATAACATTCACTTACCTTTCAAACATAATAAGTCGCCTCAACCTTTTTATTATGAAATTCTATGTAAATCACATTATTAACCATTCATATATTGAATTTATAAATTTTGGAAGTAATATCTTTCCTTAGACAAAATATTTATAAAAGTGGACAAAATAAACATCTAACTACGTTAACTTACCTTTTGAAAGTTTATTTCAAGTTTCCTTAGAGTTTTCATTAAAATAAAATTAGGAATTATTCAATCTGACAGATTGAATATGAGACTAAATGAAATGATGTCTGTACGCATGGTTATTTTATTCCGTCTCACATTGTGATTCAGAGAGAGAGAGCACTATATTCTAGATAATAATAATAATAATATCTATTTATTTAGCAATCTGCTACTTAATCACATACATTACATGAAAAAATCAGCAAAGATTTCGAAAAGATAATTCTAAGAACAAAATAACATTTTCTTCAATCTAACTTTGAAGATCCTTACAGTGCTAGATGACTCAACAAAAAGTGGCAACGTATTATAAGCTTTCAGACCCTCAATAAAAAGTGACCTCTCCATGGCAGTTGAGGCATATCTCTCAATTTGAAAATCCTGAGCGCCGCGCAACCCGTAACACACTGACTCTAATCTTCGTTTCAGAAACTTTTGCAAATACAAAGGTGTTTTTTTGTTTACTGTTTTGTAAATAAGAACCAGACAAGATTGAGTCACAAGCTGCCGAACGCTCAGGAAATTCAGTTCTTTAAGCATAAAATTTATAGAGGTGCGCCTATTACATGCTAACAAAAATCTCATACACTTATTCTGAAGGAACTGTAATTGTTGAATATCTTTCTTATCACAAACACTCAAAAGAGAAGCACAATAATTGAAACTAGGATATATCATACAATTATATACAATTCTTCTGCTCCAGAGTGAAAGTTTATTACACACTCTATAAAAATAACCGATTTTTTTCCCAATTTTTTTGCATAAGACAGACACATGTTGAGACAGGTTCAACTGGGGATCAATAGTCACTCCCAGATATTTAATTTCAGATACAAAATTGAGAGCCATGTCGCGAATTTTCAATACATAATCTTCACTCTTAAACTTACCACAATGAGCTTTAGAACCAAGTACCATACATTTAGTTTTGTTACTATTCAGTTTCAGTTTATTGAACATCATCCAGTTATTCATGATTTCCAGTTCCGCATTAATAACACCAACTACTTCCCGAAGTCATCCCCAGAGACCGATATCAATGTGTCATCAGCGAACAAATTCACAAAAGAGTGTTCCAAGTACCTATTTAAATCGTTCATGTAAATAATAAAGAGAAGAGGACCGAGTACACTGCCCTGGACAACTCCATATTTTACCTCCTCTGCTGAGAGAAATTACCATCAATCAGAGTCCTCTGACACCTACCCTCCAAAAACAAGCTAACCATTTCAACACAATTCCTCTAATACCGATTTTTCACACTTTCTAATGAGCAATACTCTGTCAATTGTTTCAAAAGCTCTTTAATGTCCACAAAAACACTAATAATGATTTTTCCGCTATCGATATCTTTTTCCATTGACTGAACACCATTTGGACGCTGACTCACATGAGTGGCCATCTCTAAATCCAGACTGATTGACGTATATCAACCCATTTTCTTCAAGAAAATTACTAATCTGCTCACGAACCACAATTTCAACAATTTTGTCGACTATGGGAAGCAAATTAATTGGCCTCAAATCATCAGGTACCGTTGGATTAGACACCTTTGGAATGGGAACAACAGTACTGCACTTCCAGTCAGAAGGCAAAGTACCAGTTTCAAGTGAAGTATTAACAATATCAAGCAGGGAGTATCCAACCACCTCAAACAAACTCTTTACCAGAAATGCATCAATGACGTCATCCCCTGATTTAGAATTTTTTAACCCCTTAACAATGCTATGGAGTCCATTAAGGGATATCTTTCTGAAGGTAGATAGGCCACACTTAGTTTCAACAAAATCCTTTTCATGAAAATCCCTCGGAACAGCTATTGTGCCAGCAATATCTTCGATACTGTCAACAAAAAATTGATTTAGTTCATCCTCGACAGACAAGCCAGAATCCATCCCAGACAAAGAGTCCGGGTCAAAACTCCGATTACAAGATCCTACTAACTGTTTTAACGTTTTCCACATTTTTTTGCCATCATTTTTGCATTGATCAATCTTTTTTATAGTAATTTTTCTTTAAGCCGCAGCAGAGTGACCACTTCATTTCTTTTTTTCTTATATAGTTCATAATGAATCAGACGTCCAGTATAGCGAAAGGTTCTGAAATATCTATCTATTATCCCTGAAGATGCTTCACATCTCTATCTACCCAGTGTTTACTGTTTGTTTTACTTATATACTGTTTTAAAGGTGCAAACTTATTTAAACTGCATTCAATATTAGACAACCATTTTTATATTTTTTATTAATGTCTGAACTATCATAATCCCATTCTTTACCTAACAGATCCAGCTTGATGTTACTTAAATTAGTCGAGGACAACTGTCTATATCGTTTCATTTTAAATACTTTTTTACCTCCACATTTATTTCAACACCAATGATATCATGATCACATATGTTCGGATAGCCGTGCCTTAGTTGTGAGGTTTTTCTATTTGTGACCACATAATCAATTAAAGTTCTCGAAGTTTCAGTTATCCTAGTCGCCTGGGTAACTATTTGTCTGAATCCAGCTGATTGAATTATATTTACTACTCTTTTTGAGAACGCTAGTACCGAAAATATGTTGGTGAAAGTAAAAGTTATTAATGATTTCCATCTCACTATTTCCATTCAGAAGAGAGAGAGCGTTGATCTGACTTTCGGAATACAAACTCCAAGGAAATAAGCAGCTGTACCGGCGCCATCGACTTTGGCACGTTTATTAGGTTAAATGCCGACCGAGCTTGAATAGCGATCAAAGGAGCAGTAGGAGAGATGACTTGTCCCGCCCCATGTTTTCTGTCTTTTTTTAGAAAATCTAGGTCTCAAAAATCATACCAAATTCGAAAATTAAGTCATAATCTCGTCGCGAACCCGATCTCGAGATGAGTAGGAATCGTTCCACACCCGCATTCTTCCTCCTGGTAACCCGAATAAGTAGGATAGAAGAAAAACCCTTATTTTGACAGCTCGACGTTCATTAATTTCTTTAATTTCTGGCCGTCAGAGATTCTCAAAATGAGGAAAATTTTGTAAAAGTCCCCCGATAGCTCTTCGTTGAATCGAAAATTTCCCAGTTTTTCCGAGGTTTTACTGAAATGAAACTATTGCGGCGAAATATGCGAAACTCAGGCTTGCTCTCTATACAGGTTTTGAAACTATAGAACTCGGTGAAAAAATTTGTATAGACATAAAAGTCCGATAAAATTATCCCCCTCCTCTCGCGAAAAATCGGAGACCTTTTTTATTTTCGCTTTTTGGGGGCTTTTTTTTTCGGAATTTTGCTCGATCCATCATTCTGATTACCCTCCAAAAGTTTCCGATTCTGATGAAATCTAGCCGTTTCGACTTTCCGTTCGGCCTCGGCGATGTTCCAGCTAAGGGCTCCAAATTTGGCACAGACGTTCCTCCGAACCTTCTCTTCAGGAAAGAAAATACTCGCGGGGCCCTTTGGCCCCCAATTTTCTCCGCGTCCCTTCTTCTCCACCGGGTCAAAACTACCGTCATCCCTCGGATTATTCTCGAAAAAAGATTGAATAATATATATGACTTATTCATATTTGTCAACTCTCGAGGCATCATCTACGAGCATTACCTTTCCTGAAATCACAGTAATCTTCGCCATTCGCGACGGTTTCGAAATTTAGTCTCGATCGTGGAATTATTCCGCAGAATCGTACATGTACATCGCTTAGTTTTTGCGCTACCTATTCTGAGTTGTTCTGATTGAATTCAAACAAACTTGGTTCAAACTAATTAATTCTGTATTTTCACCGTTTTCGGACATCCAATAGCGATATACACAAACACCAAAGTTTTGTGAAGTTTAATTGAATTTCAAAGTTATCCAAATCTGGTTGGCGTTTATTATTTTACGCACCGGAATGCTTAACTTGTAGCGTGCAGGTAGATAGAACGTAGTCCATTCAAGTTTTTACCGCATGAAAATATAACGGGTATAAAATGGAAAAAATTATATGGATCAATGAGTTTGCTATTTTATAATATTGTTTCACTAAAGAATGTTGTGATATAGACGTGAGTAAATTATTTCCAAATGGCGCACCCAGTATATTCGTATTAAAAAGATTTTCGCAATCATAACTCCCACATCTGAGTAACTGAGTAATTAAAGATATCTAAGAGGTTTTACCCTGAGGAGCCTTTATCAATGTTCATGAAATCGAAGCAATTTCATAAATCAATATAAATTCACCACACGGTTACTGATACCTCTGCAAAGCTATGATTATATCAAAACATATCCTGGAATAATAACATCAAACAACAGCAATTTCTACGAGCGAGTTATGGAGGGTGAGGTGGAGGTTTGTGGAATAACAGGCAAAAAATTAAAAAAAACTATATTAGCAGTCTACAGACCTCCACGTGGATCAATGGAAACATTTTTACATAAGATGAGATCTTTTGACTCCAAGTGAATATAAAACAGATCTCCTGGAGCTGTTTGAGGATTTCGGTCGGAGACCAATGTTTGATTGGTCTCAGCTCGAGGGTAACGAAAACATCTGCAACATTAATTGACAATGTTTTCTCAGATGAAAAAATTGTAGAAGACTTACCTCTGAACAACACTAGTCTGACCACAAGGA
The DNA here is from genome assembly GCA_013387265.2 of Cryptolaemus montrouzieri. NCBI lineage: Eukaryota > Metazoa > Arthropoda > Insecta > Coleoptera > Coccinellidae > Cryptolaemus > Cryptolaemus montrouzieri. The sequence goes on from JABFTP020000185.1 coordinate 18,272,105, forward strand.
CCAGTTCCTGAAAAGCAATGCTGAACCGGAGAATTAACCTGTAAAAGAAGAAGGATAAAAGCAGAGTTCTTATCTCTGCTTACGTTGTAGATGAGACGGAAGATCCCAAAGGGTAATAGAAACACTTAAACTATATTGATAACCCATTCTACTTCTACATGATATGTTAGCCCTGATTAAGTATATCTATCACTATCCTATTGTCGTCTATTCAACTGCATACGTCCGAATCATTATTGCCGAGTGTGCACATTCGGAACTATTTATAATGTTTAATTATTACAGTAACCATGCAAAATGGATATATTTCCTAGTTCATTGAATTGTAAACCTAATATCAATTCAATGAACTTTCTTTATTATAATTTACTCATATTGGAATGTATACATCGCAGGGGAATCGGGGCATCTTCTTTCTGGCACGTACTAAAAATTCACAAATTCTTCAAATAATGCCGCGATCAAAACCTCATAGGATCGAAAGAGTAGAAAGTAAAGTTACAAGAAATTAGCCAAATTAGAGTTATAATTAACCCATTAATGCCTATGATATGATATATCATATCCCAGAGACGACCGCTTCACAGGTGACGACATGTCGGAACCATCCGCTGTGTTCGATATTCCTGTAACGAATTAGCATTAGTACAACTCTGTCTTCGATTCGGTGCGGGACAGGGAAGTATAGTGGTTAAAAAAATGTTTCTACACCCGAAGGAAGTGAGGAGAGATTTTATTTCGCTTCAACGATGCCGCTAAGGTGAGGTTTGATTAATTTTTTTCTACAAAAATTGATATCATTTCATTCCCATTATGGAATTTCAACAATGAAGGTTCATTTTATCAGATTACGAGCTACAAAAAGTCATTTTTGGATATATGTATGAGCTAGGAGCTCGCAATAGTAGCACATGATTTATCATATCATAGGAAGTAATGGGTTCGTTCTATTGCAGGAAACGCAAGTATAACCCAGAGGATCCTCGAGATACCGAGGAGCTGATGAATTATATTTCCGAATTGAGCGAAGTGGATGAAGATTATTCAAATGCGAAAAATTGTGATCATCTCGACTTTGTGTTATTTCCATCTGACGATGTACAAGACAGCGATAGAGATGACGGTCCAAGCGACGACGAAGGAGATTTTGGACTAAAGGATATTGGCAAAGGAGTTCTGAGACAAACGATGGAAATATACGCCGTTGGTGGAGATAATGGTACTGAAATGGTTGAGTTGAATTTTCCTCAGAAAAGTGATGATAATGGTATTGAAATGTTTGAGTTGAATGTTCCTCAGAATAGTGATGATAGTGATTATGATAACTTACCTTTGACAGAGTTAGCAAAGAAATTCAAAAAGAGTACGAATACAAACGAGCACCCACCAAACGAACGACGTCAGGGTGAGCGTACAATAAAGAATAGAAAGAAGAGGAACTGGTATAATTACATTTTGAACGAACGCGAAGAGAGAACTTTTCTCGAAAAACTCTGGCGCCCAACATGGTCAATACTATAAGGGATCAAAATTTAATACCACTTGATTTATTCGAAACGTTTTTTCTGAAACATTTGTTCAAAAAATTTGCGACGAAACACAAACGTATGCGATCTTCAAAGGCATTCATTCGTTTTCTTTTACCACTTGAGAAATATATATCTATTTGGGAATATTGATTTTATCCGGTTATTGCAAGTTGCCGTCCAGGAGATTGTTTTGGCAAACAATTCCTTAGTGAGTAACAGCATATCACGAGACCGATTTGAAGCTATGCATCGTTACTTACACTTCAATGACAACAACACAATAGATCAAAATAACAAACCTTATAAGGTTCAACCACTGATAGATCAACTGAACCTTATTCCTCAGACTTTGGCTATACCGTTGGGGAAAAATTTTCCCTTAGATGAAGCAATAGAGCCATATTTCGGTCACTATCATATGAAACAATTCATAAGGGGGAAACCAATTAGATACGGTTTCAAAATTTGGTCCCAAACAACAATTTGAGGCTATTTATTGAAATTCGATCCATCCTGTGGTGCATTTAATAAAAAGGATGGGAAAACTTTGGGTTCGTCGGTATCAGGAAATTTATGTCTACACTATTTGCCACATGGTAGTACTGTTTTCATGGACAATTTCTTCAACTCCCTACAGTTGCTAGATACATTGAAGGAAGAAAACATTAATTGCATAGGTACCATTCATTCCGATAGAGATGAAAAAGCGCCCTTGAAAGAATTGAAGAAAGAACCACGAGGAAGCTTCCATGTTCTACAAGATTCTGATAAGTCAATTTCATTGATAAGATGGAACGACAACAATGTTGTCAACATCGCAACAAACATGAATAACGATCAGCTGTGCCTAAGTAAGGTAAAATGCAAGCGTTGGTCAAAAAAAGAAAGATCATATACGCAGGTTGATCAACCTATCCTCATAAATATGTATATAACCAAGGAATGGGTGGGGTCGATATTTTCGACCAAATGAGGGGGGCTTTACCGTATCCGTATACGTTCCAAAAAATGGTATTGGCCATTTGTTCGTTTTTGTATAAACGAAGCAATGGTGAATATGTGGATCCTTTATCGAAATGCTTTTCCAAAAATCAGTTTATTGGAATTCACTAGATGAGTCGTTCTATCAATTCTGACTAGTCCTGAACATATGTCTTGACCAAAACCAAAATGCAGTCGAAATGTTTTGACAGAAGTGAGGTTTGATGGGGTAAATCACTTAGTTTCTTGGATTCCAACCCAGAGACAATACGCTTAGTGTAAAAAATGAACGAAGTTCATTTGTTTCAAGTGCAATGTTGAACTTCACCCAAAAGATTGTTTCATGTTATATCACAAACTACCATGAATGTTGTATTCATCATTTCAGAATACTTTCCTAGTTTTTCATTAATACTATTTTTTTTTCATTATGAATATTTTTGTATTAGACTCGCCAATGCCTATGGTATGATATATCATATGTTAATTAAAAGGTACATTCAGTAGAATGGTGTATCTCAAAATATTGTTCGCGTATTTTGTATCAATAAAGGAAGGAGTATTTTCAATTTCATCAATTTTCGCAAAAAAAATTACTCAGGCATTAATGGGTTACGTCAGATGGTCTCCTCATAACACCGGAACCCAAAATAATTCTAATCTAACCTAATACTAGGGTTCAGGCGAAGTATAAACTTCAATTGGATAAAAAAAGTAATGCAATATTTGACCCTTCCCTTATAGCACACAGCTATCAGCGTTTGGAAGATCGGGGCGAATTAGTCTTTCCCCGAGTCGTGACAATTCTCTCAAGAAACTCACTTCATCAATAACACATTCTGGAGATAAATCAGTTGAAAGTACTACTGACGAAGGGAGTATAAGTCTGGATGCTGGAGTTGATGCTGTATAAACACCATCTTCAAAACTGTTAACTTCAATTCGTGGCCCTAGTCCAACATCAACGCTATCGAATTATACAAATTCCAATCAACCCCCCAAGCTCAACAATTTGTTTCACTATCATAAATTACAGTCCTATTCAATCATGAACGTCAAAATTGCTGATAGACTAGCTAAGACAAATACTGCTTCTATCCCCCATATTTGTGCTTCTACATTAAACCCTTGCAATGGGAATGCAGGAGCATTCCTCAGGAAGTATGAACCGACTTGCGCCGCCAACGGATAGGATGACGCTCTAAAATTGTTTCTCTGATTCATTTCTAGAGAGATCATCTAACCATTGGTTTCAGAGGTTTGAAGACAACCTAAGCAACCTGCAAAACCTGGCTTGATGTGAAAGACAATTTCACTAGAGAATATGGCGGCGTCAATTCCCTACGTACCCTAGAGCGGAAATAATTCGACTGACAACAACAACCAAGAGAGTCAGTACGATCGTATTACTTTGACTTTCAGGACATATTCGCTCAATACGACCGTGGCTATGACGTCAACCAATTCAGGAAAGGAATCTACCCTAGCTACCATCTTGTGCTGGGAGAAGTTTAAGAAACAGAGCTTCATTTTGGATGACATAAAACTAATGGAAAATTTATTTACAAACATAGAACAAGTGATGATCTCCTCACACCCCATTAGGCCGGGCTATAACCCGACTAACCAATATTACTCAATTTTTAAAGACGATTTCAAATACCTGATTAAAACTTCTGTATCAGCTGCATCAGGTGTTTATAGATTGAATTGCAATGACTGTAATAATTTCTACATTGGTAGAATACATAGAAATTTTAATATATGAATATCGGAACATAAACGCAGTTTTACAAATAAAAAATCAGATTGAAATTACGCGAATGATCTCCTAGAAAATAGTCACTTTTTCGACCCACAGTTCGAAATTTTGCATACAGATAATGAATGTTAGGAGGTAGATTTTTGGGAAACTTTGAAAATCAACAAACACAAACACTCAGGTAGACTCATCAATGAACAAGTCGATTCAAGCCCCTCACCTCAATTGAATCTCTTCAGGAAGCAATCTCTTCCTTAATTTTATTGGCTATACCTGTCATTAAAAACCACTTAAGAAGGAGCAACCCAATAAGTCCCAAAGAAAATTATAGACAAATCAGCCTAACTTGCTCCGAGGTGAAAATAATGGAAAGAATTATTTCTTATAACTTGATACCATATTTGATGCAGAACAACATGACATCACCTCGGCAGCATGGATTTCTTCCTTGCAGATCTGTTACCTCTAACTTGTTGCAGTGTCTGAGTTAGTGGACCAAATCTATCGATCTCGGCTTTCCTATTGATGTCATCTATCTCGATTGCTAAAAGGCATTCGATAAAGTCCCACACAAGCTTCTACTTAAAAAGTTGAAAAACATTGAGGTTAGCAGAGCTTCACTCATATGGATTTAGCAGTTTCTTAGCAGAAGAAGTTTTTGGGCTTACGTAGGTGAGGCCTATTCAAATATGCATCCGGTGAGAAGTGGAGTCCCCCATGGATCAGTTATTGGCCCTATACTCTTCCTTATATATACTTCTGACCTCCCAGGCCTGCTTTCTCCCACGTGTTCGATGTATGCAGACGACTCCAAGTTATACTCTTATCCCCTCATTGCTCGGCGGGAGCTTCGGATGGACCTTGACAAAGTTATGGAGTGGAGCAGAAAATGGCTTATTACATTAAATGCATAAAAATGTGTGGTGATGCATATCGGTAAAAATAATCCCCAACACACATACTATATCAATGGAATTTACCTCTCAACTGTCATCGAAAAGCATAATGATCTGGTAGTAATAGCGACTAAGGATCTGACATGGACAGCCCACATAGAGAACATGTAATAATGCCAGGAAAAAATTGTTGGCTCGTTTGAGATGGAACCCCTTGAATTATCAATTTTTTCAATCCCAAATAAGCCAAGCGTATTATCTTTATTTAATCATTCCAATAATAACTCCTAATAGCTTATAATTATTAAAGTTTTTGAACGAAAAACAAATGAATTTCTCGGAATTTCGCTCGAACTGGCTAGAGGAAGCGCTCGGCAAAATTTCTGCCATTCCATAGAAATAGCTCGAACTCCATTTGCGAACTGAATTGAAAATTTAAACTTGAGCAGTCTTAATAATAATCCTTTACTGCAAATTGCATAGAGGAAATATTTCATTCTTGCCATTAAAGTACGTAGACTATTCGCCTAGTAAGACGCTCCAAGACCCGCATGCAACATTTATTCGTAGAAAGCTCTCAGATGTGGTGCTCCTTGTTCGAGTTTCAATATTTTCATATTAAGTCTAACATACTTAATTAGGATGATTAAGTATGAAGACGCAGCGGTAGAGGAAAGTTTTGTGGAGTTTGTAATCGCATTACTCTCTGAGAAATACGACGTATATCGATTGAATAATCGAAGCTATTTAATCATGAAATTTGATGTAACAGTAAGGAAACCAAAAAAGTTAATCTCCTGATACGAGGATATATTGAAAAATTTTTACCCTCGTACATTTCGACAAGAAATGCGCAATTTCAATATTTTATTGATATTTAGACTTCAATGAATTGTCCTGGCTCGGTAGTCACAAGTACCACAAAATATTGAAGAACACCTATCCCAGAATCGTCGGTTAAAATTCAAACAATTTTAATTAAAATGGCCGTTATATTCAAATACTTCACAATTAGGTACAAGGTGTTTTCATAAAGTTAAAAGTATTCTTACGCCCTCAATGCTCCCGTTTTGTATAATTAGATCTTTTGCTTGAATTTACAATAAATTGAACAGAACATGGAATGAAAGGGGATACAAACAATAGAACAGAAAAAACTAAATCACCATGATGTTGAGACATTTGGGAGGAATCTGAAAATGGAAGAAACAACGTGTACTTAACAGATAAAATTACTAACCAAATTACCAAATTATTTACTTGTAAATTAGCAATCCTCTGTTCAAACTTTAAACATAGTTAACAAATAGTAATTTTCTCTTTTCACTGTAGGTCTCTCGAGAGTTTATAGTGACGAAGGGCTTAAGACAATGTTGCTCACTGGCACCAACACTGTTCAAGATCTTTCTTCAAGAAGTCTTTTCCTCATGGAAGAGGATATGTCATCTGATGGGCATTCCGATCGGCGACAGCACACTATACACACTCTTATTTGCCTATATAAGTTGAAAGAGGTGTACAATAAATGGGGTCTGACAATTACTATAAAAAATAATGAATTCATGGTTGTGGGCCATGAAGATGGTGTTGACTTGGACGTCGGAAATATAAATTGAGAAACCCTTCGAACCTTTCAAATATTTAGGAGTTACATTCAGTATATATATATATATATATATATATATATATATATATATATATATATATATATATATATATATATATATATATATATATATATATAAATGCTTATATCTATAATTTTGGTGTGTATCAGAAAAACACAATCGTAAAAAACAAGCGAATAAATAGTATACCAGCCGAAAAAACAGACCATACCTGTTCCTCAATCTGGCATCTAAATTCTCATCATGTCTCCTACGATTGCCCCTAGTGTGAAAATGGGAAAAGTGATTTAGATAGTTCCAACAAAATAGGATAGGAAGAAATGCTATTCGTCAACTGAACTCCATACTTTGGAGCCCTAACATCTACGGCAAGACTGAATCAAATATATACAAAGCAATCATAGAAAGTAGATGTAACTACGAAGCGGACTTCTGGAGAAGTAGCTGTAGAATCTCGAAATTAGAGCATGTAAGGAACAAAAGGATAAGACAGATTATGAAGGTAGATGGAAAAATAATAATATAATAGACACCATAGAAAACAAAAGACTATATTGGTACGGACACCTATAACGTTCAGAAGAATACAGATTGCCTAAGAAAATTTGCAAATGGATGCCACCAGAACGCCGTAAACGTGGCAGGCCGCCATTAAATTGGAACAAAGATGTTGAAAATGCCATAAAGACAAGAGGCCTGGAAGAGAGAGACTGGGCTGACAGAAGGAAGTAGTGCTTGGAAAGCGAAAAACGACTAAGGTCGTAGAAACTCGCATTTATATATATAAAAATATTTCTTAAAACCCCCTTTTAGTTCATAGCTTTCACAGAATTACCAAATTAGATCTTAAACTGCTTCTCTGAGGTTATATCGGAGTGGAAATGAATTCATTCAATTGATAGAATCTCAGAAAATTAGAAGGGATACAGGAATATAGAAGAATAGGAAAATTATGGCGGGGAGAAGAGAACGTTAACGAGGTCACGGTATTGTTTAATCAAAGCGAGGAAGTGAAAGGTGGGAATTGAAGTGAGATAAAGAGAAAATGTAAAGTGCACTAGTGCAGGTTACAATATTCGAAATTTCTCCTTTGGTACAAGTTACAAAAGTATCTTCAGTGATGGATGAAGTGAAGGCATTTATCTCAGGATCTGACAAGCAGACGTCATTGAAGAGAAAAAATATTAGAAAAACTCGCGCACTTCCTAGCTAATTCGGTTTTAATGCCATGTCTTGCTAAAAGGCGTTGGACCTTCACTGCGTAGCAGAAACGAGGTTGTAGTTGCTTAAGGGAGAAGGGACCTGTAAACAAAAATCATCTGGATCTGAAACAGAAAAGGAAGTATTGGTGAAATCGGTTATATTGTAAGGAATTTTTTTCGGCTCATCGACAAGCCTTACTGCTTCGTTGCTCTATTTGAGTGTTGGAGCCAGTTGATGGGAATGTTGAAGTCTCCCATTTTGATTACCTCAGCTGGAGGATGCTTTATTTGGATTGTGTCTACCTTGTCGCCTAGGTACTGAAACAATTTAGGTATAGAACTCTCGTTCATCATAGTAGGATTCTATGCATCTCTGATCGTTGCATGTGATGAGGTTAGATTTATTGGACATTTATTGGACCGCTAAAATTCATTTTGTCATTCAAGTCCAAGTGTTTGAACTTGAAAAAATTTTACGTTCGACCTTTTGCTGGGTTGTAACCTTCACTTTCAGGCTTGCTCCAAAACCATCTTGAAGGTAACGTTTCTCGTAAGGACGTGGTGAGATTGATATCAAAATTTGTTGAGACGTATCCAATAGTAGACTTGAAATTTCTGCAGTCATCTAACGATATTAGAATTGTGTATTTGGATCCCTACAAGATGAAAATGATTCATGACAAAATGATGATAATGACGTACCTACATTAATCCGCTTTTTTTACAACGTTTCACTTCATGAAGAGTTCTTCGGAATAGCTGATGATTTTAATTCTTCATGTTTGATGACATATTAGACCTCTGTTTATTCTTGGCAATTTAATAGGCGAAAAATATCTCGATATACTATAAAATACGATAAATCCTTGGGTGACAGAAAAACTAGAAAATGATTTCACACTACTTGAACAACTTTCAGCATCCTTCACTACTTGTTTGACAAGACTTCAATTTGCAATATTCTATTTATTGAATCGTAAGAGAGTGGCCAACGCGATCTTGTGACCTGAATTTTTCGAACTAGTTCTTGTTGGTACATCTTAAGTCGAAAAATCTCAATCCGAGAATTTGTGCGATCTATGCCAGCGAATTGTAGATGAATATCGCCTAAATATCTCAAACCATGGTAGACAAGATTTTCAGTAATTATATAATTAGGTCCGCAACAAAGTTCTCACTGTTCTTCTTTGTGGAAATACAACTTTAAAGTGAAAATGATTACAAATGAATCATTCAAAATATTGCCCATCGCTAGCTACAACTTTTTCCCATCTTTCTGGCAGAGCTCGAATACCGTGACCGTGAAGTGTTCGTCTTTTGAGGCTATCCACGAATCAAGCCATATTTCGAGTTCTTCATATGAGCGGAACTGCTGATCAGCCAGACCATGTGCCATCGAACGGAACAAGTAATAATGGGATGATTCAATAACTGTGGAATATGGCGGGTGGGTAGGACTTCCCTAGCGTTTCTAAGTAGGTTCTAAGGGGTTTGGAAACGTGAGGCCAAGCATTGTCATGCTGAGGAATTACTTTTTCGTATCTCTGCTCGTGTTGTGGACGTTTTTTGCGCAGTGCTTTACTCAATCGCATCAATTGAGTTCGATACCATTCCCCAGTGATGGTTTCGTGCGGTTTCAACAGCTCCCAATAAATAACACCGACCTGGTCCCACCAAATACACAGCATAACTTTCTCAGCGTGAATATTCGGCCGATGCGATGACGTAGAAGCATGACCGGACGGTTTCCAAGATTTTTTTCTTTGGATTGCTATAATGAATCCATTTCACATAATCCGTTACGATGCGATGAAGAGAATCCTTTCATTTTGGCCGCTGGAGCAGTTGTTTACAAGCGAAAAAACGACGCTCAACGTCTCTCGGCTTCAAATCATAAGGAATCCAAGTTCCCTGCTTTTGAATCATTCCCCACGCATCCAATCGCTTGGAAATGGCCTGGCGGGTAACTTTTGAGGCTGAAGCAAAATCTTTTTGAGTTTGGCACGGATCCTCATCGAGCAATGCCCCCAATTAAGCGTCTTCGAGGATTTTTGGTCTTCCTTCACGGGGACGGTCGTCCACATCGAAATCACCGTTCTGAAGCGACGGAACTAATCCTGGTATATTGTTTCACTTAGAGCAGCATCTCCGTAAACATTTTGCAGCTCTCTTTGATCTTCAGCCGCCGTTTTCTTCGAATGAAAGAAGAAAATCAGCACAAAATCAGACACTTTCTCACAACTAAAAGTATTTGACGCAAGAACAAAATCACTAATGTGCCACAGTGGTTTGTTTACCATTTGTCTAAGCTTTGTTCAAGACGTTTTTGATATCTAAAAATCAACCAGCACTTACTGCTGGAGCCATCTATTGACAAACAGCAAGAACTTAGTTGCGCACCTAATATCATACGGAAGAAAATGGACGACAATTTGTTTTGTTGGAAATCATTGAATTTATTTTTATTGTAAGCATATTAAAAAAGGAACATCATTTCAAGATTTTTGTACTTTGCAAAAAGTGCTCGCAAAAGATAACAACGAAATATATTTTCCTCATAGAAAGAAAATCCATTCATTGACAAAGGTGCGAAATATTTCCTTACAGAATGAAAATTAATCAGTTTGCTCTATTTTCAAAAATATTTAGCTCGTGGCTCGTTTGAGATGAAAAATATGATTCGTTCCTGGAGAAAATTTGTCGATATTACTTTTCTCACGTTGTAAGAATACAGCGAAGAGCTCTCAAATCAGGAATCACATGATCTCTTTGCCCCATTCAATGTTTGTGAGCAAAGTGAGTTTTTTATTAAATACTTGAAAAAAAATTCATTGGGATGCTTGTTTCATTCAATATTCATTTGACCGTGGCTATACTTCTAAGCAGATATTACGCCAAACTTTCGAAAAATAAGAAATTCTGCCCAGAGCATTTGAAATGGAACACCCTGTATGGTAAAAATGTGGAAGGTAACGAGTAATGAACCCTCTGAAAATTTCAAGGTTCTCCCATTTAACGCAGGGGAACATATTATACGAACTTTGATTTTATACACTGAAGGGAGTGTTCATGGAAAATTACAGCTTAGCGTGGCGTCGGTCATTAAGAGCAATGGGGAAAACAAAGGGTATTCAGATATGAAAACGTAGCTTCACGAACAGAAAAGCAGTTATTTTTCAAATACCAATTAAGTTACATCAAAAATTTGTAGCTGAAGAAAGAGTTATCTCTTTTGTTGTGTTGATACATCTAGCTGACATACTTAGGTATATTTAACATCATTTGTATCCAGTATTTGAAGAGGTTTTTATACTGGGTAAAGATTTCATTTTCGTTCGAACGGTATTGTATTTAGAAAGCAACAATCTAGCAATTTATATTGAAGTGAACAGGGTGTCCCAATTTTCTATAGAAAATCTTGGGAGGTTTTTTCAGATTGGAAGACCACTTTTTTGTTCAAGATTTAATAGCGGCCTAAACTCTGCTATAATGTCTTTGAGTGGTAAGTTATTTTGGTGAGTAGTTTCGTCATATATATATATATATATATATATATATATATATATATATATATATATATATATATATATATATATATATATATATATATATATATATATATATATATATATATATATATATATATATATATATATATATTATATATATATATATAATTCCCCGCGTAATTGAAAAGTTTTCCCGATCGTAATGAATCAACTGCGTAATTCACTAGACTGAACCTTTTCCATCATTTTGAGGGGTCGAACTCGAATATTGATTCAGAACTGTGCCAATTCTCGTCGATAATGTTTCTCTTCTCCACCATCATATCCACCTCCTGTTGTGAAACCACTGAACATAGACTGCATGCATTTCCTCTATGATAAACAAAACATAATGAAAGTTAATCGAGTTTTAGACGACAAGCACTCAAATTTCATCTTGGTGTTGCTTATTTTCGATGTTTGAAATTGCTACAATGGTTTTAACAAATGAGGATAAGCGTTTCATTGAATTTTTATTTGTGCGTGGCTATACTGCTAGGCAAATATTACGCCAATTTCCCAAATATTACGCCAATTTCCAGCCCCTTATTACAGAAGAAGTACAGTCTATGATCTTGAGGAAAAATTTCAGACAACAGGGTCATCATGTTCAATATGACAAATTGTTCAAAAAAGACTGAATGCCCAATTCGATTTTCCTTAGTGAAATGAAACGTTCCAGCAATCTTGAAATATTTTTCATCTTCGATTGAGTCACCAGAAATGAAATTTTGATACAATTTCTGAAAAACCTAGTTCTTTGGCTTTCCAATGAAGCAAGAACGAATGATCTAGCTCTAAAATTGCGAAAGTTATAACGGAAAAATAATGTCTGGTTTTCTCTGGTGCACCCTATATATTGAGCAACCACAAACCATTTACACATCAAACTTTCCAATAAATTATGAAACTCACACCTTTTTCTTCAAGCATCCCAATGAATTTTCTTTCAAGTATTCAATAAAAAACTCACTTGATCTCACAAATGAAAGAATATCTCTGTTCCTCCAAAGCCGTTTTTGATATCTTTTGACTTAGATAACATGTATTCAAACATACTTAGAACTGAATGCCCAACCCCAGTCTCCAACGTTCAAGTTAAGCCGATTGTTCATAGTGATTTAATTTTTTTAATAAACTCATACCCCACTCAGAATTTTTTTCAATTTAACAATTCAATTTTCGAGCAAACTGGAAAACTGGCTCTGGGTTCACACCTTAGACCACTTCTAGCAGAAATTTTCATGAATAAGATGGAGAATATATTCTTTTAATCACCTATAGCATCTCTTAAAGTATTTTGGTATCGATATGTTGGCGATATTTTTGCGAGTTTAAATGTTACTTCTAAAGATTTAGACAATTGTTTAAGCTCTGCCTATAATATTTATTCAGAAATTAAAATTAATCTAGAAAAATATATGAAAAATCAACTTTATATTCTACATGTAACTATTTTTAGACAATACAATATTCTTACCTTCGATATATATTTGAAACCTACCTAGACAGTCATTTGCATCGCTTCCTATTCCTCTCATCTTATTCTACATAAATTAGCTACCTTCGATTCTATGATTCACATAACCCTTCTCCATTACATATTTTAATGAAGAAATCCTATTAGTGTAGCAAAAAAAACGGCTTTTTTCCTTCAGTGATAAACAAACTTGTTTGTCTTAAAAAAAAGTTTGCAAAAAGTCTACAACAGTATTTATACTCCAAATAGTTCTGACAGCCACACAATTTTCTGCATTGAACTAGTTTGGCCCAATTTCTGGAAAAATAGTAAATAGCATCCAAATACACAATGTAAAATTGGCCCACAAATCCACAGCCAAACTATCAAGCATATTTTTCAATGCCAAAGAAAAAATTCGAAATTATATAATTCAGGAGTGTATAATCTAATATGTTCCAGTTGTAACGAAATTTATATTGATCAAACATGCAGGTTGTTTAGAATTAGATACAAGGAACATCATTCACATCTTCATAACAACAAAACAGACTCCACTCTCGCATTGAAAATAACCATATTTTTATATTAATAGACCATCTACATTTCTCATGCCAAGCACAAAAAGAATAACACTCAATTAACTTGAATCCTAAGAAATATTCAAAGCCATACACAATACAGACAATAATCAAATATTACTCAACGCCTCTAGTGATTTTCGTTATTCCCAAATATGGGGATTTTAAGTAGTTCTCTACTATGTATTAGTGCCCATTAATAATCTCAAATATTAATTTGACTTGTTCTGTTTACCCATATAACCCTGAAACTATCGCATTATTATAAATGAAACTTTTTCATAAATTGAAGTTCAAAGGGTAACTATAAAATATAATCCACCATTTTTTTAAATTTCGAGTGTTGCTATTGGTTGTCCTTTCGAAAGGACAGTAAAACTATAGCATACTACATACACAACAAAGTCTTTATTTTCATCAAAAGAACATCTAAACATCAAATAGTATGATACGAAACCAAACAATCTTTTGTATGCAATCCAGCATCTCATGTTTGGCAGAGGAAATTTGCTTTTATATGGCATACTACACATCGTCGCTGATTAATATTATAAACAATGAGATGATTCATTCTGTCATAACGTTCAAACTCGTGTAATTTCTAGGAGCTTTAGAAGATCCTCCATTTTCAATTCTCTTGTTAGATTCTAATCGTTCAGTTGCTATAGATCTTCTGAGTTCTAGTTGGTCGAGTTTTCCGCCATTGTCCCTTTGAGAGTTTTGCACAGTTTTGTCAATGCAATGAGCAAATGAAGGAAAATACCCTTTTTTTTCCTATGATGCTAACTCTAATGTCGACTAGAGTTTGACCGACACGCTCCACCCCTCCCATATTTTTATAGTAAGATCTCATCAAGCCTTATTCATCTAAATAAATATATTTCTTCTCAGATTGAGGAAAACCTTCTTTACTCTATTTACCGGAAACACTATTGAAGCATTTGATGCAACATTCACAACATTGTTGTCATTCTATTTGGTGATGATGAATTCGTCATCCGCCAAAGTATGCTCAAAATAACCTCGATCTTTTTTTTAGTTCATTTTACCTAGATAGAGGTAATGAGTAATTCAGTTTCCCTCAGCGAATCAGTAGCTATTAGGACCCTCAATTTCAACTCTTGGAGCAACGAAAGTAGGGTGAAGTAATTGTCAAAGTATAAATGAAATCCTTAAGAGGGCATATTTTTCAATATATCTGCATATGCGCCAAGACCTATATGTTTGTACTTATCTGGCAACGTACTTGAAGAACCTTGGTATTGGTCAAAATGAACTATATATTCTAGTCGGAGAGCACAAATCCAAAACTTATATCCCCATCTGATAGATTTTCCACATATGAATTGCTTTCCACTGTGACGTCCAAAATATGGTCTCATTGACTCGTCTATACTATGATTTTCTTCGATAGGGGCAAGCTCAAGAAATTTTGAGTTCAGAATGTCGAAAAGTGGTCGCATTTTCGAATATTTGTCCTTCAAATCCAGGTTTGTATTATCATTGAAGTGAATATTATTCTGCCACATCTTTTTCCGTGGAAGTGGTACGTAGCCACTAAGCAGGATTCTTCTGCTGGCAAAAGTGTTTGAGAATTGAAGAATAAGATCGATCACTACCTCATCGAATAATAATTGGACCGTAGCAGTGAAACATTGTTATCCGCCGATGAAATTGATGTCCATTGCTACAGAGGCAACTTTTTCAAGTCCAAATCACTTTCTTTGTAATCGAAAGTTTTCAGAAAGTTTTGTCTTTGTTCTACAAATTCTAAGAGAGTTTTATCATCGTCGATATCCTAGTCATCTTCAGTTCGCATCCTTACTTCAGTAGGAGCTCTGAGTTGAGTTCCCAGTAAATTGTCCAATAAGATGGTGTTTTCATCTCCGGAGTCTTCATTTGCATCGCAGTCGTCAATGGCGTTCTCAGGAGAAAAAATTGCTATTTCTTCTGGTATCTCATTCTTAATTTGTTCGATCTCTGCCATGATGTCAGCTAACGTTAAAGGTCTAAAAGATCATCTATGTATATGAAAATATTCCAATTGAGTCGATGGTAGTCGATGAACCTATTGTCCTTTTTATATTGTCTCGTATTTAGCGGAGTATAAAAAAAATGTGAGGTTATGCAGATGGAAATATTCGGGACTCTGTTGAACTCAAATATCAGATGAAATTAAATCATACTTTTCAAAAATAAAAGAATTTACTTACCACCTCTGGGACAACTCCATCGACTTAATTAAACTTCACTTGAAAACTGGCTAATCACATGTAAATTATACGTCTGCAACGGTTGTGCGTCTCAACCCGTTTGAATATATAACTTTTTATGATGATGGCACCATCTAGAATCAAGTACTTCATTCGAAACGAGTAAGGTTGATAACTTCAGTCCTTTCAAAAGGACAGCAGGGCTAGATGGGTTATCCCATTTCTCTTTACCTATATACCGGGTGGGGCAACTGAAACGAAAAAGACTCAATAACTGCTAAACTATTCGTTTCTGGACAAAACACAGAAAAAGTCAATTTTTGTCTGAAGCTGGACATATTTTAACACACGGTGATTTTATTTCACATCAACCCCATACGCAAGGGTGCACAAAAATCAATTGTTTGAATAGGTACGATAGGTCGAGTGATATCTCTTGGGAAGCTCCTTTGATTTTAAACAAGAATGTGTAATCATTTTCGAGTTTTGACATATTCGGAAGAAGATACAGGCTGATTCGTCCAAAGACGAGTTATTTTCAGTGATTGCAAAATCTGTCGATTTCGAATCAACATTCACTGAAAAAACTGCTGTATTTTGGAAGAAAATATCTTTTAGTAGTGGTGCTTCCCTACACCTCCTCAGATACACCCTCACATTAGGGTATCAACCCCTTACATCTTCGAATTGAACAGTAAGTTTGAGTAATAACTCATTAGAAAGGTTTCAGAATTTCTAAAATATTTAAGACAAAATTTCAGCTTCATCTGCATTGAAATGAAGATACAGGGTGAATTAATGGAGAGCGTGGTCTGCTGAATTTGTATGGAGATTTGTGAGTAGTGAAAAATTGAAAATTTAATAATTGGAAAAACTATTGAATTCATTCAACCTAATAGATTTTATAGCTCAAAAAATGTTCAAAATGTTCGCCGCCAATCTCCAAATACAAATACAGAATTTGCCCAAAACGTTCCCGGACATAACGTAGCATTTCAGGGGTTATACGGTTACACTCGACTACAATCCGTTGTCGTAAATCCACCAAATCTGCTGGATCAGTTTTATGAATAGAAATGCATTGGTTACAAGTCGGGAGAACGTGGGAGCCATTTTGTAAGGCCTCTTCTTCTGATCCATCCATCAGGAAATTTTCGATCTAGATGTTGTCGAACAGAAAGTGCAAAATGCGGAAAGGGGGGCACCATCCTGCTGAAAAACAACATCCTCTACTAAATAACTATAATCATTTTCCAAATTTCAACTATGGGCGATTGATTAGTTCTTCACGTAGTTGGAGATACATTATTTTGTCAGATTTCTTGGTAAAATGGCCGAATCAGACGATTCCCCAAACATTCAATGGTATTGATGTACTACACGAAAGACTCTTTGATTAGAACCCAGAACCGGCAGTTATGACAATATACAGGACCATTCAAAAAAATAGTACAGTCATCCCAGAAGCAAATATTGTAGAGAAAGTGGGGATTGTTTGCGATTCGCTAGCTTATTCTTTCACAGAATTGCATTCTACGGTCATCATCCTTATTCAATTCTTGGATCATCTTTATTTTGATACGGATGGAATTTGTATTCTTTGAAAACTCGTCCAATAGTTCTTCGATTCACCAATTTCAGAGTCCAATTTTCTTGTACTCAGAGTGGGAACAATCACAAATTGTCCAAGGAACGCAGTTTCCATCTCCTCATTTCGTATGGGTCTTTGGACATTATTGCTGAAAAAAGTTCAGTAATTTCTACTCTTTTAGCTATTGAATAAACCATTATACTGGTATGGATGCAACCTGTTAGTGTGAAAATCAGCTAGATAACAAACCAAACTAATTCGCATTTCATTCATCAGGTCATCACGGTCGTGATGCGTGAGGGCTAGTACCCTAGTAGTTGTTTTCACATGTCTATGATCATCGCTTCTTTGTGATACACCCTGTATCCTCAATAAAATCAGATAATTCTAAATACCTAACCAATGAGCTATAACTCGGACTAACTGATCAGTTCAAAGATTTGAGGGGTTGACACCCTCACCTGTGAGAGTGTAGTGGAAGCACCAATGCTTAGAGATATTCTTCTCAAAAATACAACAGTATTTCGGTGAATGTTCATTCGAAATCGACAGATTTTGCAATCACTGAAAATGAATCGTCTTTTGACGAACCATCCTGTATCCTCTTCCGAATATGTCAAAACTCAAATTTTTACACATTTATGTTGAGAATCAGAAGAGCATTGTGCACCCCTGCTAAGGGGGATGATGTAAAATAAAATTACCGTATGTTAAAAGATCCTCCTTCAAACAAAAATTGACTTGTTTCTGCGTTTTGTCCAAAAATTAATAGTTTAGCAGTTATTGAGTTTTTTCGTTTTAGTTGCCCCACCCAGTATAAAAAATTGTATTTTAGTCACATGTCTGAACAAAGGTTTACCTATCGTTAAATAAACTTTACCAGTAAATTTTTTTACATGGTAATTTTGCAATTCTCATAATGTTAATTATACAGGGTGTCTACTATAAAGTTTGCTAAACTTCAGTAGGTGATAGTACGAGTCATTTTCAGCAAAAAATGTCCCATCACATTTTTTCGAGAAATTGATGATTATCGAGTTATTTAACACTTCTTGATTTCACGAAATTTTTTGCTTCTCTCTATAAAAACAAGAACATCTCTGCTTTTCTTACTGCTACATAAAATCTGACCATACCATCGGAAAAAGTATTGAATTCTCAATAAAATAGGTCAAAAATTCTGTATACCAGGTGTTGTGAAAGACTGAATGAAAAAATTGTGAAATGAACAAAATTAGTGGTATTTTCGTGTTAGCTGTACTACTGAAAACTGATCGATAAGTAGCCGTTTTTTCAGAAGAAAACTACTTCATCCATCTGGCTTTTAAACGGTATGTCAACTTCCGGGCTTACTATTTTTTTACCAGCAATAGCATGGGTAAGAGTAAGAGTAAGAACATTAAATTCTCTTATCCTCCGATCACAAATGAGCTAGTTCCCCGGAGCGTCTAAACAATTCCACAAATGACTTTTCAATAATAATAAGCGATAAATAAATAAGATATCATGATATTGAATATTTAAAACTAGGAATAATTAATTTTCTCGGATTAGAAGAAGAAAATCAGAAAAAAGAATCGTAAAAGAATAAATCACAGAAGGCCTGTATTATTTGATTTTAAAACAAATAAAAATATTTTCATTTGTTATTTGTTATTTGACAGGAACTGTCATTCAATGAATTAATGAATTGAAGTTTATATTTTTTCCTTTTACGGTTCCATTTTCTTTTTCGAGAAGAAGGAAACATGCCAAGTTCCTCAAATATTGAATATCGAGATATGTTATTTGATTATGGCTTCGCGAATGGAAATTCTCGTGCAGCGGTGCGGGAGTATGCATTGCGCTTTCCAAACAGACACCAACCTTGCAGTAAGATATTTGTTGAAGTGTTTAGGCGCTCCCACCGGAGCGCCTAATTTCACCAAACTAGTTTATTCAGTGGTTTAAGAATTAGAAAAGGAGGTGGAAATGCCCGGCTATGGAGACAAGCACCTGCAATATTACAGGCTGTTCGCGAGGACCCTACAACAAGTACTCAGAGATTAGTTCCTACAGTGAGACTTCATAGAGTTCTCAAGCGAAATAATTTACATCCTTACCATTTGAGTAAGGTTCAAGAATTATTGCCAGTGGATAGTGAGGTGAGGTTGCAATTTTGTAAGGTGGTACATGAATAAATTACAGGATTGGACATACAGAAAATCCTCATGGCAATATTGTGTCACACTCTCAGCACGAGAGTAGAGTAAATGTGTGGTTGGGGGTTAAGAAGGGATCAGCTTGTCAGGCCAGTTATACTTTACGATCGTCTCAATTCAAACGAATTTTTAATTCTATTGAATAACAAAATAATGAACATTCTGAAAGAAATACCTATAGCTACTCGGCATCATCTTTGGTTTCAAATGGACGGCTGCCCGGGTCATAATTCTAGAATGGTCCAGAACTGGATGACTGGGAGATTTGGAGAGAAATCGATAGGTTGATTCGGGCCGGTGAGATGGCCACCCAGAAGCCCTAACCTTACTCCACTTGATTTTTATGTGTGGGGCTCATTGAGTACTAATGTTTAGAGAATTCCCTTCAATACTCGAGAAGAATTAATAGAAAGGCTTCGAATCAGTTGCAACAAAATGAGTCAAAAACACATTGAACTTCAAAGAGGTAGAGGAAGACATTCTGAACACCTGTTCTGTTTTTGAATCTCTTTCGTGAAAATATGATTCATTAATTTCTTTTAGTTTGTGTTTATGTTTCACTAAGTAATATAAGATATTTGCGTTTTCGAAACTTATGTTCTTATTACTCTTACCCATGATATTGCTGGAATAAAAATAGTTAGCTCCAAAGTTGATACACCATTTGAAAGCCAGTTGAATGTAATAGTTTCACCAAAAAAAAACAGCTGCTTATCGATCAATTTTCAGTGGTACATCTAACAAGAAAATACGTCTAATTTTGTTAATTTCACAATTTTTTCATTAAGCCTTTTACAACACCCTGTATACAACATTTTTTCACCATAAATACTTATCCATTTTATAGCAAATTCAATGTTCCATCCGATGGTGTAGTCAGATTAGATGTAGCTGTAGGAATAACAGAGATATTTTTGTTTTTGTTTTCCAGAGAGAAGCAAAATATTTCGTAAAATCAAGAAGTGTTAAATAACTCGATGATTATCAACTTTTCGAAAAAATGTTATGAAACATTTTTTGTTGCAAATGACTTGTACTATCACCTACTGAAGTCTGGCACCTTTTATAGTAGACACCCTGTATAATAACATCCAAACTTATTTTATTTTTGTAAAACAGGTATCTTTGTTCGCTGTTTAAATTTCCTGCTACCCTATAACTTCGTTACACATCTGTGTTTTATGAACCTAACCTTCCCAAAAAATTCCCTACTCACGCATTTTTTGATTATCTCTCGTTATTTACAGAACCGACATTCACTTAAATACAAATTAACAGCTCTTTCCTGACAAATATTTACATAGCTTTGTTTTACGAGAGTAACATTTCATTTCATTATTTTCCAGAGCCGTTTGCAAATTGGGATAGATACTTCAAAGAGTTTACCCCTAAAATATACCGTTCCAACAATCAAACAGCAATGAATAATTCGTCATATAGAAATCGTCCAATCCTATTCAGTAGTCACACGTCCGCATCGCATAGAGAAACGACAGCAAACGAAAATCGGCATAGATTCATGTGTACATGATCCTGATTTCATCACTATCGATGCGTTCGCATTATGCTGCATCACATACTAATTTATAGCGTTACCTCACAGATGAATACTGTAGTTATTAATCGTTTTCGGTATAGGAACTAGGAGTTTAATGGTAGAGGAATATGTCAGTTTTTTTTACATCAGTGAAATTTCAGCGGATAAGAATATTTCGACGAAGGCGTTGAATACAATATTGAAGCTCGTTCAACAATGGCTACTTAATTAAGGTACAGGGTGGAGAGATTTCAACGTTTCAGTATTGCAGTCATGTGAAATATTGTGAATTAAAAAAAAGACCATCTTTTCCCGTAGTTTTTTTCGTATGAGTAAGTACAATCGGTCTAGTAAAAGCGTTGTCACGCTCACTAGCGATCAGTCAATGAAAACTCTGTGATTTTTTTTCTTTTGCAGAATAGTTCTTCATGCTTTATGAAAGAGAATGGCTGACTGTTGTTTCTCGTCCTAACCTATCATTTTCCCAAAATGACTACCGCTTATGCGTCGCGCTTCGATGCAGTTTTTTATGCTTGTACCCCAGAAGACCACAAATGACACAAACGGCTGCTGCAAAGTACATGCAAAAGTCGAAACAGTCAGCAGGTGGGTCAACCGTTACAAAGCCGAAAAAAAATTTGGACGATTTCCCAGATCGCAGTTCGGTTGGCGCAGTGTCAGAAAAAGACGAAAAAATGATTTGTGCCCTGTTTTCGAAGAATCCAACATTGTATCTGCGTGAAGGTGCTGTGAAATGGTCAAAAACAAGGTTTGTAAATATCGCACAAAACTATTCGTAAGCATTTGCTTGAAAAGAGCTGTGCATTTCAAAAGACTGTGCAAAAGCGAATGTTCAGTAGAAAACACGTTGAAAAACGTCTCAAATGGGGATGGGAACACTTGGATCGTCATTGGGTTAATGTTATTTTCATTAGTGAATCATCTTTTGGAACATTTCCAATCATTAAGTATGTATGGAAGACGTACGCCACCAAATTGCTCCAAAGAACTGTTGAACACCCAATGAAAGTTCATTTTTGGTGATGCATCTCAGAAACGGGATTCTGATCATTGTACGAGTTTACGGACAACTTAAACGCCCAGAAAATGAACCAAATTCACAAGAAAGCTGTGTTGGCGACTGCTTCTAAGTGGTATGGGAAGAGAGGTGAGATTTGGATCCTCCAGGATGATAACGACCCAAAACACTGGATCAAGTCTTGTTGTGGAAGAATAAAAATGGTGTTCTGAATTTGGATTGGCCGTCTCAGTCGCCCGATGCCATTATAATTGAAGAAATTTGGACTCAAATGAAGACGAAGCATGGGAAGAACCGACCTTGCAATTTGAAGCAGCTTGTTTGGCTTGGTAAAATGATCAGGAGGTCGTTTCCACAAGAATACGCGATGAACGCCTAGAAGATACCAGGATATAATTGACGCTGGAGGCAATTGGATCAGCTGTAAATATTTTCGCATGAACGTTTACGAACATATAAAACAATATTTCAGAGAATTTTTGTAACTTGTAATTTAATTTCAGTTATTTGCAAATTTTGAAAGTCTCGAAACCAGGTGCTAATATCTAGGTTGTTTTCGAAGTTATGTAAAATTGGTTTCGGCACTTTTTTACGAAAAATCAAACTACGTGTGGAAATTATTTTCATATATCTACAAGAAAAGCAGAAAATCCAGAAGTCAAATTCGATCCACTTCAGTAGTAATTGATTTTGCACTATTTCACTCGGAATTCTTACCAGAATTACTTTGATGAAGATTTCGAGATGGGTCTCGTATTGAAAGATCGAAATATACAGGATGCATTTCAGGTATAGGGTAGCCTATAGGTATATATAGATATATATATATATATATATATATATATATATATATATATATATATATATATATATATATATATATATATATATATATATATATATATATATATATATATATATGTCACCAAGGTGACAATTATTCCATAAATGAACATCACTGCTAAAATTTTGAATTTTGAAAAGTTTTAGATATTTAAATTAGTTCTATTTTTCAGATAAGTATTTTTAAGTTATTAAAAGTAAGTACACATAAAATTTCCTACCTTTATTGATTCATTTTTCAGGAAACGTTTTATGAAATATATTATTGATAACTGTCAAATTTTCGAATTCCAAAAATGAATTCTTCATATGAATATGACTCTGATGATGAATATAATCCACCAAAATATCCTTGCGATTCATATAATAGATATTTCTTGGAGAAGAACTTCAAAATCTGCACTCAAGATCGTTTAGATGCAGGACCATCAGATTCTCAAACTTTCATATCATCTGATTCAGGTAACGTTGCAAAGAAAATTATTTCTGGGCCCGTTGATCATGAATATGATGATAAGGTAAACAACTTAAATGAAGGTAGGAATAATATTTTAAAAACTATACATTCATATCATACACGAAGTAAATCTAAGGGTTCTGACATTTCTACTTGTTCTGTCTATTCTTCGAACAACAAAAGTTTTGATGACTGTTTTCAAAATCATGTAGAATCACCTTGTTCCTCTA
Source organism: Cryptolaemus montrouzieri (assembly GCA_013387265.2). Lineage (NCBI taxonomy): Eukaryota > Metazoa > Arthropoda > Insecta > Coleoptera > Coccinellidae > Cryptolaemus > Cryptolaemus montrouzieri. The sequence goes on from JABFTP020000185.1 coordinate 18,295,802, forward strand.
ATCTTATCATAACTTCATCACCTAATTCAGATCTTCACAAAATTAATAAAAAATAAAACGCATGAAATGGACGTATGAAATGAATAAATTCATTATGTTTTGTTATTACAAAATAACAAATAATGGAACAAATAAAAAAGGTATATGTCTAAACTATATAATATGTTCAAAGAAAAATTCCCCAATTGCTGTATTTCAGAACAAAGCATTGCGAATCAAAGACGGTATATTGAAAATAGAAACTTTATATCTGAATCAGAATTAAAATCAATTAAAAACAACATTCAACAAGAAGAACATTTAAATTTTGAAGTTTCAGATGAAAACCTAGTCCCATTCATGAAAAGCATCGAAAAAAATCAGAAAATTCATCTAAAAATAATAATAACAAAGATATAGAAAATTTATTTCTCAATCAAATGAATTTATTTGAAAATATTGACCCAACTTTAAGATCTAAACTTCCTAAAATTCATTATTCAAAGAAAATTTTCGATTGTATAAACGAGCTTAATGAGAATATTCTTCCAAAGCAACTTGTTAAAGTAATGAATATCTATACACTTCATCTGATTATATATTGTGCCGCTATTACAGTAGTTAAACATTCTGGATACAAATTAGAAAATTTTGGATCTGATTATAATATCAAGAAAAAACCTTCATGGCAAAAAAGGTTAGAAGGTAAAATTTCTTCTATCAGATGTGATTTAGGAAGATTGACTCAATATTCCAGAGGTAATCGATCAAAAAACTTATGGCACATATTGGAAAAATATTCCTCAAATATAAAACCCATAAAAATAATGAGATAAGTAATGGACAATTGATAGAATACATCGATAATTTAAAACAAAACTTTCAGTATACTCCATTAGACTACGTGAATATAAAATAAATTCAGATAGAAAATTCCAAAACAAACGATTCAAAAATAATGAAAACATTTTTACAAATTTATTTCAGGTTCAAATGAAAATATTTCTGGAAATGGAGTTCCTAAAATTGATATTTTAACTGATTATTGGTCTTCAATTTGGGCAGTGCCAAGGCAACACAATTCCAATGCATGTTGGATTTTAAATGAAAGGTCTCGATTTTCTAAAATAGAATGCATGCAATTTGAAAAATTTTCAAACGAAGATATAACATCAGTTATTAAACACACAAAAAATTGGAAATCTCCAGGTGTTGATGGTATTCATAACTTTTGGTTCAAGAAATTCTCTTGCGTTCATGAAAAATTGGCTGAATATTTTTCATTTATAATAAAGAACCCTCAGCTACTCCTTTATTTTTCACACAAGGAATTACTTATTTAAAACCGAAAAGTGATAATACTATTGATCCGTCTCAATATAGACAAATTACTTGCCTTCCAACAATATATAAAATTCTAACTGCATGTATTACCCAAAAATTTATGCACATTTGGAGAATTATAATATTCTTTCCGAACATCAAAAGGATGTAGAAAAAACACCTTGGTACTAAAGAGCAACTTGTAATTGATTCTGTTGCTTTGAATCAAGCTCAAACTAAGAAGAGAAATATTCATACAGCCTTCATTGATTACCAAAAGGCTTTTGATAGTTCTCCCCATTCATGGCTTCAAGAAATTTTGGAAATTTATAAAATTGATAAGACACTTCGTCATTTTCTTGAATTTGTAATGAAAAATTGGAGAACCAATCTTCATTTAAATATTTCAAAACAATCGTTAAAATCCGAAGTAATTCCAATCAAAAGAGGCATTTTCAAGGTGATTCTTTAAGTGCTCTTTGGTTTTGTCTTTGCCTCAATCCATTATCTCATGAATTAAATGCTACAAGTTTCGGCTTCAAAATAAAGAGTTTATTAACTGAATTCAAATTAAGTCACTTAATTTATTTAGATGATATTAAATTATATGCCGGAACCAGATCTCATTTAAAAAGTCTACTTGAGATTACTTTCAACTATTCCAATGATATTCATATGAAATTTGGGCTTCCAAAATGTAAAGAAAATCTTTCTATTATAAAAAGGAAAGATCACCTCTAAATATATAAAGATTTCCAATAAATTATCATCAAGAGTTATTTAACTAGTAAAAACCTTTTCAGAGCTATCAACTCCTATGCTGTTCCTATTCTTACATCTTCTTTTGGAATTATTAAATGGTCTAAAACTGATCTAAATGAATTACAATGTCAAACGAGGAAAATGCTCTGTAAATATAATAAGCACCACCCAAAGTCAGCTGTTCAGAGAGTTACACTACCTAGACATCTTGGAGGTCGTGGATTAATTGATTTGAATAATCTTCATAGTAAACAGATTTTTCATCTACGTTCCCATTTTCATGATAAACAGAGAACGTCTAAATTACATGATATTGTTGTTGCTTCAGATTATAATCTTACACCTCTGAACTTGACAATGCAAAGGTAGATTTTGATATATTTGATGATAATTCTAAAAGAAAGTTGGATGCAGAAGGAATTACACGGAAAGCACCTAAAGAATTGAAAAATGATTATAATGATGAAATTGCATCGAATAAATGGTTAGTATCTGGAGAATTGTGTGCTGAAACAGAAGGCTTGGCAATTGCGATCCAGGATCAGGTTGTTTTCACAAGGAATTATAGAAAACATATCATCAAACAAAATATAGATGATTCTTGCCGTAGATGTTTCTGTTCTTCAGAAACAGTTTTTCATATATTATCATCTTGCTCAGTCCTTGCTTCAACAGATTATTAAGAAAGACATAATGCCGTCGCTAATATTATTCACTTCAATCTAGGAATTAAACATGATCTAATTCCTAAAAGAAAAAAATTTCAAAAATATGAACCTGAGATTATTTGTGAAAATGACAAATATAAACTTTATTTTGATAAAACAATTCTGTGCAACAGAGCTGTAAAACACAATAGACCAGATATCGTTCTAAATGATAAACAGAATCAAATAACATATATAATTGATATTGCTATACCCGACACACATAATATACAAAATAAATACAATGAAAAAATTTCTAAATATATGATGCTTGGCGACGAGATTAAAAAATGTGGAAAATGAAGAAAATATTTATTCTACCGATTATTATTTCTACAACAGGCGTTATTCCTAGAAATCTTCACAAAAGTATTGAGATTTTGGGTCTGAAGAAAAATTTGTTTGAACAGTTACAAAAGATAACAGTCATCAAATCTTGTAATATTCTTCGTAGGTTTCTTTCCGAAAATAATAATGAGGTAGAGTCATAGGTTTTCTCTTTAGTTTATACTGCTCAGAATCTCATTTCATATTTTATTTATTTGTTTATATAAATGTAATATAATTAACTGACAATTTTGTCATATTTATATTCAGAGCAGTATTCTATTCGATCGTTCACCACTTCACACAAAGGAAACTATTAATGAGTAACATTCAGTGTTACTTGACTAAGGACCGTACACTGGATTTTTCCGGGAGAAAGCCTCTGACACTACTCGTTGGTACATTGATATCCTTGTCTGATGATGCTATAGTATGTATATATTCTGGTAGATTGATATATTCTCATATAGAGCCTTTTCCATATATATATATATATATATATATATATATATATATATATATATATATATATATATATATATATATATATATATATATATATATATATATATATATATGGGGAAAAGGCTCGCCTGGAAAAAGGCTCGCGGTTAAAATTTTTTCCTATCCAATATTTTTCAATGAAATTTTTTGAAATTTGTTCTCAAGTCTAAGTGGCTATGACGACTCAGCTGGTTCAAAAATTGCAATGCACACAAAGCATAAACGCAAACCCTTAGCTTTATTTTGGCATGGCGCACATACTCATCATCGTACATTCCAGATGAATAAAAATTTAACAAAACACATAAATAACGCAAAATACACAAATGAACCATAGATGGAATGTCATCAAATCAATTACGCATAACTTCACTACAGGTTTTCGAAGAGGCCTCCATTCTGTGCCTGACACAGCCTATTGCGGCGAATGGTAGCCCGTACTACATTATCCATTTGATTTGGAAAAATTTCATTTATTGCTCCCCGAACTCTATTCTCTAAATCCTCTAGATTTTCTGAAGCAGTTCTATAAACAGGATTTTTCACATGGGCCCACAAAAAAAATCTAATGGGGACAAGTCGGGCGATCGAGCTGGCCATCTTGTCGGGCCGTTGATGCCTATCCACCTTTCATTTAAATTATTATTTAGGTATTGAAAAACTTCTCTGCAGTTGTGCGCTGGTGCTCCATCTTGTTGGAAAATTAAGTTATTAGCAACAGCCAGTGGTAGACCATCAATGTGATCGCTTATTTCGTTTTGTAAAAATCCTAAATATATTTCCCCTGTTAATGATCCATCAAAAATGATTGGACCTATGAGATGTCGCCCTACCATTGCCATCCATATACTAAACCCAAGTCGCTCCTGGAAATTACCCTCACGTACTAAATGCTCGTTTTCGTGGGCCCAATAGCGCGTATTGTTTCTATTAAACATTCCGTTGTTAGTAAATCGGGATTCATCTGAATATAAAATTTTATAAGGATACCTTGGATCCATTTCCATCTTTTGAAGAAACTGGTTGCAATATTCTAATCTTCGGCCATTATTATTTTCATAAAGATGTTGATGAAGATTGTATTTGAACGAGCGAAATTTATGCTTGTTAAGAATTCTCCAAACACTCTGATGACTGATACCTATTTCTTGTGTGATTTCTCTGCTAGATGCCGTACAATTCAAATTAATGTACGCTAATACATCAATTTCAGATTTTTCGCTTACTATGAAATTTTGATTATCTGTAACAACCGGTTGCTGACAAAACTTCACTTCCAGTTTTGGAAAATAGTGCCTTGAAGGATGTTACCGTTCTGGATAGCGTTCAGCGTATGAAATTGCAGATGCTGTAGAGTTTTTTCGGCATTCGCCATGAATGGGTAGCATATCTACTTTTTCATTCTGTGTGTATAGCATTTCGTCTGTTTTTCTGCCGTGAAAATTCCAAAACTCTGAACAATTTTTACCAACTCACCGATTAAGATGCAACACAATCTTATCTTATGATATTTAAAATTGAATACAAAAAATTCTATGATCTGTGATCTATCTGTGACAGGATTTCAATGCATTTCCAAAGCACTTCAGATAATCAGTTGAAAAACGAGTATTATACCATGTCCAGGATTACGAATGGAAAGTTTGAACGAAAAATTATCAATTTGGTATCAAAATATTCGTAAAAATATTCTGCGTATTATAGTGCTAATGAGCCTCTATTATACCTTGCAGAAATAAGATTTTTTTTAAGAAACAATGTTTGGAATGTTACAAAGCCAATAACAGAAGGAATTCTACAAGTTCAGTGATGAATCCAAATGTACTCGATTTCGGTCGATAAATCACGCAGTTTTTTTGTCGTCATAGCCACCTTGACTCGAAAACAAATTTATCGAAAAAAATTCGACAAATTCGTCTTAAAATATTCTGAATGTATAGACAAAGAGAGTTTGATTCGATTTCTCAAAAAACATACAGGGTCAGCCATTTGAAAATCGAAACTTTGGCTAATTTCCTTTGAAACCGAAAACGTTTCAGATAAACTGTCATTGCCATTCAAGTTGAGATAAATTTTTAATTAAGTTCAGAAAATTTCATTGAAAGATATTGGACAGGAAAAAAGTTATAGGGGCGAGCCTGTTTCCAGGTACACCCAGTATATATGATCCTGCGACAATTTGAAGAGAAAATCGGCATATTCAACGTTAAGGCCGACACGGCATGGTACTTTCGTTGTTACAAAATATATTATATTCACACAATAGTTGTTACTTGAAGAAAAATCATGGTGGAAAAGACAGTAAATTGCGGTTGCTTGTCTTATATATCGGACACTGTCACCATTATCGAGCAGCTACTTCAACGCCGACTCAGCGTAATTCCAATCAGACCGCAATGTTGTGTTCAGTCGTCACAAGGATCTCACACTTCACTTAACAGGTTACCGAGTGCATGGTCAATGCATATCCTGAGTACCGAGATAATTAAGCGGGAAGACCATGAGGAAATCCTGATATCTCACCTTGCTACCCCTTCATTAATAACCATAAGGGGATGAATGATTATAATACCAATATCCTGGAGTATTCTCGCCTAACTTGTCCTGATAGCTTCCCCATACATTATGGCTCATCGCTATCTGTCACAATTGGAAGCAGTAATTAATTCGTTGGTCTATTAGGCTTTTGCGCCATTGCGAATTGAATTTCGCTCGATTGGTGCTCGTAATATACAAGCGCCCTAACTGATGACCCATCTGAGAATGCGGTTGAATTATATAATGTCGTCATATAAGTTTCGAATTCGAAGCTCGAACTCGGCTATAGTTGGGAATTTGGTCGTTTGAATTTCTGCAATTTCTCTGAAATGTTTGCAAATATTTCATATTAATTTCAACTATTAACTATATGAAAGTGAGCAACTTGTAATAGTCTGGAGTTCAATAAGTGTCTGTTTTTAATAAGGCTCCTAAAATATGAGCGACAGCGCATTAAATTTTCAATGACGTCTCAGAGAATCTGTTAGAATATTTTACCAGTAGGTACAACAGTTGAAAAGTTCTCATTAGTAATAATATTAATAATGCAACGGCACAACATCAATTCAGATCATTGAGTTATGGCACATTATATTAGCATATAGTTTAAAAAAACTGATATCAGCTCTATTTTAATGAAATATGAAACATGGTGCATTTTACAATATAACACAACTTCATTGAAATTGATCTTACTTAATCAAATTTTTGAATTGAAGAAACCTTCCCTGTGTAATATTCACTTGCAGATGTTGTAGACAATGAGCTGCTCCAGTAGCGTTCCTCTATATTCCGAAGGTGAAATCGCTCTTTCTGTTCTTTACTAAGATCCCCAAGATTAGCAGCAAAATAGTCTAGGACAGGGATCTCCAAACTTTGAAGCCTCAGGGCCATAATACTTTTTTCGGTGCGTTCCAAGAGCCGAAACAATTTTAATTTTTCTGCCCACCTAAGCAAACATAGGCGCTTTGCTTTTCAATCACTATTGATTGTGTATTCAGTATATTGTGACAAGTAGGGACATCTAGTAGTGAGTAGTAATACTCTGCAGGTTTGTGATGCAGTTACTATCTATTTCGCCTACCCACTAACTACTAACATGTGGCATGTTTGAGAATTTCCGCATTGGTTTGAGAAAGTTCTGGTTCTGACTAGTTTTTTCGATCACTTCTAGATGGTAGTAATTGCATAGATATAAAAAGGCTAGCAGCGCCATTGCGAGTCAGTTTTCGTGGGAAAGGCGAAGGAAGCCTAATTGTCTATTATGAAATAAAGTAACACTCATGCATAAGTAGTAGTATTTTGATTAGGCTTGTATGATGATTGATTAATTAGTATTGAAGAAAATCGAAAAAAAGACAGTGAATGCATATAATAGAACTCTCAGTATTTTGTGATTGTGTGCAATAATAAGACGATATGTATAATTTGTAATGGAACCACAGCTGTTCTCGAAAAACATAACATTAAACATCGCTATAAATCGAAACATCTTCAAAATTACTCTGAATATACAGGAAGGAAAATTTGAAACTGCAGACTGAAATAGCAGCAATCTTTGTTTACCAAAGCAAATTATGAGCAGGAGTCTGCAGCTCGCGTCTGCTTTCTTGTGGCTTTTGAAATTTCAAAACGTGGAAAACCATTTACCGATGAAGAAATGACAAAATAATGCTTGATTGCAGTAGCGGAAGAAATATATCCCGAAAAGGTACATTTATTGAAAGGTGTTAGTTTGTCAGCAAACACCTTGACTCGGAGGGTGCAAGACATCGCAGAAAATATATCATCTCAACTGTCTGACACAAATGGACATCTTGAGTGGTTTTCTCTTGCCTTGGATCAGTCAGCGGATGTCACTCATGTGTTGATTTCTATTCGTAGATTAGATAAAAGCTATGACGTGTATGAAGAACTGCTTGATATTGATAGTATTCACGGCACAACCACTGGGGCAGATATTTTCAAGGGAGTTGAAACATTCCATTCATGAAAACAACCCCCGATGGACAACTTGAAATGTGTCACCACCGATGGAAAAAGAATGCGTGGAAAAAATAAAGGAGTGGTCGCACTTGTGTCAAAGGTTGTAGAAAATGATGGTGGTTCAAAACCATTAGTCTTACGTTGTATCATTCATCATCAGTCCATGTGCAGAAAATGATTAGATTTATCTGAAGCTCTAAAACCTGTCATATCAGTTTTAACTTCATCAGATCCACAGGACTGAATCACCGCGAGTTTATTGAAGAGATTGGACAAAATGACTTAACGTATCTTACTGCCGTACGCTGGCTCAGTTGCGGAAAAGTCCTTAACCGATTTTTTGAACTTCGACCAAAGGATTGAGTAGTCCAGCAAGTGCTAATGCCGGTCCCAAGCCCGGATCAAGGTGGAGGGTTCCTAGGAAAGGTAGGCAACCTACCTAGGGTGAAACAATTCATTGCTCAAAGCACCGGAGATGCAGCCTCGGAACAAGGACAGAAAACACGGAATACGACCCGCGCGCGAAATAGGAATAAACTCTACAGGAAGAAGTACCAAGTAAGAACAGCCTGCTGGAACATAAAAACTCTATTATCCAAAGACCACGAAATAATCCCTGAATTGAACGAACACAAAATAGATATATGTGCACTTGCCGAAACCAAAAAGAAGGGAAGAGGATTATCAAAATTAAACAATTACATCTTAGTATACTCTGGAGTAGAAAAAGACCAAAGAGCAACATCAGGAGTAGGACTACTAGTACATGAAAAATACGAAGAAAATATGGTAAACGTAAAATATGTTAGCGATAGAATCCTGAAAGTCACAATGTCGTTCGACCGTCCGCTACATATCCTATCAGTATACGTACCTGACATAAGCAAACCAGAGGAAGCGGCGGTAGATTTTTATGAAAGTCATCAATCACAACTAGATAAAATACCAACTAAAGAGAAGATAATCATATTGGGAGACCTTAACGCTAGAGTAGGTAACGAAGTAGTAAACGGGGTAAAACAAAAATATAACGAAGACGTAATTAACAGAAACGGCGAAATGTTGACGGAATTTTGTGCACAGATCGAGTTGTGAATTAATAACACTTTTTTCCCTCACAAAGAACAGCACAAATATACTTTCTACGATAACCGAAACAACAAATCCATAATTGATTACATTACACTAACCGAACGTTTCTACCCCAACAAATATCAGATGTAAGAGTTTTGTCATCAGCTAACATTGGAACAGACCACAAGTTCGTTCTAGGGAGACTGAAGATGACAACTCAATTAAAAAAGAAAACACCATCTGTAAAAACTGAAAAATCTAACGTAGAATCGCTCAACAATGAGAGCACAAAACAACTTTATTCAAACCGTTGCGAACAGTATATAACTCGTAATCCAATATTGCAGCAAGACAATATAACCCCGACATAGCTCTCCAACTAAAATAAAACATATACAAGGGTGCCACAGAGGCCTTGGGAACCCGCACGCTATCACAGAACGGCCAACCTAATAATAAACCCTGGTTCACCACTGAAGTCAAAAACATTACAGAGGAAAAAAAACAAATATATCTTGAATATAAGAACCATCCGAAATAGATACATAGAAATAAGAAATAGGGTGAATAACAGAGTTCGGGAAATTAAAGAAGAATACTGGCAGACATTTAGTGCTGAAATGGAAGCGGATATATACGGAGCGCAAAAAAGAATTTGGAAATTATTAAGGGGTAAGAAAAAGGCCACCAATGAAACTATACAACCGAAAACAATCACAAACGAAACATGGGAAAAATACTTCAAAAACTTTACACCGAATCAGAATATGAAGAAGAACCCCCAGAAGAAGACTTATAAATGAACCGGTAACAATCACGAAAGAGCAAGTAGCTATGGCAGAAAGTAAACTTAAAAATAGGAAAGCTTCAAATGAAGATAAGAAAACAAATGAGATGATCAAATATGGCGGAGAAGCCATGAGAGAAGAGTACACAAAACTGTTTAACATCATAATTCAACACGGAAAAATACCAGAAGAATGGAAAAGAAGTGTAACAGTGCCTATCTTCAAAAAGGAGACAAAACAAATCCTGCCAACTATCGCGGAATAACCTTATTAAGCACCTCTTTGAAACTGCTTACAAAGATTCTTGCCGATGACATAACGTCAACAATGCCAATCAGCGAAGAGCAACAAGGCATTCGAAAAAACCGGTCCACGATCGATGCACTATTTATAACAAGGCAATTAGTAGAAAAGTCTCTTGAATATAACACTCCAGCATATCTTTGTTTCATAGACTTAACGAAGGCCTTCGACACAGTCCAACTGAAGGATGTAATCAAGATACTGGAAAACAAAGAGGTACCCAAAAAATATATAAGACTCATAAAAGATCTGAACACTAATACAACAACGCAAATACGAACAAACCACACCCTAACGCAGCATTTCGAAACAACGTCGGGCATCCGCCAAGGTGATAGTCTTAGCCCTCCAATATTTAATAGTGTTATGGACCAACTTGTAGAGACCGTTTAAAACTTGGGACTAGGATACCGCATGGGAACCTACAAAATTAACATCTTATGCTATGCCGATGACGCCGTACTCATTGCAGAATCAGAAGACGACTTACAAAGAATGTTATACGCCTTTAGCAAATGCGCAAAAAATTTCAATATGGAAATCTCAACAAGTAAGACAAAATGCATGACCTTAGCTAAGGAACCTCTGCGCTGCAAATTATCAATAGACAACGCCACTATAGACCAAGTCATGTCATTCGAATACTTAGGGTGCAAAATAACAAGCACAGGATACCTTGAACATGAAGTGAGGAAAGTGAACAAAGCAGCTGCAGTATCGGGACATCTTAAACAACCAATTTGGAGAAATAAACACCTCAGTATACCATGCAAATCCAGAATCTACAAAACATGTGTGCGACCAATTATGACATACGGGGCAGAAACAAGAGCGGAAACGTCGGTAACAAAGGGGATACTAAGAACAACAGGGATGAAAACGCTAAGAACTATAACCGGCTACACATTGAATGACAGACAAAGAAATACCGACATAAGGGAAAAATGTGAAACAGACGATATTGTAAGATGGGTAAGAAAAAGAAGAAGAGAATGGAACCAGCATGTAAACAGAATGACCACAGATAGAATAGCCAAAATCGTATATAACAACATACCACACGGAAGAAGACCCGTTGGACGACCACCAAAACGACGGCGGGACAGTTGGCAATCAACTTCACAAGAACTGCTGCAGGGAAACCGGAACTGAACAGGCGCTACGCCTTCTACACGGTGAAGAAGAAGAAGAAGAAGACCAGAGATTCAAATTTTTTTGAACGAGAAGAATTGCCCTTGTGCCAATTCAGGAAACAGTGAAAGGCTGTGGAAATTAGCATTCTTTGTTGATTTGACAAATCATATTAGCAAAATAAATTAGAGATTGTAAGGAGAAAATTAGCATCTCTTTGATTTATACACCTATATCAAAACGTTATGGCAGAAAATAATACTATTTCGATCGCAATTACGTGAATAATGTTTCACACATTTCAAGACATGTGAAATATTTAGCCACACTACAGAGACTGAATTTCCTGTCGATTTTGCAGTCGAAACTTAGAGTGCTCTTAAGATAAATATCGATTCTCGTTTCTCAGACAATTTTTGCGAATGTCAAAATGGAAGTTATTGATTTACAGTGCAATGAAATGTTCAAGAACAAATATCAAAATTTATCTTTATTGGAATTTTACAAGAGTCTTCCATTGGTACAATTTGATAGTTTGCATAATTTTGCTCGTGGGTTTTTCTATATTTGGAACTACGTACTTGTGTGAAAAACGTTTTCCAAGATGAATTACACAGAGAATGTTTACAGATCTAAATTTACTGATGAGCATCTTAAATCTCAATTTGTGATTGTGTGATTGATTTCAAATTACTTATTTTTAGAATATGCTTAAACTGAAATACTTAAGCTTAGGTTTCTGCTTGATAATATCTCTCGTAAAGTATTACCTGGCAAGTAAATAAAACTGAGTATTTATCATTCTGTGTTTCAATTTTCTTTCATTCAACTTATCACAACAATAGTACCAACAGTAAAACATAGGCTGTCGTGGGCCAGATTGATGATACTAGGCTTAAGCTGTCGCGGAAAGGATTGATGGCACTGGTGGGCCGGATTCGGTCCGCGGGCCATAGTTTGTTTCCGCGGGCCTGGTCTAGGTGGTTGTGAAGAAAATGTTAGTTGATTCTCATGTTAAATCCAAGAGTTTGAAAGTGACTCATTAGTTGCTCAACATCTTGAGAATAGCTAAAAAATTTCCAAAAATATACTGAGCAAGCCGCACGTACTAATTTAAAGCACACTCACTATTCCTCAAGGTTCCCGTAAAATTTGAGTCTTTTTTAATGATCTAATCAGTGGCGCATCAAAGACGCCCGCTTTCATTTTTCAGCACTCAAAAAGGACGTACGTCGTACGTACGTACGAGAGTCGCCCTCAATGCTACCGGGCATCTCTTCAGAGTTAACATTTGTGACTTTATTTCTGTTATATTCTTTGATATCAGGAGGTATTGGAAGTTCTAACCTATAGAATTCTTCGTAAAAGCCCTCAATTACTGTAATTATTTCAGCTTTATTAGTAACGATGTGTCCGTCCAGGCTCTTGAGTTGAATTATTTTTGTTCTTTCTGAAGCTTCAAGTCTCTTTCTTAGAATTTTCAAATGTTTATTGCTCTCTATGGTTTCATTTATCAAGCTTGTATTGTATATTTTTCGATCTCTCCTGAGCGCTTTTGTTATATCCCTATTCAAGCTTCTATATTCTGTATGGTCTCTGTTCATCTGTCTTCTTCTTCTCATCAATTCAAGGGTTTCTTCACTTATTCTACTGTCCCTCTGTTGTTTCCTTTGCATGCTAACCTTCTTCGTTGATGTTTCGTGCTCCTTGTTATTTTTTTCGTCATTTCATTCAATTCTGAGCCCTCAAGCCCATGGCTGGGTCTAATCTTTTCACAAGTTCATTTTGATATTGCTCCAGATCCAGTTTAGTGGGGTTGGTTTCAATATCATTTTAGTTCTTTCGGGTTTGGTGTTTACTAGAACCGTTGCCCTGACCAAACCATGATCACTTCCATCTCTGAAGTTGTTTGATGCTGAAACATCTGTGACAATAACTTTTTTACTGGACATAATAAAGTCTATGTCATTTCGGACTTGACCATTCGGGATTTCCGATGTAAACTTTCTCTTTTCGGACTTCTGAATATAGGAGTTGATGCAGAATGAATTTTCCCGTTGTAGGAAGTTTATGAGCCGTTCGCCACGGTGATTTCTTTCACCAATGCCAAATTTTCCGATGTTCTCGTGGACATCATCCTTAGTTCCCACCTTCGCATCGAAATCACCGATAGTTAAGCTGAATCGAGTTTTTCGTTTTTCTTCTATGTAGGCTTTTGTTATATATTCATAGAATGATTCAACTAACTCGTCTTTAGCTGAGCTTGCTGAAGCATAGGTTTGGATGACCTGTAGAGAGTAACGGTTCGAGATTTACGGAACAATGTAAAGTAATCTATTTGATTTTTAAATATTCAAATCTTTAGTGGGAAGATTATGTAATTAAATAAAAGTACCTTTAGTTTCTTCCTAAAGATTTATTATGGTTACTAGTTTCGCTCTCTATACATCGGAGCATCTTCAGAACAGTGACTACAAGAAAAACAAATACTAAAAGTATAACGTAACGAGTTCTGATTTTTGAAAAAAATACCCGATCTTTTCTCAGCAATTAAAGTCAATTATATTAAAATTAAAACAATCATTAGGAATGACATTTCACAACAAATTAAAATTGTATATGATCAATATACCTATTGAAGCTACAATTAAAACTTAGAACAACTTCATCCACACATGATTTTTATGACAAGACAATAACGAATAAAATTCAAGGAGAAAGTGTGGTTATGTCAGCTAACCACAGAACATAGTATCACAGATCTTATAATAGTAAGTCATCTTCTTTTCAAAATAGCAGACATAGTTAAAACATTTATCAATTAAACAATCCATAATTTGTACGTCTCTGAAAATCACTTGACTATTTATCAATATCACGTTACAGTTTTTATAATTTTCACAATTTCATATTTTTCCAGAAAATCTATTAGTCCAATATTATGAGATGTATGCAATCACTCAAAATAATTTGAATGGTTATAATTATGGTTGAATTCTTGACATTCTTTGTTTAGTCTTAGAGGTTTCAGATGTTCACTTACTCTTTTTGAAAACTTTTCACTGTTTGACCTATATAAACTGCTCCACAAGTTTCACATGTTAACTTATATATACCCTTTCTACCTAGTAAAGGTATAGTATCTCTATTGTTTAGTAACCATCCACCTAAAGATCTATTTGATCTGAATGCTACTTTGATTTTTTCTTTCTTTTCTAATATTTTACAAATTTTAACCAAAATTGGACCTATATATGGTATTGAAACATACCCATAACTTGGCTCATCACAAACTGGAATATTTTCATTTATTAATTTTTGTTGTAGCTTCTTTCACAACATTCTGTCAATGAGGTCTACATCATAATTATTATCTTTTGTAATTTGTTTGATTATATTGAGTTCAGTATTATAGTTATTCTTGTTCTTGGGAATATTTATAAGTCTATGGATCAAGCTTTGAAAAACTGCTGTTTTATGAGACCAGTGGGGTTGTGAAGTTACATCTATTATATTTCTTGTGTGTGAAGGTTTTCTATATATCTTGAAAGAATGTGATCCATTTATTATCTCTATTGTTAAGTATAAGAAATAGACTGAGTTATCAACATCTGACTCTATTTTGAATTTCATTTTACTGACACATGTATTCAAATATTCAATAAACCTCTTGAATTTTTCATTTGTATCCTTCCACATTATAAGAACATCATGAACATATCTATGGTAATAGACAATGTACTCACGATAAATATTCCAGTCATTAAAAAACAAATTTTCCTCAAACCAGTCCATATACCTATCAGCAAAAAGTGGTGAAGTTGGAGAACCCATTGCCAAACCATTTGTTTGTTCATATATGATGTTGAAAAAATTTGAAAAAATTCTGTTTCATGTATAGTTTAGACAATGCAAATGTAGTCTATAAAGTCAATCTTTATGATTTCTGTTAAGTCCTCGGTTGGTATATTTGTAAATAAGTTTTCAATATTCATTGTTTTCAGTTTGTAACCCTTATTCACCTGTGTTTTCTTTATCTTATCTACTAGGAAGTTTATGTAATTGAATAAAAGTACCTTAAGTTTCTTCCTAAAGATTTATTATGGTTACTAGCTTCGCTCTCTATACATCAGAGCAACTTCAGACCAGTGATACAGATACATAATGTCAAGAAGTTCATTTCGGTAATCACCTATTAGAATTCAACCATAATTATAACCATTCAAATTATTTTGACTGATTGCATACACCTCATAATATTTGACCAATAGTTTCTCTGGAAAAATATGAAATTGTGAACATAATAAAAATTGTAATGTAACATTGATGAATAGTTATGTGATTTTCAGAGACATACAAATTATGGATGTTTAATTGATTGTCATAACTATGTCTGCTATTTTTGAAAAAGAAGATGACTTACTTTTATAAATCTGTGATACTTTGTTCTGTGGTTAGGTGACATAACCACACTTTCTGTTTAATTTTATTCGTTATTGTTTTGTCATGAATATCATGTGTGGCTTGAATTGTTCTATGTCTTAATTCGTGATTTTTATAGGTATATTGATCAAATACCATTTTAATAACAGTTTAATTTTAATATAATTGACTTTACTTGCTGAGGAAAGATTCGGTATGATCTTTAAAAAGCAGAATTCGTTACGTTATACTTTTAATATTTGTTTGTCTTGTAGTCTGAAGATGCTCTGATGTATAGAGAGCGATACTAGTAACCATAATAAATCTTTAGGAAGAAACTAAAGGTATTTTTATTTAATCTATTTGAGATTTTCTTCATTTTCGAGATCAGATGTTTCCTTCTTTTATTTATGAGAATAGCTACACCTCCTACATGTGAATTTTCTTCTGAATTCATTTGGTATGAAACATGTGCTGAATTCAGAGTTGTGAATTTTTCTCCTCGCAGCCTTGTCTCGGACAGTTCTACTGCATCCTATTTTATTTTCGACAATTCCTTTTCCAGTTCTTGTAGATGACCTTGGTTCTCAGTGTACGGGTGTTGAAAGTTTTTCATTTGGGTGCTCTACGTTTTTAGTCAGTTTCTTGCCTCCCCCACAATCCTTGAGGCCGTCTGCTACTGTATCAACAGAGTGGGATTGTGAATTTGGTACTCTACCCATCTGGGGTATTTTACTTCATGAGGTTAAGAGGATTTCGGCCTTGAAACGCCACTCTGGCCAAGCGGCTTTGCGAGTTTAGAACGGTGATTGACACAAATAAGTACACAAATAGATAGTCTAATTTGAAAAACGGACTTCTATATTTTTCAATGTATAACATGCTTTGAGAACACCCTGTATACCGTGGAGCCTTTGAATGCATTGATGTCTGCTAAATGAGCCTCTTCACTTTCAACGAGCAAGAAATAATCCATATTGATTGATTTTTAGTAGTTTTACGATGCCTTCTAAGAGACAACCAAAAATCGCAAATTTCCTATTAGGGAAATTTATATCTTCCTTTCGGTTGATTTCAGGTAGAAATAATATGAAAAAAAAATTGTTCAGAATTTAATTTTCTACAATAAAAAATGGTAACATACTTTATATCATTAGAAATAACAAAGATGGTGCCACAGCATTGTAAATGCTTAGTTCGATTAACATTCAAGACACAAAAAAAAAGATTCCGTCATTCCTTCCTCCATATACTTTTAATGTCGTATCTCGCGTAGACATCCAGTAAACATATCAAATATGGACAAGTACAATACCCATTCCTTATCGGGGACTTGATTGCAGACGATCTGTGTAGGAGCCAATCTGTCAACTAACTCATTAAGGAAGCCACCACAACTTTTTAACTAACTGACGAGTTTATTCTCAATCATCTATACGTCAATGCTCACAAATTCTTCATCATATATAAAATAATATCAAATAAAACACGAAACATATCTAAGGTTATTCTCAACCTCATTGTTCTCCGATTCACTCCAAAAAGGAAGGCGGAATTAAAAAAAACTGAAACATTCCTTTCCACTGTTATCAAACAAAGAACACACTAAAAAGCATTTCCACTAATTAGTAGCGAAATAATGAGGTGCAGAATACTTCAAGAATACTCACGTGAAAAAATTCACCGCATGTTTTTATTTCCCGAAGGAATGAGTCATTCAAGGTTATAAATCGCTCAAGGCACAATGCGGAATTTCAAAGCGAAAAGAAAGACATGAATTCGAAATGAACTCGTCTCGTATAGATGTCATATTGAAATTTTACTTTATCCTTCGATTTTTCAACATAGCCAGAAGGAGATTATCTGGAGGTTATTATGTTGGAATTTTATCAAAGAGATATACTTCTTTTTTTTAGAAAATTCGGGGTATACAGATATAGTGGCCTTTGAATCTCAAGACGTTCAATATCACTCTTAACTAGTTTCTTAATACAAAGGCTGAATATCAGATGCTTCTTTTCCCATGATAGGATTAGGTGTATGATCTAAGTTACCACAGAATGCAGAGGCGGCTCATGTAAAATGCCAAGTGCCACGTTCATGCCTTACAAATAAACAAATTCTCTCACAACTATCAATTATTGAAGTTAAAATGATGAAAAGATTTCCACTTGGTAATGTTGAGAAACTAGATCAAATTTAATGATCAGTATTTTTATTCTCTTACTAGAGAAACCAGATACAGTGTTGCCGCATCTGCACTGTCTAAACATAGCTCAGTTTTTATTTATTATTATTTTCGTTCCTTTAGTATGACAGCTATGGGAAATTACTTGCAGAAAACTCGCAACCTGTTTTCAAGTTTTCCGTTTTTCTCGAGTTTCCGGGATTTCTTCATATGCCAGTTTCTCGGTTGCTATCAAAGTGAAAGGTGAAAACTATGTTGATATTCTACGGGTACTCTCTTGGGTAGAATTCTTGATGAATAATTTTCGAAGTGTAATATAAACTCGTGTTTTCTTAATCGTAAACCCCAGTTTTTTTTGGAAAAAAAAGCAGTGGCGTAGAAGTTGAACTGAAAAGTGGAGTCGACAAGCAACGTGTGCGCCACTTGTTCATTCTTCGAGAATGACTTCCAACGTTAAATGATAACTCAATTATTAGAAGCCGATGTGCCAAATTTGGGCTTTTTACTACTGAGGGGCTCGGAAGCTATAGTCATTTTTCAAAATTCGAACTTTCGACACCTCGTATATCGAAAACGAATCGTTTTGTTCTGAAACTGATAATCATTTTCGATTCTTCATCGACCTTGGAAGTTCTGACAGAGAACAATGGACCACCATGTATAGTTCATTAGAGACATTACTCCAGTTCTTTTCAGTTCTGCGAGATTGACCACTGACGCATAATTTCATCAGAATAATGAATATCGCTGGTTCAAACTCAGTCCTCATCGGGAAGAGAGTATTCAATACCAAGTTCGAATCAGTTTTATCATTAGGTTTACGGTTATCACGCACCGTAATTTGACGTATATTATTTTCGACGATATTTTTCGTGGGAAACTTTATTATAATATAATACTTGAGAATATAGTCTAAGGCAGGGGTTCTCAAACGTTCGATCGCGACTGCTTTTTAAGTAGATCACTAGAAGAAAAAAAATTTCAAAAAGTAGTAACTAAACTACAAAAATTTATAAATAATAATATAACACTCTGCTAGCGGTGAAAGAAACGCGCGGTGTTTGTCAAAGAAAAGTAGCGTTTTTTATCCTTTCATTCAAGACTTTCGTTCACGCCGATATAAATGTTGTGCCTGCAGGAATTGGAGTTATTCAGAATAAAACTCGAAGGCAATACTACATCGATACAAAGTTTATTATTGAATAGTATAAAATGAGTGCAAAGAAAAAATCTGAAACGTATCATTCTAATAACGATTGGGAGGAAGAATTTTTGCTTTGTATGGTGAAGGATAAGTGCATAATCCTTATTTGTCGTGCGTCAGTTGTAAAACCTAAGCGTGGTAACTTAGAGAGGCATCATAAAACGGTTCATGAAATGTATCAAAGTGATTTTCCACCACAGGGTGAATTAAGGAGATAAACTATAGGTGAATTGATATCTTGTTTGAAGAAAGAACAAACCATGTTCACAAGACCAGCCAAACAATCAAACGCTGCTACGACCACGTCATTTAAAATATCTCATATATTAGCGAGACGCAAGAAACCATTCGAATATGGATCGGTTGTGAAGAAAGCATTTATTGAAACGGATGAGACTATATTTGGAAATTTTAAAAATAAAAATAGAAATCATGCCTGCTATTAGAGAACTTCAGTTATCTCGTCCGACTGTCACAAGGTGTATTGAAGTAATGAGTTAGGACATGGCAGATAAACTAAAACGTGATATCATGAAATGTACATGCTTTTCCTTCAGTTAGACGAATCCACCGATATGACAGACACTTCCCAGCTGTGTATTTTTATTCGGAAGGTATTCAATGGCATGTTGGCTAAGGAAGAATTTTTGACAATCATTCCTCTGAAGAGGAACACCTGTGGTGAAGATATATATGACGTTTACTTTTGTAATTTTGTAATTTTGTAAAAAGCTACAAACTACCAATATATAAATTAGTGTGCATTACCATCGATAGAGCACCAGCAATAAGTTGAAACAAAATCGGTTTTGTGGCATTGTATCGAGCTAATGAATATTCACCTTTATTTTTTGCATTCCATTGCATTATTTATCAACAAGTTTTGTGCTGAAAAATTTTAAACACGTCAAAAATTATGGGCTTCGCAACAAAAATTGTGAATTTAATCCGAGTACGTAGCTTGCAATGGCGGCTCATTAAGTTGCAGTTGGAAGAGAGGAAGTCAGCTGAAAACACTAATTAAGTTCTTCACATGAACGTCAGGTGGTTGAGTCGCGGAAAATTCCTAGAAAGGTTTCAAGAATCATTGCCAGAAATAACAGCTTTTCTAGAGGTGATGAAACCCAGATTATTAGTAGAAAGATTATGTGTGTTTTTTTGGATCTTGCTAAGGCCTTTGACACCATCTACCACAAAAAATTATTGGAAGCCTTGGATAAGATTGGAATAAGGGGAATGTTCTACGCCATTTTGAGAGTTACTTGAATGGGAGAAAGCAGATTGTTAGTTTGAACGGAGAAATGAGTGATGAAGAAATAATTGAATTTGGTGTACCACAGGGCAGCTTGCTAGGCCCAGTACTTTTTTTGATATATATTAATAGCTTGCTTCAGCTGAATCTGAATGGGACCATAGTCAGTTTTGCAGACGATAACTTTAGATATTTCTGAGAAAAGTAATGTAGGCGAAGCTGTCACTTATAAGTGTTTGGGAATTGTTTTTGATAGCCATCTACGTTGGAACCATTATATTTGTACCGTAGTTGCAACTCTTCGCGGTGTGCTACACAGATTCAAATACCTCAAAAATCTTCTTCATCAAAAAGCTTTGATAAAGATTTACTACGGACTTGTACACTCTAGATTATGCTATGGTATTCTGAACTGGGGAGCTGCAAGGGCTGAGCATATAGCTTGTATCGAGGTTCTACAAAAAAAAGTTCTTAAAAATCATCTTCAATAAGGAAAATACTTACCCTACTTCACGTCTGTATGATGAAGCTCGGATCTTGGATATTCGTCAAATCTTTGCATTCTCATGTATAATACATTTGTCGGAATGCATATTTACTGGAGGAGTTTCATCATACTTATAATACCAGACGGAAACATAAATTTTATGTGACACCTCGTGCAGATAAATCCATTGGCCAATTAAATTTTTCTTTCTGGGGACCTAGGCTGTTGAGAAGAATATATAAGAAATGTTACTGACATGAGAAGGTTTAAATTTTAGCTGAAGAAGATTATCCTTTGTAATGGTAGGGATAAAATTCATGACATCATAGAGTTGAGAAATTAATATATTTTTTGTTGAATCTGAGTTTTGTTGTCACTCTTTATTTTGTTTAGTGAATCAGTGTCGGTGTGTTAGGTTTACTTAAAGAAAAATTAGATTAGTACACTGCAGACAGTCATATGACTTTGCAGTTTTATGTTTATTTTCTGAGTTTATTGTAAACAACTTGGTTTTGGTTATGTACACACAAAATTGTATAGGAAAATAAACAATATTATTATTATTATTATTATATAGATGTTCAAGAACGGAGAATGGTTGACTGATTTGGCATTTTTGACTGACATCACAATGCATTAAACACCATAAACTTGGAGCTTCAAAGTAAAGCATAGCGTGATTAGAATAGTAAACGCATTCAAAAGTTAATTGCAACTTATGAAAGATCAACTGAAAAGAAAGGATCTGAAACATATTCCGTCTTTGAAAGCAAGGATTTCTCAGTTGAATTATGATACGTATGAGGTTGAATTATCAAATATTTTGGGACAATTTGAAATGCGTTTTTATGATTGCAGTAAATCGGTAAATAAAGCATCATTTATGAGTTATATTCTTTCATATGAAAACAGTGAGGAATTAGCTACTGAAATAAGAAGTCAGTTTGATATGAAATCATGTTTTGTTGAAAATCAGTTGGTGCTGATTATATCAGAAATACACCTCAATGCTACAGCATCTAATACAAGTTTCTGGTGCTTTACACCAGAAGACGAATATCCGAAACTAAGGCAAATCGCCTTTCAACTGACGGCAATGTTTGGGTCAACCTGCTTGTGCGACTCTGGATTTTCTGAAATGAAGATAATCAAGTCAAAATATCGCAATCGACTATTTGACGATCATATGTCATTATGCTTGCGATTAGCACTCAGTGGTTACGTACCATCTTATGAAAAGCTGAGGACATGCAGTGCCACGCTTCAACATCCAAAGTCACTCCTTAGTTAAGTTTAACACTCTTCTGTTCAATAACAACCAATAAACTCGCAATTTTGAATAACTATGAGTTTTTTCATTGATACTTCAGGGAAGAACCTAATCAAACCTAACCCAAACCTTGACTAAAATAATGTATATTGTGCGAAAAGCTCATATCTATATATGCTACGGTATACCCTATCTAGGTAGGTAGGTAGGTAGGGTGTATCGTGTATGTACGACATCACACATACTTGCAGCCTTTCAGAGTCGATCGTAAATAGTCTAAAAATATTGAGGTAGATCGCCAGCAGTTCAAGTTTGAGCACCCCTGGTCGAAGGTTTTTTTGAATAATATTCCCTAGGCTCAAAAGACGTTAGTAAATTTCTAGTATACAATGCGCCATCTCACCAGACAAGAAATGTGTTTATTACTTATAATCAGCTCAAAATTTTCGTACCGCTCTCGTGTTTATACTAAAGACAATATGGTAAAGGATTTATTGTTCAAGGATGTCAGTTACATTGAAAGTTTGGGGTAAAAAGAGGAAGTCGCAGTTAAAAGACGTCCTGAGGGGATCTACTTGTTGTGATTTATCACCCTTATTTCAACTAAGAATCTCAAATAATCTCGCTACTCCATTTTAATGGGGTTTAACAGATTCAAGTAGGATTAAATAAAGTTGTTCTGAAGCCAGTATTACTTTTGTACATAACCTTCTCCTCATATTTATAATTTCGCAACTGGGTACGTTCCACATCCCGCATTTTATTTGGATTTGAGAAGATTACGTCAAGTCGGTAGGACGGGCACGGCGTACAATGTCATTATTCTGGCCAATTTATAAAGAAAGAAAACATCTATAAAGGCAAGTGGCGATGTTATAAAGCACATTGTGGTTGGGCGCTATGGGGAACGCCACAGTTCCGACGGGCCAAGTGAAATACTAATGACTGTGGCACCCGCAAAATTACTTCATAATTTTCTCGGTAACCTTTTCGCTATCAATTCTATGGAGACAGGGGACCCACGCTCTCTAGATTCTCTACTTTAATAACTTCATTTTACGGTATCCGAAATTGGCAAATGAACATTAATTTTAAAAGGTATGCCTGGGACATCGCGTCACTGAATTATGGCAGAGTAGGGAGTGAATTATGAGGATCAAAGGTGGAAGATTACCTGACTAGCTAAATTCGATAATTAGGTAGAATGTTTAGTGTACGCAGCATTGTCCAAGCGATTTCCGAATCATTCAGAAAAGAACTAATTATTTTTTAAAGACATTTCGAAGATGACGAACATATTTGTAAACTAAGTTTCATCATATGTTCCATTGAAATTGAATGTATCAAAGTTCGCTGTAAAATCTGATCTGATGAAAAATTATACCCCTTTTATCTTTTGGAAACGCTTAGTGGTGAAAATCAATTTAAGCTATAGCTTTTCATTTTCTAGATGTTCTGGAATTCTGGATCATCCAGAATTTGAGCTTATAACTTTAGAAATGAGATAAAAACACAAGGTTTAACTTTAATCTACACTTTATTTGAAAAAATTTGACGACGTTTCGCTGACACAGCAGCTTTATCAAGAATGAAAAATAGAATGAAGAATATGGTATTATAAACAAATCGTAGAACAAGTTGGATGAATAACAGGAAAATCCACACCGAGCCATTGTACAGTTAGTATGAAAGGTAATAAAAACTAATTAAACAAGTTAAGTAGGGGTGAGTAATTCAAATCTACCTGTTCATTCAAAAGCTTGTCCGAATGTTTGTATCGATTTATTTCTGATGCTTCTGGGAGATCTAATTTTGAACTTTTTGATTTTATATGTAATATGTCAAAGTTTTATTAAATGAATGGTTTTCTTTTATTAGGTGGTTTGAATAATTTGAATCAGATTTATTTTTATCGAAGCTACGTTTATGTTCAGATGTTCTTATGCCAAAACTCCTATAGGTCCTACCGATATAAATTTTATCACAAGAATCGCAATTGAGTTTATAGATTCTGATTTACTTGATTTTTCAACACGAGATTTATTATTTTAATATGTTTACCTAAGTTATTAGAAGTTTTGAAAGCTATATTAAGATTTTGTTTGACGAGAAATGATTTAATATTTGTACTTGCAGAACCGCAGAATGTTAAACTGTTGAATATTTTATAGTCTTTATGAATAGGATATACTTCATTTATTGCTTTCTGATAGAGTTTTTACGAATGATTAGATCTATCATATCCGGATTATATGAATTATTAATGGCTATCTGTTTGATGGTGTTTAACTCTTTATTATAATCTTCTACTGATAAAGGTAAATTTCCATTGATCATGGGAAATCCTTTGAGTCCACTCTTAGCAGAGATTTTTATGAACAATATTGAACAGAAAATTCATACACATCCACTCATTTCCAAATTTCTTTATTGGTATAGATATGTTGACGACATCTTAGTATGTTTCATTGGAACTACTCGTCAATTAGACTTATTTGTTAATTTCATTAATTCCATCCATTTGAACATTAAATTCACGATAGAAATTGAACAGAACGATTCCATAAATTTTTGGACTTAAAAATCACTAAACAAAATAATAATCATGTTTTTCGGTCTTTCGTAAACCTACACATACTGATACAATTATACATAACTACTCATTACATCCAATTCAACACAAAGTTGCAGCTTTATACAGCATGGTACATCGGTTACTCAATTTACCTTTATCAGTAGAAGATTATAATAAAGAGTTAAACACCATCAAACAGATAGCCATTAATAATTCATATAATCCGGATATGATAGATCTAATCATTCGTAAAAACTCTATCAGAAAGCAATAAATGAAGTATATCCTATTCATAAAGACTATAAAATATTCAACAGTTTAACATTCTGCGGTTCTGCAAGTACAAATATTAAATCATTTCTCGTCAAACAAAATCTTAATATAGCTTTCAAAACTTCTAATAACTTAGGTAAACATATTAAAATAATAAATCTCGTGTTGAAAAATCAAGTAAATCAGGAATCTATAAACTCAATTGCGGTTCTTGTGATAAAATTTATATCGGTAGGACCTATAGGAGTTTTGGCATAAGAACATCTGAACATAAACGTAGCTTCGATAAAAATAAATCTGATTCAAATTATTCAAACCACCTAATAAAAGAAAACCATTCATTTAATAAAACTTTGACATATTACATATAAAATCAAAAAGTTCAAAATTAGATCTCCTAGAAGCATTAGAAATAAATCGATACAAACATTCGGACAAGCTTTTGAATGAACAGGTAGATTTGAATTACTCACCCTACTTAACTTGTTTAATTAGTTTTTATTACCTTTCATACTAACTGTACAATGGCTCGGTGTGGATTTTCCTGTTATTCATCCAACTTGTTCTACGATTTGTTTATAATACCATACTCTTCATTCTATTTTTCATTCTTGATAAAGCTGCTGTGTCAGCGAAACGTCGTCGAATTTTTTCAAATAAAGTGTAGATTAAAGTTAAACCTTGTGTTTTTATCTCATTTATATCATGGATCTACATCAAGTAACGGCCTCCACAATTCAAATACTTATAACTTTATTCTGTTTTCAGGAAGGAATGAAACCCTTTCCTTTCTGTAGATGTTATAAATGAAATTATTAGTCAATTTTTTTATTGTCTGGTCAGAAAAATTTATTGAGTAATTAATTTTTAATGGTGCTGTTAACTTAATGTTGTTATGAACCGCATTCAGAAAATACAGAAATATACTGTTCGAGCCAAGAAAACCTACCAAAATATCATGTGCATATCGGTACCAAAACACCTTATGTCTTTCTTGTTGAGTGGCAATTTAATATTACTGTTATTATGAGGATCAACGGTGGAAGTTTACCTGACTAGTTAAATTCGATAATTAGGTAGAATGTTTAGTGTACGCAGCTTTGTCCGTGCGACTTCGGAATCATTCAGAAGAGAACTAAATATTTTTTAAACACATTTCGAAGACGACGAACATATTTGCAGACTAAGTTTCATCATATGTTCCATTGAAATTGAATGTATCAAAATTCGCTGTGAAATCTGATCTGATGAAGAATTATACCCCTTTTATCTTCTGGAAACGCTTAGTGGTGAAAACCAATTTAAGCTATAGCTTTTCATGTTCTAGATGTTCTGGAATTCTGGATTATCCAGAATTTGAGCTTATGACTTTTTTCTGTTTTTTGGAAGTGATGAAACCCTATCCTTTCTGTAGATGTTATAAATGAAATTATTAGTCAATTTTTTTATTGTCTGGTCAGAAAAATTTATTGAGTAATTAATTTTTAATTGTGCTGTTAACTTAATGTTGTTATGAACCGCATTCAGAAAATGCAGAAATATACTGTTCGAGCCAAGAAAACCTACCAAAATATCATGTGCATATCGGTACCAAAACACCTTATGTCTTTCTTGTTGAGTGGCAATTTAATATTACTGTTATTATGAGGATCAACGGTGGAAGTTTACCTGACTAGTTAAATTCGATAATTAGGTAGAATGTTTAGTGTACGCAGCTTTGTCCGAGCGACTTCGGAATCATTCAGAAGAGAACTAAATATTTTTTAAACACATTTCGAAGATGACGAACATATTTGCAAACTAAGTTTCATCATATGTTCCATTGAGATTGAATGTATCAAAATTCGCTGTGAAATCTGATCTGATGAAGAATTATACATACATTCAAAACATACAGAAATATAATGTTCGAGCCAAGAAAACCTACCAAAATATCATGTGCATATCGGTACCAAAACACTGTATGTCTTTTTTGCTGAATGGCAATATAATATTACTGTTATTTCTGTTATCTATGAATATATCCGCTGACACCCTAGTGCAACAAGTATTAAGAACCGTGAATAGTATTCAAACGTCGGTAAGTAGTGTATCATTTGTGTGGATACCCTCACACATCGGTATCCAAGGTAATGAAGATGCAGCCCACGCGGCAATAAGTGCGGTGGACTTAATCGTTGAGTCGAAAATCTCGTTTGTGGACTTCGAAAACTACATTAAGAACCAAGTGATAAGAGCGTGGCAAATAGAATGGAACCAGTCTTCCTTCAAATTACGCGAGTGTAAACCAAGTGTTGAATGGTGGAAATATAACTTACCCTCGCGTAAGGACCAATTCGTCCTACACTGGTTGCGCAAGGACACACAAATATGACTCACAGCTACCTTATTTCGGAAGAACAGCGACCCATTTGTCAGCATTCCCAGGCATCTTTGACCATCAAGCATATTATAATCGATTACCCAGAGTATGCAGCGAAAAGAAATAGTTTTTAAATGGGCAATAGTTTACGTGCAGTGCTGAACAAAGATCTCACTAAACTCATGAATTTTATAAAAGACTGTGATTCACATAAATCAATTTAGCTTCAGTTTCTATGTTATTTTTTATTAATGGATGCGCTAATATCCCTGCGTGGTTGATGCGCTCATTCCCAATAAAGAAAAAATATATATAGATCCACTAAAAGTGGGCGTAAAGGTTATCCTATAGGACAGAGGTGCTTAAACGCTTAATACATTATTTTAGTCAAGGTTTGGGTTAGGTTTAGTAAGTTTATTCTCTATAATATCAATAAAAAAACTCATAGTAATTAAAAATTGCGAGTTCATTGGTTGTTCCAAAACAAAAGCGTTACATATGGTACTAAACTTAACTAAGGAGTGACTTTTGATGTTGAAGCGTGGTACTGCATGTCCTCAGCATACTTTTCATGAGATAATACGTAACCATTGAGTGCTAATCGCAAATATGATGACCTTTGATCGTCTGTTAGTCGATTGCGATATTTTGTCCCAATTATCTTCATTTCTGAAAATGCAGCCTGGCACAAGTAAGGTAACCCAAATATTGCCATCAGTTGAAGAGCGATTTGCCTCAGATATCGATAATTATCTTCAGATATAAAACACCAGTAATTTGTATCAGATGCTGTAGCTTTGTGATGTATATCTGATATAATCTGTACCAATACATTTTCAACAGAACATAAGTTCATATTAAACTGACTTGCAATTTTAGTAGCTATTTGCTCAATGTTTTCACAGGAAGAAGGATAACTGATAAATGATACTTTATTTTCAAATTTACTGCAATTATAAAAAGGCATTTCGAATAGTCCCAAAAAATTTGATAATGCAGGTTCATACGTATCATAATTCAACTGACGAATTCTTGCTTTCAAAGACGGGAAATATTTCAGATCCTTTCTTTTCAATTGATTTATCAAAAGTTGCAATTTACTTTTGAATACGTTTACTCCGCTAATCATCTGAATAATAGTTTTTCCTTCACCTTGAAGCTCCAAGTTTATGGTGGTTAAGTGCATTGTGCATCACCTCTTTTGTCTAGAAAAGCTGTTATTTCGGGCAATAACTCTTGAAACTGTTCTAGGAATTTTTCGCGACTCAACCTCCTGAAGTCCTAATGAAGTACTAAATCAGTGTATTCAGTTGGCTCCCTATCTTCCAACTGCAACTCAAACAGCCGCCTTTTTAAACTACGTGCACACATGGAATTCAAAATTTTTGTTGCAGAGACCATAATTTAATCCGTGTTTAAAACTTTTGAACACAGAATTTGTTGATGTATAATGCAATGGAATGAAACAATTAAAGGTAAATCTCCATTAGCTCAACACAATGCCACAAAACCGTTTTGTTTGTAATCATTGCTGGTGCTCCAACGGTTGGTATGCTCACTAATTTATATATTGGTAGCTTGTAGTTTTTTACAAAATTGAAGAAACCGTCATATATATATCCTCACCACGGGTCTTCCCCTTCAGACAAATGATTGTCAAAAATTCTTCCTTAGCCAGCATGTCATTGAATACCATCCGAATGAAAATAAACAGCTGAGCACTGTCTGTGACATCGGTGGATGCGTCAAACGGTAAAGTATGTACATTTAATGATATCATATTTTAGTTTATTTGCTATGTTCTGACTCATGACTTCGATACGCCTTGTGACAGACGAACGAGATAACTGAAATTCTCTAATAGCAGCCTTGATTTCTGTTTTATTTTTTAAATCTCCATGTAAAGTCTCACCCGTTTCTTTCACAAACGATTCATCTTCGAATGGTTTCTTGTGCTTCGCCAATATATGAGATATTTTAAATGACCCGATCGAAGCAGTTTTGATTGTTTGGCTGGTCTTGTGACTATCGTTTGTTCTTTTTTCAAACAAGATATCAAATCACGTATTTTTTGTTTTCTAAATTCATTCTGTAGCAGAAAATCCACGCTTAGGTATTGCAACTGACACACTTCAAAAAAGACAAATGCACTTCATCATACGACAGAGAAATTCTTCTTTTCAATCGTTATTGAAATGATGATACGTTTTAGATTTCTTTGCTGCACTCATTTTGTACTATTCAATAGTAAACTTCGTGTCGACATAGTATTGCCTTCAAGTTGCAATTCAGAATTACTCCAATTCCTGCAGGCGCAACATTTATATCGGCCAGAACGAAAATCCCGAATGTTTCCTTCAAACCCGCTGTCCAAAATGTCTAGAAAAGCGGCAAGAATAAAATACGCGGCTTTCCTCTGATAAGTACCGCGCGTTCCTTTGATAAAGCGGCCTTTTGCCGCTAGCAGATTGTTATTTTATTACGTATTAAACTTTTTCAATTTAGTTACCTACTTATTAAATTTTTTTCCTTCTCGAGATCTACTCAAAAAGCACTCGCGATCGACCGTTTGAGCACCCCTGCTATAGGAAGTCCGGATGGTTTTTCAATTGAAATTGAGATTAATTTTGAGATAGGCCTGTTCTAAGAAGGTTTCAAATCTCATCAGCAACGCGATTATCGGAGGGCAATTATATATATAAACAGCTCTTCAGGCCAAGTAGGCTCATGGCTTCATTACACGTTCTTCTCCATTCCATTTTATTCATAACTGCTCCCTTCCAGTTCTTCACTCCTAGCTCTGCAATATCTCTCTCCACCATCTTGATCCATTCTGTGCGTGGTCTCCCCCTGCCTCTCCTTTCCCGTTATTCCCCTTGTTAAAACTTGTCTTGTTGTTCTATCGTCTCCCAGTCGGAAAACATGGCCAAGCCATCTCATTCTTTGTGCTCTAGCCACATTTGTTATTGAGGCTTGTTCATACAATTCTTGAAGCTCGGCGTTCCTTCTCCTTTCCCAACGATTTTCTACCTTTTCTCCACCATATATTCTTCTGAGTATTCTTCTCTCGAAAACTTCGAATGTATATTTTTCCCTCTGATTCAACTTCCACAGTTCGCAACCGTATGTTACCACAGGCCTGATGATCTTATGATAAATTCTCTTCTTCGCGTTTTTCGAAATATTTTTGGACCTGAGCACTCTGTATAATCCTACTAAGCATTTTGTTCCTTTAGCTATCCTCTCCTGTATTTCTACTTTCTCCACCCCTGTTCTCGTCAATGTTACACCTAAATAGTTGAACTGTTCTACCTTTTCAAAGCAGTATGTCCTATCTTCACTAATTATCTGCAGATTTGAGTGCCTCTCATTTCCTCGTTGTCCTACTATCATATACCTGGTTTCATTTTCATTTATCATTAAACAACTTCTTCTGGCAGCGGTTTCTAACTTCTTGAATTCATTCACCAAATGTTCTCCTGTTCTGGTCACAATAAATATGTCGTCTGCATACGCTAAAACTTGTGTCTTTTGACTGTATATTGTACCTTTGCTAGCTCTACTGCTCTCTTTCATAATTTTATCCATCACGATATTGAAAAGTGTAGAAGAAAGGGGATCTCCTTGTCTCAGGCCTTTATCAACACAGAATGATTCGTACAATTGTCCGCTCATCCTAACTTTATAGGAGATATCCTTCAATGTCTTTCTCACCAGCCTAATTAGTTTGCCTTTTATTTCTAGATCATTCATTGCTTCATATATATATTTTCTTATTATACTATCATAAGCCTGTTCATAATCGATGAAGAGCATATGGAGTATCATGTTTTGATCAATAGTATTATCTATAATTTGCTTCAACACAAAAATCAGATCCATGACTGATCTATTTTTGCGGAACCCACACTGAAACTGTTCTAGCTCTGGTGCTATTATTTCGTTTAGTCTATTTTTGATAGATATCGCCATAATCTTGTAGATAGTGTCCATTAAGGCAATCCCTCTATAGTTCTCGCAATTGGTCGTATCCCCCTTCCTGTGAAACGGACATATAAGAGCTTCCTTCCACCTACTTGGCATTTTCTCCTCTTCCCAAACCTTAGGTATTATAAAATATATATTGTCCTCCATTTCTTGTCCCCCTATCTTCAACATATCCGCCGTGATGCCATTTTCACCTGGCGCTTTGTTGTTTTTAAACAATTGATCTTATTTCTTTCTTATTTGGTGGTTCCTCATACGCTTCATTTAAGAACGCCCCTTCCTCGTTCGCATTTTCACTAGTCTCTTCACTTTCCACGTCTAACAACTCTCTGAAGTACTCACTCCATTTCTTTAAACTTTCTTCTATTCCTCCTACCAACTGCCCGTTTTTGTCTTTGCAGAATAATATTTTATTTTGCTGATAGAGCCTCCTCTGATATTTTATATTTTTATAGAATTGTCTCATCTGTTTTCGCATATAGTTGTTTTCCAGTTTTTTCATTCGAGTCTCTATATATTCTCTTTTCTTTCTCCTGCATGTACTTCTTGCTTCTCTCCTATTTTCCCTATACAGCTTCTGGTTGTCTTTCGTGTTGTTTTTCATCATATTCATTCTCGATTCTTCTCTTTCAAGTACTGCTCTCCTGCACTCTTCATCATACCAACCTCCTTGATCTGCTTTGCGATCATTTTTCAGCAGCATATCTGCTCCTTCTTTCATCATCTGTTCCAACTGTCTCCACTGATCTTCAACGCTTTCCTGAAAGGGCAAAGCCTGATAAATTAAACAGCATCATATGCATCAGTGAAAACCAATATGAAGAGACGATGTCGGACCAAAATCTTAATATCAGACATAAAACAAGGTGTAACCATAATTTCTAAAAATATTGTAGTTAAGATCACACTGCATTATCGTTATTTGTAAGGGAGAAATATTCTTAACACACTGCATTAAAATCAAACGTCAGCAAGTATGAACGACCATCATTCAATAATTCACTCTGGTTTTCCCTATACGACCTAGAAATCAGTTGTTTGAGAATTATGGATGCATTTTGAAGGCATTGTCAAACTATTTCGGGGCTAAGCAGGGTTTCACTGACCGCCGTGACGTTTTTACTACCCTATGTAATAATGCATGGACGATTAATCTTCGTTTCATATTCAGACATTTACGAGAATAACGATCAGGCAAAACACCATTTGCCGTGCTGTAATCGAATGTCAAGTTGATGTTCTGGAAGCTCTGACAAAACAAACTCGTAGCATAAATCGATCAACCAACTAGTTGCGTTTCAAACCAACGGCAAGAACATGAAGGATTAATAGATATCGGCTGTAAATTTTCAATTCTAGTCACTCATCCATTGACAATTCAATAGTGTGTATGAAAATATATTACTCACAACTTATAGTTCACATGGTAATTCAAGATATGCTTCACTATCTGTAATAGATATATTAATGTATAGCCCGGAAAATCTTCCATGAAATGACAGTTTCTCATGAAATTTTGAGATCCTGAATATGTCGATATACAGGGTGCTTCAACGAAAACTAAACAGAGGCTATATCTACCAAGATATTCATTTCTGATCAAAACGCAAGAACTGGTCAACTTTGGTTTCAAGGTGGACACCTTTCGGAGTACACTACTTGCCTGAAATATCAATCCCCTAAGTGAGGGTTGCAATCCAATATCTGACCAGACTGTTCAACAAAGTGTACAGAGAAGGTAAAGTACCAATGGATAGGTTGAAATCTCGTTTCATCACTCTGCCGAAGTAGCCCAATGCCAAGAAATGTGACGTCCACCGCACTATTCGTCTCATGAGCCAGGTCTTTAAAGTATATCCGAAGATTATACTTAAGAGAATATACAGAAAATGTGATGAACACATCTCTAGTGAACAATTTGGCTTCAGGAACGGATTTGAGACAAGAGATGCGCTGTTCGGCTTGCAAGTGCTCGTGCAGAGAAGCTTTGATATAAACGTCGACGTATTTGCCTGTTTTATCGACTATGAAAAAGCCTTTGATAAGATCAGACACACTCCATTCGTCGGAATACTGGAGGATGTTGGTGTCAACGACAGAAATGTCAATACTATCGCAAGTTTGTATTGGAATCAAGTGGAGTCAGATAAGATAGGAGACTTCCCAATCCTAAGAGGAGTGAGGCAGAGATGCGTGCTTTCGCCTTCACTTATACGCTTCTATTCGGACAGAATAATGGCTGAAGCTTTGAAAGGTGCGACTGAAGGAATTTCTTTGAATTGAATAATTGTCAACAAAATCAGGTACGTAGATGACATAATTCTCATTAGCTCGTCATCAGAAGACCTACAACAGCTACTAGATCGAGTACATGTTGCTAGAAGAAGGTATGGTATTCAAATAAATGTTAGGACGACAAGTTTATTGTAACTAATAGGAGCAATGATGTACCGGCTATGCTACAGCTGGATGGGCTACAAATTCAGCGGTTCACGAAATTAAAATATCTTGGCTGCCTACTAACTAGCATATGAGAGATGAAACCCGAAATATAAAGCAGAATCGAACAAGCAAGTGCTGTCTTTGTTATGATGAAGAGGCTGCTCACGAACAGAGATCTCAGTCTCGACTTGCGTCTGCGGATGGTTCGCTGTGACGTCTTTCCCATTATGCTGTAAGAAGGAGAAGGCAATGTCTGCATTTGAGATGTAGGTGTAGTAGCAAATTCTTTGCATTTCATGTCGAGAACACATGACCAACGCCGAAGTTCTCCGAAGAGTAAACAAGGACGCTCAACTACTCACCACTGCGAAGACGAGGAAACTCCCCAATACTTCGCCCACATCATGAGAAATGAAATGTACAAACTGCTTTATCTCATCATTCAAGGGAAGATCTAAGGAAGGCAAGCGCCCGGCAGAAGAAGAACATGTTGGCTCACGAACCTATGACAGTGGTTCAACAAGATTATGGAGTCCCTGTTCAGAGTTGCAACCTCCAAAGTGAAGATTGTCCGTTAGAAGAGGCACCTTAATAAAAAGAGGAATTATAAGACAAAACCATCTTCTTACCTTCGATATAAAGACAAAAATTAAACCTACCTTCACAGACATTAACTTTTCTTCTAATTCCCCTCATCATATTCATCATAAATTAGCGGTCTTCAATTCTATGATTCACAAAGAATTCACATTACCTCTCATTAGAATTCTCAATAAAGAAATTTTATTAGTTAAAACTATTGCAACAAATGAGGGCTATTCTCTTTCAATAATAGACAAACTTGTGTCTAAAGACGTTTGCAAAATGTTTATAACAGTAATAATCCTCAAAATAGCTCGGACCGCTACACGTCAATATTTCTCATTACCCAATTTCAGCCCCATTTCTAAAAAATCGCATATAATATTCTAATTTCCAATAGAAAATTAGCCTACAAATCTACAAGCAAATTGTCAAATATATCTTTCAATGCCAAAGATAAAACTTAAAAATGAGATAATTTAGGAGTGGATCAACTAATATGTCAAAATTCTATCAGAATTTATATCGGTCAAACAGGAAGGTTGTTTAGAATTAAATATAAGGAGCATCATTCACATTTTCGAAAATTCAAAACAGAATCCAATCTGGCACAACATTGAATAGAGAACAAACATATTTTTTCATCAATAGATAACTGACAGGTCCTATACTAAGCACAAAAGGTATAAAACTTAATTATCTCGAATCTTTGGAAATATTCAAAGTAAAACACAATACAGATAATAATCAAATATTACTTAACGACTTGGCTGCTTTATGATATTCCTCTATAATTGGGATTTTTAAGTATTTTCCATAATGTATTAGTACCCAATGTTAATCTCTAATATGTGTTTTACCTGTTCTGTCAACCCATTTCTTTACTTTTATATAAGAAAATTGCCAGCTTCGTATTTTAGTTCTGAACAAACTCATACTTGATGATGAGCGTCAGCTCGAAAAAGCAATAACGTTTAATAAACTTTTCCATATTAAACAGTGATATTTTTGAGTTGCGATTAGTTAGGTTAGTTAATCCATCTAGGCAGCATGCCAAACCGTGTCAAAGGCTTTTGTGATTACAAGAGTGATGGCTTCCGATTTGCAATGCTTTACGATTGTTGATATCCTAAAATGCGAAACGTATGTAAGGATGTCGTCAACAGTTGATCGTTGTCTATGGAAACCGTATTGATGATCACTGATGGTACCTGATGATCGTTTATTAAAATTTTCATGACCCTGGACATAATTGGCATAATGTGATTGAACGAAAATTCTGGGCTAGATATTTCCTCTCTTCGAGATCAAGTGTACTCCAAGAACGTCTGGCTTTCATACAAAATCTGAACAGGGGATAACTCCGGAGCACATTTCTTCAAAATTGTTGGTGGTATTCCATCAAGACCCACTATTTTTTCACAGTTCAGTTATCCTACCTTTCAAAATGCAGCCAGTGGCGTAAAAGTCTATTTTGAAGAAAAATTTGTTGAATACCATGGCTACCATTCTAGAAAAATTGCTTCAGGTCTAACTGTGAGGCGAATTTAAATCATTCAATAAACGAATTTTCTCAGGTACGTTATGTTCTCACAAATTTCCTCCATCAAGCATTCAAATAAATTCGAGAGTTAAGAAATGCCGTGTATAAGTCCATTGATAATTATAACCAGACAAATGTTAACGTGTTAACGAATCTTTGGAAATATTCAAAGTAAAACACAATACAGATAATAATCAAATATTACTTAACGACTTGGCTGCTTTATGATATTCCTCTTTAATTGGGATTTTAAGTATTTTCCATAATGTATCAGTACCCAATGTTAATCTCTAATATGTGTTTTACCTGTTCTGTCAACCCATTTCTTTACTTTTATATAAGAAAATTGCCAGCTTCGTATTTTAGTTCTGAACAAACTCATACTTGATGATGAGCGTCAGCTCGAAAAGCAATAACGTTTAATAAACTTTTCCATATTAAACAGTGATATTTTTGAGTTGCGATTAGTTAGGTTAGTTAATTCATCTAGGCAGCATGCCAAACCCTGTCAAAGGCTTTTGTGATTACAAGAGTGATGGATTTCGATTTGCAATGCTTTACGATTGTTGATATCCTAAAATGCGAAACGTATGTAAGGATGTCGTCGACAGTTGATCGTCTATGGAAACCGTATTGATGATCACTGATGGTACCTGATGATCGTTTATTACAATTTTCATGACCCTGGACATAATTGGCATAATGTTATTGAACGAAAATTCTGGGCTAGATATTTCCTCTCTTCGAGATCAAGTGTACTCCAAGAACGTCTGGCTTTCATACAAAATCTGAACAGGGGATAACTCCGGAGCACATTTCTTCAAAATTGTTGGTGGTATTCCATCAAGACCCACTATTTTCTCACAGTTCAGTTATCCTACCTTTTAAAATGCAGCCAGTGGCGTAAAAGTCTATTTTGAAGAACAATTTGTTGAATACCATGGCTATCAATCTAGAAAAATTGCTTCAGGTCTAACTGTGAGGCGAATTTAAATCATTCAGGAAACGAATTTTCTCAGGTACGTTATGTTCCCACAAATTTCCTCCATCAAGCATTCAAATAAATTCGAGAGTTAAGAAATGCCGTGTATAAGTCCATTGATAATTATAACCAGACAAATGTTAACGTGTTAACGAATCTTTGGAAATATTCAAAGTAAAACACAATACAGATAATAATCAAATATTACTTAACGACTTGGCTGCTTTATGATATTCCTCTATAATTGGGATTTTAAGTATTTTCCATAATGTATCAGTACCAAATGTTAATCTCTAATATGTGTTTTACCTGTTCTGTCAACCCATCTCTTTACTTTTATATAAGAAAATTGCCAGCTTCGTATTTTAGTTCTGAACAAACTCATACTTGATGATGAGCGTCAGCTCGAAAAGCAATAACGTTTAATAAACTTTTCCATATTAAACAGTGATATTTTGAGTTGCGATTAGTTAGGTTAGTTAATTCATCTAGGCAGCATTCCAAACCCTGTCAAAGGCTTTTGTGATTACAAGAGTGATGGCTTTCGATTTGCAATGCTTTACGATTGTTGATATCCTAAAATGCGAAACGTATGTAAGGATGTCGTCAACAGTTGATCGTTGTCTATGGAAACCGTATTGATGATCACTGATGGTACCTGATGATCGTTTATTACAATTTTCATGACCCTGGACATAATTGGCATAATGTGATTGAACGAAAATTCTGGGCTAGATATTTCCTCTCTTCGAGATCAAGTGTACTCCAAGAACGTCTGGCTTTCATACAAAATCTGAACAGGGGATAACTCCGGAGCACATTTCTTTAAAATTGTTGGTGGTATTCCATCAAGACCCACTATTTTCTCACAGTTCAGTTATCCTACCTTTCAAAATGCAGCCAGTGGCGTAAAAGTCTATTTTGAAGAAAAATTTGTTGAATACCATGGCTACCATTCTAGAAAAATTGCTTCAGGTCTAACTGTGAGGCGAATTTAAATCATTCAATAAACGAATTTTCTCAGCTACGTTATGTTCTCACAAATTTTCTCCATCAAGCATTCAAATAAATTCGAGAGTTAAGAAATGCCGTGTATAAGTCCATTGATAATTATAACCAGACAAATGTTAACGTGTTAACGAATCTTTGGAAATATTCAAAGTAAAACACAATACAGATAATAATCAAATATTACTTAACGACTTGGCTGCTTTATGATATTCCTCTATAATTGGGATTTTAAGTATTTTCCATAATGTATCAGTACCCAATGTTAATCTCTAATATGTGTTTTACCTGTTCTGTCAACCCATTTCTTTACTTTTATATAAGAAA
Organism: Cryptolaemus montrouzieri; assembly: GCA_013387265.2. Classification (NCBI taxonomy): domain Eukaryota; kingdom Metazoa; phylum Arthropoda; class Insecta; order Coleoptera; family Coccinellidae; genus Cryptolaemus; species Cryptolaemus montrouzieri. Next base: position 18,334,128 of record JABFTP020000185.1, read on the forward strand.
ATTGCCAGCTTCGTATTTTAGTTCTGAACAAACTCATACTTGATGATGAGCGTCAGCTCGAAAAGCAATAACGTTTAATAAACTTTTCCATATTAAACAGTGATATTTTTGAGTTGCGATTAGTTAGGTTAGTTAATCCATCTAGGCAGCATGCCAAACCGTGTCAAAGGCTTTTGTGATTACAAGAGTGATGGCTTTCGATTTGCAATGCTTTACGATTGTTGATATCCTAAAATGCGAAACGTATGTAAGGATGTCGTCGACAGTTGATCGTTGTCTATGGAAACCGTATTGATGATCACTGATGGTACCTGATGATCGTTTATTACAATTTTCATGACCCTGGACATAATTGGCATAATGTAATTGAACGAAAATTTTGGGCTAGATATTTCCTCTCTTCGAGATCAAGTGTACTCAAAGAACGTCTGGCTTTTATACAAAATCTGAACAGGTGATAACTCCGGAGCACATTTCTTTAAAATTGTTGGTGGTATTCCATCAAGACCCACTACTTTCACACAGTTCAGTTATGCAACCTTTCAAAATGCAGCCAGTGGCGTGAGAATCTATTTTGAAGAACAATTTGTTGAATACCATGGCTACCATTCTAGAAAAATTGCTTCAGGTCTAACTGTGAGGCGAATTTAAATCATTCAGGAAACGAATTTTCTCAGGTACGTTATGTTCTCACAAATTTCCTCCATCAAGCATTCAAATAAATTCGAGAGTTAAGAAATGCCGTGTATAAGTCCATTGATAATTATAACCAGACAAATGTTAACGTGTTAACGAATCTTTGAAATATTCAAAGTAAAACACAATACAGATAATAATCAAATATTACTTAACGACTTGGCTGCTTTATGATATTCCTCTATAATTGGGATTTTTAAGTATTTTCCATAATGTATCAGTACCCAATGTTAATCTCTAATATGTGTTTTACCTGTTCTGTCAACCCATTTCTTTACTTTTATATAAGAAAATTGCCAGCTTCGTATTTTAGTTCTGAACAAACTCATACTTGATGATGAGCGTCAGCTCGAAAAAGCAATAACGTTTAATAAACTTTTCCATATTAAACAGTGATATTTTTGAGTTGCGATTAGTTAGGTTAGTTAATTCATCTAGGCAGCATTCCAAACCCTGTCAAAGGCTTTTGTGATTACAAGAGTGATGGCTTTCGATTTGCAATGCTTTACGATTGTTGATATCCTAAAATGCGAAACGTATGTAAGGATGTCGTCAACAGTTGATCGTTGTCTATGGAAACCGTATTGATGATCACTGATGGTACCTGATGATCGTTTATTACAATTTTCATGACCCTGGACATAATTGGCATAATGTGATTGAACGAAAATTCTGGGCTAGATATTTCCTCTCTTCGAGATCAAGTGTACTCCAAGAACGTCTGGCTTTTATACAAAATCTGAACAGGTGATAACTCCGGAGCACATTTCTTTAAAATTGTTGGTGGCATTCCATCAAGACCCACTACTTTCTCACAGTTCAGTTATGTAACCTTTCAAAATGCAGCCAGTGGCGTGAGAATCTATTTTGAAGAACAATTTGTTGAATACCATGGCTATCATTCTAGAAAAATTGCTTCAGGTCTAACTGTGAGGCGAATTTAAATCATTCAGGAAACGAATTTTCTCAGGTACGTTATGTTCTCACAAATTTCCTCCATCAAGCATTCAAATAAATTCGAGAGTTAAGAAATGCCGTGTATAAGTCCATTGATAATTATAACCAGACAAATGTTAACGTGTTAACGAATCTTTATAAATATTCAAAGTAAAACACAATACAGATAATAATCAAATATTACTTAACGACTTGGCTGCTTTATGATATTCCTCTATAATTGGGATTTTTAAGTATTTTCCATAATGTATCAGTACCCAATGTTAATCTCTAATATGTGTTTCACCTGTTCTGTCAACCCATTTCTTTACTTTTATATAAGAAAATTGCCAACTTCGTATTTTAGTTCTGAACAAACTCATACTTGATGATGAGCGTCAGCTCGAAAAAGCAATAACGTTTAATAAACTTTTCCATATTAAACAGTGATATTTTTGAGTTGCGATTAGTTAGGTTAGTTAATTCATCTAGGCAGCATGCCAAACCCTGTCAAAGGCTTTTGTGATTACAGGAGTGATGGCTTTCGATTTGCAATGCTTTCATGACCCTGGACATAATTGGCATAATGTGATTGAACGAAAATTCTGGGCTAGATATTTCCTCTCTTCGAGATCAAGTGTACTCCAAGAACGTCTGGCTTTTATACAAAATCTGAACAGGTGATAACTCCGGAGCACATTTCTTTAAAATTGTTGGTGGTATTCCATCAAGACCCACTACTTTCTCACAGTTCAGTTATGTAACCTTTCAAAATGCAGCCAGTGGCGTGAGAATCTATTTTGAAGAACAATTTGTTGAATACCATGGCTACCATTCTAGAAAAATTGCTTCAGGTCTAACTGTGAGGCGAATTTAAATCATTCAGGAAACGAATTTTCTCAGGTACGTTATGTTCTCACAAATTTCCTCCATCAAGCATTCAAATAAATTCGAGAGTTAAGAAATGCCGTGTATAAGTCCATTGATAATTATAACCAGACAAATGTTAACGTGTTAACGAATCTTTGGAAATATTCAAAGTAAAACACAATACAGATAATAATCAAATATTACTTAACGACTTGGCTGCTTTATGATATTCCTCTATAATTGGGAGTTTTAAGTAGTTTCCATAATGTATCAGTACCCAATGTTAATCTCTAATATGTGTTTTACCTGTTCTGTCAACCCATTTCTTTACTTTTATATAAGAAAATTGCCAGCTTTGTATTTTAGTTCTGAACAAACTCATACTTCTGATGATGAGCGTCAGCTCGAAAAAGCTATAACGTTGAATAAACTTTTCCATATTAAACAGTGATATTTTGAGTTGCGATTAGTTAGGTTAGTTAATCCATCTAGGCAGCATGCCAAACCGTGTCAAAGGCTTTTGTGATTACAAGAGTGATGGCTTTCGATTTGCAATGCTTTACGATTGTTGATATCCTAAAATGCGAAACGTATGTAAGGATGTCGTCAACAGTTGATCGTTGTCTATGGAAACCGTATTGATGATCACTGATGGTACCTGATGATCGTTTATTACAATTTTCATGACCCTGGACATAATTGGCATAATGTGATTGAACGAAAATTCTGGGCTAGATATTTCCTCTCTTCGAGATCAAGTGTACTCCAAGAACAAAATCATCATCATACAAAATCTGAACAGGGGATAACTCCGGAGCACATTTCTTCAAAATTGTTGGTGGTATTCCATCAAGACCCACCACTTTCTCACAGTTCAGTTATTCTACCTTTCAAAATGCAGCCAGTGGCGTAAAAGTCTATTTTGAAGAAAAATTTGTTGAATACCATGGTTACCATTCTAGAAAAATTGCTTCAGGTCTAACTGTGAGGCGAATTTAAATCATTCAATAAACGAATTTTCTCAGGTACGTTATGTTCTCACAAATTTCCTCCATCAAGCATTCAAATTCGAGAGTTAAGAAATACCGTGTATAAGTCCATTGATAATTATAACCAGACAAATATTAACGTGTATTATACAGGACATTTTCAAATCGTAATCATTTAACGTCTTAAGCTCTCAAGGGAGCAGAGCCGCAAATTTAGACCATTCACGAAACGGATAATCAGGCACTGTGATTTATATGATTATATGGCGCATTTGCACCTTCAGGCACTTCATTTACACCTCCATTGAGGGTAGGCGTTATATTCGGAAATTAACCCAGAACAAAACTCCTACAAATAAATGCAAATTACTTCTTCAAGCAAGTTACATTTGTTAACGATCCTCTCTCTATCTGATAATTTATCGTTGCGTGACGATCAGCTCGGGAAAGGCAGAGAGGCAAAATTGATTTTGCATATTCGCGACAAACTTGGACCATAAATTGTTTTGTATTTCGAGGGGGACGACTCTCAGACGCTAAGCTTGGGAAATTCGAGTTAAATAGGGCGGTCAAACTTCACTTTCGAAGTTTCGATATCGAAAAAGAATTGAAAGTTATGATATGGCTATTAGATTTCAGTTTCGGAAATCTGACTGCTCGTAATTTTTTATTACGTTTTGTTCTTCCAAAACTTCGTTGAGTGTATTACAAAAAAACGCAACGCACTTGCAGTTATTCTCTACGGAAAGTAGTTTCCCTTAGCGTTTATTATTGAATCTATAATTATAAATACCAACAACAGATGCCTTAAAGTATCAGGAAAAAAATTGCTGATGGCGAAAAGTATCTGGCGAAATTAATTATTAGTTGGTAACTATTTCTCTGAAACTTACTTCAAAATTAGCATGAAGAATTTATGAACAGTAGGTTTTTTCCCCTAATAGCTGTGAACTGGCCTTATACCCGAGGTTTTGGGTATACATAAGATTTGCCACAAGCTTTGGAAACACCCTGTATATCGCGAAGACTCTAAATTAATACAATCGTGCTGAAGGAGCCCACAAAATTCCGATTGAAGAATCCAATTTTCTACAATAAAAAAAATGGAAACATACATTTTGCTATCTGAAATAACAAAGATGGTGTCATCTTCAGGTGTAACTGGGTAGTGCATTGGTTTGAAATATATAATATATATATATATATATATATATATATATATATATATATATATATATATATATATATATATATATATATATATATATATATATATATATATATATATATATATAGGGGTTTTACCCCGACGAGTTGCCCATATATCTGTTCATGCAATCAAACTGATTTCATGAAAAATATAAATCCACCATCCGGTAATTGATACCATTGCCAGGCAATGATAATATAATCAAAACATATCCTGGAATAATTATATATTAGGATAACGTTAAATGTTATGAGAATATATCAATCTATCAGAGTATATACATACTATAGCATCATCAGACAATGATATCAATGTACCAACGAGTAGTGTCAGAGGCTTTCTCCCCGGAAAAATTCAGTGTACGGACCTTAGTCAAGTAACACTGAATGTTACTCATTAATAGTTTCCTTTGTGTGAAGTGGTGAACGATCGAATAGAATACTGCTCTGAATATAAATATGACAAAATTGTCAGTTAATTATATTACATTTATATAAACAAATGAATAAAATATGAAATGAGATTCTGAGCAGTATAAACTAAAGAAAACCTATGACTCTACCTCATTATTATTTTCGGAAAGAATCCTACGAAGAATATTACAAGGTTTGATGACTGTTATCTTTTGTAACTGTTCAAACAAATTTTCTTCAGACCCAAAATCTCAATACTTTTGTAAAGATTTCTAGGAATAACACCTGCTGTGAAAATAATAATCGGTAGAATAAATATTTTTTCATTTTCCACATTTTTTAATCTCGTCGCCAAGCATCATATATTTAGAAATTTTTTCATTGTATTTATTTTGTATATTATGTGTGTCGGGTATAGCAATACCAATTTTATATGTTATTCGATTCTGTTTATCATTAAGAATGATATCTGGTCTATTATGTTTTACAGCTCTGTTGCAAAGAGATGTTTTATCAAAATAAAGTTTATATTTGTCATTTTCACAAATAATCTCAGGTTCATATTTGTGAAATTTTTTTCTTTTGGAAATTAGGTCATGTTTAATTCCTAGATTAAAATGAATAATATTATCGACAGCATTATGTCTTTCTAAATAATCTGTTGAAGCAAGGACTGAGCAAGATGATAAAATATGAAAAACTGTTTCTGAAGAACAGAAACATCCATGGCAAGAATCATCTATATTTTGTTTGATGATGTGTTTTCTATAATTCCTCGTGAAAACAACCTGATCCTGGATCGCAATTGCCAAGCCTTCTGTTTCAGCAAACAATTCTCCAGATACTAACCATTTATTCGATGCGATTTCATCAATATAATCAATTTTCAATTCTTTAGGGTGCTTTCCGTGTAATTCCTTCTGCATCCAACCTTCTCTTTTAGAAATATCATCAAATATATCAAAATCTACCTTTTACATTGTCAAGTTCAGAGGTGTAAGATTATAATCTGAAGCAACAACAATATCATGTAATTTAGACGTTCTCTGTTTATCATGAAAATGGGAACGTAGATGAAAAATCTGTTTACTATGAAGATTATTCAAATCAGTTAATCCACGACCTCCAAGATGTCTAGGTAGTGTAACTCTCTGAACAGCTGACTTTGGGTGGTGCTTATGATATTTACAGAGCATTTTTCTCGTTTGACATTGTAATTCATTTAGATCAGTTTTAGACCATTTAATAATTCCAAAAGAAGATGTAAGAATAGGAACAGCATAGGAGTTGATAGCTCTGAAAAGGTTTTTACTAGTTAAATAACTCTTGATGATAATTCTAAGTCTTTTGTAATATGAACTTCTAATATTTTCTTTAGTGCTGCTATGGTTGATTGTCTTCTCTTGACAAAATCCAAGATATTTATATGTATCTCCTTGATGCATTGGCTCGATTTCGATATTGGAAATCTTCATATAATCAGAGGTGATCTTTCCTTTTTCAATAGAAAGATTTTTACAGTTTGGAAGTCCATACTTCATATGAATATCAGTGGAATAGTTGAAAGTAATCTCAAGTAGACTTTTTAAATGAGATCTGGTTCCGGCATATAGTTTATTATCATCTAAATAAATTAAGTGACTTAATTTGAATTCAGTTAATAGACTCTTTATTTTGAAGCCGAAACTAGTAGCATTTAATTCATGAGATAATGGATTGAGGCAATGACAAAACCAAAGAGCACTTAAAGAATCACCTTGAAAAATGCCTCTTTTGATTGGAAGTACTTCGGATTTTAACGATTGTTTAGTAATATTTAAATGAAGATTGGTTCTGCAATTTTTCATTACAAATTCAAGAAAAAGACGAAGTGTCTTATCAATTTTATAAATTTCCAAAATTTCTTGAAGCCATGAATGGGGAGAACTATCAAAAGCCTTTTGGTAATCAATGAAGGCTGTATGAATATTTCTTTCATTCTATTTTAGAAAATCGAGACCTTTCATTTAAAATCCAACTTGCATTGGAATTGTGTTGTCTTGGCACTGCCCAAATTGAAGACCAATAATCAGTTAGAATATCAATTTTAGGAACTCCATTTCCAGAAATATTTTCATTTGAACCTGAAATAAATTTGTAAAAATGTTTTTCATTATTTTTGAATAGTTTGTTTTGGAATTTTCTATCTGAATTTATTTTATATTCACGTAGTCTGATGGAGTATACTGAAAGTTTTTGTTTATATATTTATTATGAAAATATATCACCAGCCAATGACATCAATGTACCAACGAGTAGTCTAAGAGGTGAAGTGAAAGTGATGAACGATCGAATACAATACTGTTTTGAACATAAGTGATTGAATTATCAAATAATTATATTACATTTATAAATACAAATACATGAAATATGAAATAAGATTCTGAGCAGTAGAAAAAAAAAGAGAAACCTATGACTCTACCCCATTATTTCTTTCGGAAACAAACCTACGCAGAATATTACAAGACTTGATGAATGTAATCTTCTGTTCAAATAAATTTTTCTTCAGAACGGAAATCTCAGTATTTTTCTGAAGATTCCTAGGAATAACACCTGTTGTAGAAATATTAATCGGTAGAATAAATATTTTTACATTTTCCACAATTTTTAGTCTTGTCGGCAGCATCATTTATTAAGAAAGTTTTTCATTGTCTTTATTTTATATGTTATTTGTGTCGGGTATAGCAATATCAATTATATATGTTATTCGATTCTTTTTATCCGTAAGAATAATATCTGGCCTGTTGTGATTTACAGCTTTGTTGCATAGAATTGTTTTATCGGAAAAAGTTTATATTTGTCGTTCTCACAAATAATCTCAGGTTCATATTTGTAACTTTTTTCCCTTAGGAATGAGGTCAAGTTTGATTCCTCAATTTAAATGAATAATATCAGCGACAGCATTATGTCTTTCTAAATATTGGCAAGTACTGAGCAAGATGATAATATATATGAAAAAACTTTTTCTGAAGAACAAAAACATCTACGGCAAGAATCTTCTATATTTTGCTTGATGATGTGTTTTCTATAATTTATCGTGAAAACAACCTGATCTTGGATCTCAATTGCTAAGCCTTCTGTTTGAGCGAACAATAATCCAGATACAAACCATCTATTTGATTATGATTTCATCAATATAATCATTTTTAAATTCCTTATGTTGCTTTCCGTGTAATCCCTTCTGCATTCAACTTTCTCTCTTAGAATTATTATCAAATATATCAGGTGTACCTTCTGCATTGTAAAGTTCTAAGGTGTGAGATTTCAATCTGTTCACTATGAAATCTATTCGTACATATTAAAATTTGCAACAAGGTGTATCAACCTTAACAATATTGAAATTAGTGTGACATGGGCTTAATAAATCACACCAACTCTGAAAGGAAAAAGAAGAGGAAGAACTTTCTGGTTCAATGACTGAGTTTGACATGTCAGATATCATGTTCTATGTTCGTCCGTAACCTTACCTTTTTGTGAAACTGTCGAAAAAAGATCTTGAATATAATATATTAATTGTAATTTCAACTTATTTTAACTTAATCTATATGATAAATGTATTAGGGAATATCAAATTGCGTTTTCATATAGTGATTTGTCTTAAATCCGTATCTGATATCTGTAAGTTTTTATATTTTTGACTTAACAACTGTCACAGCCCAAGTAACAGAAAATGTTCTTACTTTTTCAGTTCCCTGAAGATGATGCAAATTGTGTCGGAATATTGGACTTGCTATAAAAGATAAAACGTAGCATTATTTGTTACGCCCTTCCTATGATTTTACACAACCCTTGTTGTCTCTTAAGATTCTTATGTTGTTAGAAGTAGAGGGTGAGGTTAGGTTTCCATCACACCGCATTGACAAGAGAAAGGGTTTTCTTCGGAACAAAAGTTTACGTGATAAGAGGTGCTAAGTTTTCAAATGTACCATCAAAAATATCAAATTAATTTTTTCTCAGATGAAACACCCTGTAACTAAAGAACTAATGTATGCAAACTTCCACTATAGGCCATTTCAGATCTCAGATGAATAGAACCGTTACGATCAGAAGACAATAATTATGAGACTTGTTTGAAAAATGTTCGATGATATCATATTTTGAATAAGGTGAAGAACAAAAATTTTAGTTGACCTTGAACTTCATAACTAAATATAATGATTTCATATTTTACACTGTCAATGTATAATAAGCTGTTACAAAATGGCGAATGCGCCAGGTTCCATATAGAAATTAAACGTCCCCCTAAGTGATCTATCAATTACACAAAGATTTTTTCAAATCAGACCCTATTTTTTCAAATTTTCACAATGGAGCTGTCCTACAATTCAGTTTCAAACAATATTTCGTATATCGAACTCCATGATCCTCTTTGGCAAAGCATATTGCGGAGAAGCGTCCTCTTGCTGAAACCATATTGATTTATGAGGTATGTCAAGATTGTTATCACTGGGGTAAAGCACCGCCAAAAAACTCAAATACATTTCCCACGTTAAGAAACCTTCGTAAAAATGAGGCACAAATACTACGAGGGTGGTCAGAAAATTTTTCAACCTGACAAAAAAAAAACATAACTGTAACTCTACACACTTTTGTCGGAATAGAACTAGGCATTTTCTCTGAAAAATAATGAAGAGAAGGCATCAGTTGAAAATATTGATACATCATGTAATATATATGGAACAAAAATATAATCCTCTCTATTGATAGCAGAATCACCTATAGTTCATATTTGAAAAAACAAAAGTGTGCTTCATAACTCGAAAACCGATTGTCAAAATAATTTTCTGAATAGGTCTTTGTATTTTACTCGGAATAGGTTCTTCAAATTGTGAAAATAATTTCAACCTAACTTCAATACGACTCGAGATATCGTCACATGTCGACATTCCGAAAAATTCAGAAACCCTGAATAACTCGAAAACTGAAAAGATAGCTGAAATCTATTTTTACCAATGAGTTTTTCTCAAAAATCTTTCTCGAGTGAGCAGAGATTAATTTTGACAATCTACAATATTTTACATACTTGCTGTACTAAGACAACGAATACAGTCCTGTACTCATACTAGATGGATATGATGTTACAATATGGCCAGATTATTCACTATTTGTTGTCGGGTTTCATAGCCTACAGGAGCTCTCAAATACAACAGAAAGACTGTTTCAAATCAAACTAACAAAATAAAGATTCCAGCTTCTAAAGGAACAAACACTTTTCTAATCTTCTATATATTTTTATAATGATGTCCTACGATGCAATTTCAAAAAACATTTGGTTTATCGACCTCACAGTAATAATAGTTAATACGGTTCGTTTCAAGTTGTACTGTAGAGAGAATGAAGCTTATGTACGATACTGAAGTCATATCGAATCTCGCAAATTGATCCTTGTCAATAAGATCTTCCATTCAATTTTGAGTGCTATCGTACAAATTGAGACTGAATTTTGCTTCGTTGTATTTTTCTGAGTAACCAATTTCACGTATTCTGCAGAAGAAGTGAACAAATTGGAGCAACTGCTTCTCCAGCGTTATTTACCTTTTTTGTTCGCACCACCTACACTGTCTCAACCATTATACTTGAATGGAACGTAGATATATTTTCGTTTTAGAGTTGTTGCATTTTATCTCGACGGAACAAAGAAATTCAGGTTTCCATGGAATTCTCGCTGGATAATTATGAGCAACAAGTCTGTTTCGGTTAAACATGAATTTACCTCATCCATTTGAATTAGTTACTTTACGGCGGTGGAATTCATAATGTAGATCGCGCTTCTTTGATTCGAAGATATTTTGAAACATTTTCATTCATTCAGCTTCATGGAGGTATAATAATAAATAATGAGCCATCACTATAAATTGCTGTGATTTTTAATTTTTTAAGACACATGAATTCTATGGAGAAAACAATTCGCTCCCAAGTTGCTAATAAGAAAGAAGATTCGAGTAAACGATGATTTCTACTAAAATACACTATTAAATGCTCGATGCGTTTCGAAACATCTCTATCAAGAGCGAATGAATACTACAAATATATCTTACTAACTTGTTCTTATACTGGGTGATTCACCAGTGGCGCGGTGCTCTATAGCTCGTACACTCTTGAAGATTTAATTTTTGTTCGATAAGTATTGTAGTTAGAAAGCAAAAATCTACATCAGCAATTTATTTCGAAGTAAACAGGGTGTCCTCGGTGATTTTTTCAGATTGGAAGACCACTTTTTTGTTGAAGATTCAAGAGCGTCCTAAACTCTGCTTTAATGTCTTTAAGTAATAAGTTTTTTGGTTAGTAGTTTCGTCACATTATTTTCTGTTCCGTAAAAATTCATGGAAATAGGCTCTCACATCATCGCATGCTCCTTCGGCCAGAGAGGATGAATACTTTTTTCCTTCAGTTTTCTTATTAAGATAGCTTTATTGATGAATTGAAATAGATTATCCTCATTTTATACAGGACTGACTCTAAAATATTCTTGAATATTGTTATTTTAAAAATATCATATCTTGTTTTTTTAAATGGAACATCCTGTATTTTATTATTAATGTCAACGCATGAAAAATTTTGCCATATTTTTGTAGAAGTAACCTCATCTTTATCTTTGATCATTTAGAAATATTCGAGTATTTGTGAAAATTTTGATGAAAATTCTACAAACCGTATCAAACTCATCAACATGCATCATTATTCCCACAAAACTTTTTTTTTCTGTGATGATTCAACTAGTAAAAAGTGAAACTTAAACAAGAAAACTCTTTTAGCGAATGATAAAATCAAGATGATTGAAACGTAAATCGAGGTATGTATTGAAATTTTTTTTATTTATGCCTTCTATCAGGTGTCCGGACATATCATATTCTGCAGTTTACATGGTGAACTTATCAGTGTTTCGTAGTTAAACATTTTAAAGTGAGGTTTGAACCCAATTCTGTTAATTGACTGTCATGAAGTTCTCCAAAGAAGAAATGGTTTCCTAGTTTGTTTCCAAGTATTCCACCGAAAGATCCGTATAATAAAATCAGTAATTTGTTAACGCAAAATATGACGAATACGCAAATTGAATACGACATTATAGCTTTATTAGATGTTTGCATATCATAAAATTATTTTTATTTAATGATTGTTTTTATAAAAGTTATGAGGGACTTATAATGGGAAAACCCTTAAGCCCTCTTTTAGCAGAAATTTTCATGGATAATATAGAAAAAACTATTCATAAACAGCCGCTTAGTAAACATTTCTTATATTGGTATCGATATGTCGATGACATTATTGTGTGTCACAGGAACAGACATTTCACTGTATTCGAAAATTTCATCAACAACCTGCACCAAAAAATAGAATTCACTTCTGAAATAGAACAGAACAATTCCATCAATTTCCTAGACCTAACAATAACTAGAGCAAATAATAAACACCAGTTTACAATTTATCATAAGCCTTCTCATACAGATATCACAATTCATTATACATCGGCACCTCCTTACCAACATAAAGTTGCAGCATTTAACATAGACTTAAGCACACCGATGTCTAATGATAATTATTTCAAAGAATTGAATTTGATAAAACAAATCGAAGTAAATAATGGTTATGATGCAAATTTAGTTAGCAGCATATATATAAGAACAAACAAAACTTAGCTTTACAACATATATATCCAATCGGTGAACACCAAGACAAAAAATTCAATAGTTTAACATATATAGGCAATATAAGCAATAATGTGAAATCCCTTCTTGAAAATTCAAATTTGAATATAGCGTTCAAAACATCAACAAATTTAGGTTCATTTATCAGAAATTATAAGTCTCCAATTCGTAAATAAAATGAATCAGGTGTTTATAGATTGGATTAAGCAGATTGCAATTTTTTTATATAAATAGAACAGGAAGAAATTTTCATGTTAGAATTTCTCAACATAAACGCAGTTTCATCGATGGAAAAATCGATTCAAATTATTCAAATCATCTTAGGAAAATAGTCATTCTTTCAATTCAAAATCCTACATTCTGAGAATAGAGGTATAAGACAGGTATATTAATAGATTTTGGTATTGACCGAAAATTCTTATTGATCAGGTAGACATGAATAACTCACCCTTATTAAATTTATTTCCTAGACACTAGTTCAAATACAGATAGCTCTGAGTGGAGTATATGTTAGTAAGATATATTTGTAGTGTTCATTCGCTCTTGACAAACATACTGTGTATCGAAACGCGTCGAGCATTTATTAATATATTCTAGTAGAAATCATCGTTTACATGTAGAAGCCTCGTCAATTGAATTTTTGGAAAGAAGATTGTTTATTCTTAGTCTTCGTTCTTTTCTGAACTAATCTTGTTTCTCTGAATCTTGTTATTTTATTCAGTTAGTTTAATGAAGGAGCATTGTTGATCTATCGTTTTAGAAATCTACCAGTCACTATAGTGATTTTTCTGTACGTTCAACGATTTCTTTTAACAAACACCTTCAGTATCACTTTTTCCAATGAATGATATTTTCTATACCAAAAATCTAAGAGTCACATTTGATTCTTTCCAGAATCTTAAAATCTCAATTTTAATTATTTTTACACTCAGATCAGAGTCAAGTAAACAATTACTTGGGTCCATTTTAGACGTCAATTTTCACTCTCTTTGAATTGCTGCTCTAGCTATGGTCTTTTCTACAGCTGATCATTGATGTTCTATCGGGTAGAATAGTTTACATGTGGGTAGAATTGAGAATGATAAGTGGCACCATCAGTTTAAACCCAATTCCATGGCTACATGTCTTCTACTTTATGATTTCTCCACATATTCGCAGACAATGAGCTTTGAGGAGGAATTGAGGAGGAACTTTCTCCTCAATTCATAAACGAGTATCACTAACACTAGTGAGTCTATCATAGATTTGATTTTCAATAACGATGTTTATCATGTTATGGATTCTGGTGTCCTGGATAGTGCTTGTTCAGATCAACAGTTGGTGCACTGTTTGGCAAATTTCGCGAGTCACTCCGTTCAGCCACGCATCATTACATATATAGACTTTAAGAATCTTGATTTTAACAACTCTGCTATCGACCTTCATGAGGCTCCTTAGGCGGATATATTATATATAAATTATGTCAACAGTAAAATTCAATTATCGAATAGCATTATATTAATTCTATTCGACAGGCTTACTCCTCTCAGAACAGTGAAAGTTAGTAAGATATATGCACCCTGGTTAAAAAATAATCTTCGATATAAGATGAAATTGAGAAACGATGCCATCAGTATATATAAAGAAACAAAGAACCCAATGTATCTGGCAAATTACAGGCGGCTAAGAAATATGGTTACAAATGCTGTACTCGCTGAAAAGGCTGGGTATTTGGAACATCAGGCGGTAGCGCAAAATACTGAGCTCGGTTAGGCGGTTAGGAACTTGGTCATTAAAAGTAATCATGGCAAGAAAGAGATTCCTGACTCTCTCAAGAACTGTGTGAAGTTAACTCCTACTTCTCATCCGCGTTTGGACAGAGAAATGCTTGTGGGGTGGCATCGGAGTTCTACAGCATACATGAATACAATCCGAATTCGAAGTTCCGTTTTCGTTTAGTGACGGCTGATGAAGTTTCACATTTGATCATGAAACTTAAGTCGAATGCTATGATCGGATGGGATATCGTCTGAAATGTTAAGGTTGAGCTGTGATTGCTCCCTATGTGACCCATATAATAAATTGTTATTTGGATACCGGGATATTTCCTGAATGCTGGAAATTGTCATTGGTGAGGCCTCTGTCCAAGTTCCATCAGCATCCTTCCCTCAATGTCTAAACTTCTGGATGAATTCATTGTGGTCCAGATTAATGATTATTTGTTGGAAAATAAAATAACATCTCTGATGCAGTCTGGATTCCGTAGGGGGCACAACACGGCAACCTTGCTTCTGGATGTGGTTGATGATATTGTGAGGTTCGTTGATCGAAGTACCATCGCCGCAATTGTCCTCTTATATTATTCGAAGCTTTCGACAGAGTTGATCACCGATTACTATGTGCAGAATTGAAGTATTTTGGTTTCGATGTGACTGAGTTACAGGGTTTCGAGACATATTTGGATAAGCTTTCCCAGGTGGTAGTTATCGACAATGACCGTTCTGACGCCATTCCTGTGACGTCAAGGGTGCTGCAGGGATCTGTGTTGGGGCTCGTACTTTATCGTCTTTACACTGTAGATATTTTCCAAGAAATTTATTCGTCTAAGGCTCGTGCTCTTGCGGATGACACTTTAACAATTTTGACGCTCTGCGTGGCCTAGCTGCTGCAAAAGTATTAACGCCGATTTGTCAAGAACTTTTGAGTACGCCGAGGTACATGGTCTCAAATTAAATATTAGTAAGTGCGATCTCATACTGTTTGGTACGGAATCTACTAGGAAGCTTATTGACTCGGACTTTGTTGTTGAGAACTCGGTGGATTCAATAGCTGTGAAGAGCTCTGTGAAGAACCTCGGTTGTTATTTTTGACTGTGACCTTCGTTGTCAGGCTTATATTTCCTGATGATCAGAAAATGTTATGCATACAGGCATTTTACATATATATAGAGTTCTTAATATCAGATATATATATATATATATATATATATATATATATATATATATATATATATATATATATATATATATATATATATATATATATATATATATATATATTTATATATATTTCACATAAATATTTTCGATAGCCATCTTGTAGATTTGTGTGTAGAGCAGAACAATATAAATATCGCGATTGAAAATCGGAAGTTGATCGTATAAGCGTGAAAATTTATAATTGTATGTAATTTTTCTATGCTGAATCAGGAGAAAAAAAAATAAAAAATTTCATCCAGAAAAAAAAAATTCATTACATTAAGAGGTATGAAAAATATATGTTGGCTGATTCTCAGACCAACCCGATAAAAACACAAAATTTCGTCATAATCGGTCTAGCCGTTTTGGAGGAATTTGGCAACAAACACCTAGGAAGTTATTTTCGTGCAGAAAATAAGATCATATTTCAAACAGGTGAATTAGAAATTGAAAAAAAAACCTTCTGATACTATTTCACTAGGTGTATCTTCAGTGTTAAATATTTTGAAAATTCTCGCCCAATTATTATGCTATGCCAGTTCACTCTTTAAACATGTATCACCTGAAATATCTTAGTTTAAGCTAATTAATCTGTCTCATTTTCGTTACCTTACCCTGTATTTAATATTTCGAGGATAAAACATATATTTATCACCATTTTCTTATTGCAGGTATGTACTTCAAAATAGAGAGAAATATTATTGGTGAGTATTATTGTCCTTTGAAATGATTATTCAAAGTTCTATCCAGAAAATATATACAAAGATTAATGAAAGTCAACGCAAACGAACTAATAATGTTCCCTTAATCTTCTTTCATAGTTTGCTGAGTGAGAATATCTCAAATTGCGTTATAGCCGATATTATGGTGTCTTAAATATTGAAAAATCTGCAAAATATACTGAAAGTTATAGTAGATTTAGATCTGATCAGATTGGTATAGTAAACCTATGTGCTCACCCACTACGACAGAAATTAATTCAGTTTTATGTCTAAAAAACAGCATAAGTAGAACATCCATCGCTAGTCATTACAATTTGTGGAAATATCGCAGGTTATGTATTTTTTTATTATCTCCTTAGTCCCTATCATGACCTTGCTTGCTATTTGAAATATTTTCTAGCTTTATTCAGGCATATAAG
Source organism: Cryptolaemus montrouzieri (assembly GCA_013387265.2). Lineage (NCBI taxonomy): Eukaryota > Metazoa > Arthropoda > Insecta > Coleoptera > Coccinellidae > Cryptolaemus > Cryptolaemus montrouzieri. The sequence goes on from JABFTP020000185.1 coordinate 18,351,025, forward strand.
AAGTTTGATTGCTGAAATATTTTTCTGTTGTTTTTCTTTTTCCATTGTTACAGATTCCTGTCCCAAACACCCTTCATTTCACCCTTTTTTTGGAAATCACTAAATGCAAGAGAAAACGAAGCGGCTAAGCAGAAAAATCTTTGGTACTCTTTATGTACACACGACACTAACACATCATAAACAGACAAATTATTACTAGTGTAATAGCGACAGGGAAACGAGTTTTTTCCTCAGGTTTTTCACTCGTTCATTGATTTATTGAATCATATAGGAGATACTACATTTCCCTGTTACATTTCCTGAGCTCACACTTGTGCTTTTTCTGACACACATCAAAATTATGGATATAAGCATTTATTGTAATTACAATTATTTAAATTTTGTAAATCCTCTTTTCTCAAAAGTATATATATATATATATATATATATATATATATATATATATATATATATATATATATATATATATATATATATATATATATATATATATATATATATATATATAGGGTGTTTCCGAATAAGATGTCATAAATGAAGGATGCGAATCCCTGAATGATTTGAGCAAGAAAGTTCGAAGAACCAATGGTCAAAAAATGCTTCGTTGCCGAGATACAGGGTGTTAAAGTTGAGAAAATTTTTCGATTTTCTCTCGATAAAACCTAGACTTCTCAAGATTTCGAGCTCAAATTTTCCACATAAGCTATCAAACACAATCTAAATCACCAGGTGAGGCCAAATTTTGGAACAGTATACAGGGTGATACTTTTTCATGGGCCATGTTCCATTTTTACCCTCGGAACTTTTTTTTGGTACGCCACTGGCACTAACAAAAAATGAAATCGAATAGATCATTCAATTTGAAATTTTTTGACTCTTGCATTTTGATCGTAACTATCACCGTTTCTTAGATATTAATTATTGAAAATAATACAATAGTTTTCCATATCGAAGCCATGGAGATATTATCTTAATAACTGATGCAATTTTTCAGGAATTGAGCTAAAATTTACATCAGATATCTCCTTATTGTATGTTTATAACAAAATGAGGCAGAAATTCTGACAGTATACAGGGTGCTATTTTGTCACGTGCATTTTCCTCTTTTGCCCCTGAACTTTTTGTGGTGCGCTACTGGTATATTCTGAAAATATATATATATATATATATATATATATATATATATATATATATATATATATATATATATATATATATATATATATATATATATATATATATATATATATATATTGCTATATTAAAAGTCTAATATTAGAGAGTGGGTACCCACATGGCCTCCTGGCCGATTAATTTACAACACAACATAAGGTGAGGTTAGTGGTATCACAATGGAAGCCTTTCCCACATTCGGGACAATCAACATGCAAAACACTTCAACAACAAGAGTAATTAGCTCATCGGTTCCATTTATAAACGACCTTACGCCTCAGCTTATCAACATCTTGAATCCTTAAGAAATAACAATTGTAACGAAAACTTTATATTCGACTGAATTATTTTATTCTAAAGTAAAAGACAAAAATCCAGAAACATCAAGATGTAGGCTTGCTGTTTCTTGTCTATCGCAATTCACTATAACATTGGACAAACCACACAACAACAAAAAAGTAGATATACAAACAATAAACGTGACATCAAAATGATCAACAAAAAATATGCTTTTTCAGAAAATTGCATAGTAGAATCACATTAGGAAAAACCCCAACACTAAATGTCCTAATATGGAAAAGGACACAAATAAAAAAATGAAAATGTTTCATATTATTACGTCAGCTAATTCAATTATCACCAAAACGGATATTAGAATATTGAGTATTAATTATTATTATCTAATAAGCAAAGCTAAGTTCATTAGAAAAAATGACAACAAGACGATTTGTCTCTCTTAGTTTTTGGCTGACACTGACATATATGAGCTGTCCTTAAACTTTAAATCACAACGGTGGAGCTGTCATGGATGTGTCACACGTTTAACGTTGAAATATTAATCTAGGAAAACTAAATCAATCAATTTTGAAGAGAATGTGGAAACGTTTTAATTTATCTGTTTCTCCTACCAGCCATCTTTTTCATATACAATGTTTTGTTTCTCGCCCTTCCTCGTGCTGCTTAGTGAAATTTTCGATCTCGAATATTAGGTAAGCTCGATTGTCTTTCTTTTTTATCTTTCTTTTATACTTATGATTATACCTTAATATCAATTTTACTCTAAGATAATTCTTCAGTGCATTACAAATCAATTGCAAACGCCTCGAACTGTCGTGTATCGTCCTTCGAAAAGACCAGAACTGCATCCTTCTAACAGGGAGTGCAGGTATCGACTCAGGGGCGAACAGCATCAACTCACATTTTCCCACTGCATTCTGCAGCAACATGCTCTTTTTCCAGATTTCATTTGAAACATCCTATAATTTGGTAATCATACTCTACAAGAAACGGTATGAATAATTTCCTAAATAATACTTTATGATCTCTGCATATTCTAAGTGCGTTTCGGCAAATACCTTTTTGAAGGAAGTTTAGTATCAACGTTTGGGTAGGCCTTCATAATAATAGCTTCATGCCCATTATCGAAATTTTAAACAGAACACACTGTTCAATTTAATTGATGATGTTCCGCTAATTTTATTCAGAATATGTATTATGGTCATGACGGAGCACCTCCACATCATGGAATCTTAGTTGTTGAATGACTGAACCAATATTTTTCAAACGGGTGGATTGATCTTCTTCTTCTTACGGTGCCTCATCCTTAAGGACGTTGGCGATTACATTTGCCATCTTATTTTATTTGTTGCAGCTCTGAACAATTCTATAGAGCTCATATTAGTCCATTGACGTAAGTTCTTAAGCCAGGAGTTGCGTCTTCTTCCCGGTCCCCTTTTGCCATTGAATTTTCCTTCGATGATAAGTTGAAGCAGTTCGTACTTTTGGTTTCTCACAATATGACCCAAATATTGCGTCTTTCTTTCTTTTATTATCTGCATAAGTTCTCGATCTTTTCTCATCCTCTGCATAACTACGTTTGTCGTATGACTCATGTAAGATATTCTGAGGATTCTACGGTAGCACCAAAGTTCGAACGATTCTATTCACTATTGTGTTGTTTCCGTCATTGTCCATGCTTCAACGCAATATAGCACGCTGGAGAAAACGTAGCATTACAGTATTCGAACTCATAATGAGATATTAAGTTGGCAGTTGCATAGTATTTTTTGCATTTTATAAAATATAGCTCGTGCTTTTTCCAGGCGTGTTTTTATCTCTAGTGAGTGATCCCAAGTTTCATCAAGGCTACTTCCTAGGTATGTTATTTTTGTTACTTGTTCTAATTCTGTTCCGTTGACCCTAATTCCGACCTTTCTGTTTTGGTGTTTACTGATAGCCATCGTTTTTGTTTTCTTTGTATTTATTTTCATTCCAAATTCTTTACTTGTTCTCATCAATCGGTTCATTAGGCGTTGTAGTGCTTCAGCGCTATCTGCTAGAATAACCGTGTCATCTGCGTATCGCAAGTTGTTAATGTATTGTCAATTTATTATTATGCCATCCGAGGTATCCTGTAGTGCCTTCCTAAATAACTCTTCCGAAAAAACGTTAAGCAACAACGGGGAAAGAACACATTCATGCCTTACTCTTTTCTCGATGTTAAAATCTTCAGATGTCTCTCCATTGATTCTAATTTTAGCATTTTGGTCTTGATAAAGGTTTGATATGATTCTCAAGTCTTTGTCGTCTATGTTACAAGACTTGAGAATTTCTATTAGTTTATCGTATTTCACCAGGTCGAAAGACTTTTGAAAGTCTATAAACACAGATATACATCAGAGTCTACATCCCTACATCTTTCAACAAGCACACGTATTGAAAAAAGTGCCTCTATTGTTCCAAAGCCATTCTTGAAGCCAAATTGTGTTCGTCCAATTTGTTATAAATTCTATTGTGTATTATTCGGAGGAACAATTTCAGTATATGATTCATTAGGCTAATGATCTTATATTCCTCACATTTCCTGGAGTTCTTCTTCTTTGGTAGTGGTATAAACACCGATGTCAGCCAGTCTTTTGGTATTATTATTAAATAAGTTCTCCATAACATCGATGTGTTCGTCTGAAATTATCCTTATAATTTCAATTGGGATATTATCTTCTCCAACAGCTTTTTTGTTTTTTAGTTGTTTTGTTGCTTTAATAATTTCCTCCTTTGTGATGTAGGGCCCAGACGCTACTTTCTGTACATCTATGCTTTGTCTCTTCTGGTCTTGAAACATGTCTTCCATGTATTCTTTCCACCTGTTTATTTGATCTTTTATATTCAGTAGGGGTTTCCCATGTTCATCTTCGACGAAAGATGAAGAGGATTGCTTCCACATTCCAGCTCCTTCTTTTATTTTTTTGTGTAAGTTGAAAGTATCATGTTTTTGTTCTAGTTTCTCAATTTCTTCACATCTTTCGTTTAGCCAGGTAACCTTAGCTTCTTTGATTTTTATTTTGATATTTTTATCTACTCGTTTATATCTTGTTTCGTTTTTATTTTTGAATTTTTTTCTCTCTTCCATCATGTCCAAGATTTCTTCTGTCATCCAAGATTGATTCTTTTTCCTGGTCTCCTGCTTAAGGTGCTTCTCTGTAACATTATTTAGTGTTGTTTTAATCTTTTGCCAGTCTTCTTCAGAAGTTTGCGTTGGCTTTAATGGTTTTTCGTTTATATATCTATGTATTTCTTCCTTTATTTTATTGTACGTAGATTCCTCTTTCAATTTATCGGTGTTAATAATAGTTGCTGTCTTATTTCCTTTGGTTCTTTTAAATTCTACCTTTATCCTTGCTAGAAGAAGATTGTGATCGGTGGGAATGTCAGCTCCGGGGTATGTCTTGCATGATTTTACTGCATTTTTGTACCTTCTGTTAACAATTATGTAAAAAATTTGGTTTCTTGTGATGCGTCCGTCTACTCCATCTGCTGGTGACTTCCATGTATATAGTCTTCGTGGTGGTAACTTTAAAAAACTGTTCATTATACTATATTGTGTCGTTTCATCTCCGGATTAGTACAGTGTATAGTTACCTATCGTATAAGTACCTGCATGTGGCCACCTTACCTCGCTGCAACCAAGAACATCTATTTTGAGCCTCTCCATCCCTTTGATCAAATTTGCAGCCTTACCTGCTTCGTACATGCTTCTCACATACCATGTTCCAATTCTTTTAGTTTTTAACCGGGGGATTCTTCGCACCCTCTCCTCATTTAAGAGGTGCCCGGGACTGAGGGCCATTGTTTTTTGTTCCATGAGGATATATAATTTTGGTGGATTGAAAGGAGGCCTAATTGCTCAGCCACGGTGACTGGATTTCAACTCATTAGACTTGTGTGGAAATACATCAAACTCGACTACAGTGTAGAGATAACAAATTTCGAGCAGTTACAATACCGCTGAAATATAATTTTATTTATTTATTTTGAAGCTATTCGAGAACAGGACGGCTACAGCTTGGAAATCGAAACACGGAAGTTCATGAAAGCATTGCGTGATTGGTGCTAAAAGCGTTCCGGAATCGAACAGGTTAACGTTTTTTACGTTATGATTATTGTTGAGTAATAACATGATACTGGACATTGATGAAAATATGAATTTTCTTCATTTGATCAACATAATGCATCATAAATGTTCTAAATGAAAAAAAAAACTGTTATAAATATTTCTTTCTTCACACACTTCAAAATGAAAAGAAAAAAACAAAATTGTCAAAGAAATGGTGTTCTCTTACATTGCTTGTCTTTCACTGCAACATTGGAGGCACATAGCAGGGTCACCCTCGCAGTCTTCGCAATATGTCATAATTCATCTTGTCGTAGCTCTAGCCTGTTTCGCGCTTTCTCATCCATAATTTCTAATATATCTCCTACTATTTCTTCTTTTTCCCTGAAATTTATTCAACTTGTGAGGACGATTGTTTCGTTTCAGGGCCGTGCACGTCCTATTTGTCCTCTATTTCCGAATTTTCATCATTCATTCAATTATTTTTTCATTCTTATTTCCCTGGTAGATCACCTACAAATTCACAACACTATTACCGGAAATTACTCGAAAAGCAGTTTCTGTTTCTTAGGCATATACAGGGTGTTTCCGAATAAGATGTCATAAATGAAGGATGCGAATCCCTGAATGATTTGAGCAAGAAAGTTCGAAGAACCAATGGTCAAAAAATGCTTCGTTGCCGAGATACAGGGTGTTAAAGTTGAGAAAATTTTTCGATTTTCTCTCGATAAAACCTAGACTTCTCAAGATTTCGGGCTCAAATTTTTCACATAGGCTATTAAACACAATCTGAATCACCAGGTGAGGCCAAATTCTGAAACAGTATACAGGGTGATACTTTTCATGGGCCATGTTCCATTTTACCCTCGGAACTTTTTTTGGTACGCCACTGGCACTAACAAAAGATAAAATCGAATAGATCATTCAATTCGAAATTTTTTTGACATCTGCATTTTGATCGTAACTATCACCGTTTCTGAGATATTAATTATTTAAAATAATCCAATAGTTTTCCATATCGAAGCCATGGAGATATTATCTTAATAACTGATGCAATTTTTCAGGAATTGAGCTAAAATTTACATCAGATATCTCCTAATTGTATGTTTATAACAAAATGAGGCAGAAATTCCTGACAGTATACAGGGTGTTATTTTTTCACGTGCATTTTCCTCTTTTTGCCCCCTGAACTTTTTTGTGGTGCGCTACTGGTATATTCTGAAAACAGAATCAAACAGATTATTCAAAGTGAAAACTTTTCTGTTCCTTGTATTTTTCCGTATCTGCCACCATTTTCGAGATATTAATCAAGAAAAGTAATCGTATAGTCCCTTCAGTATTGAAAGCTTGAAGATATTTTTCATGTTATTTCGGCAATTTGTGAAGACCTTGAGCTCGAATTTCAAACGAAGTTCACATTTTAAGATCTGCACCACTAGATTGGTAGGATTTATGAGAAAGTATAAAGGGTGATATCATTTCCCTGATCATTGAATTCGAATTCAAAAATGTGTTTTATTGAGTGTATAAATCGGAAGTAAATGAATAAACAACATAAATAATCGCGAATGATTTCAATAACAAAAACTCATAATGATGAAAACAAAAATTGAACAAACAGAACAAATCAAAGAAGATGTTGAAAATGTCCTCCACCTGAAAGAATACATGCTTCTGCTCGTCTCCGCATATTAGTGCGCACCCTCTGAAATATTCCTGGGATATTTCTGATGACGTCACATGATGCTGTAATTCAATTCCTCAATTCTTCAATTGTTTTCACGGGAGAGCTATAAACCAAAGTTTTCAGATGTCCCCAAAGAAAAAAATCCAAACTGTTTAAATCTGGCGACCTTGGAGGCCGAGCTTCTGGTCCACCACGCCCCCTATCCAGCGGTTATTGAATGTCATATTCAGATATTCTCTAGCTTCCATGCTGAAGTATGGTGGGGCTCCGTCATGCATAAACCACATTCTATTTCTAGTTTGCAGCGGCACATCTTCTAGCAACACAGGTAAAATCTCTTCTAGAAAGTGGCGATATAAGGCTCCATTCAGCCTGTCTGTCAACAAAATGGCCCGATCAGGAAATCCCCAATTATTCCAACCCAGACATTAACCGAAAATTGTTCTTGATGGTGACATTCCTCAATCATATGGGGATTTTTTCAGTCCAATAGTGATTGTTATGAAAGTTCCTGATTGCATTTCTCGAGAAGGACGCCTCATCTGTGAAGATGATTTCGCTATCGAAAAGGGATTATGAGCAATATTATGAAGGAACCATCGGCAGAAATTGAGTCGCAGAGGAAAATCGCGGGTAGTAGAGCTTGGACGCGTTGAATATGGTATGGGTAAAGCAAGAAATCATGGAGAATTTTCCAGACCAATACAAATGAGATATTCAACTCTCTTCCAATTTTTCTTGTACTCAGCTGAGGATCCTCATCTATACAATTTAGGACTGCCTCTTCGATTTCCGGGGTCCTTATTGTCCGATTTGCCCCTTTCAAGTCATGATTCGGTTTGAATGTACCCCGTTCTCTCAATCTTCTGTGGATGTCAGAAAACGTACGCCTATCAGGAATGAAGCGATCAAGATGAGCACAAAATTATCCGAATTGAATGAATAATCCGTTTCTGATTACGAAAAACGTCAGTTATGCACCGAAAAAATATACGGAGGCAAAGGGGTAGCCTGTTCGGGCGTTGTTGATTAATTTTTCGAAAATGGTGGCAGTTACGGAAAAATACAAGGGACAGAAAAGTTTTCACTTTGAATAATCTGTTTGATTCTGTTTTCAGAATATACCAGTAGCGCACCACAAAAAAGTTCAGGGGGCAAAAAGAGGAAAATGCACGTGAAAAAATAACATCCTGTATACTGTCAGGAATTTCTGCCTCATTTTGTTATAAACATACAATAAGGAGATATCTGATGTAAATTTTAGCTCAATTCCTGAAAAATTGCATCAGTTATTAAGATAATATCTCCATGGCTTCGATATGGGAAAACTATTGAATTATTTTCAATGATTAATATCTCAGAAACGGTGATAGTTACGATCAAAATGCAAGTGTCAAAAAAAATTTCGAATTGAATGGTCTATTCGATTTTATTTTTTGTTAGTGCCAGTGGCGTACCAAAAAAAAGTTCCGAGGGTGAAAATGGAACATGGCCCATGAAAAAGTATCACCCTGTATACTGTTTCAAAATTTGGCCTCACCTGGTGATTCAGATTGTGTTTAATAGCTTATGTGGAAAATTTGAGCCCAAAATCTGGAGAAGTCTAGGTTTTATCGAGAGAAAATCGAAAAATTTTCTCAACTTTAACACCCTGTATCTCGGCAACGAAGCATTTTTTGACCATTGGTTCTTCGAACTTTCTTGCTCAAATCATTCAGGATTCGCATCCTTCATTTATGGCATCTTATTCGGAAACACCCTGTATACACTCGGAGGCAAAATTAGTGGAACACTCGAAAATTTAACCAAATTCGAAGTTCGATATTTTTCCTAATTCTCAACCGATTTAGATGATTTGTTCGGCAAGTTATAGATCAACCCTTCTGCTTTGTAGAAATTATAAGAGAAAACAAAAAAAATTTGAAAAAAATTTTATACGGGGGCAAAACTAAAAGTGTTTTTTTGTCAAAAATTTGTAACACCCTGTGGAATTTCGTGGTCCGAGTTGAAACGTACAATATCATGGTCTGTCAAGACACATCTTCCTACAGTAACGCCCTTCTTGTTTCATGCCTTTATCTCTATTTTTGGAATTTTCTTATTATCACTCAGGCGTGTCGAAATTGTCGTTTGCGATTTTTATGTTCGAATTGCATTAGTTATTGATGACAATTTGGTTAATTTGGTGAAAATTAGGAATTCATAGGAGATAACAAGCGGTAGGTATTAAAATACACAACCGAATTCTTGGACCATTGATAAAACTTTTCATTTATACATGTGCACACCTTTTTTTATCAAATATGAAATACAACACACGTTTTTTGTATATGACCACATTTGCACTTGTTTAAAGAATGAGAGTTTTCCATTCTTTGATTTGATACAAATTCGATCGGTTGCGGTGTTTTGTGATTCTTTTACTGTTTACTAATCGAAACGGTATTTTTCATTCAGAATGAGAGATTTACCACCAACCTCAGTAGCAAGGGCAGTTACATTGATCGAGGAAGAGCGCACCTACCGCTCAGTCGGTACCATGTTGGGTGTCTCGACGTCGGTTATCCATCGAATCTACCGACGTTACAGGGAAACTGGATTGTACGTGAGGAGGCGATGACAAGGAAGAAATCGGGCAACCCGTGCTATACATGACCGTTTCATCAAACCCTAAGAAATCCTCGTCTTACTGCTGTTCAGGCACGTAACCTTTTACAAGCAGTGGATAACATTAACGTCAGTGTGAGGATAGTCAGAATACGATTAAATGAAGTTGGTCTGAGATCATACGCGCAAGCAAGAGCACCAAGACTCGATAGAGCCCATCGGGTAGCAAGATTGGCGTTTGCTAGGGAGCATGTAGCATGGACAATCAATCAGTGGAGACGAGTTTTATTTAGTGATGAGAGCCGATATTGTGTGAATTTCGTGGATGGTAGAGATAGAATATGGAGGCATCGAGGGGAACGGTACAATCAAGCGAACTCCGCAGGAACTGAGCAATATGGTGGAGGGTCAGTTATGATATGGGGTGGCATATGCTTGGGAGTACGAACAGAACTGGAGATTAATGGCAATGGATCACCTAATGCCCATCGGTATATAACAGAAATCTTGGAGCCCCATATTGTTCCTTTTGCTCCTTACATAGGGGAAAATTTCCTTTTTATGCACGATACCGTGGGCCCTCATACTGCACGCATAGTGATAGAATATCTCAATGAAGTTGGGATCACACGAATGGACTGGCCGTCGCAGTCACCGGATTTGAACCCGATCGAACACCTTTGGGACATTCTTAGAAGAAGGGTTCGACAACGGAATCCAGGCAACGTTGAACAGCTGACATTGGCTTTGGTGGAAGAGTGGGACAACATACCTCAACAGATGATAGGCAACATCATTGGGAGTATGCGAAATTGTATGCGCGCTGTAATAAGAGCTCGGGGGGGTCATACTCGCTACTAAAATCATCATGAACATTTTTCTCAACATGTTCATTTCATTTCACGAGTGTATCGCCAGGATACACACCTTCTCTCAATTTTGGACAGGAATGATAATTATTATAGAGTGTTACACAAAAAAATTCAAAGATAAATGTGCAAAATCAACGATTTTTCCAGTGAACTTCGAGTTCTCCCGGAGCGTGATTTTGGCCAGTGAATTACAAAAATTCTCATTTCGTTAGATTTCCGCTTCTCTAATTTTGATTTAATTTTTTGGCTAACCTCCGATGTTATGCACCTACGCAAGATTGAAAATAAATTCTTGAACTTTGTGACTTTTCGCTTCAAATTGTATATTTCTTGTGAAAATAGAGATAAATGCATAAAACAAGAAGGGGGTTACTGTAGGAAGATGTGTCTTGACAGACCCTGATATTGTACGTTTCAACTCGGACCACGAAATTCCACAGGGTGTTACGAAGTTTTGACAAAAAAAACACTTTTAGTTTTGTCCCCGTATGAAATTTTTTTCAAGTTTTTTTGTTTTCTCTTATAATTTCTACAAAGCAGAAGAGTTGATCTATAACTTGCCGAAAAATCATCTAAATCGATTGAGAATCAGGAAAAATATCGGACTTCGAATTTGGTTAAATTTTCGAGTGTTCCGCTAATTTTGCCTCCGAGTGTAGTAGAAAGACATTTGAAATAGCACTAAAATCATGAGAGTTGTATTGAAACTTTCATTTTCTTTTGTATACAGGTAATTTTTCATCACACTTCCGTATGGTCCGCATGTTTCATTGTCCTTACTAAGATTTGTTACGGTTACTTCGTTATTCTGATCACTAGTTGTGTGTCCATCACTATCTTCACATGGATTCAGTACACTACTTTCCCCACTGTCTGATGGCACAGATTCACAACACTTTTACCTAAAATTACTCGAAAAGCAACCTTTTTATACCATTTATTCTGTTTCTTAGGCATATATAGTGGAAAGATATTTGAAATAGCACTAAAATCATAAGGGTTGTATTGAAAGCTTTCATTTTTTACAGTATACAGAAAATTATTCATCACACTTCAGTATGGCCCCCATGTTCCATTGTCCTGACCAGGATTTGCTACGGTTACTTCGTCATTCTGATCACTAGATGGTTTGGAACATGACAGTTCTACTTCTTGCTTAGCAGCAGATCCCCAAAACCACGCTGTCCTGCTCAACGTTACTACTTTCTGTGACAAAGAAACAACTTGAAATATACAAACAACCAAACTTATATGGAATCAACCGATATTCTGAATATTAACACAAGAACTTTGGAAATTTAGAAAGAGTGTTGAGTTGATCTTTTTCGAGATATTTCAATTGAAACCAGAAATGTATTGAGGTTTATTTTAAGAAAAAAAAACAAATAAAAGAAAATAAGAGACCCTTTCCGCATGTAGTGAAAATTGAAAATTGTTTTCTCACGCAGTATGTATTTTTTACTCAAACTCAGTAGCTTGTATTACCTCCTCATGTCTTGACACAAGCCTGAATCGGTCTAGGCATGCTTTGAATACGGTTTTCGACGTACTCTGAGTGATATTCTGCCACTCTTTTGTGACGTCTTGGATGAGCTGTTGTGGGGTTCTTGGTTTATCTTGGCGCGATCTTATTTTACTTTTGAGATTATCCCATAAATGTTCAATATGATTTAGGTATAGAGAGCAAGCTGGCCAGTCCAAAATAGCGATTCCCTCTGTTTCAAGATAATATCGCGCGAGGTTGCTGGTATGCGGAGGAGCATTATCTTGCATAAAAGTGTAATTCTCACCGTGTACACTTCGCCAGAATCTCACTATGGGCTCCAACACAAGATCTACGTAGTTTCTAGTCGTTACACTCGCAGGAAATGAAATCAAATCTGTTTTACCTTTCAGCATAATGCCGTCCCAAAACATCATACTTCCCCCTTGGTATTTCGGAATTTGTCTCGATGCTCGGAGTCTAGCTTCTTTCACGACCCCTTAAAATCCGAATCTGGCAGTCATCTGATCGAAAACCAATTCTGGTCCCATCCGAAAAAAGAACATTTCGCCAATTCTCAATATTCCTATCTTGGTGCTCGATACTCTAATTGAGTCTGTTAATTTTTTGTTGTCTGGTTAGCTCTAGAACTCTCAAGTGCCTTCTGCTGTATGAACCCCTTAAAGGAAGTCTTTGACGTATCGTTTCGATTGATATACTGATTCCTATTGCTGCCAGTAATTGCCTTTGGAGTATGGGTGCGACGCACTAGGGTTGTGCAATTTGGCACAAAAAGCGGTCTTGTTCTTCAGAAGTGATCTTCCTACTACTTCTTCTAGGCCTATTTTGCAGGGATTGTAGCTCCACGTATTGTTTTTGTAAGCACTCCCTGTGATATCCCCATTGTGGCCACTGTATCCTTCTGTGTCACCCCTTCTTCAACAAGAGCAATTAATTGATCCCTCTGCACATCGGACAATCCAACGTAAGGCATTTTCAATTATGATTCTAGGCTTTTTTGAATTTTGAAATTCACAGTTTCAGATTCCAGTGACGACTAAGTACAAAATCCCGAACATGTGGTGATAATTCAACATTTCTTATCATACTATCCAGTATGAACGAAAAACTTCATTTTTCACAAGTAGTCCAAGATCCATGGTTAAAAATAATCAATAATTTGAAATACCGAATGATTCCAGATAAATTCGGATAATGAATTCAAAAATAAATTAGACTTTCTTTTGTTTAATTAGATTTTGTTTTTGACATAAGTGGATTTAGTTATTATATATGGGTAAATATTTAATTATGGCTAAGCTGTGCTTGCAATACTATAGAAATTATTTTTTTGTTATTAGGCTTTTATAGGACTTGTCCTCAGCCTTAAATAACTTCAATAATAATGAAATAATAATAAGGTTTGGTTGTGTGCACTCACCTCGAAAACTGTGTACCACTGGTAGTACATGACGGCCATGAGAAATAAAAGTTTCTTACAGCCGTCGTGAACATGCTCAAAAATCAATACGATTAAAAAGAAAACAAAATATTAGGATATGAACGTTCGTTTATTGAGAATACAAGGATAACCATGTGTTTGATACCTGAAAGAAAAAGGTTAGATTAGGTTAGGTTAGGCGATGAGATGACACCACCAAACTCGGGTATTTCGCTAACGTGTCAAATCAATTTTACAACTTTGAAACATAGTGTCAAATTCTACTGAATACAATCTGTGAAGCAACCCCGGAAGAAAATACTGAAGGACGAAACCAGTGTACAATCGTCTGCAAAATCGAAGATCTTGATCTCTGTAGACGACTGGAGATCTGCAACAGAAACAAGGTTGGCGAAAGAATGGATCCCTGAGGGACTCCTGCTTGCAAACGGAAACAATCAGATATCATACCGTCGACCACAACTTGTATTGATAAATTTGAAAAAAAGCTACTTATCCAACCCCGCAATTTTTTGGGAATCCCATATGCAGCAAGTTTATTCAACAAGGTTGAATTGGCATTCTATGCCAAACCATATCGAAGGCTTTAGAGATGTCAAAGGCTATTGCTCTATATTCCCCATGCTTTGCCATTGTTGATGTACAAACGTGAGTGGCGTAGGCAAGTAGATCTCCTGTCGATCTTTGCCTGCGAAAACCATACTAACGGTCATTAATAATTCCCTGCAACTCAAGATATTTGATGATCATTCATTACTCTCTCCATCACTTTGGACATAATGGGAAGAATTGTAACAGGGCAGTAGTTTCTTTCCTTTCTTTGGGATCTGTTGAATTCTCGCTATTTTCTAGGTGCTCGAAAAAGCCTGGTTTTCAAAATAAATCTGTAACAGACGGTTAAGAATGGGTGCCAGTTCGGGAGCACACTTTCTCAGGACGATTTGCCGTATTTCGTGTAGACTAACTGCCCTATTGCAGTTCAGCTGTTCGATAGCCCGTCTCACAGTCCGAACTGAGAACTTGATTTCTGCCATGAAAAAATTTGTAGGTGGAATGTTCGGTGGTATTGCGCTAGATGAGTCTAGCACAGAATTCATTGAGAACAAGAGAGCAAAGATTTCAGCTTTCTTCTTCGGATATAGTTCTATAACTCCATCTTCTCTGACAAGGGGCGGAAACTTCTTGTTAGAAGTATTCGGGAAGTCCGTTGGGTGATCAGTTACTCTTGTCGGTTCGTCAACTAGCTGCGTTAGATCATGGCTGATTGTGAAAGTTTCAGCCTAACTTCCTGCTTCATCTGCTTGTTTTTTTTGGAGTGGCGGAGCCAGTTGGTATTGTGAACGTTGAAGTCACCCAGTAAAATGACGGCAGCTGCCGGATGATGTGTCTGAATCCAATCCACCTTATTACCTAGATACTGAAATAGTCTAGGGAAGTGAATTCGTTTGGCGAGCGATATGGACAGCATAAGAACAGTGTTTTATCCTGCAAAAAGATTTTAAACCACGCAAGGTCGAAAGCGTCTTCCTCCATCGTATCCTCTATCTGGCATGCAACATCCGATCTGGTGAAAACACAGAGGCTCCGTTTATACCTAAATCTCGTATGTAATTCATATCCATTAGAACGTAAATAGTTGAGTCGGTTGTTTGACTTATTTGGGCCAGCACATGAGGTAGTGCGCTTTGCAGATGCTGGGGGACTGCATCGACATTCACGTTGTTGTGCCCCAGTACTCTGATGATGCAGAACCCTATCAAGAGTTTGCTTTCTTTTCTAGAACGTGCTCGACTTACCTGCATCATGAACCCCTCGAGGCAGTCCCCCCGGAGATCTGAATGGGAGACTATTCTAACTCCGGATGATTTTGTCCCAGAAGAGCTCATCATGTTTCGTTGCCAATCCTTCTCACTTTGGAAACCTGACCATCCATCAGATCTCTAAACATAGTTACAGATGACCAATTCACGGGACCTATAGCTGGATATAGTGGTCTCACACCGGGCGACTTGGGTAAGGCCGCCTGCCATCGCCAGTATTTCAGTAGAAAAATCCTACCTGTGTTTTCGAAAAAAATTTTGAAATATGCAACAGTTTAAGATAAACCTGTCATCTTTTCACATATTTTCGATACAATGTAAAGTTTCATAGCTATTGAACAAACGCACTCAATAAATACAGGCAATATCTAAGATAAAAGTACTCCATGTTTTTCTCGGAAATAAGTAATTTCATAGAAAGATGTATTTTTTACATGTCAACAGAGATTATGTGTCAAACGTCTTTCACAATACAGAAAAGAGGTTTATTACTTTGTGATGTGATCTTTACTACAGTATCTTCACTCGCAATAAGGGATCAACAAATTAACACTTTTTCTTTCTATCACGCACTGTGATGAAGTGATATCGAGTGTGGAACATTCTGTTCTTTTATAATAATGGGTGTTATAAGTAATATTATTTGTTTTATATTTCATCGAAAACTGTTCAATGTTGAAAGAAATTTTCACTGCAGAATACTCGTGCTTTATTTACTTTCCGTCTTGACGTTTTAACAATTTTTATGTCGAACAACTAGCAACCCAGAATGGAACAAAAAACTTCGAAAATTGATTCGAGTTCAACAAATGTCAGTGTTCTCAAGAGACTAGTGCATAAATCACCCAAGCTGATTATTCTCTTCTCAAGCGAAAAACTTCCAACCCTTTGTCTTTCGACGAGTACGAACGGCTTCATACACTTCGGATCCACACTTCCGAACCGCGAAAATCCCCCAAGCGATAAACCATACGAATGAGTCCTGATTTACAACCCCTTGTTCGCCGATTCTTACATCGAATTACAAGTTTCATCCTCATTGTCGGAATGTTTCGCCAGCTGGAAATATTTTTCGCTAAATTGGACGAAATTAGTGAACGCTTCAACTTTCGTTTTGTGTTGTTCAACTTTGTTACTATGAACGATTACGTCAACTCGGTGCGAGTGGTCTGAGGGAACGAACAACGGGGGAATTTCGAAATTGTTCCCGGTGCATTCAAGGGGATACGAACGACGTGGTAAGAGACGCGTATTTGTATGCTACGAGGCACAGTTTCGGAATTCTCGAAGATGAAGTAATGAAATCTTGAACGAGGTGAAAGAATTCAATGATTCGTAAGGACTCAGATTCTCTGTTAAAAATCTAGTTCTGTTTTCAAGATACTTGAAAAACACCACAATAACATAATTTAGTTGCATATCACGGCATGGAAAACAGTGCAGTTTCGTTCTGGAAAGAACTCCATATCCCATTCAAGTAAACCTGATTCCCAAAGAAATTCTCAACATTACTTTGTTCAGTTTATATGTTAGGGAATAATAACTCTCGAGCGGAAAAGCTCAATTAAAAAAATCTATGGGCTAATGGGATATCTGAGATTTCCTTAATTGAACACTATAATCGATTGGTAAAGCCGTAGGGTAATAAATATTTAGATGACGCCTAGGTCATAGGCGTGCTATTATTTATATTCTTCTTACATATTATAATCCGGGTACCTGGGTACAATATTGGCAATTCAAGTGGGTTTCATCTCCATTTTTCTCAAAAACTCATAAGCACTTGAATACCCATTAACTGATATGGAAATCGTTTTCATCTTACAACCTGTATATAATATCATCAGTGATGTAAATTCGATGAGTAATTTCTATCATGAATGATTCACAATGAACGAAACAGTTTCAATTACTCAGTGGTACACTGGTACTACCGCCTGCCAAGTATGTGGGGAGAAATGTCCACTCGGATACGGGTAAAAGAGAGTATTGTTAAGTATATTTTTTGAATTTAACCCCCAAGAAGGTAATCATTTTGAATTTGGGAGGCTTTTACTTGATATAATTCCATTATCAGTAGTAAAAAGAAGTACTGTGTTTTTTGGAATTTGACTCAATGATTGTGATTCGTAACGCGTTTCACTACACCGTAGCTTCTTCAGACGAATGAATGTACAGAAAATAAGAATGCCAATGTAAATATAAATGTTCTCAAGTAATTAAAAGCTTATTGGGATGATTCTTCTCGAGTGGTTATTTATGACAGGTGTATCCAATAATAGCAAGGAATAGATTGCTCCCCGAAGAGATTCAATATGGGTGAAGGGCTTAAATCGACTTGTTCATTGATGAGTCCACTTAAGTATTTGTATATGTTGATTTTTAAAGTTTCCCAAAGATCTACATTCCAATATTTATTATCTGTATGCAAAATTTCAAACTGTTGGTCGAAAGAGTGACTATTTTCTAAGAGATGATTCGCGTAATTTGAATCGGATTTTTATTCGAAAAACTACGTTTATGTTCCGATATTCTAATATTAAAATTTCCATGTGTTTTACCAATGTAGATATTACTACAGTCATTGCAATTTAATCTATAAACGCCTGATTTATTATATTTATCTGATTTGGTTTTATTATTTTTATATATTTGCCGAAATTATTATTGATTTGGAAAGCTATGTTGAAATTATTGCTCCTCAAGAATATTCGTTGATAAAACTTCATAAACCTAAGTACCCTATTAGACCTGTTGTTTCTTATGTAACGGTACCATCTATCAAACTTTCAAAATTCCTTAACGACTAAAAAACATTGCAATTTTAAATCTATATTTTCGGTCAAAAATTCATACGAACTAATAGTCTATATCAAAAGTACCATTATACTATCTAATTCCAAACTCATTTCTTTCGATGTTAAGAATCTATTTATCAACATTCCTTCGAAATATACGTACTACTTGGTTGAAGAATTATTAGAAAAGAATAATGTCAATACCATTATTAAATCAGATATTCTTTCATTATTACAAATTTGTTTAGATCAAAATTGTTTCCATTTAAATGAAAAATATTATACTATTGAAGACGGCTTGATTATGGGCAATCCGTTAAGTCCTTTGTTAGCAGAAATATTCATGAATAATTCCACTCAATAATATAGTTCATACTGGTATCGTTATGTAGACGATATAATTTTTGCTTCACAGGAACAGATAGACAGTTCAAAACTTTCGAAAATCATATAAATTTATTACATCCAAAAATTGGATTCACAACCGAAATAGAAAGCAATAATTCAATAAATTTCTTAGACGAAACCAGAAAATTTCAACAAAGAATTAAATTTGTTTAATTTAATTTTAATTTTTAATTAATATTTGTTTAATAGCCAACAATAATGGTTACTATCCCAAACTAACAAATAATATTTTGAATAAGAAACAAAGTAGAATCGCATTGAATGAAGTTTACCCTGTCGATAATTTGAAACAAAAATTCAACACCTTAACCTACGTTGGCATTACAAGTGAGAAACTGAAATCATTCTTGAGTAGCAATAATTTCAACATAGCTTTCCAAACTAATAATAGTTTAGGCAAATATATAAAAAATAATAAAACCAAATCAGGTAAAAACAATAAAGCAGGTGTTTATATATTGAATTGCAATGACTGTGATAATTTTACATTGGTAGAACACATAAAAATTTTATATTAGAATATCGGTACATCAACGCAGTTTTTCAAATAAAAAGTCAGATTCAAACTACGCAAATCATCTCCTAGAAAATAATTACTCTTTCGACCCACAGTCTAAAATTCTGACAGATAATAAATATTGGAAGGTAAATCTTTGGGAAACTTTAGAAATCAACAAATAAAAACACTCAGGTAGATTCATGAATGAACAAGTCAATTTAAGCCCTTCACCTCTATTGAATCTCTTCGGGAAGCAATCTTCTCCTTAATTTCATTGGATACACCTGTCATAAATAACCACTTAAGAAGAATCAACCCAATAAGCTTTCTATTACTTAAGAATATTTATATTTATATTCTCATTTTATTTTCTGTACATCCATTCGTCAGATATATACTGAGAAGACTTCTTGAACTAGTTTTATTATTTGTATGCATCAGTTAGTGGTTAGTGAAAGTGTTTTGTTCATATCACAAATAATGGAAGAGAGTTCTAATTTCACCCCTGTTGAGCAAGCTGAAAATATACCACTTTCCTAAAGTGAAAATTCAAGTATATTGAATGAATACAATGCTTTAGGGCATTATGGCCATTCACTTCAATCGATGAAAATGGTAAAATGTGTTCTGAGCTGACGGGAAGTGGACAGTCTAAATATACAAGCTTCTCCAAGGAAAGAAATCCGAAAATGGATTTATTGTGAAACCTCTAAAAACTTCTCAAGGAAGGCCCCGAATGGCTATCGATGAAGACATTAAGAATAGAATTTAAAAACTGTGAATTCGTTCTATTTTCGGTAAGAAATTTCCACTATGGAAAAAATACACAATCATCAAATATCTTGAATCGCAGGGAACTACAAACACCCGTCAGTATGGTTTTCGCAGGCAAAGATCGACAGAAGATCTGCTCGCCTACGTCACGCATGTTTGTACATCAACCATGGAGAATCTAGAACAATAGCTCTCGACATCTCTAAAGCCTTCGATAGGGTTTGGCATGCAGCCTTGTTGAATAAACTTGCTGCATATGGGCTACCCGAAAAATTGCCGGGTTGGATAAGTAGCTTTCTTTCAAATAGATCAATACAAGTTGTGGTCGACAGTATAACATCTGATTGTTTCCAGTTGCAAGCAGGAATACCTAAGGCATCTGTTGCTTCGCCAACCTTGTTTCAGTTGCAGATAAACGATTTTCTGTCATCTACAGAGAACAAGATCTTTGGTTTTGCCAACGATTTTACACTGGTTTCGTCTTTCAGTAGTCTGCGGCCGATTACAGCTGCGGAATTTCATCGTCAAAGATGTCAACAAATTAACAACTTAAACTCTGACTTAAAGAGGATATCTGAGTGGGGTCAGTTGAACCTGGTGAGCTTCAGCGCGAGCAAGACGCAAGCAACTACGTTTTCTAGAAAGGTCCCTGCTGAAGAACCTCCTCTAATGTTGCAAGGCCAACAAATTCTATCCAAAGATTCGATGCACCTTCTCGGAATAATAGTATACTCCAGGTTTTGCTGTCATGCTACCAGCAATAGCTGAGTCGGCATCAGCTAAACTCAGTTTTCTTTTCTGAGCCAAGCGATACTTCAAGTCATCTCAGCTGTTGCTTCAATGGCGCAGATTCAAACCCCCTTCCGTCCAACATCTTCCGAACATCCTACAATTGGGCCCTATTCAAGAAGCGAGTAAACTAACCTCATTTCTTCCCAGGCGCCAACTTATGTGGTGTAACAGGTATGCCTAGTCCTGGGAAGCGCGCATAAAAAAACAAAAAAAGGGAAATTCGATTTAACTTATCACCTTTATTCGTGTTTCGACGACACTGTACAAGCTATCCCAATTTCGTTTTCCTTGAGTGGTAACTTCTACTTCTCCGAATTCATGTACGGTGCCCTAATAGATACCTCTCTGGGCGTGGGTATATTTAGCCATATTTGTTAATATATTGTCAGAAATAATGAATGGTTTTCTGGTGGCCGACTCAAAGATCATGAGTTTTCAACAGGACAGAAGTACAGCCCAAAATTTGCAATTTATAATTCTCATTCTTAACACTTGGAAAGAGATGATGCTTGTCAAACCACAGGTGTGGTCGCCCAAGATGGTTTAATATGTACCTTCACTCGCTTCTTGAAGAAGACTAGATTGCAAGGTATCAGAAAGATGTTCGATAGAAGCGTGTCCAACAAAACATTAGTCCTCCTAACAAAATAATTTTTATAGAGTTACGTAGCGTAGCTAGCCTGGTATTTTTTTGGAAGTGAATATTTTCTGAATCTTAGCGTTTCAGCTCTTCCGAGCATTTACCATAGAAGTACCTGTGGAAAAAGAAAAGATCAGCTGCTTTGAACGAGAGGCTGGAGATCACGCGTGATCTATCAACTACGGGAAAACTAATTTTTCACCATCAAAACAGAAACGTTATTAATCCTCGGTTACTTGCGCCCTCGTTTTGAACGCATTAACTCGCGTCAATATCAACCATTTTAATATGAATTTGAAAGGAAATAGTTTCTTTGATCATTTGTGATTGAATATGTTTCAGTTCTGATAAAAAATATTAATTTTTTTTGTGAAATTGAAAAAACCAAAGAGTCCCAGAATAAATTCTTTATCTGCCAAAAACTCTGAAGCTAGTTTTCTGGAAAAATCAACTTTTTTTGAGGACATGAGATGATAGCTTGAAAGATCCCCACTAAAAGGCAGATCCTAATTTGTCGGATACATCTGAATCAAGTCGCAAGGTCAAATTGAAGACAACAAGAAAATATACCAAGAGGCAGGAAGAGAAAACGATAAACAGGGAAGTGGAAGATAAATCAACAGCGGAAAAAGGGAATGCAGGACTAGACCATGAAAAAAGTTATTCCGAAAAAAGCAATTGGGCTACCTCTTAATGATTCTTGCAAACTCAAATATGGACAAGGAAGAAAGAGCAAACATAAATGAAAAGCTTTGGTGGTGCGAAGGATATTAATCACAAAAGACAATTTGTCGCATCTTATGTCAAAGTCGTTTCCATATGCAGAAAATGGGGTTAGACTGGAGCTAGGACAGATTATAAACTCACACACGCTGTTATTTTTTGAAGTAAATGGAAATACTGAACGAGTTTGTAGGACCTTTTTTCGTAATACTTTGAGTATTTCACAAACCTTCGTGACCACAGCACTAAAGAAAAAAGGATCTGGTGGTATTACCAATGTTGATAAACGAGGAAGACATGAAAACCATGCCAAAGTTCCAGAATTTGCGAAACACAGTGTTTGGGATCACATTTCGAAGTTTTCTATTCAGCAATTACACTATTCCCTTAAAAGATCGAGAAGAAATTATTTGAGCTGCCGTTTGAACATAAGTAGGATGTTTCAAATGTATCGGTCAGAGTGTGAAGAAAACAACTTAGAATATACTCTAATACTCAATACAGAATTCAACCTTTCTTTCAATCCCCCATATAATGATACATACGATCAATGTAATCATTCGAGCGAGGCTAAAATCACAGGAGAAAAAGAGTTTTTACATGCTGAATATGATGCATATCTGAAGCATCAAACAGATACAAATTAAAGAAGGTGGACAAGGATCATTCAATTACGAAGAAACCGAATGAGATCGTGGTTCGTGTTCATGTGCAAAAATGGTTACTGACACCTGTTCTGACTAATTCTCAAAGCTTTTTTTGTTTGAAACTATAAACGTATAATCACACGATCTTTGACGTTACAAATACAAATGTTTTTTCTTCAGATGAATGAGGGATATCAGGTAGAATGACTAAAACCAGATCATTTAATCGCCCACGTTTCGATTGAATTGAAATCTTCTTCAATGCTCTAAGAATGAAAAAGGATTCATAAAAAAAAACTAAAAATTGTTAATCTCGAAACAATACACATACACAAACAATACGAAGAAATATTTGAAAAAACTAATTTTCTCTAAAACTTTCAAGAGAACCAGAGAACAGTCTAAAATTATTGTAAATCATACATAAAAATGACTGATAGATGTATAAATAAAATTCAGTAAAACATTTATGATTGACGAGGACAGTTACTAATTATAAAGATTTAAAAGCAGAGTTACTTACATAACAAATTGGTTTTATGAGTCACCTTTATTAAAAACGAACGAACGAACGGTGCATTTACTCTCTTATACCAAACACAGATGATATAGACTGAACTGTCTACACCTAATAATTTTAGACTCTGATAATTCTTTTGTGGATAAGTGTAATCGTATTGTTGATAATTTTGGATGAAAAGTTTATCTTTGGAAGTGAGTTACATGCATTGGAAAGTTGGTTCTCTCAAGAAACAGTTAAATGAAACTAAGAACAAAACAATGTCGATAGTTCCATTCGAAACGTTCAATGCATTCTCCCGTGGTCAACAAGAATTTTATGAACGTGAATTTTCAAAAATGAAAAAACTCAAAAAAAGAAATTAATTTTATTGAGGAATACACAAATTTTGATGAATAGAATCACACCTATCATTCATGAAAAATGGTTTGTAAACCTAACAACCACACCTAAACTTCCTAAAATTCATTATTCAAAGAAAATTTTCGATTGTATAAACGTGCTTAATGAGAATATTCTTCCAAAGCAACTTGTTAAAGTAATGAATATCTATACACTTCATCTGATTATATATTGTGCCGCTATTACAGTAGTTAAACATTCTGGATACAAATTAGAAAATTTTGGATCTAATTATAATATCAAGAAAAACCTTCATGGCAAAAAAGGTTAGAAGGTAAAATTTCTTCTATCAGATGTGATTTAGGAAGATTGACTCAATATTCCAGAGGTAATCGATCAAAAAACTTATGGCACATATTGAAAAATATTCCTCAAAAATAAAACCCATAAAATAATGAGATAAGTAATGGACAATTGATAGAATACATCGATACTTTAAAACAAAACTTTCAGTATACTCTATTAGACTACGTGAATATAAAATAAATTCAGATAGAAAATTCCAAAACAAACAATTCAAAAATAATGAAAACATTTTTACAAATTTATTTCAGGTTCAAATGAAAATATTTCTGGAAATGGAGTTCTAAAATTGATATTTTAACTGATTATTGGTCTTCAATTTGGGCAGTGCCAAGGCAACATAATTCCAATGAAAGTTGGATTTTAAATGAAAGGTCTCGATTTTCTAAAATAGAATGCATGCAATTTGAAAAATTTTCAAACGAAGATATAACATCAGTTATTAAACACACAAAAATTGGAAATCTCCAGGTGTTGATGGTATTCATAACTTTTGGTTCAAGAAATTCTCTTGCGTTCATGAAAATTGGCTGAATATTTTTCATTTATAATAAAGAACCCTCAGCTACTCCTTTATTTTTCACACAAGGAATTACTTATTTAAAACCGAAAAGTCATAATACTATTGATCCGTCTCAATATAGACCAATTACTTGCCTTCCAACAATATATAAAATTCTAACTGCATGTATTACCCAAAAATTTATGCACATTTGGAGAATTGTAATATTCTTTCCGAACATCAAAAGGATGTAGAAAAAACACCTTGGTACTAAAGAGCAACTTGTAATTGATTCTGTTGCTTTGAATCAAGCTCAAACTAAGAAGAGAAATATTCATACAGCCTTCATTGATTACCAAAAGGCTTTTGACAGTTCTCCCAATTCATGGCTTCAAGAAATTTTGGAAATTTATAAAATTGATAAGACACTTCGTCATTTTCTTGAATTCGTAATGAAAAATTGAGAACCAATCTTCATTTAAATATTTCAAAACAATCGTTAAAATCCGAAGTAATTCCAATCAAAAGAGGCATTTTCAAGGTGATTCTTTAAGTGCTCTTTGGTTTTGTCTTTGCCTCAATCCATTATCTCATGAATTAAATGCTACTAGTTTCGGCTTCAAAATAAAGAGTTTATTAACTGAATTCAAATTAAGTCACTTAATTTATTTAGATGATATTAAATTATATGCCGGAACCAGATCTCATTTAAAAAGTCTACTTGAGATTACTTTCAACTATTCCAATGATATTCATATGAAATTTGGGCTTCCAAAATGTAAAAATCTTTCTATTGAAAAAGGAAAGATCACCTCTGATTATATAAAGATTTCCAATATCGAAATCGAGCCAATGCATCAAGGAGATACATATAAATATCTTGGATTTTGTCAAGAGAAGACAATTAACCATAGCAGCACTAAAGAAATCATTAGAAGTTCATATTACAAAAGACTAAGAATTATCATCAAGAGTTATTTAACTAGTAAAAACCTTTTCAGAGCTATCAACTCCTATGCTGTTCCTATTCTTACATCTTCTTTTGGAATTATTAAATGGTCTAAAACTGATCTAAATGAATTACAATGTCAAACGAGGAAAATGCTCTGTAAATATCATAAGCACCACCCAAAGTCAGCTGTTCAGAGAGTTACACTACCTAGACATCTTGGAGGTCGTGGATTAATTGATTTGAATAATCTTCATAGTAAACAAATTTTTTCATCTACGTTCCCATTTTCATGATAAACAGAGAACGTCTAAATTACATGATATTGTTGTTGCTTCAGATTATAATCTTACACCTCTGAACTTGACAATGCAAAAGGTAGATTTTGATATATTTGATGATAATTCTAAAAGAGAAAGTTGGATGCAGAAGGAATTACACGGAAAGCACCTAAAGAATTGAAAATGATTATATTGATGAAATTGCATCGAATAAATGGTTACTATCTGGAAAATTGTTTGCTGAAACAGAAGGCTTGGCAATTGCGATCCAGGACCAGGTTGTTTTCACAAGGAATTATAGAAAACATATCATCAAACAAAATATAGATGATTCTTGCCGTAGATGTTTCTGTTCTTCAGAAACAGTTTTTCATATATTATCATCTTGCTCAGTCCTTGCTTCAACAGATTATTTAGAAAGACATAATGCCGTCGCTAATATTATTCACTTCAATCTAGGAATTAAACATGACCTAATTCCCAAAAGAAAAAAATTTCAAAAATATGAACCTGAACAGATATATGGGCAACTGTCGGGGTAAAACTCCCTATATATATATATATATATATATATATATATATATATATATATATATATATATATATATATATATATATATATATATATATATATATATATATATATATATATATATATATATATATATATATATATATATATATATATATATATAAATGTTCAATTTTCATTAAGCTTAGGACGAAAATTCAATCTGCCTTATTTTGGCAAAAACATTCCTTTGCAATACTTATATAGATGTCGAGTATGTGTTATCTTCCATGTCAAACAAATCTGAGATCATTGAAAGAAGGAACAAAATAATAAATGTGATAACAAATTTTGTGGAATCTACTTCGCTTGAAAAATGTTGTAAAAACAAAAACATTATCCGATATATTAAAGAAACAAGAAACTTTTTAGTAGATCATAGAGAAATTTTGATTCTGAAACCGGATAAGGAAAACTCAACGGTTGCTACGTCTGAGAATGAATATAACTCTAAAGCACGCGCACTACTCAATGATAGCTCTACTTATGAAAAACTCCAAATAGATATAACAAAAGCTAAACAGAATAAAGTCAATAAAATAATCACTCAACTCAACAAGAAGGGACACATAAGTGATTCGGTAGCTAAATATCTGAAAAGTAACAATGGAATATGCCCAAAAATGTACTTTTTACCTAAGACACACAAGAAGGGTCAACCTTTACGACCAATTGTTAGTTATGTTGGTAGTCCTCTTTACAATCTAAATAAATTTTTAGCAAGATTATTACATAATATTTTTGAAAAAGATAAAAGCATGTGACCGCTTCTTTTACATTGGTTTCAATTTAAAGGATGTTGTTCTACCAGAAGACTATCTAAATATCATTAGATGTTAACTCCCACTACACGGATATACCAATAGAACTTGCTATAGACCTTATCAAAAATTATTGGCATAGAATAGAATCGAGCACCGAACTCACTCAGGACGAGTTTTTAATGTTGTTCAAGTTTTGTGTACAGAACAGTTATTTTATGTTTGCTGACGAATATTAAAAGCAAACGTTTGGTTGGGAATGGGCAATTGTCTCGCTCCCCTCATTTCTGATATAGTAATGATAGAATTACAAAATAATTGTCTTTTCAGTTGTCATTTTCTATTCCGTTCCCTCGAAGGTATGTCGATGATATTAGTACTTCAGTTGCTTCAGACAAAATCGATGCACTGCTTCATGTATTTAATCAATTCCATCATCGACTTCAATTTACTGTTGAAGTAGAGGTGAGAAATAAATAACCATTCTTAGATGTTCTCCTCATTAGAGACGAAAACAAAATTAAAACAGATTGCTACCACAAACCCACTTTTTCAGAAAGATTTTTAAATTATTTTTCGAAACATTCCATATCATAGCAACTAAATATTATTCAAAATTGTCAGATGAGACGTTTCATATCACTAATTTCAACAAAATTCGAAAACTTCTTTTGAAACATAATTATCCTCCGTCACTCATCAACTAGATTTCAACAAGAACAGGAAATGACACTATATCTGACAAAACTGAAAATAACAGTAACAGAAAATACTTCGAAATAACATATATACATAACTGGTCTGACAGAATTTTGCAAAGTAAGAATGAGAGTGTTATTGTTACCTCAAAAGCAGAAAACACAAATGGAAAGTTTTATTCTAAACTGAAATCAATCAATCCATAGAATCAAGAAAGCAATGTTAATTATGAGATTCCAAGTACAGATTGCAATAATGTTTATATTGGTCAGACGGGACGCTATCTAGGTACACGAATTTCAGAACATCAAAGGGATGTTGTTAATGTCACAGATCTGTGGAACGAAAACTGAATAACACCGCTCTGGCAGAACATGCCTTGAAAGAGTTGATGAATTCGACGATATCAAAGTACTCGATAGATAGAACATTTTACAGAAAAAGTTTGATTTGTGAAATGTTAAGAAAGAAGAAAACTCTCTCAACAAAAGACCAGATATTGACTACCTAAATACTTCTTATTTCAATCTAATTCGAAAAATTAAGAGGTAGAATAGTTGTTAATCCTCGATTAGAGTCTGAAATAATTGTTATTGTCACGTTTTTATTTTATCATGGTTGTCTTGTCGACGCGATACGAAGCCATCCCCTGCAGACGGGCTGCATGATAATTTAGTCTGTATCATGCTGTGTTCGGTAGTAGAGAGTAAATGCACCGTTCGTTCGTTCTCCTATTATTGATTATGACTCATAAAACCAACTTGTTATGTAAGTAAGTCTGCTTTTCAAATCTTTATAATTAGTTACTGTCCTCGTCAATCATAAATGTTTTTACTTAAATTTTATTTATACATGTATCAGTCATTTTCATGTATGATTTACATGATTTTTAGACTGTTCTCTGGTTCTCTAGTAAAATTTAGAGAAAATTAGTTTTTTCAAATGTTTTTGAAATTCAATATCCTTAACATTGCTCATGTTCTTAGTATTGTTTCGAGATGTACAATTTTCTATTTTTTATGAATCCTTTTTCATTCTTAGAGCCTCGAACAAGATTTTAAATAAATCGAAGCATCAGCGATTAACTGATCTGGTTTTAGTCATTCGACCTGATATCCACTCATTCAACTGAAGAACCCATTATTGGTCGTAAATCAAAATATTACATGCGTAATTTGGAACGAATCAAAGGCCAGTAGAGGTACCAATGAAATGGCTTCATGAATGCCCAAGTTGGCTATCGCAAATATAAGACCTCATCATGAAACATTGATTGTTTGGTCTGATAACTGTCCTTCAGAGAATAAAAATTTCATAATGGTGATGGCATATTTTTATATCTTCAAATTATTTCCAACACTGAAGACAATCGAACATAAATCTTTATGGAAAGACCTTGTCCACTTAGAGGTGGATGCATATCATTCAATGATAGAGAGAGAAAAAAAGAAAACACCTCGACTCCAACTAATGACTTCATGAGATTGATAATTTCTTAAGCAGATGTACGCCAGTTCCACGACGACTTTCATTGTTAGAAAAAAAGGTAGGTTAGTAGAAGATGTTACCATCACAAAAATTAAGCATCTACAGACGGGAGCTGAAAGTTGCGGTTCCTTTTTCTTCAAAGCTGCCTTTGGTGAAGTTGATTTGTTAAGGACTGGTAGGAGGTTAGATTAGGTTAGCTTCCTATTGGGTTGCCACCAACCACTAGAGAAGGCCCTAACGTTTTATGAACCAAAAGTTTCAATCATTTGCAAACTCTTCTCAAATTGGTACCAAAACAGTTTCATGCTTTTCACGGTAGTTTGAAGCATGGCAACACCGAAAGTGATGATGATTAAGGACATTCATTTCCAGAAGAGCAGAAGAATGTCCACAGCGTAATTTCTCGAATGTGCAATATTTTCTTTAGTTCACAAACTGCTTTTATAAGTGTATCCATTAAATAACAATATATCTCAGTTTTTCGATAGTGAGACAACAGGATTGGACTTTTAATTGCGTGAGCTATTCATTAATTATCGTCTTCAACGATATCAAGTTCATTCATGTAAGATGTTACTCAAGGAGAGAGGGTATCAAAGCCACTTCTTTTTTTAATTTTTGTTTTAATTTTCTGGGAGTATATTTGCTTGAAAAAGTTATTTCTTCCTTCTCTTAACGAGGGAGTCAACCAGTAACAAAAATATTGTTTCTATCAGAGAATAAGAACGCAAAACATCCAAACAAAAAATAGTATCAGTTTTCAAACCCCAATAACTCGAAAGCCGGTCTTTGGACTAAGTATGGTGTTATTCTGGGGTACAGATATGATATATTTCAGTTCAGCCGAAAACTTATATTCTGAAAGTACACGATATACGAGAATATAACGAATACAAATATAAACTAAAGTCCTCCACTGATTTATCTTGTTAAAATGGAGAAAAACGATTACAAAAGAGTTATAAGGTATTTCAGCTTTTTATTCCAGAAAGGGAGAAATGATAAATTTACGGAACAATCTGAATCATACAGGAACTCGAGGCTAAATCCTGAAGTAATAAAAAAATCACAATTCTTATAAATAAAAATTCCGTGCGGAGAAATAAGCCCTAAAACGAACGCTACGACCTTATGCTCGTTTACCGGAAAATATTCCAGAACAAAACTGAACCCCTGATATTGATGCGTCTTTTTATTGCGGACAAAACGCGAAAATGGCTAGAAAAACATATTTTGAGGCGCCCGGCAGGTATAAAACGAAGGCGCTCACGGTGCAAAAGGACAGATTTGGCGAATTTAGACGTCAGAAGCAAGGTGACAAAAACGACTACATATTCGGCGCAAAAAATTCCATTGTAACGTTGTAATGAACACACAGCTTTCTCGCGACAGGATATGATAAATTATACTGACTACTTCCTTCCTGCGTTGGATTTCAAGTTTTGTTCATTAATTTTCGATTGTTCATTATTGAAAGGTGCATTCTTTTTCGTCCTGAATAATGAGCGTTTGTGTTCGGATTAATTTATCATACGGGAAAAGTTGGTCCATTATATTCCTTTGAACCGTTCTGCCTGTGGGTGATTTCTAATCTTTCGTAAAATTGCGAGCAATAGTCTAATCCCAGATGAATTATTTTCTCCTGTGAATCAATTACTTTTTTTATAAATATTTTCAAAACTGAGAATTAATTACTGAAAAGAAAGCGAGAAAAATTTTCATTCAGTAACTGAGAAAAATTTTTTCGTTCAATTTGTGATGCTATTTTGTCAGTGTGTCAATGTTAGGCCCTTATCTTCCAAGGTTGCCTTCTCGGGGCCATTCTTGTATTTCATCTCTACATTACGCAATTTTTCTTTTTCACCGAAAAAATTTTCTCAAGGTGTAAAAAGGCAACCTGAGTAAGGGAAAAATATTGAAAGAAATTCATATATATTTATTTGAGATTTTGAACTTGTAGTAGATCTGATACAAAGTGTAAAAATTCAAGGTTTTTGGAATATCAGGAAACGGTTACTGTTTTCGTTCAAACAAAAATTTACAACACGTTTTTGACATTTTATGAATGAAAAAGAAAGATAATTCGAAGGTGAAACACACGTTCTAAACCTCTGGTAATTGATAATGAGTTTTGGTGGGAAATAGTGCATGGAAATTAAAAAGTATTGTGCCATTGTCTTCATAAAATGTTCGGGTAACAGACTTACTAAAAAAATTTTGAAAGTAAATTCTCCATAAATCAAAAATCGAGGTGGAAAATACAATTTCAATATTCTTGAAACGTCTGTCATACAAAGTAACATTTGGTGCATACCTAGAACCTACGTCACGACACGATGAAGGATTTCCAACAGCTGACTTGATTCGTTTACCAATATTGATTAAAGATTTAAAAATTGAAAATGAAGGAAAATGAAGTATGCAATATATGCAATAAAATTGTTGAGGATGACGAAGAAGGTTTACCTACATCGTACCTGCATATATATGAGCTGTAAAACTTATTCAAAAATGAGCAAATCACAACAAGCATGTGGTCCTTGTAAAAGTAACACGTCGGTGCCATTATAGTCCCCAACTAAAGCTTATACTGTTGCTGATGTAATGGAGAAATTAAACGATATGGATAGGAAGTATAATAACCTATTTGAACGATACAACAAGCATTCAGAAATAAATGAAGAGCTTAAAGAAGAAATTATCAATATAAAGAACGAACTAAACAAAACTTTGCCAAACGAATTAATTAGCATTATTATACTCCATGGAATTCCGTACGAAGTCAACGAGACAGTAAAGGATAAGTTGAAGAAAATTGAAAACCAATTGCAAATCCCTCTTGAGGACCATCAGTTTACAGCAATTCGTTTGGGTAAGCAGGATAAGAAAGCAACGCTAATTAAAATTATCTTCAAGAATGAAGAAATTGAAAAGAGTTTAATAGCATCTCCGTGAAGAAAACAACTCTCCACAAAGGAACTTGCATACAAAAGTGATCTTTATAAATCATGATCTAACAAAAAGAAACTTGGAATTATACAGGGCAGGTTGAGTCATCAATAATAATAATCGATTTAAATTTCTCTGGGTGAATAATGTTCAAATTTTTCTTAGAAAGGATGGAACTAGTAAAAGAATTCTAATAG
This sequence comes from Cryptolaemus montrouzieri, assembly GCA_013387265.2. Taxonomy (NCBI): domain Eukaryota; kingdom Metazoa; phylum Arthropoda; class Insecta; order Coleoptera; family Coccinellidae; genus Cryptolaemus; species Cryptolaemus montrouzieri. The sequence continues at coordinate 18,383,422 of JABFTP020000185.1, forward strand.
AGAAGGAACAGAAAATACTGTCAGTGTGATTCATATGAACATTCGTAGTGTTAGAAATAACCTGGACGAAGTGAGGTGTTTGGTTAGAGAAAGTAAATGTGATAATCTAGTGCTAACAGAAACATGGCTGTCAGAGATTGAAATTGGCCTTTATGAATTGGATGAGTATAACGCAGTTGTGTCGCGAGAAGAGAGGAGGAGGAGTATCGATATATGTGAGAAAATTTATGGAATATAGGGGAGTAGAAAGGCCAAAACGTGGGGACCTGTTCAATTGGGTATGTTTCCAAATGAGAAATGAAAATTTCAAGGTTAGTGTAATTCATAGGCCCCCATCTAACATCCATACACAGTTACTTAATCAGTTAGACTACATTATGGGTCGTTACCAAAACATCACAAGAGTGTTGGAGACTTTTATATTAATTTATTGAAGGAAAATACAACACAAGTAGTTAGTTATAAGAACACAGTACTCTTAAAGAGTTTTGTTATTAAAGGTGACCTAAATGCTTCTAACGCCACACGTAAGACACCAACATCCATAAGTTTGATGGATCATTTATTAATAAATAGAGTCTTTCCAGAATTCATACCCAAACCATTTCCGGCGAACCATTCCAAGGCCCTTTGAAAATTAACCGCGTCGCCCAGCCAGATCCTCAGCTACACCGAGATCACAACAGTCGACAGAAATCATCAGCAAATAATATGCTGACGCTGTCAGTCATGTAATCAAGAAAATTATGTATAAAAATTGTAAAGAATAAAGGACCCATAATTGATTTCTGCGTCACGCCAATGAAGGCTGGTTCTATGTCAGACCAACGTTTATTCGTATAGACAAACTGATACCTGTTGGTTTAGAAAGTTTAAATGAGGTTCACACCCCCTCCATTAAATCCATAGCGCCACCTAACCCAGTCAGTCCACCAAAGCCGAATGGGAGACGCAGTCAAACGCCTTAGTCAAGTCTGAAAAAAGAGACAGTGAGTACAGTCCCTGTTCAAAACATCGGATGGTGTTAGTTATAAAGGCAATAACGACATCAGTGGTACTTCTACCATGTCTAAAACCAATTTGGTTATTTGGAGGAGGTTGTTTTTCCTCAAAAAAAAGTTCAGTTTTAAACTTTTCATGTAGTTCTGATACAAGTTCAAGCTTATTTTCCAAAGCTTTCAGTTCACTTCGAACCAGTACTGTACCCACTCCCCTTCATCTCTCGTTCGGGAAAAGCAATCGATTACGAGTCGAGAAAATTTCATTCATCCTTTACGAAGTCCCAGTTTAAATTTTCAAGTGTATGATGAAACCTTTTTCAGTTCATGGTCTCTATATATACACACAACCGAATTTAAATGGAATCACCCAATATTTTGAATATTACCTAGGGATTTTGGAAATTTCGAAGGATTGTTGGAATTGATCCTCTTTGAGTTATTTCAATTGATAAAAGAAATAAAGGTTTATTTTGAGAAAGAAACAAATGAGAGGAAACAAGAGACTCTTCCCGCATGTAGTAAAAAAATTGAAAATTGTTTTCTCACGGAGTAGGTGTTTTTTTCTCGAACCCAATAGCTTGTATTACCTCCTCTTGCCCTGATACAAGCCTGAATTCGTCTAGGCATACTTTGGATAAGGTTTTCGACCTCCTCAGGGGATACTATGCCACTCTTTTGTGACGGTTTGAATGAGCTGTTGTGGGGTTCTTGGATTATCCTAGCGCGATTTAATTTTCCTTTTGAGATTAAACCATAAATTTCAATAGGATTTAAGTCTTGAGAGCAAGCTGGCCAGTCCAAAATAGCTATTCCTTCTGTTTCAAGATAATGTCGCACGAGGTTGCTTGTATGCGGAGGAGCATTATCGTGCATAAAAGTGAAATTCTCAACGTAATCACCTTGCCAGAGTCTCACTTCTGGCTCCAGAACTAGGTTCACCTAATTTTCATCCGTTATACTCGCAGAAAACGAAATAAAATCTGTTTGGCCTCCCAGCATAATGCCATCCGATAACATCACACTGCCCCTTTGGTATTTCGGAATTTGATTTGCTGCTCGAGGTCAAGCTTGTCTTTCACGACCCCTTAAAATCCAAATCCGGTGGTCATCTGATCGAACACCAATTTAGGTCTCATCCAAAAAAAGAACATTTCGCTAATTCCCAATATTCCAATTTTGGTTCTCCATACATCAATTAAGTCTGTTAATTTTTTGTTGTCTTGTTAGCTCTGGAACTTTTGAGGGCCTTCTGCTGTAATAAAACCTTGAATGAAGTCTTTGACGTATCGTGTCGACTGATACACTGATGCCTGTGGCTTCCAAAAATCGCTTTTGGAGTATGGTGTGCAAAGCACTAGGGTCTCTTCTTGCAATTTTGCACAGAAAGCGGTCTTGTTCTTCAGAACTGATCATTCTACGACTTCTTCTAGTCCTATTTTGCAGCAGAGATTGTAGTTCCACGTATCGGGCGTAGGTTCTTGAAACTACTCCTTCTTCAACAAGAGCAATTGTTCGACACCTCTGCACATCGGATTATCCAACGTAAAGCATTTTCAATTATGATTATAGGCTTCTTCAAATTTTTAAATTCACAGTTTCCTTTTTTCGTTTCTTGTCCCGTTTTCGGCTCGTTACAGGTAGAAAATTGATCTCATTTTCGCTTGGAATCTCTGTATTGCTTCTTTATGAATCTGCTGTTACTTTTTTCGGTGTCTGTTAACTTTCTGACTTTGACATTTGAGCACTTGACCTACGCGCAGTACAGATGTAACTTTCAGCATTCAACTCGTTATCCAACAGGGAATCACTCCGTGACACAGGGTTGTCGCTCTTTACATTCTGCGCAGCTGCCGATGAGAAAGCTTGCTCTTTACTATCACCATTATGATGATCTTCAACGGATGGCGCGGAAAAAATAACACTTGTTTTCTTTGTTTTTTTATATTCTTTCTTATAACGTGCACATTCACCGGAAATGAACAGCTCACTTTTGACTGTTAACTCAAATAACTTATTTATTTGGCGGCTCGATGGCGTAGGGGATATGATACTCGTCTCCTGCGCAGAGTTACTTGGGTTCAATCCCCACAAAGTCGGTGCGATTTTTCGGATTCTGGGAATCGCTTAAGTATCCATCTTTCGGAGGAGATGTAAAGCTGTCGGTCCTGTCTATCAGAGATGTGTTGGACATCAAATATTCCTTCCCTCGACACGAGAGGGGAAATAGAGCACGTTAAAAGAAAAACAAACAAACAACTGATTAATTTATGCATTCAGTAATTCAATGGTATTTTCTTCATTCAAAATAATTTTGGATTTGTAACTTATAATGTCTTTTTCCATTATTAACTGTTTAAGAAACTTAACAGTCATTTTTAACTCCGAAAATTCCTGAGCCGAGGAAGTCATTGAATCAGTAAAAACTTCAGCCTTACCGTCAATCACTTTTCGATAAACTATTTCTTTCACAGCATCTTATGTGGTGAAATAAATAGCAAATTCATTATACTGGTTAATGCAGTTCGATTGCAATATTTACACAAATTGTTGGGAGGTATCTCCACAACCTGACCGTTGCCATCTGGGAATCAACGGTACTTGAATATACGTATACAGGATGTCCATTCTTAAACAAGCGCCCGTTTATATCCTAATCTCGGAGTGATTGGACAAATTTGTGAGAACACCTCGGTTGATTCGTTTAGGGGAATATCGCTTGACTTATATTTACAACCCCCCTTCAAAATTGAATGAGGCAACAAGGTCGAGCGATACCTCATTCAAGAATTCTTCGAAGCCTCTTAGTAACGGTGTATGGAAAAAATGTTTCTCAATCTTTTTCGCAAAAATCATTTCTCATCTCTCATGAGTCACCAGGAATATTATGGTAATTTTCAAGGTTAGTGAAAGAGGGAAAACAAATGAATTTCTGTTTTTAAGAGAAACCTTTCAGAGTAGTTTCGGCTGCGTACAGTAACCAGTAAATTAAATTTCTCTAAGGTTTTGGACGATGAGGAAAGTAGGGCTTCTTGTAATGTTCTTTGAATTCCCTGTTTCCAAACTACAATCTCAAAAAGCTTTTATTGTTTCATTCGAATTGCAATTTGTCTACATGAAATGAAGAGAATTCTCTCAAGCTTTATTTGGAGAAAAAGTTAAATGAAATCATTTGTTTTACTTTGAAACAAGGTGTTTATCTGATATCCTGTTTGTCCAATCATTTGATGCATGGCAAATCGATCAAGAGTTTCCGAATGGTCCATCTGAAGGGTAACAACGAGAAAAATGAAATGAACTACGGAAAGTGAAGGTCATGCATTGATTTAACTATAAAATAGATAACTGTTTCTTTTCATTTTCATAATGTTGAGATTTAAGAAATCATCGATTAGTACGATAATTTTCGAGGAAATTTATGTTACGCCTACCTACTAGACACAACTCCGAGTCTTCAAATAAATACTAATGCGTGATACGCAAGACTATACATTGAAACACCCCCAACCCCGGTCTATGAAAGACGATGCAAAATGCATCACTTTTACGTAAATTGCTAAACCTGAATTACCTTATTTTCTTCCCCATATTAATTATACCTGAGACCGACTGAAATCGGTCAAATGAAAGGCCATGTGATCGTCTAGTACCTGAACTTGCCTTGAAGTTCTCTTATATAAAATAGGACTCTTTTCTTTGTTGTGTTATGTATTCGTAGTAACCTACTCAAGTTCTTTTATGTGAGGTTTGATGTGATACGACCAATTCTTCGTCGCTTAAACCATAGGTAAGGAAATTAGAAAATCAAAAACAGATTCGGTAACAAGGTCTATTTGATCTTTGCAGCATTTGTATTAAATTCTTATCCTTGCATTCTTTGGCGTCTTTTAATGAATTCACGAACATCAGATCATTTCGATATAGGCTTCATTTGCTCTCGCCCATATTTTGAGTGGAAGTTGATACAGGAGATTATTACATACAGACCTAATCGGTCCTCATCCATATTACGAGTGGTAGTTGGAATATTTAATTATTATAAACAGACCTTATTGGTCCTCACCCATATTACGAGTGGAAGTTGGAATATTTGATTATTATACACAGACTTAATCAGCCCTCATCCATATTCTGAATGGAATTTGGATATGAGATTATTATAGACAGGCCTAACCGGCCCTCACCCATCTTATGAGTGGTAACTGACCCGATCTAAGGGTTTTGGTAATATGATATCATGTTTTCTGAAGAGGTCGTTGCCCTGATACTCAAAACTCTGGAAGATTTGCTTTTAAAATTCTAAGGAACACGTCCACAGCTGACAATTTGCAAGCGTCAATTCTTTCGCGTATTTTCAATCGAATTTAGTAATTTGTATAGTACTAAAACGTTATATAAGGAACTAGAGGTAAGCCCGTGAAGCCATACGTGATTCTTTTAGCTCAACTGAGCGCCAAGGGGCAGTTTTATAATTATTTTATTGTGTCACTGACTGTGGATCATATTCTATTTCCATATCGCGGATTTGCCAACCAGGGAATCATGCCCTCTGATCATACACCTGTATGTACCACAAACGTCACATACATTCCCCAACTCGGACACACTTCAAAACTTTCATACCGACAACATACAAGCCTCAATGTCTGTGGGTCCATATATGCGTATCGTCCCTAAAGCCATTTATTAATACTAATGAGTATTGATATTATTCGTAGGTGATCATTACACCTGAAGGCAGGAAAAGTTCCCTTATTGAGCTTAAGAGTATCGGACATCAAATCAATAATTTGAAAGTAAGATCTTCCCCAAAGTTGGGTACTATGAAATATAAACATATTCGTTACAGTTAAGTATGTTCTGCTAAGTTATAAAATGAGCTAAATAGAAATACCGAATAAAAGGATTATGATATTTCAAATAGATAATTGGCCCATTATAGAAGCAAAGATAAGAATCAATATTACATGTTCTCACATTCGAACGTATCGTTCATCATATTATAACAAAATATTTGGATTGGCAGAATGGTTAAGAAACAATTCAATGAGATCAATTTCCTGGGTTATAAAAGTAAAGTTCACATCAATATTAAACTTTATAATATTTCAAATTCAAATAGTTCTCAAAGTTTCAATAATGTTGCAAGTTTGATAAACAAATGTCAAAATAATGTGTCCAGTTAAAACAACTGTGTAAATCAATATAAAATAAATTCAGTACATTTCAAAGTTTATCAAGTTACGAAAGTAAAGGTCTCAAATAAGTCTATGAAAATAACTCTTCATAATAAATATTAGAAAATATCAGTGCAGTTCAAATAGATCATTTGCCAAGAAGAAAAAAATATGTGAAATAATTTGGAATTTGAGAAATGATTATTTCAACTCGCCCTTAGTGCGTTTAGAAATTAAGTAGCATATACTTCAAGAAATTCGTGAAAATCAAATAGTGAGCAGAAATATTAAAAGAAATTCAGAAAGTAATCACCTGTGAGAGACAGCGGGAACGCTGCATCTTCTTCCCCTGTCCGGCTTCTCGAATAGGAACAATCTGCGTCTTCCATTCTTCTGGACTCATGTTGTGCACGATTAATTAACTCAAATTTAATTCCGATTCACACGAATGAGTAAATTCACTGAGCTTCGAAAACAGAATAACTGAATTATAAGAGTAACTGCACCTCGGAAGAAAAATAACTCAATAACAATCATAATGATAATAATAAAAAAATTAATGAATGATCCCTTAACGTCGCGATCGTGATACTTATATATGCGTGACCCAGCAGCCCTTACCCCTCACTTCCCTCAGCCCTTGGTACTCAAGTACTAGTTACATAGTCTTTTACAGACGCGTTCCTTCGTCGCGACGTGGGAATTGCTGTTTTAGAAAATACCAGCTGTGGAATCGTGGATAAACGAAAGGATACTTGAGAGCTTAGGTATTAAAGGCGAATATTGTTTTCGCTGGATTCCTTATCTGAGTTCAGATGCATTCCTTCGATTCGATGTTTACCCTTTTGGGAGATTTTAAGCTGCTTTAAAGATACGTAATATTTTACTATATTGAGAATTTAAAATCAAATTATTGAATCATTCTGGCAAATGACCGCCTTTTCACTGTAATTTTGAATTCAGATGAACAATATGAAATGTTATGTACGTAGATCTACAAAATACAGTTATCACAGTTGATAATAAAATTCAATTAGATCAAAACCATGAAATATATGGATAGTTTTAGCAAATTAACAAAATAAAAATTGATCCCGGTTCTGGGTCGTCTCAATATGAATTCATGTGAGACATCCCCATCGAAAGGAAATTACCCACTTCGGGCGTGGCTTAATTCCTAGACTCAAACGAGAACCAAACTCCTTTAAACCGTCGCGATGAAATTGGTTAGAGAAAATCAGACGTAAAATCCACGAAGTGTCGTCCCCCAGGCCTTTATCGAGAAACATCGGTCACATTTTGTCGGGACATGATTCAATTTCCAATCAAATCGCAAATAAAATGTAATTATTGACATTGGAAAGTCTACGCTGAGGAGGAAATGAAATGACGTCCGTTAAACGAAATTTGACGTTCAGATCAATATTTGCCGTATACAGAGTTTCTAAGCGATAACTTTGATTCGAAATGCTATTATACAGGGTAGTTGAGAATTCATATGACGAATAATAGAAGGAATCGATCAGGCATTATAACAGAAGATTTCTGAATCAATGCCTGCATATTCTAATTTTAGTAGCGCAACGGAGGGATTAGAGAAGTATTTTCTACAGCAGATATAAGAAGAAAATCCTTTACCAAAGCTCACAGGTAAAGGTAGACTTCGTTTTCAAATTTTGGGAATCAGTAAATTATTTAATTTTCATGGTCTAGAAAAGAAAAAATTACAATATTTTTAATGAAATAAATCTGGAATGTTATAAACGAGAATATTGATGATTTCTGTGGACTGTATATAAAAACTCATAGGAGAAACTGATACGCTAAATTGTATCATTCAGTTATGAGTGCTGAATATATAAAATTCACGAAAGATTGAAAGAAACGAATGTAACGAGATTGTTCAATTATTGTCTTGACTTACTTATAGAGGAGACCCAGGAGGCGAACAGCTATGCATTCAATTTCAGTTCACAATCACTATAGGGCACTACGTTTTATGCACTGTAGTTTCACTGTAGTCCAGGCCTGGAAAATGTCTTAGTTTGGGTTTTAATGATTTATAAGGTAAATGTATTTTAATAGTCTTTTATGTCACAATGGACAAACTTGAATCCACATGGAAGTGAAAACGAGGTTTTTTGGCGCAACTGCAATTCATATAAGCGAAACTTATATTTCGAGCGGCACTATACGGTCGATAGTACTCTCTGTAGCAGACTGGTTGGCGCGCTACCCTGAAGCACGATTTCCATTCACAGATGTGCGAGAAATTGAAAACCGATAAAGAGCTTCAAGACAATATGTATTTGAATTTTAATTTAATGTAACGAATTTTGAATGCCGCGAAATCGGAAGAATAAGTTCTCTCGCTTAACTTCCAGTCTCCTGAAAGCAAACACAACGAAAAAATGTACATTAAAAAATGAGTTGGTTTGTACGCAATATCAAAGTTAAATGTGAAAAAGAAGATTAAAAAATCTTAAACATAAAATTGAAGACGAAACAAAATCTATGGTATTTAAATTTTCACTATATAAACTAAACTATGACCGGTTTCACTACACTGTGGCTTCATCACATAGATATAAACTAATGAACAGAGTTATTCCTTATGTAATATTCTTAGGTACAAGTATGGTGAAAAACCCATCGGAGTTGCTTTCTAAATGAATTGAAAAGATTGAGTAATGGAGGGATTTAGATCTACTTGACTATTAAGTAACCTACCTAAATCGTTTTCTTTGTTAATCTCTAAAATTTCACATAGATTGAGTTTTGTCTATTATTTGCATTGCGTAAAATTTTGAAATTATCATTAAAGTTATGGTTTTCTTCGAGTAGATGATTAGAATAATGTGAATCTGATTTATGATAATTAAAACTACGTTTGTGCTCAGTAATCTAACCTTGAAATTTCTACCAATATAAATTTATTACAATCCCCGCAAGATAGTTTATAAACACCGGATTTATTACTTTTATCAATTTTAGATTTGTCGTTTTTGATATGTCGGCCTAAATAATTATCAGTTCGGAATACTATATTGAAATTATAATGCGAGAAGATTGATTTTAATTTTAGACTAGGATTATTGGTAATCCTAGTCTAAAATTTAATCTAAATAAGTTAAGCTGTTGTATTTTGTGTTAGAACTAATTATACTTGGAAATACTTGCTGGATTGCTTTTTGAAATGTTTTGAGTGAAATCATGTTCTCAATCATACTAGGACTGTAAACATTATTGACTGCTATTATGTTTAATTATAATTTTCTCTCTATAAAATTATTTTGTGACATTGGGATATTAATGAGTCTATGTACTATACTATTGGAAGCAGCTTATTTATGTGGAAAAGTAAGTGTAGATGAGCAGTGAATAGTATTATCGGTATGCGATGGCTTAGGAAAAAGAGAAAAATCATGTTTGCCGTTAATTTTAGTAATAGTTAAACCCAGAAAGTTGATGAAGTTTTCTGTTTCCATCTCTAACGTGAATTTAATATTATCGTGAATTTTGTTAATGAATGTTTTGAAAGATTCTAATCGCCTGTTTATGCCAATGAAACAGCGAATGATATCGTCGACATATCTAAACCAATAAATGAAGTATTTGAATATCGGATGTTCGTAAATAGTTTTTCCAATTTTATCCATGAAAATTTCAGCGAGTAGATTGCTCGGAGAATGGCCCATGATTAAACCTTTTTTTCTATCATATATTACTCCATTGAAGTTAAAATAATTTTGTTCTGAACGAATTTCTAAATGGTGTAAGATTTCTGTTTGAATTATCAGATTGACTCTATTAATTTGAAGAGCGTTGTTGATGAGTTTCACTGAATCACTAGGTGGAACACTAGGGAAGAGGTTTACTACATCCCATGACATTAGTTTAGCGTTTGGTGGTAATATCGTGTGCTGAATTTTATTTATTAGGACTGAAGAGTTTTTTATTGAGAATTTAGGTTCAAAATTAGGGTACTGTTGAATGATGTCAATGAGAAAGCGTGAAAGTTTTCCAGTTGGAGCTTGAAAATATGAAACTACTGGTCTAATGGGATGCCCTGTTTTATGTGGTATATTTTTGGAGAATGCGGGTTGTCAATGAAAAGTTTATAGCTGATTCAATGAAATTTTGGGATTTCAATAAATGATATGCTTGAGGCTATGACTGTATGACTTTTTCGGCTTTAGTGAATATGATATATTCAGATGCGGACTTATATCTAATGAACTTTAAAGTTATATTTTCGAATTTCTTAAAATGAAAACTATTAAACCTTTTTGAAGAAGCAACGCTGAATTGTGTTTTAGGTTTTTGGCTTGCTTGAATAATTTAGGGCTATTTCGTTTCAATTCCTAGCAGATCGAAATATGTGTTGGTTGGATATTTTGGAATTAGCTTGAAATATCAAATGACCAAAAAGCTTGTCTCAGCTTCTTTCAATAATTTGATTGAGGAGATTATAACTTGATGAAAATCGATATACATATTTTTAACGAAATAAAACTATGGTTTTAGATTTTCACTATATTAACAAAACTATGACCGGTTTCACTATACTGTGGCTTCATCAGATAGATACAAACTAATGAACAGAGTTATTCCTTATATAATATTCTTATTTCCTACTTGATATTTCAATAGGTACAAGTACAAAGGAGTTGCTTACTTTATGAATTGAAACCTACCTGAATTCTTTTCTTTGTTAATCTCTAAAATTCCCTATATATTGAGTTTTGTCTATTATTTTCATTTTGTAAAATTTTCAAATTATCATTAAAGTTATGGTTTCCTTCATGTAAGTGAATAGAATAATTAAAACTACGTTTGTGTTCAGATAATGTAGTGAAAATCTAAATACTATAGTTTCATTTCATTTAAAATATGTATATCGATTTAAATGTAAGTAACGACCTACTTTATCATATTAAAAATGAAAACTTTTCCAACAAAGGTACTTGAAAAATATATTCCTGAAGCAAATATGAAATCAGCCTAGCTGTTTCTTAGTTATTACCGATTATAAGGCATTTGAAAATTTTCAATCATTCTGTCCCGATTCGGAAGTTAAGGATTGTATAAAAAAACTCTTCATCCCAAAGTTTTCGATAATATAATGCTAAAGAGAAATGTGAAAACTGTATGGTTTCTTCTTGATTACTACTGGAGATATGGAGATTTTTAAATTTCGAACCCTCCCTGCTCTAGTTAGGGGTCGAATTCAAAAGCTTACTTAACAAGAGTCCTTGATAATAATATTTTTCGATATTTTTATATCGATATTATGACAATTTCTCTAACTTCTAAACAACGTACTGAATGAAACCCCGTTTTTTAATGAATTTTCATGTTTTTCAGCCTTCTTTCTATTATTGATTAAGCGTTGAAGTATTCTCAATTCTCGGAAGCAGGCGATGCATGTAATACGACAGCCGTAGCCGCCCAAGATGATTTAATGTATTTGTACACTCGTTTCTCGAAGACGACCAGATTGTGAGTAAGATGTTCGATGTAAGCAAGTTCCACAGCACTCTTGTCCTGTAAAAAAGAATTTCTATAGAGAGAGGTACGTGGAGTTGCTCCATCCGCTGTTGAGAGTTCTCCGCAAGCCTAGATTTTATTTGGAACAGCATTCTTTCCGGGACCAAGCCTCTCAGCTCGCCTTTGACTGACAGGCTAGAGATCACGAGTAATCTCCGGGTGATCAATGAGAGCACTGCTCTCTTTTAGACACTATCCGATATACGTAATGAATGTTTGGGTGCGAGTCCTGTACATGGAAACAGTGCTGATGACTTACGCCGACAAAGATAACAACAGAGCATGTTAATAAATTATCACTGGGATAAAATATCACAAAAGAGTCTGTTGAACTTGGTCAACTTTAACGCGAACGCGCAATGAACAACGTTCTCCGAAAATGTCACAGTTAGAGAACCTCATCTGTTCCCATGTCTGGGGAACAGCATTCCAACGTCTCAATTCAATGACATTCTTTGTTGATATCTTCGTCGGTGTGTCTCCTCAGTAGGTATTGGACAGTGACTAAAAATGAGGACACCAGGAGAGGAGAAGATCAAGAATATGCAATAGATAGAGCGTCGGCAAGAGTATGGTGTCCTACGGGTCACAAGAAAGGTGATATCACAGATGTTAGGAACTATAGGCCCATATCTTTCGTCCCTGTGTTCTCAAAAATTCTCGAGAAGGTTACGTTCAATCAGATTGTCAATTACTTCGAAATTAATAACCTATATTCAACTAATCAGTACGGTTTTCGAAAACGGAAGAGTACCACTGATGCTATAATTGAATTCATTAATAACACCACTAATGCTTTGAAATGGGTTTATTTTCGATGTCCTTGTTTTTGGACCTTACAAGGTCGCTCGATTGTGTCTCTCATTCTGCTATTCTGCTGAAACTGGTGCACTATGGCTCTGATGAGATTAGTAGAGATCTGAATCATTATTTTCTTACTGATCGAACACAGAGTGTTTATGCATATGGTGTCTGGTCTGGTGCTGAGAAAGTTACATAAGGAGTGCCCCAGGGTTCTATTATGGAGCCTTTACTGTTTCTAATATCAACTAGTGATTTTCCCTAGTACCTGAGGGGTTTCTTGACGATTTTATCTGCTAATGACTCTACTTTCGCGGTTGGCTGTAGTGACCCGGGGCAGGTGGCGGGGATGTTTGAGGGAATAGAGTCGTGTGCCTTGAGATGATTCTCGGGGAATGGATTGTACATGAGTAGTGCGGAGACTAAAAAGGTTGTCTTCAGCTTGAGACAAACAGAAATTGCAAATGTTAAATCCCTTGGCGTTTATCTTGATTCTAGACTCACGTGGAGTATACATGCTGACTATTTATCATTGTTATAGATTTTTCCTGTCCCAATTCTTCTGCCTGTTCACCCTTGTCTTCGTGGAGAAGTCCTGGAAATCATGGAGTGCAAGATAACAAAGAGATAATATAGCTGCTAAGCAGAAAAGATTTTGGTACCCTCTTTGTACACACGACACCAACACAACATAAACAGACAAGCTATTGCTAGTGCAATAGCGACAGGGAAACGAAGTTCTTTCCACAGGTTCTCTTCACTCGTTTATTGAATCTTTTGCAAGATAGTATGATTCCCCTGTAGCATTTCCTATGCTCACACTTTAGGGCAATCGTAGGAGGCATGATGCGAGTTTAGATGCCTGATTAAGGAACAGGCATGATCTGTTTTTTCTGCTGGTATTCTATTTATTCGCTTGGTTTTTTACGATTGTGTTTTTCTGACACTGACACACACCAAAATAACAGCTATAAGCATTTATTATAAATACAATTATTCGAATTTTTGTAAAACCTCTGTTTTCAAAATAATATATATATATATATATATATATATATATATATATATATATATATATATATATATATATATATATATATATATATATATATATATATATATATATAAAAAGCTCAGTATGAACATCTTTGTGCTGAGATATCTGGGTTCATCCGTATCCGGTTGTGTCCTGAAAAAAACCTTTTATGGGCTCTGTGAGACCCACTTCGGTATGGTTTGTTGATATGGGGAATTGTAGTGAATTTGAGAGAATATTTCGCCTTCAGCGACAGGCAATCAGAACAGTTGATGGTCTCAAATATAGAGATTGCTGTAAAAACTTTTTCAAAAAGTTGAAATTGCTCACTCTCCCAAGCCTATTTATTTTTAACTGTCTAATTTATATACATAAAAAACAAAGATCTTTAAAACTAAATAGTGACTTACATACTCACAATACAAGAAATAGAGATATTCATGTCCCCTATCTTAGATGGAGCAGATCACAGAATTGGCCAAACTTTCTGGCCTTTAAATTTTATAATAAGTTACCTCTGCGTCTCAGGGATCTTGCCCTTGATAAGTTCAGAGTCCAGATGAAATGTTTTTTGGTAGGAAAAAGGTTAATTTAGCTATGATGAGTTTTTGAATGACAACAACTTGTTTCTGTCCTAATTTATTAATTATGTTATATTGATTTTACTTCTTATGTGTTTGTTCCTTTGCCTATACATAGTTATGCTCTATTTATACAAGGTGTAGTCAATTGAGTGTGACATATTTATATTTTCTGATGTTCATTCTATTTTTCTGGTTCTCAATTCAATCTTGTGTAAAACCATTGATAAAAGCATACACGTACATTTATCTGATCACAATAAAGATTCATTCATAGGGTACTCCTGCATTAACCATCACCTGAATCGATATACTGAAGATGAAACCACTAATCCAAACACAATTTTTCGGAAAGTCCATATGCGATTAATTTATACTAAAGGTCTTTGAGATGTCAAGAGTAATAACTCTTGTGCTGCAATTGTTGATGTCCACAAATACGTAAAGTATGCAGAAAGGTTCCCTGTTCATCGTAGTCTACGGAAACCATATTGTCGGTCATTAATCATACCCTGCAACTCGAGATATTTAATGAGCTCATTGTTCATCACTCTTTTCATGACTTTCGACATAATGAGCAACAATGTGATAAGACGGTAATTTTGGGGCAGGCATTTCTTTCCTTTCCTCAGAAATGGGTTATACTGTTGCAACTTTCCACCATTTCGGAAACGTGTGGCCTTCATAAGAAATCTGAAATAGACGATTGAGAATAGGTGCTAACTCTACCAGCCTATCATTTCAAAACAGTTGGTGGTTCCATCAAGACACACTGCTGTTTCACAGTTCAGTTGTTGAAAAACGCGCCTTACTGTACTCTTATAACTTCAGACATATTTGATTGCACATGTGGGATGCTTGGTGGCAGTGCGTTTGATGAATCTGAAACAGATTTTCGCGATAACGTTATTGCAAGGAGATCCGCCTTTACTTCAGGTGATGTTGCGATAGAATCGTCATTCCTATCCAAAGGTGAACTTTCGATAGTTGTTACTGACTTTCTTCGTCGTAGACAAGAACTGATGAGTTCCACTGGTAGACTCCAAGAGTCCATTCCTGATTATTTCATTGAAGTAGGTTCTTGCTTGATCAATTGTTGAGTTTTAAATCATCCTGAAAAGTAATCCCACCAAAAACATCCTATAAAAAACTGGCCAAGTCTCGATGGAGCTGCTTGTATATCTCTAAAAAGTAATGAAATCTAGACAAAGTCAAGCCAAGTCTAAGGTTCCTTACTGCGATATCTTTATTATTATAGTTAATGTTGTGTGACTTAGCCGTTGAATATTCTCCATACGTTAGTGGGAAGGTACAAGTCAATTTTGTTTACACGTAGTGTTATATCCGTTGTAACTACCTATGTTTGTTAACCGAGATAGTAGCCCATACTGGTATTAGTAATTAGACGCAAGAGTTTTATTTAAGGCAGTTGTAGATCATTGACAATGCAAACTTTTGCTATCTTCTTTTTGGAGCGTCAAATCGGCCTCCGATTAAATTAGAAGATGTGTCTCACTACGCTGGATTTTTGTAATGACAGTCGATTTTCTCTTAGCTGAGACCAGCTGAGAATTCTTCATCAGATATTCCAGACCTTCGATTTTTGGCATCAAATGAAGCGGCCCACCGAGTTGAATATTTTTTGTGAAGGCGGTATGTCGATCTCTTATAGTTTGGTTGAGCTCGTTTATTTTCTAATCAGGGTCACCAAGTACTCCGGATCTTCGATTATTCTAGCTTTTATAGTTTTCTCTTCATGCTGTCATTAAACCCTAACTCTATACCTAATTTCAGCTCTCTGAGTTCATGGAAGGTACTAGTTCTATTTTTATGATTATGAGTGAGTGTCATAGTGTCATAAATACGAAACTTTCGTTCAACTTCGGAATTGAATAATAACCTATAGACTTGAAATTTTACTCCAAAGCATATGCCACCCCATATCATAACTGACCCTCCACCGTATTGCTCAGTTCCTGCGAAGTTCGCTTGATTGTACCGTTCCCCTCGATGCCTCCATATTCTATCTCTACCATCCACGAAATTCACACAATATCGGCTCTCATCACTAAATAAAACTCGTCTCCACTGATTGATTGTCCATGCTACATGCTCCCTAGCAAATGCCAATCTTGCTACCCGATGGGCTCTATCGAGTCTTGGTACTCTTGTTTGCGCGTATGATGTCAGACCAACTTCATTTAATCGTCTTCTGACTGTCCTCACACTGACATTAATATTATCCACTGCTTGTAAAAGGTTACGTGCCTGAACAGCTGTAAGACGAGGATTTCTGATGGTTTGATTGACGATGAAACGGTCATGTATAGCGCGGGTTGCCCGATTTCTTCCTTGTCCTGGCCTCCTCACGTACAATCCAGTTTCCCTGTAACGTCGGTAGATTCGATGGATAACCGACGTCGAGACACCCAACATGGTACCGACTGAGCGGTAGGTGCGCCCTTCCTCGATCAATGTAGCTACCTTTGCTACTGAGGTTGGTGGTAAATCTCTCACTCTGAATGAAAAATACCGTTTCGAATCGTAAACAGTAAAAGAATCACAAAACACCGCAACCGATCGAATTTGTATCAAATCAAAGAATGGAAAACTCTCATTCTTTAAACAAGTGCAAATGTGGTCATATACAAAAAACCTTGTGTTGTATTCATATTTGATAGAAAAAGGTGTGCACATGTGTAAATGAAAAGTTTTATCAATGGTCCCAGAATTCGGTTGTGTATTTTAATACCTACCGACTGTTATCTCCTATGAATTCCTAATTTTCACCAAATTAACCAAATTGTCATCAATAACTAATGCAATTCGAACATAAAAATCGCAAACGACAATGTCGACACGCCTGAGTGATAATAAGAAAATTCCAAATTGATAGACGAATTTTAATGACAATATCTTGATTCAATGGAATTTCTCCAAAATGGTGATTTTCCACTCGAAATTAAATATATTTTGCAAAAATAGAGATGAACGCATGAAACAAGAAGGGCGTTACTGTAGGAAGAATTGTCTTGACAGACCATGATATTGTACGTTTCAACTAGGACCACGAAATTCCACAGGGTGTTACAAATTTTTGACAAAAAAAACACTTTTAGTTTTGCCCCCGTATAAAATTTTTTTTAGATTTTTTTTGTTTTCTCTTATAATTTCTACAAAGCAGCAGAGTTGATCTATAACTTGTCGAACAAATCATCTAAATCGGTTGAGAATTAGGAAAAACATCGAACTTCGAATTTGGTTGAATTTTCGAGTGTTCCGCTAATTTTGCCTCCGAGTGTAACATATCTCGATATTCAATATTTGAGAAACTAGGCATGTTTTCTTTTTGTTTCTAAATCAAGTAATGCAAGCCTTCTGTGATTTATTCTTTCACGATTCTTTTTTCTAATTTTCTTCTCCTAATCCGAGAAAAATTAATTATTCCTAGTTTCTTAAACATTCAGTATCTAGATATGTTATTTATTTATCGCTGATTATTATTGAAAAGTCATTTGTGGAATTTTTTAGACGTTCCGGGACAACTAGCTCATTTGTGATCGAAGGATAAGAGAATTTAATGTTCTCACTCTTACTCTCACCCATGCTATTGCTGGTAAAAAAATAGTAAGCTCAAAAGTTGATGAACTGTTTAAAAGCCAGATGAATTTTGTAGAACTTTCTAAACAAAAAGGCTACTTATCAAGCAGTTTTCAGTGGTACAGCTAACAAGTAAGTTCCACTAATTTTGTTCATTTCACAATTTTTCATTTTGCCTTTCACAACACCCAGTATACAAATTTATTTCACCATAAGTGCTCACCTTTTTATAGCAAATTTAAAGCTCTTTCTGATAGTATCATCAGATTTGATGTAGCTGTAAGAGTAACTGAGATATTCTTGTTTTTATAGAGAGAAACAAAAAGTGTTAAATAACTCGATAATTATCAACTTTTCGAAATAATATTATGGGACATTTTTGCTGCAAATGACTTGTACTATCACCTACTGAAATTTGGCACCTTTTATATATATATATATATATATATATATATATATATATATATATATATATATATATATTTTATTGTAGACATCCTATATATATATATATATATATATATATATATATATATATATATATATATATATATATATATATATATATTTTGGCATCAAATGAAGCGGCCCACCGAGTTGAGTATTTTTCGTGAAGGCGGTATGTCGATCTCTTATAGTTTGGTTGAGCTCGTTTATTTTCTAATCAGGGTCACCAAGAACTCCGGATCTTCGATTATGCTAGCTTTTATAGTTTTCTCTTCATGCTGTCATTAAACCCTAACTCTATACCTAATTTCAGCTCTCTGAGTTCATGGGAAGTACTAGTTCTATTTTTATGATTATGAGTGAGTGTCATAGTGTCATAAATACGAAACTTTCGTTCAACTTCGGAACTGAATGACCTATAGACTTGAAATTTTGGGTTTTAAGTATGCGATTGTATCTTATTGGATTACAACAATTTCTGCGTTCTGGTCTCATCTAGGGGTCTTCAAATAGGGGCCTGAAATGCGGCGGTATGGTTCCAGTAAATTATGATACAGCAGTTTTTGCTTTCCGCTCGACTTGGTAGGGGCACTTGGTGCCCCTAATATTCAACTGTAGATTCAACATTGGATTTTTTCTTTAGGTCATATAAGCTCTGTTTTCAACTTCGACACCTTATTGGCCGTTTTTAGTGAACCAAGACTTCTGTGCGGATGATAACTTGTTTATACCAAAAGGATACTTTTTCCCTATTCAACAAATTAAGAATCGAATTTTGATTTTTTCGTTCCAACTTAGCGATGATAGCTGGCAGTTGCGTCGGTTTTCTGAATACTGCGGATACAAAGGACGCACTGAATATAATCAGAAATAAACGGCGCGATCCGTCCGATGCGTACGATGCGCTACTGAGAACGCTTTCCTTTAACAGACCCCCAATACTACTTGGGCCACTAGCGGTTTAGCAGACCCTGCCTACTGAGACCTACAAACTAAAAAACGGGCCATCTGTTATGTTTACAATAAAATATTAAATAAAATATGTGATCGCCTGATGCGAGCAACAATATTGGATCGAAAACGAACGTTGCGAAAATTAGAGTGCATTTCATATTTCAATTGCTGATTCCGGAACGATAATTATTAATAGCGATGGTTATACTAAATCAACATTTCAAATGATATATTAGCTATACGCGTTATAGCGAAATTAATATGGTTCCTCTCATTGAATCACTCGCTTGCAAAAATTGGAAACGCCGTCATCTGAAAAATGGCGTATGAATTAATGTGAAATCGAAACTATTTATTTGAAAGGTCGCTTTCATTGTATTCCATTTTTGATCGTATATTCGATGCCGTGATTAATGACGCCGGTTTGCGTTCGTCATGAACGATTTGGCTGATTCTATTCGACGCGGGAGAAGGGGAATATTTTTCATTGAAGGCCGTTACGAATAATTGTTCCCGAAAATGTATAGAGAGAATTGATTTTTAACTGAGTTACAATGGAAACAAAGGAACGAAATCTGTTTCGGTGCGGGTGAGGAATGCGCGATTGAATTTCGGAAAATGAACACTTTGCGTGGAATATCTGATTATTGACTCCGGCTAAAAAGAGAACAATATTTGTTCGTTTGTTATAGATTGCGAGAAAATTTGAACGCTTACTGTAGAAGTTACGGAGAGTAATTGAGGAATTTATTTATTTCAATATTTTATGCATTAAACCTCTCTTATGTGTTTTCTTCTGGTGGCTTACCAGGAATCAATTTTTGATTAACTCAGACCTTAAGAGAAGGACTTGGATCCGAAAACCAGTTATATTTTTCAGCAAACTACACTCGCAGGCAAAATTAGCGGAACACTCGAAAATTTAACCAAATTCGAAGATCGATTTTTTTCCTGATTCTCAACCGATTTAGATGATTTGTTCTGTTCGGCAAGTTATAGATCAACTCTTCTGCTTTGTAGCAATTATAAGAGAAAACAAAAAAAATTGAAAAATATTTTATACGGGGGCAAAATTAAAAGTGTTTTTTTTGTCAAAAATTCGTAACACCCTGTGGAATTTCGTGGTCCGAGTTGAAACGTACAATATCATGGTCTGTCAAGACACATCTTCCTTCAGTAACGCCCTTCTTGTTTCATGCGTTTATCTCTATTTTTGCAAAATATATTTAATTTCAAGTGGAAAATCACCATTTTGGAGAAATTCCATTGAATCAAGAAATTGTCATTAAAATTCGTCTATCAATTTGGAATTTTCTTATTATCACTCAGGCGTGTCGAAATGGTCGTTTGTGATTTTTATGTTCGAATTGCATTAGTTATTGATGACAATTTGGTTAATTTGGTGAAAATTAGGAATTCATAGGAGATAACAATCGATAGGTATTAAAATACACAACCGAATTCTGGTACCATTGGTGAAACTTTTCATTTACACATGTGCACACCTTTTTTTACCAAATATGAAATACAACACACGTTTTTTTGTATATGACCACATTTGCACTTGTTTAAAGAATGAGAGTTTTCCATTCTTTGATTTGATTCAAATTCGATCGGTTGCGGTGTTTTGTGATTCTTTTACTGTTTACGATTCGAAACGGTATTTTTCATTCAGAATGAGAGATTTACCACCAACCTCAGTAGCAAGGGCAGTTACAATGACCGAGGAAGGGCGCACCTACCATGTCGGTACCATGTTGGGTGTCTCGACGTCGGTTATCCATCGAATCAACCGACTTTACAGGGAAACTGGATTGTACGAGTGGAGGTGAGGACAAGGAAGAAATCGGGCAACCCGCGCTATACATAACGGTTTCATCGTCAATCAAACCATAAGAAAACCTCGTCTTACTGCTGTTCAGGCACGTAACCTTTTACAAGCAGTGGATAACATTAACGTCAGTGTGAGGACAGTCAGAAGAAGAATAAATGAAGTTGGTCTGAGATCATACGCGCAAGCAAGAGCACCAAGACTCGATAGAGCCCATCGGGTAGCAAGATTGGCGTTTGCTAGGGAGCATGTAGCATGGACAATCAATCAGTGGATACGAGTTTTGTTTAGTGATGAGAGCCGATATTGTGTGAATTTCGTGGATGGTAGAGATAGAATATGGAGGCATCGAGAAGAACGGTACAATCAAGCGAACTTCGCAGGAACTGAGCAAGACGGTGGAGGGTCAGTTATGATATGGGATGGCATATGCTTGGGAGTACGAACAGAACTGGAGATTATTGGCAATGGATCACTTAAAGCCCATCGGTATATATCAGAAATCTCGGATGTTGTGCCTTTTGCTCCTTACATAGGGGAAAATTTCCTTTTTATGCACGATAACGCACGCCCCCATACTGCGCGCATAGTGATAGAATATCTCAATGAAGTTGGGATCACACGAATGGACAGGCCGTCGCGGTCACCGGATTTAAACCCGATCGAACTCCTTTGGGACATTCTTGGAAGAAGGGTTCGATAACGGAATCCAAGCAACGTTGAAGAGCTGACATTGGCTTTGGTGGAAGAGTGGGACAACATACCTCAACAGATGATAGACAACATCATTGGGAGTATGCGAAATCGTATGCGCGCTGTAATAAGAGCTCGGTGGGGTCATACTCGCTACTAAAATCAAATGTTTTTTTGTTGTGGGTCATCATGAACATTTTTCTCAACATGTTCATTTCATTTCACGAGTGTATCTCCAGGATACACACCTGCTCTCAATTTTGGACAGGAATGATAATTATTATAGCGTGTCACACAAAAAAATTCAAAAATAAATGTACAAAATCAACGATTTTTCCACTGTATTTCGAGTTCTCCCGGAGCGTGAAATTGGCCAGTGAATTTCAAAAATTTTCATTTCGCTAAATTTCCGCTTCTCTAATATTGATTTTATTTTTCGGCTAACCTCCGATGTTATGCACCTACGCAAGATTAAAAATAAATTCTTGAAATTTGTGACTTTTCGCTTCAAATTGGATATCTCTTGAAAAATAGAGATAAATGCATAAAACAAGAAGAGCTTCTCTGTGGGAAGATGTGTATTGACAGACTATGATATTGTACGTTTCAACTCGGACCACGAAATTCCACAGGGTGTTACGAATTTTTGACAAAAAAAACAATTTTTTGTTTTGCCCCCGTATGAAATTTTTTTCAATTTTTTTTGTTTTCTCTTATAATTTCTACAAAGCAGAAGAGTCGATCTATAACTTGCCGAAAAAATTATCTAAATCGGTTGAGAATTAGGAAAAATATCGGACTTCGAATTTGGTTAAATTTTCGAGTGTTCCGCTAATTTTGCCTCCGAGTGTAGACTCTGTGATTCTCTAAGACTTGAAGGAAGGTGCGAAATAAATGAATTCAAAAATTAAATCTTCTTCGGAAGCTGAATGAATTCAAAAGACTTACAACCCGAACGAAGTAATTCAACCTCTATTGATTGGTATAAACAAATTGAAACTGAAATTGACTTTGAATTAAATCATTAAATGATCTAATTTTGAAATAAATCAATAATAAAATTCTTGAATAATTAATCAATTGAAAGAAACACTGGGATTAAGTTTCACAATATATAATAAACAAGAATATGTTCGTCATATGCTTCGGATTATATACCATGTTTAAAATCTAAGAGGAAAGTAAATTATAACAATCTCATTTATACGTAAGAAATACATGAGAGAAGTAGGAAAAACGGAATTCAAGCTGTTAGTTATTGTTAGATCATATTTGTGAGTTGATGAGATTTCTACGAATTTTAATAAATTCAATCTCTTGCTTTTGTTACCTGAATGTTAAATTTGGGTTATTGGGAAATACAAGAAATGATTTTCGTCTATACGAAATATTATATATTCTGTAGTACCCTTGCCAAATTATTAATCATTGATTTTTCATTCATTTTACCCTAACATTGACAGAAAGCCCATTTGATCTATATAAAATGGAAGACAATTATATTATTTATATTCACCGCCTATTTCACCTGAATCAATCTTCGTTATTTGTTATTGACTAAAAGTGAACATAGATTTTTCTTTTTATTACTTATTGTGTTGATTTATTATTCTTGATGTAGCTCAAAATATTTTTACGTGTTCTTTACGATAAAAAAGATATGGCTATTCGAAGATATTTCTTTCATTCTTTTGGAAAAGAGAAATAATTGAAAAGTAGGTGATCTTAGGCCTAGGTATATTTAAAACAAATTAATTTCTCTGGTTCTATTGAAGTACAGATTTTTTCTTCCATTTCAAAGGTATAAAAACAAGCTTCAATAGAAGAGTATTACAAATTGAAATTAATATAAAAATTAAAATTAATTATTGAATCGATATTGAACAAATAGAATCAGAAGTTGAAATGGGAAATTTGCCATTTCTCGATCATATTCTCATTTCCTATGACCATCATAATGCATTAACGCTTCCCATTAATATTCACGTAGTTATGTTACAAAATACGTGATATAAATATATATATATATATATATATATATATATATATATATATATATATATATATATATATATATATATATATATATATATATATATATATACATATATATAAATTAGGTGAAATATAATTTGTAAAAGAGGAATAATGAATGAACTTACGATACTGATTTTGGTTATCCCGCAGTTCGTACAAAAACATGAACCAACAAACACAAAATATGCACGACCTCTCTGTAACACATACGTGAGCAAACGGAAAAACAACAATGCTACTAGCTCGAGAGATCTTGAGAACCTTACAGTATGCACGCACAAGTCTTTTATTCAGGAATGACATATATTAAAGGACTATCAGAAGCTCTGTCCAAAGTCCTCTCAAACGATAAAATCAAAATTGTTTACAAAAATAATAATACTATAGGAAAAAGATTTTAACGACCGTCAGAGACTTGACACCCTTATTAAATCAGTCAAATAATAATAAAAAATATTATATTCGCAGACTGGTAGATATTTGAAAAACGTATTGAAGAGCATAAACATTCTATTGTGAAACCTTTCTCGAATCCAAAAACTGCAAATATTCCAGGTTATGAATGTGATTATGATAATGTTCAAGTTGTTTCAAAACAACCATATTTGCAAAGGAGATTGTTTCATGAAATGTTACAAATAAAGGCATGCCAGTCTGTCAATTTCAGAAATGATATACTGAATTTTAGCCAGGGTTAGGTTAGGTTAGGTTACATTCTCTCGAAAATAAATAATAAATCTATAACGTGATAAACGTGATTGTTAGACGCATTTCAGGTTCCGCAATGACGTAATTCGTCATATAAATATACGTAAGGTATATTCACGTATATTGCAGTATTTGTGTTTGTTTCGTTACATTTTTACATTTCATTGATAACCACTTCACTGTCAGTTTTAAATTATATATTTCTGAGTCTCTAATATGCTTTTAACTTGTATTTTTCGAGATGCTAGGCTGTTCTCTTTTACTTTGTTTTGACCTTTTCAAAGATTTTTTACAATTATATCATTTGGTGTTATAGTGCCTTGAGGATGAAAATAAATTTTCCGGAACGTCGGCTAGACTGCAGAGATAGTTTTTCCTTTGAAATTGACCCCATCACCACCAACATTTTTACTGCATCATATTGTTTGGTGAACAAATATTCCTTCAAAAAAAAACCATTACACTATGGTTGCTCCACAATATTCTACTACCTTGAGAGTAGTGCCATGCACTTGTACTAGTATAAAATGAAGTGGGGAAAGTTTGGAGGCTCCTGACACGGAAAGTATCAGTTGACTTAAATGAAAATATTTTGTCTTATACAGCCATTTCCTTGAGAAATGTACTAGGGCAGTGGTGCCCAAACTTGAACTGCTGGCGATCTACCTCAATATTTTTAGATAAGTTACTATGAACTCTGAGAGGCTGCAAGTATGTGTGATGCAGGGTTGTCGTACATCACAATATACGTCACAATATACATTATTTAAGTCAAGGTTTGGGTTAGGTTCAGTGAGGTTCTTCTCTAAAATATCAATGAAACAGATCAAAAGAGCTACATATGGTGATAAACTTAACTGAGGAGAGATTTGGATGTTGAAACGTGGCACTGCCTGTCCTCAGCATACTTTCGAAAGATGGTACGTAATCACTAGGTGCTAATCGCAATCATGATGACATATGATCGTGAGTTAGTCGATCGCGATATTCTGACCGAATTATCTTCATTTCAGAAAATGCAGACTCGCACAAGTAAGTTGACCCAAACATTGCTGTCAGTTGAAGGGCGATTTGCCTTAGATTTGGATATTTATCTTCAGATATAAAACACCAACTTATTTTCAACAGAAAATAAGTTCATATTAAAGAGACTTGCTATTTCATTAGCTAATTCCTCAAGGTTTTTACATAAAAAAGGACAACTCATGAATGATGCTATATTTGCCAATTTACTGAAACCACAAAAACACATTCCGAATTGTCCCAGTTGGTTGAAAATACAGCCTCATACGTATTATAATTCAACTGAGGAATCCTTGCTTTCAAAGACGGAAAATGTTTCAGATCCTTTCTTTCCAGTTGATCCATCATAAGTTGCAATTTACTTTTGAATGCGTGTACTGCGCTAATCATCTCAGTAATAGTTTCTCCTTCATCTTGAAGCTCCAAGTTAATAGTGATTAAGTGCATTGTGATGTCAGTCAAAAATGCCAAATCAGTCAGCCATTTTTAGTTTTTGAACATCTGAGTGCCATCACCTCTTCTGTCTAGAAGAGCTGTGATTTCCGGCAATAATTTTTGAAACCTTTCTAGGAATATTCCGCGACTCAACCACCTGATGTCCGTGTGAAGACTAAATCAGTGTGGTCAGCTGACTCTCTATCTTCAAAATGAGCCGCCGTTGCAAGCTACGTGCACGAATGAAATTCATAATTTTTGTTACAATGCCCATAACTTTCCCCGTGTTTAAACTTTTGAACACAAAACTTGTTGATGGATCATATCATGGAATGGAAAAACTGAAGGGAAATCTTCATAAGCTCGACACAATGCCACGAAACCGTTTTTGTTGCCATTCATAGCTAGTGCTCCATCGGTTGTGATGCACACTAATTTATATATTAGTAGCTTGCAGTTTTTTATGAAATTGAAGAAAACGTCATATATATCTTCGCCACAGGTCTTCCCCTTCAGAGGAATGATTGTTAAAAATTCCTCTCCAGCCAACATGTCATTGAATTCCATCCGAATGAAAATACACATCTGGGCAGTGTCTGTCATATCGGTGGATTCGTCAAACTGTAATCGTGTTTAATTTTATCTGCCATGTCCTGACTCATGACTTCAATACGCCTTGTGACAGTCGGACGAGATAACTGAAGTTCTCTAATAGCAGACATGATTTCTGTATTATTTTAAAATCTCCAAATAGAGTATCACCCGCTTTAATAAATGCTTCCTTCAGATCCGATCCATCTTCGAATGGTGTCTTGTGTTACGCCAATATATCCGATATTTTAAATGATGCGATCGTAGCAGCTTCTGATTGTTTGGCTGGTCTTATGAACATGGTTTGTTCTTTTTTTAAACAAGATATCAAATCACGTACTTTTCGTTTTCTTTATTCTTTCTGTGGCGGTAAATCTTTTTTATACTTTTTATGAACCGTTTTATGATGCTTCTCTAAGTTACCACGCTTAGGTATCGCAACTGATGTACGACAAGTAAGACAAATGCACTCATCCTTCACCATACAAAAGAAAAGTTCTTTCTCCCAATCGTAATTAAGATGATACGTTTTAGATTTATTCGCTGCACTCATTTTGAACTATTTAATAATAAACTTTGTATCGTCGTAATATTGCCTTCAAGTTTCAATTCAGAATGATTCCAATTTCTGCAGGCGACACATTTATATCAGCGTAAACGAAAGTCTCGAATGTTCCCTACAAACCCGCCACCCGTAATTTCTAGAAAAGCGGCAAGAATAAAAAGCACGGCTTTTCTTTGACAAGTACCGCGCGTTCCTTTGATAAAGCCGCCTTTCGCCACTAGCAGAGTGTTATTTTATTACATAATAAATTTTTGTAGTTTGGTTACCTACTTATTAAAAATTCTTTCCTTCTCGAGATCTACTCAAGAAGCACTCGCGATCGGCAGTTTGAACACCAGTGCATTAGGCCATGATCAACTGATAACAAAAGCAACAGAGCTATTTTGAATACCAAGAATCGTGCGGTGCAATAACGTTGGCAGAGAGTGAGGATATTCCATGAAACCTGACTTAAATATGCTTGGTTTGGGAGTGAGCAACCTGAATGCGGGCAGCCGCATAACTTAAACCCATAAATAACCTTTCCAACAGAAAGAAATCAATGTGAACGTACTCGCGGCTAGCTGCTATTTTGAAATAAAATTCTTGATGCACTCATTCAATTCTCTGTGTCCGTATACCGTCAATACGCCCATCGGCACTCGACGAACAAAAGGATACATTCCATTTGTTTATGATATTGATGAGTGCGTCTCGCATGTGAACAGACGGCGAAACTTTTTAAAACTCATGTATCGTTAATTAAAACATCGTTCGCCAATGCCGAATCGAAATGATGGGGGATAAAAGAAGAGTTATTGGATTTTATTTCGAAGAGTTCATTCATATTTAATACATCATGATCTAGCTTGAAATGAAACAAAACAACGAATGTTTTTCAGAACTTCATTTCGAACACGCAAACTCGTGTAAACTAATGACGATAAGCCGTACGGGTCAGGTTCTCTAGTAAGTCTATAATCTATAATCATTTATTATTCAAATATAAATTTAATTCCATCCGTGTATAATAAAATATTGGAAGAAAAGTGTTGGAGTTCTTTGAAAGTTAAGGGTGGATAAAGTTGTTTTCAAATAAATCATTACTTATTCAGAGCTATTATCGTTTTAATATACATCGCAGATGGCCTGGAATTTACTTTAGAGGTTTAAAATTTAATCGAATTTAACTATATCTTATATTTTGTTGTTCAGTAAGTTCTTTGGATTACTTTTCATTAGGTTGATTCAGAAGGATTGATTTTCTTTATAGTATTGGAGATTCTCCTTCTTCATTCTTATATGCAATACTTCAGATAATATTTTAAGTTGTTTTATTGAGACTGTGGGGACACTGTCTTACTCTCATTTCTCTGAACGCCTTTGCAAATAGTATTGATATGAATTAACTGTATATGCTGTTGATAAAAACCACTAACTCCATATTTTATGCTATGCTATTTGAAATGATGATTTCGAAAATTTCATCGGTTGCAGAGAGTGGTTTTACTATTATTACTTTACGTCTATAGTGTTATGACAGATTGTCTAACCGGCTCGGTTGCGTAAAGGATATGATGATCGTCTCCTGCGCAGAGTTACCTGGGTTCAATCCCCACAAAGTCGGTGCGATTTTTCGGATTCTGGGAATCGCTTGGGTATCCATCTTTCGGAGGAGATGTAAATCTGTTGGTCCCGTCTAACAGAGATATGTTGGTCATTAAAATCGCTTCCCTCGATACGAAAGGGGTTGGGCAGAATTTTCGGGTTAGTGAGAATTCGCCCCGAAAGGCAAAAATAGAGCACGTTAAAGGAATAATAAACAAACAAACAGATTGTCTTCAGCGGGACTATTATATACTAGGTGATTCACCAGTGTGCTCTGCAGCTCGTACACTCTTGAAGATTTAATTTTTGTTCGAACGGTATTATATTGAGAAAGTGAAAATCTACTTCAGAAATTTATTTTGAAGTAAACAGGGTGTCACAATTTTCTATAAATAAATCTTGGGAGGTGTTTTCAGATTGGAAGACCACTTTTTCGTTGAAGATTCAAGAGCGTCCTAAACTCTGCTATAATGTCTTTAAGTAATAAGCTTTTTGGTGAGTAGTTTCGTCACAATATTTTGTTTTTCCGTAAAAATTCATGAATATAGCCTCTCAGATCTGGCCAAAGAGGATGAATACTTTTTTCCTTTTCTTATTGCCAAGAATAGCTTCATTCAACATCCTGTATTTTATTATTCATGTCAACGCATAGAATATTGTGCCATATTTTGCAGAAGTCATCTTTATTTTCGACCATTTTCGAAATAAAAAGATAAACTGAAATAATAAAATCAGAGGTTGCGAAAGAAGAGTTGATTAGTACATATCATTATACTTTATCAGAGAAATGGAGATATTTCAAGGTAGTCGTGTATGAAATACGTAATAGATTGGTTTTTGGTGAAATGATTTACAAGGTGATAAACTATTGCAATAAGTGTTCGAAATGTTGCCCGTTCCTTTGTAGACACAACGCAATCTTTCTGAGGAAAGACCGTTGAACTCTCGACAACATTTGCGGATTAACTGACTGAAAGGCGTCGACTATTCGCTGTCTCATATCCAACTGTGTTTTTAGGAAAGAATCTGGCAAACGCTGCCCTTAATATAAACCCACAACAAAAAATCTAGACTTGTAAAGTCCGAAGATATAGAAGACATAGCTGGCCGTCTAACAGGACCACGTCCTATCCATATATATATATATATATATATATATATATATATATATATATATATATATATATATATATATATATATATATATATATATATATATATATATATATATATATATATATATATATATATATATATATATATATATATATATATATATATATATATATATATATATATAATATATATATGGATTAATAATAATCAAAAGGTCTCCAAGGCAGAGCTGGCAGTTATCAAGAACAACTTACATCCCACCATTGTCAAGTCATCACCCACAAAGAAAACTAGGAGGAGTCAAGCGAGAATGGAGGAAAGACCTGCTGTGGGTGCTTATCAGACAGGGGATCAGAAAAAGAGGAAATAAGAAATGCCTTCGAGGGTAATGAGGTCAAGTATACAGGAATTAACCCTGTTGGCCGACCAAAGATTCCAAGACTGAGGTACACCAAGACAGTTCTCCGCAATGTAGAAGAGGTGAATGGAATTATAGAGAGCGAACTAGGAGAATACACCAACCTCGTTGAAATTGTAGACATGGTTTACTCTGGAGCCATCACGGTGTGTGAGTTGGAGGGTATTGAAATAAAACCCAAACATGAGCCTAAAGCTCCCATAGACCCACCATGGAAGAAGCGCCTGGAAAATAAAATCATAAGTGCAAGAAAAAGAAAGGGGTGTTACATTCTTACCTGAATACGCCAAATCCTTCAAAAAAATTATAAAGAAAGCCAAAAACGCTTCCTCTAAATGCCGCGGAACACCTAAGTGCAGAGACTTCCAGGAAAAGGCCACTGTCGTTTGTGGTACCCTGAAACAGAAAGTAAGAGCATTAGGTAATCGAATGCACAGGTATAATGAGAGAACCAAAAGGTATCGGAACAACAGATTATTCTATAGCAACCAGAAACAATTTTTCCGGGAACTTGAATATCCAACAAAAGTGGAATCCTGACCAGACCCAGAAGCTAGGCATGAGTACTGAAGTGTAATATGGTCAGAACTAAAATCACATGACCGGAAGGCTGGCTGGATTGGAGGAATAATATCTAGAACCCCGCAACACCAAATGGACGATATAAATATACTTGAGGGAGACATAGCCAGAGTCCTGAAAGGTGCCAACAACTGGGCGGCTCCTGGTCCTGACCAGATTCGTAACTACTGGTGGAAATATTTCACTAGAGTCCACCTCTTGTTGGCTCAACTTTTTCAGCAGTCATTACAGAACTCAGGAATAATACCCGAATACTTCACACTTGGCATAACCTATATGATTCCGAAAGAGCAGGGAAGTCAAGATCCAGAAAAATACAGGCCTATCACTTGCCTACCGTCCATATACAAGATTCTCACAGGCACGCTAACATTGTATATAAATACTTACGTCAGAGCGAAGCACATATTAGCTCACGAGCAAAATGGTTGTAAGTATGGATCAAGAGGATGCAAGGAGCTGCTGGTCATCGACAATATAATAACGAGGCAGGCTAAGAAGAAGTTACGAAACTTATCTGTAGCCTGGATTGACTACAAGAAAGCCTATGATTCGGTGCCACACTCCTGGCTGATTGAGGGTCTGAACATCTATGGAGTAACCAAGCCTTTCATCAATCTCTTGAAACATTTGATGACTACCTGGAGGACATCTCTCAGAATTGCAACGGGAGTTATTGGCGATATTGTTCTATATTTTTGTCAACTATATCGAATAACTTTTTGATTGCCGATCTGGATATTATGAATGAGTTCTTCAGGATCATGTTTATTTCTTATACTTCGACAACTACGATATCTTTTCATCATCTACCACGCCCGAATGGCTCAGCAACCTTATCCGACTAGGACTATTTTTTGCTCGCAGATCTAGTACTGGTTACATGGCATTTTCATACAGTGTATGCACGTGTTAAATGCCAAATATTTCGGCTTCAAAAACAGTCGCAAGCCTGACTAGGTACGTACACCGATCTTTGACAATTCAATATTTCTGCTCCAACTTCTTGGGTTATTTTGGAACAGTTTGTTAACCAACAGGAACCCTGAAGTAGATGGACCCCGGAGCTAGTCTATTCATGTGTACAAGGAAGGATAACATGAAATGACTGTTCCATGTTCATTCCACAATGTTTGCCTACGAATTAGTGGAAATATGTTTTTTAACGGAATCTGCTTGTATCTGAGTACTCTGCTACTGAATCGATTTATTGAAAGAGGTTGCCATACAAAAAGAACTACTGTTTCTAGGAAAAAAAGTCCACCACTCTCTAAAATGAAACTTTCCGAATCTTATATTTCTAACTGCTGTTAAATCATTTAATTTTTCGGACCTCAAACTTATCTCCTTTTGTTCTTCTGTTATCTCGTTAGATTGAGAATAGGAGTAACCACGCAATGTTTTACAAAAGAAATTTCAATTACATGGAATATTTGACGTCTCTCTCTGTTCTTATTGTTATTGAATATTAATGTAGAACTCTGTAAATTATTTTCATTATTATTCTAATAGTATCTGAAGGAGCTATTGTATGGAGAAACTCATACTCAAATCATTAATAATTAATGAAAATCTAACGGTGCTCTTACTGTTGTATTTTATTTCCCATGAATAATTCTCCTTGAAAATATTCCGCTACAAGCTCGCTATGATGCTCAAAGTCGCTCAGAATTTTCGCACTTTACATTCATAATTACGAGGGAAGTTTACTGCCTGCATTTCGTATCTTTTAAAACTTTTCTGTATGTTTCCCTTGAACTCTTCAACATTTCTTATAACTGTAATTTCCAGCTGTAAGTTGAAGAAATCATTTATATTTACAGTATTCCTACTTTATATGTGGGTCAGTTTTAATTGAGTATATTACATTAAATGACATTGGAGGATGTTATTTGGCTCTGAAGTCTTTCATCATTGATCGTTCTACTCTGATATTGCATTAATGAAGTGTGCATGTGGTTTACGAGCATTTCCTACTGAACTCGGAGAATGTACTCAGCGGTTTCGTCGCTCCCATAGCACTTTCTATATGTCTCGTCTTCGGCTTGCACATTCTGCTGATATGGTTTCTCAGTTAGCAGAGCCTTATCTGGAGGCCAGTGTGCTTTTTAATTCGTAGCATGATAGATGATAATAGTTGTATAGTTCATAATTTTTTCTCCACATCTGGAGTGTTTTTCTTTTTTTCATTCCATCTTCTCTGTTCCTGCTCTCTGCGTGGTTTGTTCAAAGAGCAGAACGGTTCAGGAGTTGTAGCTTTCATTTTTGTAGTTGATTCAGCTGCAACATCTATGTCTATGTGGCCGGGCACTCACCAGTGGAATAGTTCTTTCCTTTCAGTAGGTGGCTTCAGGGAGTGAAACAATCCGAAGCGGAGACGGTATGATAACTATCACAATTCAGAGCTTTGTTCAACCCATGATTGTCTGTTAGTGAACTATTTTGATAACACATATTAACAGTGTTTCTGCTTGTATCATTGAAGGAAACAATCTTAAAAATATTTATATTCTGCACGTGCCTATTTTTCTAGTCGTCTTGGAACTATCTGTGTACTTGATGGAGATGTATTTCATCTCCAGCGTCGAGGAGGAATTGGTAAGGAGAACATCTTTTTTGTATTTGGGCTTCACCCGTCTCGCATTTATTCTCGAGGAATATCGTGAAACTTGATTCCTTAGCTGTCGATAAGCATTGGTTGTAATCGGTCATATTTCCAGTTTGCTCATCAAAAAACTGACTAGCTGATCTAACTTCTCTTCACTGGACCAGAGCGTCTCTTCTTTGAAGAATTCTCCCCTTGAGGCTTTCAGTGTGGTTTCTGAAAAATATCAAGGAATTTCATTGGCGGACGTATATTGACCCAGCGTTGTGGATTCAGAAACTACAAATATTGGTGGAAAAGCTCTCGCAAAAAGCTCGATGTGGAGCAGCGTGATGTGTCTTTATTTCTTTACAGAAATTCATCATTATATATGTCTTCTATAAAAGGTGCCAAACTTCAGTAGGTGATAGTACAAAACATTTGCAACAAAAAATGTTCCATAACATTTTTTCGGAAAGTTGATAATTATCGAGTTATTTAACACTTCTTGATTTCACGAAATTTTTTGCTTCTCTCTATAAGAACAAGAATCTCTGGTACTCTTATAGCTATATCAAATCTGACCATACCATGGGAAAGAGCATTGAATTTGATATAAAATAGGTAAGAATTTATGATAAAAATTTTGTTTATACGAGGTGGTGTGAAAGGCTAAATGAAAAAATTGCGAAATGAACAAAATTATTGGTTATTTCTTGTTAGCTGTACCTCTGAAAACTGATCGATGAGTAGCTGTTTTTTTGTTTTACAAAAAAACAACTTCATTCATCTGGCTTTTGAATGGTATATCAACTTTTGAGCCTTCTATTTTCTTACCAGCAATATCATGGGTAAGAGTAAGAGTAAGAACATCAAATTCTCTGATCCTTCGATCACAGATAAGCTTGTTTCACCGGAGCGTCTAAACAATTCCACGAATGACTTTTCATTAATAATAAGCGATAATCAAATAACATATCTGGATATTGAATGTATAAGAAACTAGGAATAATCAACTTTCCTCGGATTAGAAGAAGAAAATTATAAAAAGAATCGTAAAAGAATAAATCACAGAAGGCTTGTATTATTTGATTTTAAAACAAATCAACAAAATATTTAGAATTTGACAGGAACTATCATTCAATGAATTAATGAATTGAAGTTTATATTTCCTTCCACAGTTAAATTTTTTTTTCGAAGGAGAGAAAACATGTCTAATTTGTCAAATATTGAATATGGCGATATGTTATTTGTTTATGGCTTCGCGAATGGAAATTCCCGCGCAACAGTGCGGGAGTATGCATTGCGCTTTCCAAACAGATACCACCCTTGCAGAAAGACATTTGTTGAAGTGTTTAAGCTCTCCTGTGAAACTGGTTAATTCAGTGGTTTGAGAATTAGAGAAGGTGGTGGAAATGCTCAGCATTGGAGACAAGCACCTGCAATATTGCAGGCTGTTCGCGAGGACCCTACAACAAGTACTCAGAGAATTGGTTCTACATTGAGACTTCATTATTACTCGGTTCATAGAGTTCTCAAGCGAAATAATTTACATCCTTACTATTTCAGTAAGGTTCAAGACCTATTGCCAGTGGATAGTTGCAATTTTGTAGGTGGTACATGAATAAATTACAGGATTGGGGATCAGATAAAATTCTATGGACGGATGAGGCAACTTTTACCGAAGTTGGTATGATGAATTTGAGAAATTCCCATATATGGGATACAGAAAATCCTCATGGCACTATTGTGTCACACTCTCAGCACGAGATTAGAGTAAATGTGTGGTTGGAGTTAAGTAGGGGTCAGCTTGTCGGGCCAGTTATTCTTCCCGAACGTCTTAATTCAAACGTTTTTTTACATCTATTAAATAACGAAATAATTAACGTTCTGGAAGAAATGCCTATAGCTAATCGGTATCACCTTTGGTTTCAAATGGACGGTGCCCAGCTCATAATTCTAGCATTGTCCAGAACTGGATGACTGAGAGATTTGAAGAGAAATGGATAAGTCGAGATGGTCACCCAGAAGCCCTGACCGTACGCCTCTTGATTTTTATGTATGGGGCTCATTAAAGACTAATGTTTCGAGAATTCCCTCCAATACTCGAGAAGAATTAATTGAAAGCATTCAAATCTGTTGCAACGAAATGGGCCAAAAACACATTGGACTTCAAAGAGTAGTTGTTAGTTTAAGAAAAAGATCTGTATCAAGTGCATTCAAGGAAGAGGAGGACATTTTGAACACCTGTTATAATTTTTGAATCTCTTTAGTGAAAATATAATTCATTAATTTTTTTTAGTTCCTGTTCATGTTTCATTAAGCAATATGAGTTTTCGAATTTTATGTTCTTATTACGCTTACCCATGATATTGCTGAAAAAAAAAAGTTAGCTCAAAAGTTGATAAACCATTTGAAAGCCAGTTAAATGTAATACACTCGGAGGAAAAATTAGCGGAACACTCGAAAATATAACCAAATTCGAAGTCCGATATTTTTCCTAATTCTCAACCGATTCAGATGATTTTTTCGGAAAATTATAGATCAACTCTTTTGCTTTGTAGAAATTATAAAAAAAACAAAAAAACTTTGAAAAAAAATTTTATACGGAGGCCAAACTAAAAGTGTTTTTTTGTCAAAAATTCGTAACACCCTGTGGAATTTCGTGGTTCGGGTTGAAACGTACAATATCATGATCTGTCGAGACACATCTTCCTGCAGTAACGCCCTCCTTGTTTAATGCATTTATCTCTATTCTTACAAGAGATATCCAATTTGAAGCGAAAAGTCACAAATTTCCAGAATTTATTTTTAATCTTGCGTTGGTGCATAATATCGGAGGTTAGCAAAAAAATAAAATCAAAATTAGAGAAGCGGAAATCTAACGAAATGAAAATTTTTGAAATTCACTGGCCAATTTCACGCTCCGGGAGAACTCGACGTACACTGGAAAAATTGTTAATTTAGCACATTTATTTTTGAATTTTTTTGTGTGACACTCTATAATAATTATCATTCCTGTCGAAAATTGAGAGCAGGTGTGTATCCTGGCGATACACTCGTGAAATGAAATGAACATGTTGAAAAAAATGTTCATGATGACCCACAAAAAAAAACATTTGATTTTAGTAGCGAGTATGAACCCCCGAGCTCTTATTACAGCGCGCATACGATTTCGCATACTCCCAATGATATTGTCTATCATCTGTTGAGGTATGTTGTCCCACTATTCCACCAAAGCCAATGTCAGCTCTTCAACGTTGCCTGGAGTCTGTTGTCAAACTCTTCTTTCAAGAATGTCCCAAACGTGTTCCATCGGGTTTAAATCCGGTGACCGCGACGGCCAGTCCATTCGTGTGATCCCAACTTCATTGAGATATTCTATCACTATGCGCGCAGTATGAGGGCGCGCGTTATCGTGCACAAAATGGAAATTTTCCCCTATGTAAGGAGCAAAAGGCACAACATGGGGCTCCAAGATTTCTGTTATATACCGATAGGCATTAAGTGATCCATTGCCAATTATCTCCAGTACTGTTCGTACTCCCAAGCATATGCCACCCCATATCATAACTGACCCTCCACCGTATTGCTCAGTTCCTGCGAAGTTCGCTTGATTGTACCGTTCCCCTCGACGCCTCCATATTCTATCTCTACCATCCACGAAATTCACACAATATCGGCTCTCATCACTAAATAATACTCGTCTCCACTGATTGATTGTCCACGCTACATGCTCCCTAGCAAACGCCAATCTTGCTACCCGATGGGCTCTATCGAGTCTTGGTGCTCTTGCTTGCGCGTATGATCTCAGACCAACTTCATTTAATCGTCTTCTGACTGTCCTCACACTGACGTTAATGTTATCCACTGCTTGTAAAAGGTTACGTGCCTGAACAGCAGTAAGACGAGGATTTCTTATGGTTTGATTGACGATGAAACCGTTATGTATAGCGCGGGTTGCCCGATTTCTTCCTTGTTCTCGCATCCTCACGTACAATCCAGTTTCCCTGTAAAGTCGGTTGATTCGATGGATAACCGACGTCGAGACACCCAACATGGTACCGACATGGTAGGTGCGCCCTTCCTCGGTCATTGTAACTGCCCTTGCTACTGAGGTTGGTGGTGAATCTCTCATTCTGAATGAAAAATACCGTTTCGAATCGTAAACAGTAAAAGAATCACAAAACACCGCAACCGATTGAATTTGAATCAAATCAAAGAATGGAAAACTCTCATTCTTTAAACAAGTGCAAATGTGGTCATATACAGAAAAACGTGTGTTGTATTTCATATTTGGTAAAAAAAGGTGTGCACATGTGTAAATGAAAAGTTTCACCAATGGTACCAGAATTCGGTTGTGTATTTTAATACCTATCGATTGTTATCTCCTATGAATTCCTAATTTTCACCAAATTAACCAAATTGTCATCAATAACTAATGCAATTCGAAAATAAAAATCGCAAACGACAATTTCGACACGCCTGAGTGATAATAAGAAAATTCCAAATTGATAGACGAATTTTAATGACAATTTCTTGACTCAATGGAATTTCTCCAAAATGGTGATTTTGCACTTGAAATTAAATATATTTTGCAAAAATAGAGATAAACGCATGAAACAAGAAGGGCGTTACTGTAGGAAGATGTGTCTTGACAGACCATGATATTGTACGTTTCAACTCGGACCGCGAAATTCCACAGGGTGTTACGAATTTTTGACAAAAAAAACACTTTTAGTTTTGCCCCCGTATGAAATTTTTTTTCAAATATTTTTTGTTTTCTCTTATAATTTCTACAAGGCAGAAGAGTTGATCTATAACTTGCCGAACAAATCGGTTGAGAATGGGAAAAATATCGAACTTCGAATTTTGTTAAATTTTCGAGTGTTCCGCTAATTTTGCCTCCGAGTGTAGTTTTTAATAAACAAAAACAGCTACTTATCGATCGATTTTCATCAAGTAACGACAGCTTGTATTCAATTTCCTTCCCCTCCTTATATACAAGCATTCGCTATAAAATTTATAGACTATCTTATTAATAAGGAAATTCTACATTTTTTCGACACTGTATACTGATCGTGTCTTTACAAAATGATCTCGTCCACGCCAGACAACTTCCGAAATATCTGCCACAAACGAGTTGCATCATTATAAATTCAATCTAAACCTGTTTCTAATTTATACAGAAAAAACGTTGGTCTGTTGAAATAACCTTGTTTGTGATATTTGAGCAAAGAAAAACGCTTCGGTGTATGAGTGGTTTGTTAAAACTTTTCATCATCGCCAAACATTTATACTCATCAGATTTGTGTGTTATTACTATTTGAAATTTATTCGTGAAACCTTTATTTATATTTGGGAAATATCCTGAAGCAATAATAATTTTCCGCTTATTATTAGACGCAACGGTTTAATTCTCTTTGTTAGCTTTAATCAAGTTTACATTACCCTGAGAGATTTGCTATAAATTGGTTCAGCAATGATAAACACTTGGGATTAATTAGTGAATTCGATTAATTCTTTTGATTAATATTTGTAACTAGATGTTAATTACCAATATCGTGTTGAGTTAATCAACACACAGGTAGTTCAATTTCAATTCAAAGTTCTTCATTTGCCACCTTGTTATTGGGGTGAATATTGAGTTTGAAATCTTGCTTCATTAAAGTTTCTTTGATATAGAGGTTATTTTTCGCTACTCTTTGGAGGAGGCAATGCCCATCATAATACAGGTGTGACTGCCTAAGTTAACTTAATGTGTATAATGACTTCTTGAAGGGGGCCAAATTATTAATTATCTGAAAGATGGTAACGAGTTCCCTAGCATACAAGCCCTGTAAATCAAAACGATTTTTGAACAGAGAGGTACGTGGTGTAGCTTGTGAGAGATATTCACGAACCTGATTTGTTTTCGGATTTTTCTGGAAACAAGCCTTTCATTTCTTCGGAGTATTCACCATGTAAGTACATATAAAAAAGAGAAATATCGGTAATTGCCGCATTTTAGAAAGAGAGGCTAGGAGGCACAAACAGTGGCACAAAAGAATAATGCAAGAGAGCTCTACCAAATTACTGAAAGATTGACAGTAAAAGACTCAAATCAGTCAAAAAATTTAAGATCTTGCTAACTATGAGAAGTGAACATCTAAAGAGATAGAAAGAACATTTCCAGAATATGTTAGGTACCCCTCAAGATGAAGGGGATGATGCAAACGAGGATGTTTTTGAAAACATCGTGCAATTGCTGATCTTCTGCGACAAGTTCACATTTTCCGAAATAATCAGCGCCTTTAAGAGTTTGAAGAATAACAAGGCCCCAGGAATTGACAATGTGACCTATTGACCTGTTGAAAGCTGACCTATTGAAAGCTGATTCACAGATGAGTGCAAAGTTACTAGCTCAGATATGGGAAACAGAAAACATTCCTTGTGCGAAAATTGGAGAGGTATTACCCTGCTTGATATTGTCAACAAGGTACTGGATTCACTAATAAAAAACCGACTAACAGAAGAAATCGAAACGATATTACGACCAGATCGTCGTGCTTGCTATTTTCTCGTAACCCACACATCAAGTCGGCTCAAACCGTTATTTAAATCCTTCGTAGCTCTTCACTTCAGGTGCTGGTTTCCCGTACACTTGAGTTGGGATTTTTGTCCACTGGCAGAAGAATTTCAAATTCTTTACCTTCAGTCAAAACCATTTTCGCTCCTGCTGTTTTCTCGTAAGCAACACATCATGTCGGCTCAAATCGTTATTTAGATCCTTCGTAGCTCTTCACTTCAGGTGCTGATTTCCCTTATACTTGAATTGGGATTTTCGTCCACTGGCAGAAAAATTTCTAATTCTTTAACTTCAGCCAAAACTATTTTCGTGTTGCTGTTTTCTCGTAAGCAATACATCAAGTCGGCTCAAACCGTTATTTAAATCTTCCGTAGCTCTTCACTGCAGATGCTGATTTCCCGTACACTTGAGTTGGGATTTTTGTCCACTGGCAGAAGAATTTCAAATTCTTTACCTTCAGTCAAAACCATTTTCGCTCATGCTGTTTTCTCGTAAGCAACACATCATGTCGGCTCAAATCGTTATTTGAATCCTTCGTAGCTCTTCACTTCAGGTGCTGATTTCCCTTATACTTGAATTAGGATTTTCGTCCACTGGCAGAAAAATTTCTAATTCTTCAACTTCAGCCAAAACTATTTTCGTGTTGCTATTTTCTTGTAAGCAATACATCAAGTCGGCTCAAACCGTTATTTAAATCTTCCGTAGCTCTTCACTTCAGATGCTGATTTCCCGTACACTTGAGTTGGGATTTTTGTTCACTGGCAGAAAAATTTCAAATTCTTTAACTTCAGCCAAAACTTATTTCGTTCATGCTGTTTTCTCGTAAGCAACACATTAAGTCGGCTCAAACCGTATTTAAATCCTTCGTAGCTCTTCACTCCAGGTGCTCATCTGGAACCAAGCTGGTTCCAGACAGGGTTTCTCCTGCACTGACCCAATCAACAGCCCGAATCCTCATTAAACAATCAGCGGGATGACAAGTGACGTCATACCTCATTTCTATATATTTGAAGCGAATCTTTGATGGACTGTCACAAAAAGCAGTTTGAAGTGTACTTAAGCTGAGAGGAGTACCTGAGAAAATAATAAACCTGATCAAATGTCTCTATAAAGACGCAAAATGCTGCGACGCTCACAACGGCAGAATAACTGACATGTTCGACCTATTGTCAGGAATGAGACAGGGATGTGTGCTCTTCCCCCTCCTATACTCAAACTATACTCAGACCAGTGTGGAACCAGCCAGTATTCTACACAAACCAAATTGCGTCTATATCAGTCTAACGTGAAGTCTGTACTGTTGTACGGTTGAGAAGCTTGGAAGGTAACGAAACTCTAACGGATTTTCTCACTACAGACAATTAGAAACGGGGATCTCCTTCACCTTACCAATCAGAATAACATAGAGAAGGAAATCAAATTACGTAAAGGGGGCTTGATCGGGCACACACTCCGCAAGGATGACAATTGTATTGCTAGGACAGCACTGGATTGGAACCCACAGAGCAGAAGGAAAGTAGGAAGGCCAGCATACACATGGTGAAGGTAAATAATGGATGAATTGAAGAAGGTGGGAAAGACGTGGATAGAGACCAAAATTACGGCGAGAAATAGGGTCTGCTGGCGAGCACATACTTGAGCTCTATGCTCCGCAAAGGTGTTAAAAAATCCTGCATATATAGAGGAAGAGAGGCTGGAGATCGTTCGTGATCTGAGGATGGTTGATCTGATGTACTGCTCTCTTCTGGACACCATCCAATAGATGTAATGAATATTTAGATGCTGAGTCCCAAACATTTGAACAGTATTTCACACCTGGTCACGCCTGTGCTTCGTATAAAATCATCAGCTGCGATAGCGTAAAGTTCTGCTTAGCCCTGGAGAAGAAAACCTAGTTAAGCAAAATCAGATTAGGAATAGCTGACACATGGTCATTAGGGTGGAACGAAAAGGCCGAAAAAAGCGAAATCGCTTCGATTTCTGCGTCACAGGTATAAAAACGTGCGAATGGTAGTCACGAATAAGAAAATAAATTTTTTCGAAAATGAAAAGTCATTTGGAGGTTCCTCACCGAATGATATAATTGAAATTTGGAAAAAAATGTTTTTTTTCATTTTTCGCATCACAAGCGCAATGCCAACCGTTTAATCTTGATCTTCAAAGCTACGAAGTATGATGACTCTAAGAAGCCATCTTGAGGTTTCTCAGGGCAACAAAACTCGACAAAAATGGAGAAAATACAAACACCACAAAAAATTGTCGCATCACCTAGTATTTTGAATTCCGCAATCGATTAAGCAGCTCGATCGGTTTCTTGTCAAGCAAGACATGTTTTTGGACATATGAGGGAAAAATTTTCTTATCGATGTAGTAATACTTGTTTCCATATGATCTCCAACACGTCTGAAACAAGAATGAGTTTATTTGACTAGCAGTATTCATTCAATTTTTCTTCAGTTTTCACGCTAAATTAATGCAAGTTTTCTGTGTTTCTTGTTGATTTTCGAATCTTTGAGTGATCATGAAGTGGTACGAATTGTAACACTTCTAAAGGAGGGGTGAAGCCAACGT
This sequence comes from Cryptolaemus montrouzieri, assembly GCA_013387265.2. Lineage (NCBI taxonomy): Eukaryota > Metazoa > Arthropoda > Insecta > Coleoptera > Coccinellidae > Cryptolaemus > Cryptolaemus montrouzieri. Next base: position 18,425,875 of record JABFTP020000185.1, read on the forward strand.
TACGTGGCTAACTTGTTGAATGTTCACCAAAGCACTATTTCAAGAGCAATTAATCTTCTTCTTCTTCTTCTCATTCTTTTAAATAGACCTTTTGGTCTGTTGCTTGCCGAAGCCGTATCTGGATGGTTTCTTGCGAGGTGGACTGTCAGCTTTCCTGCCACCTTTGTGGGGGTCTTCCTGGTGGGCGCTCTCCATGTGGCTTGCTCTCCATCATTATGCGTGGTAATCTGTTTTCGTGCATTCTTCGCACGTAGGCATACCATTCTCATAGTCTTTGTCTGCCCCATCTGATTATGTCAACTATGCCGCATTGAGCTCGTACGTCAGTGTTTCTTATCCTGTCCAGTCTGGTCTTTCCGAAGATAGTTCTTAGGGTTTTCATTTCGGCCGCGCGTAGCATGCTTTTAGTTTTGTTTGTGTCTTCGCGTGTTTCTATGCCGTAAGTCATGATAGGTCTGATGCAAGTCTTATAGATCTTCACCTTGCTATCTGTTCCCATGTGCTGGTTTGACCATATCACATCTCTAAGACCACCTGACAGAGCTGCTGCTTTATTTATGAGACTTCTTACTTCCTTCGCCGGATCGTGGTAGCTGCAGATGTCCATGCCTAGATATTTAAAGACATTGACTGGCTCGATTGACTTGTCTTCCACAACCACCTTACACCTGATAGGTTCTCTGGAGAATGTCATGGCTTTGGTTTTTGATATTGAAATTACCATGTTGAGTTGGCTGACTTGATAGAATTTAAAAAGCTGTCTCTGAAGATCGTTCTCCGTTTCTGCTATAATAGCTGCTTCGTCAGCATAGCAGACCACAGATATTTTAGAGTGGCCCTTTTTGTATCCCAAATCTAAGGATGTGACTCGTTGTATTATTTCATCCATCAAGAGGTTGAAAAGTAAAAGGCTCAGGCTGTCACCCTGTCTAATTCCGCCTGGTGTTTTTATGTTAGGTGTGGTATGTTCGCCTGACTTGATCTTTGTCACATTTCCGGTGTTTGAGTTTTTAATTAGTTTGGTTATTTGGGACGGGGACTGTCTTTTTATTAGAATTTGTAGGATGTCTGTCAAGCGCACTTTGTCGAATGCCTTTGGTTAAGTCTATAAAGCAGATGTAAGCAGGCTTGTTGAACCCTATCGATTTCTCCTTTAGTTGTTTCATTATGAAGAGAGCGTGATTTCGATTTGTCTTTTAGGATGCCAGTGAGCAGTTTCATGGACGTACTTAGCAGGGTTATACTCCTGTAGTTTTCAGGTGATGTCTTTTGCCCCTTTTTGAAGATAGGAATAGTGATGCTGCTGCGCCATTCTTCAGGAATCTATGATGTGTTTAAAATTTATTGGAAAGAAGAAGCAGCTTCACGGTGAGTTTTTTTCCCCCATATTTTTGCAATTCGTTCGGGACAATGTCTGTTCCCGCGGCTTTCCTGTTTTTAGCTTTTGTATTATTTTTCTCAGCTCTTCCTCTGTTATCGAAACATCATCTGGTGTTTCGTCTTCGTTCAACCATGTATCAGTTGTTTCTTCATCTTGGTACAGCTCTGTAAAATATTTTTCCCAGATGTCAGGTGATGGTGTATTCCCTTTTGATGGCTCTGATGGCTGCATTAGCTTTGTTTCTATTTTCAACGTATCTCTTTCGATTGGTTTCTGTTAGTGAACTTAAATACAATAGATAGCTTTTACGTTTCATATCTGCCAGTTCCTTTACTTCCTTACAGTACCACGACTTGATATTTTTTTTGGCGTTTATGTTGATTGTACGTTCTCCCACCGACTCTGCTGCTGCTTTTGTTATGCAGGTTTTTTATTTGTTGCCAGCCTTCTTCAACTTCATCTGATATGCAAATGTTATTCAGTTTGCTTGATACGGAGTTCGTAAAGCTGTCTTGTGCTTTCGGTAGACAAAGATTCTATATTGAATTTTCTTATGTAGATAGGCTTCTTCATAACTTAACGAGGTTGTTCCATTAACATTTTGCATAATACAAGATTGCGATCTGTTCCCAGATTGGCTGATGTTAGATCCCTTACGTCTAATATTTGCGAGGGTGTGATTGCTCCATTGGTTATGACAAAGTCTATCATGGATGGAGCAATTAATCGGTACCACGAAACAGGGGAATATCGACAAAGGGGCGGACAGGGAAGAAATTGGATAACAACACCAGTTGATGATCGTTGGCTTCGAGTTTAACACATTACAGTTTTCTGAATCTAATATGTTGTCTATATTGAGGTGAGACCTTTCAGGTTCAAACACACTCTTGAAGTGTTTAGCGAACAATTCGCAAATCTGTTCACCAGTGCTACCAGTTTCCTGATTCAGCTGCATCTCCGGGGGAAAATTCGCTGAATTGTGTTTTTTCGATGACATAAAATTCCAGAAAGATGCCGTATTGTAATGAATCCCGTCCTCAAATGAAGTCACAAATCTTCTGGAATTCTCCTCAATCAGCGATTTCGAACGAATCCTCAGAGAAGATAAAAGGTTATAATCACACTGCACCTTGAATCGTTTCCATCTTTTGTGTAGTTTGTTTTTCTCCAGAATGACCATCACCGTATTACGCGAATAATAATGTAGAAATTTTTGTTTTTTGGTAGCGCGATACGTGCGTATTAATTATGTGTTGAATGATAGCGTAAAATATATCGACATATATATTTAGAAAGAGAAATTAAAACTATTTTTATTATATCCAAATTTATTCATGAATTTTGTGAAGTTTATATTATAATTCGAAAACCGTTCCACAAAAGAAACTTCGGAGTACATATGGATATTCTCAGAAAAGTACGCCTGAAATTACTAAAATTGAATTTCCGAAAATCTAAAATCCGCAAATGCGATAGACAATATCTGCAATCTTTTTTAAATAGAATTTTCCTCGTAGATCGAGGATGAAGATGCAAGGCTCATTTTTCCTTTCGCAGTTTTTCATATACTTTTCCTACTGAATCATCGAAAATGGGACAGCCTATACACATCATCTGAAATAATAATGTGACCAATTACATTTCAACATAGTACAGATTTCATGTCAAAATTTTAATGCCTAGTAAAATAATTTAATGGTATCGTGAAATTTTGAATGAAGGCTTTCTGCAAAATTCAAAGGTACTTTGGATAACATCGGAATAGATTTATTTGAATGACTTCGCAATAAGGTGCGTTCGTTCCTTTTGACGGCGGTTATGTTCGCCCAGAGATCCATCGAAAGTTCATCGGTTGCCCCAGATCATTTGAGATCAATTCGGGCAGAACTAATGACCTCAGCTTAATGACAATAAGGTTGAAGTTAACTTTGAACCCTTTTCACAATAATGAAATGTATTGTAGCAAACCAATAAAAGTGAAAGTATTCAAGTTTTTCAATTGTGTCTAATACTCTTTTAAAGGCTGGACCGAATTTCATGTTTACTTAGACCATGTCAATATCCATATCAGCAGAAAAAAATTGATGGCTAAAGAATCCATCGACTACAGTTTTCAAGGAGAACTAACTTTACTCGCAAAGCTGCTATTATCAATATGTGGTGGCTTCTGGCTAAATGTCAATTTATTTCTGTCATATCACCGCTCCGGAAGAACAATGACGTAGCTGCAAAATAGTGTCAAATGTACATAAGTCCATAGACAATATCAGAAAGAAACTCGTCATGAAAGGAACATGTACGCCAATAAAAAAATCAAATTTTGTTGACACATGTCCGGACATATCCGAAAAGAAAGCATGTCTTAACATGTCTTAAATTTAACAAGTGCATGCCGATCTTCTCAGCATTTGTATAACGATTCATGATAGACGATTTGAAATTTAACTTCAATAGATTGAAAACTATTGAAAAACAGAAACACTCAAATGACACTGACGTTAATCATTTCGAACACAATATAAGAAACAGAAACATACATTATGCCATTAGAAATAACAAAGATGGTTCCAACTTCCGGCTTGAATGGAAGAGTCACAACATTGAAAATATTTTGGGATTTTAGTTCGAAATAACATTCCAATCGGTCATTCCTTTCTCTACCTTTCTCTATATACTTATGATATTCATATATATATACAGTGTGTTCCAACGAAAATTTGACCCCCCCTATAACTCCGAAATGAGTAACATTAGCGAAAAACACCAAGACACGTCGATTTTTGTTTCGAGGGGGAGCATTTTTCGAAATAATTTGAAAATTCTCAGATCAACCCCCTACCCCCAGCAACCCTAACTTTGAAATTCATCATAGGGAATAAGGGTCGAGGGGCACCTTACTGAAAAGGTCTGTCAATTCTCCACCTTGATTTGTCATTTTTAGAATTTTAAATTAACATACAGGGTGTCCCAACCAAGGGTGAAGTTGAATTCCTGGAAATCCCAAATACTAAATGAAATAGATTTATTTTGGCATAATGCAAGCGCAGGTTTATGCTCGGTCTGGAAAAACAACCTACACTTGTGAATTTGGAGTTGGTGCAATCAACCCCTATTTCCAGCATCCCCAACTCAAAAATCATTCGATCGATAATAGGTCAAGTGGCACCTCGTTGGAAAGGTACTGCAATTTCTCTTCGAATTTGGTATTTTCGAAATTCAGAATCATCATACAGGGTGTCCTGAAGCAGGAACATTGAAAATCCAAATAACTTTTTGAAACTGGTTCATTTCGGTATACGAGAACATGTTTGATCCGAGAATAGGACTTTCTTGTGTGGTTATAGAATTTTGCAATCAACCCCTTCCATTCAGCATCCCCAACTTGAAAATCATACAAATAATTCAAGTGGCATATCTTCAGAAAGATTTTTGAATTCCAGAATGATTAAAGCATTTCATTCAGTTCGGCTCTCCATACAGGATGTCGCTTTCGAAAAATTCAATATCGTCATTTGAAATTATCAACTAAAATTAATTCGAAACTGTTGAAAGTATTGGGGTACGATGTGTTGAGCATCAATTACGAAGATATAAAGCTGATTTCTGCATTGAAAATGTTCATATTTTTTTCATTTCCATCTGGCGTGCAGTCATCTGTTATTTCTCATTTTTGCAATGAAATATTATTATTATTCAGATCAGTTCCTCATTATTGTTGTTGTTCGTCAGTTGAAATTAATCTGAAAATGGTTTATTCCACTGAGGAAAGGGTCGAAGTTGTATCGACGTATTTTCGAAATAACAGTTGTGCCAAAGAAACGGCAAGGATATTCGATAGGAACCATCCTGAAAGAGAAAGGGGAGTCAGTCACCAGTACGTTAAATATTTGGTTGACAAATTCCTAGCTACGGGTTCGGTGGCAAACAAAAACATGAAGTGGCATGTCCTGTCAGAAATGAGGCAACGGAAGTGGCAGTAGTGGGTCATCTACAAATGGAGAATACTACTTCGATCAGAAAACTATCTCGTCTGACTGGTGTATCAGCTACAACTGTCCATAGAATCGTGAAACATCACAAATTTCACCCCTACAAGGTAAAATTAGTGCATGAAATAAACGAAGATGATCCAGATCGTCGTTTACAGTTTTGTGAAAATCTAAGTGAAAACCTAAACGCTGATCCAAATTTTCTGAATAACATCTGTTTTTCTGATGAAAGCACCTTTATGCTCAGTGGTGAAGTGAATAGACATAACTGTCGATATTGGGACACACAGAATCCTCATTGGTTTAGAGAGGCCCACACGCAAAGGCCTCAGAAGTTGAACGTTTGGGCAGGAATTTTTGGCAATCATCTAGTTGGGCCTTTCTTTATTGAGGGTAATCTGAATGGAAATGGCTACCTACAGTTGTTAGAGGAACACATACATCCTAGATTGACAGAAATTTTACAGAACGATCCAACTCTTTCTGAGGACGAAATGCGTTTTCAACAAGACGGTGCTCCTCCGCATTATGATGCTCGGGTGCGCCAATATTTAGACGAAAATTTCCCAGGAAGGTGGATTGGTAGAAGAGGACCTGTTGAGTGGCCAGCCAGGTCACCAGATTTAAATCCCTAGATTTTTTTTTGTGGGGCCATCTAAAAGCTAAAGTTTATGCCACAAGACCAGAAAACCTGGAGGAGCTGCGGATGAGGATTATCACAGAATGCCGACTTTTGACTCCTGAAGTTTTCGCTAATGTGAGAAGAGAGTTCGAAAATCGTCTGTATAACTGTATGGAGGTGGGCGGAGGTCATTTTGAACAATTGTTGTAATAATCAAGTTAGTTTTTGTTTTCAATTGAATACAAGTTCAATAAATCTCGTTTTCCTGTTTAGATGAGCATCCAATCATTTTCTCCATCATCCTCATCCTGATCCTCACGCCAGAAAACCTCGATTGCCAAACTGAAACCAATGCCTCAGTGATTCAGAAAATAGAAAATCTTTCTGGAACTTTGCCACTCAACCTGTAATCACTTGTATGATTTTTTCAGTTGGGGATGCTGAATGGAAGAGATTGATTGCAAAATTCCATATTCACGCAAGAGAGTCTTATTCTCGAATCAAACATAAACATGTTCTCGTATTATACCGAAATGAACCAGTTTCAAAAGTTATTTGGGTTTTCAGTGTTCCTGCTCCGGGACACCCTGTATGCTAATTCTGAATTTCGAAAATACCAAATTCGAAGAGAAAATTGAAATACCTTTCCAACGAGGTGCCACTTGACCTATTTTCGATCGAATGATTTTTGAGTTGGGGATGCTGGAAATAGGGGTTGATTGCACCAACTCCAAATTCACAAGTGTAGGTCGTTTTTCTAGACCGAGCATAAACCTGCGCTTGCATTATGCCAAAATAAATCGATTTCATTTAGTATTTGGGATTTGCAGGAATTCAACTTTACCCTCGGTTGGGACACCCTGTATGTTAATTTAAAATTCTAAAATGACAAATCAGAATGGAGAATTGACAGACCTTTACAGTAAGGTGCCACTCGACCCTTATTCCTATGATGAATTTCGAAATTAGGGTTGCTGGGGTAGGGGTTGATCTGACAAGTTTCGAATTATTTCGAAAAATGCTCCCCTCGAAACAAAAATCGATGTGTCTTGGTGTTTTTCGCTAATGTTACTCATTTCGGAGTTATAGGGCGGGTCAAATTTTCGTTGGAACACATATATATATATATATATATATATATATATATATATATATATATATATATATATATATATATATATATATATATATATATATATATATATATATATATATATATATATATATATATATATATATATATATATATATATATATATATATATATATATATATATATATATATATATATATATATATATATATATATATATATATATATATATATATATATATATATATATATATATATATAATATCAAAAGAGTCTAGGTACACTTACCTATATCTTTATAATATTTCTTTGATGTTTCGAATTTATAGAAATCTTTCGGTTTTTGTTAGGATGTATTATATATAATGTATTCTCAAGAAAACAAAATAATATTTGACTTCTTCAAAGCACCTATTATGAAAAAATTTGAAATTGAAAATGACGAGATTTGGTAAATCACAAAAAAAATACTGAACTAATATTTCGAAACGATATGGAAGCACTTATAATTTTCAGTACCCAGAAGGTCCACCTCTGTTATTAATGACACTTTGGCATCGTCTCGGCATGCTCAATATTGAATTGTCTATTACATTCTGGCCTAAGTCAGTCCAAGCCCCCTGAACTGCTAATCGAAGCTACTGTCCATGATGGAAGACGTTTTGACACAGGAGATCTTTTTTTAGGCTTTCCCGTACATGCTCGATGGGATTCAGATCTGGTGAGCAAGATGCCCACATTAGAAGATCGATATCATTCTCTTCAAGAACGTTCAAGTCAACTCTTGCACGATGAGGAGGGGCATTATCTTGTTGGAAGAGTGGATTTTGACCCATCGTTTGAAGATACGGTACCACTACTGGTAAAACTATCTCATTTGCGTAAGAATATTTTGTGAAGTTGTTCTGTATGAAAACGAGGTCAGTTCTTCCAACAAGGCGTATACCTCCCCAAAACATCACTGATCCGCCTCCCTGTCTAACAACTTCACGAGCATGCTGGAGACGGTTTTGCTTTGCAGGTTTCCTCCATATTCGAATTCTTTCCGAATCGGGATAATAACTAAATCTAGATTCATCACTGAGGAGAACTGTGGCCCACCTTCTTGATCCCAGTTCACGTGTTCTTGGCACCGAGCTAAACGAGCAGCCCGATTTCCATGGGTCAGTTGTGCAACTCTAAAAGGACGTCTGGAGTGGATTTGACCTTCGTGCAGTCGATTTCTCACAGTTTGATCGGAAATTTGTACATTATGAACTCGTGATAGCTCTTGAGCTAACTGAGATGCTGTGGAAGTACGATCTCTTCTGGCTTGTAAATCCAAAAATCGGTCTTGGGGGTTGTAGTAATCCTGAAACGACCTGTATGGCGTTCTTCTACGCTACCTGTTTCATTGAAACGCGACCATAAACGGTTTATGACACTTGGGCTACTTCCCAAAATCCTGGATACTTCCCGTTGTGAGCTCCCAGCTTGGAGCATGCCAACGGCTCGTAACATCTCTTCTCTAGTCAAATGTCGTCTTTCCATGGTCGAATCACAAAACTTGAATCTTTTTTTGTGCTTACAGCAGAAACAAAGTGCCAACTAACTAATTTCAAACACTGAATACATAAAATGATTATAAAGCAACGTCGCATCTGCTGCATTTTTAGTTTTTATAAAAAACTGAAATCTGTTGCAGCACTCTACATTATTTGGTGAGAGATTGATGCAGGTGTTCATTTCTTAAAAATATCATCCATATTGATCGTTCTGGATACGATATATCGATATTCAGAAGTGTTTCGAGACATCTAACCACGGAAAATCTCTTTAAAACATATTTCATTCGTTGTTTCAACGATCGTGAGAGTGAGTCTAACTATTTGAAATATTTCGAAAATAATAAGGTGTGGCTGCGCTTTTTGCGATTATCATTAAGCCCAAAAATAATTCAATTATGGTATCAGGAATGAAGAGAACACCGTGTTTGTTATTGTTAGCATCTCTGATTCTCATTGAAACACTCTATACGTTGAGACTTCTTTAGATGCTCAATGAATGCTGCATTCAATCGAAATTGAAAACAGTTCAATCGGAAAGAGTCATAGGCTATAGTAATGGCAGTATAGAATTTCCTCCCTTCCGCTTTTATCGATTCTATTTTAAGGCAGCCTTTTCATCGGAATATCCTCTTCAGACCCGGTAATGAGATTATTTTATTACTTCACAAAAGCAAATAGGTACAATGGTTCGGGAAGCTTTAGTCGGGTATTGAGTTACAGGAATAAATTGAGTTGATGGTGTTGAGGTAGCGATATAATGAACGGGACAAATGGGCTTCAATGTCTAATCCTGGCGTTTATTTCGTTGAAATTGATGCAAAAGAGATCCGAAAGCACTTTGATATAGTCTTGTAAAAGCTTGGTAAAAATCTGTCGAATAACTATGAAACTCAGAGATTGAGATTGAACTTTTAGATGAAATATATATAATCTGAGCTATTGTTGGACGTAAATTTTTTCATCTACGGCTACGACAATGAGAAGGAACAGTTCAGACATTGCACTTTTACTCTTAAAGTCTATTTGTAAAATTTCTTTCGTTAACTTAGAGCATATTCGTAATGAGTAATTATGCATAACTCACTCCTATTAATGCATGAAATAAAATGAAGTAATTGTTCTTCATTCCTTTCTTTGCTTTGTGACTGCGTGTTACATTCACGTCTGCAGGGTTGACTTAGAGTTTATCGATCTTTGGAGGACACTATCAGTCTTATTGTTTCGTTTAAAATAATGAAATGTCATCGGAATTTCATTTTGGTGTTGCTTGTTTTGATGTTTGAAATTGTAAACAATGGTCTTATCAAATGAAGATAAGCGTTTCATTGAATATTTATTTGTGCAAGGCTATACTGCTAGGAAAATATTACGTTTATTTCCAGCCCCTAATTACAAAAAGAAGTTCAATCTATGATCTTGAGGAAAAATTTTGGAGAACAGGGTCATTAGGAAGAAGATCAGAATGACTGTATCTCAAATATCTCGGAGATGCCAACTGTTAAAAACATCTGCGAGAATGATAATACGACATAATTATATGAGTAAAACATTCAACAAAAAGAATCAAGTACTCAGAATGGATAATGACCTCCATTGGCATCCACAACCATCTGCATCTGTCTTCTCCAGCTCTCTATGGATCTCGAAATTACTTCTTGATCTAGATTATTCCAGCATTGCTGAGTTTTTGCCTCAGCTCCTCACAATTATTGAAAATAATACTATTTTAATACACCATTTCTTCCACATGCCCCACAGAAAATAGTCGCACGGATTTGGGAGCCATTGCTCTGGTTAGATTATATCGCCATAGTATTGTGACTGGTATGATATCTGGCTCCATCCTAAAATTAATTGAAAAAGATTTCATTTAGATACATTTAATTTGGGACACCTTGTACACTGACGGCCAGTTAAGAGTAAGTAGCGTTTTTCTGTGGTATAGTACTGGTTGTTCGCTTCTTTGACAAACGTTGTCCGCAGAAATTGGAAAAAATTGTAGAATTCCAAAGAAGATTTGCACGAATAAAGATAATCCCAAAAGCTACTCAATTTCTCAACCGTTCATTTTCAGCTGGTGGCAACTGTACGTATTCATATCATACGAAAACAGCAATCATTCACCTGCTTGAGAGTGAACTGAGGAGTTGACGCCTCAATAGTTGGTAACATATGATCGAGAATTAGGTGACAATAATATTCCGAATCTAATCTTATGCCTTGTTCTATAAAAATGATACTTGATTCAAAGTTCCTCGAAATACCGTGCCTGGAAAATTCTCGTATTTTGCCCTGCAAACGAATTAAAGGCGCATTCCTCTTGATTTTATTCGTAGAAACACAAATTCTATCTTTCTGGCTTTTTTTAGGTGGGGCAACACTGAAAATATTTTCGTCTGTGAACCAGATATTTTCAATTTGTCTTCGTGTTCTAAATCTATTTAATAAATTTCTGCATCGTTTGAATCTTCGCTCTTTGTTAGCTTGAGTCAATTGAAAACTATAGAGCCTCCGAAAATACGTAAGACCAAAATCGTGTCTTATTATTCTTCTCGCAGAGGTTTTCGAGATTTGGCATCTCTGAGACATTTGGGAAACAGTCAAGCTAGTTTCTGGAAATCTAATAGGGCTGACTGCTAATGCAGGAATAATATTTGTCTAGCAGTATAGCCACGCACAAATGAACATTCAATGAAACGCCCATCCTCATTTGTTGAAACCGTTGTTAACATTTTCAAACGTCAGAAACGAGAAGAATATTTCGGTTTCAGCTGGAAACTAGAATGAAAAAATTTTGACGCGTTTCTTTTCCATCAATTATTGGAATATTTCCAAGATGAATATGCCAAATTGTTCAGAAAAGACTGAATTATCGACAGAGTGCTCCATTCGAATTTTTTACTGAAAAAAAACGTTCAAGTAATCTTGGAATATTGATCAGTTTAGACCTATGGCTTTCCAATGAAGCAAGAACGAATGATCTAGCTCTGAAATTGCAAAAGTTATAACGAAACAAAATTGTCCGGTTTTGCCTGTCGCACCATATTTATTTATCTCTTCAATTCCGTTCATTCAAGAAATTCTCAAAAATGTTCCCTGCTATAATTCTCTCAAATGATCGGAACCTATAACTTGTTAGTAAGTCTCTGTAATATCTTTGTCAACTAGTGCGTGACCGATAAACTCTAGTTTATTCTGTATCAAAATGTATTTTTCAGTTCGTAATACTTCCGTACAAATGTACACGTTCCGGAAATACTCTGAAAAATTACAAACAATAAAATATGAAGGCTTCAGACTTTTCCTGTTCCTTTCTTTCCTAATCTCACACACTCCAGCCATCTGTAAATCTAAAGAAAGAGTGTTCGCCTAGTCCTTTGCCGCTCTGTCACGGGCCTTTCTGTGCTGCACGCGATATTTATCGGAGATAAAAACCTTTAAGAATCTGTTGAAAAGAAAACGAAACTCCTTCACCCTGAGCGTTGGCAACATTTCCGGAAACCTCGGCGGGTTACCGCCGAGAGTTTACAACTTCCGGTAGGAAAAACCCGCTTCAGTCACAAGTCATCGAGTTTGGTTTTATTTTGACTGGCTAGACGTGATTATTTTAGATATACAGTGTGTTACATGATAGTATGTCACAACTTAAGGGGTAAATCTACGTGCAATATTAAGAAAAAGAGTTTATATGAACATAAGCCCTCAAAAGCTTCGTTACAAAGATACAGGGTGTTCAAATTCACGGAAAAAATTCGAATTTTCTTCAAATCTCCTGCAGTTTTTGAAATATTCAGCCCAAATTTGAAATGCAAGCTATTTCTTACAGCCTGCATCATTACAAGGCCTAAATTTCAACTAGAATCTACAAGGTGTTTTCTTTTCTGGAGCCATGTCTTACTTTGCCCTTTCAACCTTTTTGCAGTATGCCACTGATCAGCCAACAATCAATTTTCGTTATCTTCGTTCAATTTGAAAACTTTTTTGACATTTTTTATTTTCGCGTACCTCCAAACGTTCTCGAGCAAAATATTATTAAACGATTGTCTGCATTCGCTGAATTGAAAGCACTTCTAATTGAAACAATGACTAGTAGACTTTGATATTTTTCATTCATTTATTTATTTTGACAGTTGCTGAAGTTGAACCAGTGTCTGCTCGAATTGTTTTTGAATTATCAATTAGTTTTAAGACTTATTGCTGTAAGAAAAAATGGCTAATTTTACTAACGCCGAATTGGCTGATATCCATTACATGTACGGTCTGGCTGACGGAAACACGACAGAAGCTAGGCGATTATATCAGGTGCGCTTTCCAAATCGAGTAAAACCAGACAGGCTAACATTTTCAAATATCCACAGAAGGTTGAGGGGAAACTGGTACTGCTACTGCAAATAATCATTCAAAAGGTGCAACTCAAAATATGAGAACTCCAGATATTGAGGAAGCAGTTTTGAATTATATTGATTTGAATCCTCATGAGAGTACAAGAAACACTGGAAATCAGTTGAATATTTTACATGTTCTAGTTTGGAGGATTCTCCACGACTTCTTATTGTACACAGGTACAATAAAATCTCTACTTCCTTGGGATTTTCCTTGAAGACTGAATTTCTGCCGATGATTTTTAGATAAAATTACAGAAAATGCTCATTTTGATGGTGAAATAATGTTCACAGACGAAAGTTACTTTTCGAGAACTGCTATCACAAATTTTGAGAATAATCATTATTGGGCTGAGGAAACTCCCCATTTGATTGAAAAATCTCATCCATCATCCATAGCAATTCTCACTAAATGTCTGGGTCAGAATAATTGGATATTATTTGATTGGGTAATTTTTTTGCTCAACAGACTAAACGGTCACGCTTATCGGCTATTTCCTAAGGAGGAGTTAACTCTATTGCTCGAGGATGTACGACTTTTGGTGAGAAACATAATGTGGTTCATGCATGACTTGGCACCAGCACATTTCAGTGGAGAAGCTAGGGAATTCTTGAATAATACATTCAATAACCGATGGATAGGTCGGGTTGGACCAGAACGATGGCCTCCTAGGTCTCTAGACTTAAATAGTTTTTTATGGGGATATCTCAAAAGTTTAGTTTATACCACTCAAGTGAAAACTGTAGAACAATTGAGGAATCGAATAATAACCTCTTGTGATACGATAAGAAATACCCCAGGAATAACAGTGCGTGATATATGCGAAGAAGGACAGAGGCCTGTATTCTTGCAGGTGGAGGGGACTTCCAGCAATTTATTTAGTTTTTGATTGTTCTCTCTTTTAGTTTGAAATAGAATAAGAATAAGTTGAGTCTGAGAAGACGAAATATCAAAATAAAAGCAAATTTTGGACATACCTATCAAGTATCTATTATTTTTTATTAAGTGAGTAACATACAATTCAAATTCAATAATTTTTCACTCGAAAACGGTTGGAGATACGAAAAAATTACAAGTGTCACAAAAGTTTCTAAATTGAATGGAGAAGACGAAAATTGATTGTACGCTGTTCAGTGGTGTATTACAAAATAGTTTGAAAGAGCAAAATTGGACATGGCTTCGAAAGGAAAACACCTTGTGAATTTCAGTTAAAATCTATGACGTGTAATGATGGAGGCTTCAAAAAATGGCTAGCATTTCAATTTTGGGCTGAGTATCTCAGAAACTGCAAGAATTTTGAAGTAAAAAACAATTTTTTCTTAAAATTTCAACACCCTGTAGCTCCGTAACGAAGCTCTCGCGGACGTATGTTTATAGAAACTTTTTTTCTTGAAATTGCACGTAGATAACCCCCTCAAGTTGTGACATACTATTATGTAACACCCCATTTGAAATAAGAATTGAAATTCTAGTTGATTGATGTCGGGGTTAAATCGCTAAATTGGTGAAATCGATATTAATTCCTACTTCAATTATTTCTAGAAATTTCATAAGTGTCTCTGAGTTAGTGTGTATAATTTCCCAGTGTTATGCTAATTGTTGCTTTTTAGAATTTTATACTTCGAAAGCTGTTGCTGCTAAGTTCTGTTTTCTATACTGACGCGGATGTTGAACACGATCTATCATAAAAGCTGTTAACAATGCTCGATTCTGTCAGTTTTCACAAGTGTGTTTTGCGATTTTCACAATCGATAAAAATATCGAATAAAGAATTTGTGCCGAATCGCTAAAAATGTTACGATAGACTTATAGTGAATCGACTTTATCAGAAAAACGTGCATATGAGTGAGTACAGTGCATTTAACCCTTAACCGACGTGGTGCAAATATTTTGCGTTAACTACGTTGTAGGTGCCTGGAACCCCAACTTGTTCAAATGGTAAAATTTTTGTCTTTGTCTAGTTTGGTGAGATACTTTTTATTGAGATTCAAAGAAAACATGACAAGGTAGTGGAAATTTATTAAACAGTTTTATTTACTGTAGGAAATCAACAACAAATAATAAAAATAAAATATTCGAAATGAGAAAAATATCTTCTAAAATTGTGAATATTGAAAATAATGAAGGAAAAATTAAGGAAAAGTTGACATAAATTGAAATTCTAAACAAGAACGTAATGTATGAAATGAATTTTCAATGTGCAGGGTACTCTCACAAAAATTTTTATAATACCTAAACGTGAACATTAAAAACATACCAAAACATAAACATTCAGTATGTCATTCTAGCTTGTTTATGCAAGTTACACATACTTTTGCACTACACTGTAAGCAAGTGACTCTTTAGCATAATTTCCACAGATAACTTTCTTGCATTTCTAGGCAGCGTATCGGAATCATTTGGAATTTCTGGGTCTTTAGTACCTAATACTCTATGAACGCTCTGTCTAAGTTCACTTGGGAGGCGAATGTTATTTAGTCTTTGTTTCAGCAGAATATCTTCGGCCAAAAGTTTCGGAAATTGCAGTCTTGTGTATTGCGTTTTTGAAACGCTTAGGTGGATCGTATAAGCGTTCAGTCAGTCATATCGATAATACGGAAATATAAGGCCATCGGCCAACGCCTTGTCCTCCTGCTACAAGAATATTTCGAGCATTTTTCGTCAACTGAGTTCACACCTCCCTATGTTGTATTGTAATATGAATTGATTTCCGGCAACCCATTCTCAACATCATCTTCTTTGCTATGGTGCATTGATGAAATCAAAACAACAGCCTTAATTTTTTTAGGCACCCAAGATATTATGGTTTTATCATTTCTAAATCCATACATTGTCGATCCAACAGCTCTAGATTCAAAAGACAGAAACTCCCGAGGGATTTCTCTTTTATTTTTCTTTAGAGTTCCTACATATGTTAGTTTTTTCTTCAGTAAAATGTCTACAAATTCAATAAATGAATACCAGTTATCACCAGTAGTATTTTTGTTGCTTCCAAATATTGTCTTGCATAAACGAAGAACTGCTTCGATGGGTATTTCAAATTTTTTTCCTCAGGTGTTACCTCTTCCAGAGCATCCGTTCCCTTTTCACAGTTAATATACGTATTAAAAAACAAGTACTATGTTTTAAGGAATTTTGCTAAGTAATTGCGATTCGTAACGCGTTTCACTACACCGTAGCTTCTTCAGACGAATGATTATGCAGAAAAATGTAAATGAGAATATAACTATAAATGTTCTTGAGTAATTAAAAGCTTATTGGTCGCCTCCTCCTAAGTGGTTATTTATGACAGGTATATCCAATAAAATTAAGGAATAGATTGCTCCCCGAAAAGATTCAATAGAGGTGAAGGGCTTAAATCGACTTGTTCATTGATGAGTCTACCTGAGTGTTTGTATTTATTTATTTCTAAAGTTTCCCAAAGATCTACCTTCCAATATTTATTATCTGTATGCAAAATTTCAAATTGTGAGTCGAAAGAATGATTATTTTCTAAGAGATGATTCGCGTAATTTGAATCCTGATTTTTATTTGAAAAACTGCGTTTATGTTTCGATATTCTAATATTAAAATTTCTATGTGTTCTACCAATGTAGAAATTATCACAGTTTCTCACTTGTAATGCCAACGTAGGTTAAGGTGTTGAATTTTTGTTTCAATTTATCGACAGGGTAAACTTCATTCAATGCGATTCTACTTTGTTTTTCATTTAAAATATTATTTATTAGTTTGGGATTGTAACCATTATTTTTGGCTATTTGTTTAATCAAATTTAGTTCTTTGTTGAAATTTTCTGGTGATAGCGGGATGTTAATCAATCTATGAATAAAACTATTGAATGCTGACATTTGATGTTGATATGGATGACACGACGAGTTATGTATTATAATATCTGTATGTGTAACTCCAATCCACAATCCCCCGAATTATATTCGTTAATAAAACTTCATAAACCTAATTACCCTATTAGACCGGTTGTTTCTTATGTAACGGCACCTTCGTTCAAACTTTCAAAATTCCTCAACGACTTGCTAATAAAACATTGCAATTTCAAATCTGAATTTTCGGTCAAAAATTCATACGAACTTATTGCCAATATCAAAGATACCACTATACCACCTAATTCCAAACTTATTTCTTTCGATGTTAAGAATCTATTTCCCAACATTCCTCCAAAAGATACGTATTACTTAGTTGGAGAATTATTAGAAAGGAATCATGTCAATACTATCATTAAATCAGATATTCTTTCATTATTAAAATTTGTTTAGATCAAAATTATTTCCATTTCAATTACAAATATTATACTATTGAAGACGGCTTGATTATGGGCAATCCGTTGAGTCCTTTGTTAGCAGAAATTTTCATGAATAACTTAGAGAAATTAATTCATAATCAACCACTCAGTAAATATTGTTTATACTGGTATCGCTATGTAGACGATATCATTATTTGCTTCACAGGAACAGATAGACAGTTGAAAATTTTCGAAAATCATATAAATTCATTACATCCAAAAATTGCATTCACAACCGAAATAGAAAGCAATAATTCGATAAATTTCTTAGACGTAACAATTTCGAATGAAAATGGAAAACATGTTTTCGCAATTTACCATAAGCCGTCACATACAGATATTATAATACATAACTCGTCGTGTCATCCATATCAACATAAAATGTCAGCATTCAATAGTTTTATTCATAGATTGATTAACATCCCGCTATCACCAGAAAATTTCAACAAAGAACTAAATTTGATTAAACAAATAGCCAAAAATAATGGTTACAATCCCAAACTAATAAATAATATTTTAAATAAAAACAAAGTAGAATCGCATTGAATGAAGTTTACCCTGTCGATAAATCGAAACAAAAATTCAACACCTTAACCTACGTTGGCATTACAAGTGAGAAACTGAAATCATTCTCAAGTAGCAATAATTTCAACATAGCTTTCCAAACTAATAATAATTTAGGCAAATATATAAAAATAATGAAACCAAACCAGGTAAAAACAATAAATCAGGTGTTTATAGATTGAATTGCAATGACTGTGATAATTTCTACATTGGTAGAACACATAGAAATTTTAATATTAGAATATCGGAACATGAACGCAGTTTTTCAAATAAAAATCAGATTCAAATTACGCGAATCATCTCTTAGAAAATAATCATTCTTTCGACCCACAGTTTGAAATTTTGCATACAGATAATAAATATTGGAAGGTAGATCTTTGGGAAACTTTAGAAATAAATAAATACAAACACTCAGGTAGACTCATCAATGAACAAGTCGATTTAAGCCCTTCACCTCTATTGAATCTTTTCGGGGAGCAATCTATTCTTTAATTTTATTGATATACCTGTCATAAATAACCACTTAGGAGGAGGCGACCAATAAGCTTTTAATTACTCAAGAACATTTATAGTTATATTCTCATTTACATATTTTGCATAATCATTCGTCTGAAGAAGCTACGGTGTAGTGAAACGCGTTGCGAATCGCAATTACTAAGTGAAATTCCTTAAAACACAGTACTTGTTTTTTATTATTGATAATGGAATTTTACCAAGTAAAAGCCTCCCAAATTCAAAAAAAATATAAGTATTGTAAACGTAGTGCGTTCTTGCATCTGCCAGACATTGAACTATAATGCCGTATTCTTCTGGTTTTGAAGGAATATACATCTTGAACTCACATCGCCCCCTGAAACCTACAAGCATTTCATCGACTGTGCAATTTTTTCCAAGTAAAAACGAGTTTTGTGAATTCAGATTGAATTTTTTCAGAATATATGACACTGCTGCAACTGAATTGTCTTGAACATATTCCCGTCTTTCTTCCCGAGTATCAGTTTGTAAACACATCAAAAGTACGGAAAAACGGCGCGCGGAAGAAACCAATCTGAATATCTCCCTGCCAGTACCATCTGTGGCAAAAATAGCTTGGATATCTTCATTATTTTATTTGAACACAGACTTCAACAAAAGGAGACGCAAAAATCTATTGATTTCCGTTTCGTCCGTATTTCTGAATTCAGTACGATTATCGTTACCTTCTTTTACACTATACTCTCGTAGTTTTATATTTGTGTAATGCCTAGCTATTTCCATAATCTCCTGAGAAAAACTTTCCTGCAACGATTCTAATGGTTCCAAATCTTGAGCATTTCCTCTTGGAAATGGAACTTTTGTTATATTATGTGCAGGTGTTCTGGTGTTAAGTGATGGTTCAGTTGATGACCATTTATATCTATTCTTTCCATACAAATATCTCTGATTCGTTTGATTATTGTTTTCGTCATCATCCGACAATTGTGAATCACTGCTATGATTACTCAATATTTCTGATTTTTCTTCATTTGGTATTGCTTCTCCTCCATCCCAAACAGAAATGACACTTTCACATTCACCACACTATTCAAGAAGTGTTTTCTCGAAATCTACATCAGTGGGCTTCACTAATCGCTCTGAACTTTTGTCGCCATCGAAGTTAAAGTCCCACAAACTACGTTGTACGTACAAGGAACACTCAAGCTCCACCTCTGAGTACTTGATGACTGAACGCAGTGCTTCGCTAGTAAGTCGAAAAGACTTGCATCATATGAAGGCACTGAGCGCCACCAGTTGATAAAGTCAATAATTACAAAATAGCTTGGATATCTTTATTATTTGATTTGAACACAGACTTCAACAAAGGAGACGCAAAATCTATTGATTTCCGTTTCGTCCGTATTTCTGAATTCAGTACGATTATCGTTACCTTCTTTTACACTATACTCTCGTAGTTTTATGTTTGTGTAATGCCCAGCTATTTCCATAATCTCCTGAGAAAAACTTTCCTGCAACGATTCTATTGGTTCCAATCTTGAGCATTTCCTCTTGGAAATGGAACTTTTGTTATATTATGTGCAGGTGTTCTGGTGTTAAGTGATGGTTCAGTTGATGACCATTTATATCTATTCTTTCCATACAAATATCTCTGATTCGTTTGATTATTGTTTTCGTCATCATCCGACAATTGTGAATCACTGCTATGATTACTCAATATTTCTGATTTTTCTTCATTTGGTATTGCTTCTCCTCCATCCCAGTCAGAAATGACACTTTCACATTCACCACACTATTCAAGAAGTGTTTTCTCGAAATCTACATCAGTGGGCTTCACTAATCGCTCTGAACTTTTTGTCGCCATCGAAGTTAAAAAATCCCACAAACCACGTTGTACGTACAAGGAACACTCAAGCTCCACCTCTGAGTACTTGATGACTGAACGCAGTGCTTCGCTAGTATGTCGAAAAGACTTGCACCATATGAAGGCACTGAGCGCCACCAGTTGATAAAGTCAACAATTACAAAATAGCTTGGATATCTTTATTATTTGATTTGAACATAGACTTCAACAAAAGGAGACGCAAAAATCTATTGATTTCCGTTTCGTCCGTATTTCTGAATTCAGTACGATTATCGTTACCTTCTTTGTCACGATACTTCCGTAGTTTTATGTTTGTGTAATGCCCGGTTATTTCCATAATCTCCTGAGAAAAACTTTCCTGCAACGACTCTAATGGTTCCAATCTTGAGCATTTCCTCTTGGAAATGTAACTTTTGTTATATTATGTGCAGGTGTTCTGGTGTTAAGTGATGGTTCAGTTGATGACCATTTATATCTATTCTTTTCATACAAATATCTCTGATTCATTTGATTGTTGTTTTCGTCATCATCCGACAATTGTGAATCACTGCTATGATTACTCAATATTTCTGATTCTTCTTCATTTGGTATTGCTTCTCCTCCATCCCAGTCAGTAATGACACTTTCACATTCACCACACTATTCAAGAAATGTTTTCTCGAAATCTACATCAGTGGGCTTCACTAATCGCTCTGAACTTTTGTCGCCATCGAAGTTAAAAATCCCACAAACCACGTTGTACGTACAAGGAACACTCAAGCTCCACCTCTGAGTACTTGATGACTGAACGCAGTGCTTCGCTAGTATGTCGAAAAGACTTGCACCATATGAAGGCACTGAGCGCCACCAGTTGATGAAGTCAATAATTACAAAATAGCTTGGATATCTTTATTATTTGATTTGAACACAGACTTCAACAAAAGGAGACGCAAAATCTATTGATTTCCGTTTCGTCCGTATTTCTGAATTCAGTACGATTATCGTTACCTTCTTTGTCACGATACTTCCGTAGTTTTATGTTATGTAATGCCCAGCTATTTCCATAATCTCCTGAGAAAAACTTTCCTGCAACGATTCTAATGGTTCCAAATCTTGAGCATTTCCTCTTGGAAATGTAACTTTTGTTATATTATGTGCAGGTGTTCTGGTGTTAAGTGATGGTTCAGTTGATGACCATTTATATCTATTCTTTTCATACAAATATCTCTGATTCATTTGATTGTTGTTTTCGTCATCATCCGACAATTGTGAATCACTGCTATGATTACTCAATATTGCTGATTCTTCTTCATTTGGTATTGCTTCTCCTCCATCCCAAACAGAAATGACACTTTCACATTCACCACACTATTCAAGAAGTGTTTTCTCGAAATCTACATCAGTGGGCTTCGTTAATCGCTCTGAACTTTTTGTCGCCATCGAAGTTAAAAAATCCCACAAACTACGTTGTAAGTATAAGGAACACTCAAGCTTCACCTCTGAGTACTTGATGACTGAACGCAGTGCTTCGCTAGTATGTCGAAAAGACTTGCACCATATGAAGGCACTGAGCGCCACCAGTTGATAAAGTCAATAATTACAAAATAGCTTGGATATCTTTATTATTTGATTTGAACACAGACTTCAACAAAAGGAGACGCAAAAATCTATTGATTTCCGTTTCGTCCGTATTTCTGAATTCAGTACGATTATCGTTACCTTCTTTTACACTATACTCTCGTAGTTTTATGTTTGTGTAATGCCCAGCTATTTCCATAATCTCCTGAGAAAAACTTTCCTGCAACGATTCTATTGGTTCCAAATCTTGAGCATTTCCTCTTGGAAATGTAACTTTTGTTATATTATGTGCAGGTGTTCTGGTGTTATGTGATGGTTCAGTTGATGACCATTTATATCTATTCTTTCCATACAAATATCTCTGATTCGTTTGATTATTGTTTTCGTCATCATCCGACAATTGTGAATCACTGCTATGATCACTCAATATTGCTGATTTTTCTTCATTTGGTATTGCTTCTCCTCCATCCCAAACAGAAATGACACTTTCACATTCACCACACTATTCAAGAAGTGTTTTCTCGAAATCTACATCAGTGGGCTTCACTAATCGCTCTGAACTTTTTGTCGCCATCGAAGTTAAAAAATCCCACAAACTACGTTGTAAGTATAAGGAACACTCAAGCTTCACCTCTGAGTACTTGATGACTGAACGCAGTGCTTCGCTAGTAAGTCGAAAAGACTTGCACCATATGAAGGCACTGAGCGCCACCAGTTGATAAAGTCAATAATTACAAAATAGCTTGGATATCTTTATTATTTGATTTGAACACAGACTTCAACAAAAGGAGACGCAAAAATCTATTGATTTCCGTTTCGTCCGTATTTCTGAATTCAGTACGATTATCGTTACCTTCTTTTACACTATACTCTCGTAGTTTTATGTTTGTGTAATGCCCAGCTATTTCCATAATCTCCTGAGAAAAACTTTCCTGCAACGATTCTATTGGTTCCAATCTTGAGCATTTCCTCTTGGAAATGTAACTTTGTTATATTATGTGCAGGTGTTCTGGTGTTATGTGATGGTTCAGTTGATGACCATTTATATCTATTCTTTCCATACAAATATCTCTGATTCGTTTGATTATTGTTTTCGTCATCATCCGACAATTGTGAATCACTGCTATGATCACTCAATATTGCTGATTTTTCTTCATTTGGTATTGCTTCTCCTCCATCCCAAACAGAAATGACACTTTCACATTCACCACACTATTCAAGAAGTGTTTTCTCGAAATCTACATCAGTGGGCTTCACTAATCGCTCTGAACTTTTGTCGCCATCGAAGTTAAAAATCCCACAAACTACGTTGTAAGTATAAGGAACACTCAAGCTTCACCTCTGAGTACTTGATGACTGAACGCAGTGCTTCGCTAGTATGTCGAAAAGACTTGCACCATATGAAGGCACTGAGCGCCACCAGTTGATAAAGTCAATAATTACAAAATAGCTTGGATATCTTTATTATTTGATTTGAACACAGACTTCAACAAAAGGAGACGCAAAATCTATTGATTTCCGTTTCGTCCGTATTTCTGAATTCAGTACGATTATCGTTACCTTCTTTTACACTATACTCTCGTAGTTTTATGTTTGTGTAATGCCCAGCTATTTCCATAATCTCCTGAGAAAAACTTTCCTGCAACGATTCTATTGGTTCCAATCTTGAGCATTTCCTCTTGGAAATGTAACTTTTGTTATATTATGTGCAGGTGTTCTGGTGTTATGTGATGGTTCAGTTGATGACCATTTATATCTATTCTTTCCATACAAATATCTCTGATTCGTTTGATTATTGTTTTCGTCATCATCCGACAATTGTGAATCACTGCTATGATTACTCAATATTGCTGATTCTTCTTCATTTGGTATTGCTTCTCCTCCATCCCAAACAGAAATGACACTTTCACATTCACCACACTATTCAAGAAGTGTTTTCTCGAAATCTACATCAGTGGGCTTCGTTAATCGCTCTGAACTTTTGTCGCCATCGAAGTTAAAAATCCCACAAACTACGTTGTAAGTATAAGGAACACTCAAGCTTCACCTCTGAGTACTTGATGACTGAACGCAGTGCTTCGCTAGTATGTCGAAAAGACTTGCACCATATGAAGGCACTGAGCGCCACCAGTTGATAAAGTCAATAATTACAAAATAGCTTGGATATCTTTATTATTTGATTTGAACACAGACTTCAACAAAAGGAGACGCAAAATCTATTGATTTCCGTTTCGTCCGTATTTCTGAATTCAGTACGATTATCGTTACCTTCTTTTACACTATACTCTCGTAGTTTTATGTTTGTGTAATGCCCAGCTATTTCCATAATCTCCTGAGAAAAACTTTCCTGCAACGATTCTATTGGTTCCAATCTTGAGCATTTCCTCTTGGAAATGTAACTTTTGTTATATTATGTGCAGGTGTTCTGGTGTTATGTGATGGTTCAGTTGATGACCATTTATATCTATTCTTTCCATACAAATATCTCTGATTCGTTTGATTATTGTTTTCGTCATCATCCGACAATTGTGAATCACTGCTATGATCACTCAATATTGCTGATTTTTTCTTCATTTGGTATTGCTTCTCCTCCATCCCAAACAGAAATGACACTTTCACATTCACCACACTATTCAAGAAGTGTTTTCTCGAAATCTACATCAGTGGGCTTCACTAATCGCTCTGAACTTTTTGTCGCCATCGAAGTTAAAAAATCCCACAAACCACGTTGTACGTACAAGGAACACTCAAGCTCCACCTCTGAGTACTTGATGACTGAACGCAGTGCTTCGCTAGTAAGTCGAAAAGACTTGCACCATATGAAGGCACTGAGCGCCACCAGTTGATAAAGTCAATAATTACAAAATAGCTTGGATATCTTTATTATTTGATTTGAACACAGACTTCAACAAAAGGAGACGCAAAAATCTATTGATTTCCGTTTCGTCCGTATTTCTGAATTCAGTACGATTATCGTTACCTTCTTTTACACTATACTCTCGTAGTTTTATGTTTGTGTAATGCCCAGCTATTTCCATAATCTCCTGAGAAAAACTTTCCTGCAACGATTCTATTGGTTCCAATCTTGAGCATTTCCTCTTGGAAATGTAACTTTTGTTATATTATGTGCAGGTGTTCTGGTGTTATGTGATGGTTCAGTTGATGACCATTTATATCTATTCTTTCCATACAAATATCTCTGATTCGTTTGATTATTGTTTTCGTCATCATCCGACAATTGTGAATCACTGCTATGATCACTCAATATTGCTGATTTTTCTTCATTTGGTATTGCTTCTCCTCCATCCCAAACAGAAATGACACTTTCACATTCACCACACTATTCAAGAAGTGTTTTCTCGAAATCTACATCAGTGGGCTTCACTAATCGCTCTGAACTTTTGTCGCCATCGAAGTTAAAAATCCCACAAACTACGTTGTAAGTATAAGGAACACTCAAGCTTCACCTCTGAGTACTTGATGACTGAACGCAGTGCTTCGCTAGTAAGTCGAAAAGACTTGCACCATATGAAGGCACTGAGCGCCACCAGTTGATAAAGTCAATAATTACAAAATAGCTTGGATATCTTTATTATTTGATTTGAACACAGACTTCAACAAAAGGAGACGCAAAAATCTATTGATTTCCGTTTCGTCCGTATTTCTGAATTCAGTACGATTATCGTTACCTTCTTTTACACTATACTCTCGTAGTTTTATGTTTGTGTAATGCCCAGCTATTTCCATAATCTCCTGAGAAAACTTTCCTGCAACGACTCTAATGGTTCCAATCTTGAGCATTTCCTCTTGGAAATGTAACTTTTGTTATATTATGTGCAGGTGTTCTGGTGTTAAGTGATGGTTCAGTTGATGACCATTTATATCTATTCTTTCCATACAAATATCTCTGATTCGTTTGATTATTGTTTTCGTCATCATCCGACAATTGTGAATCACTGCTATGATTACTCAATATTTCTGATTTTTCTTCATTTGGTATTGCTTCTCCTCCATCCCAGTCAGAAATGACACTTTCACATTCACCACACTATTCAAGAAGTGTTTTCTCGAAATCTACATCAGTGGGCTTCACTAATCGCTCTGAACTTTTGTCGCCATCGAAGTTAAAAATCCCACAAACCACGTTGTACGTACAAGGAACACTCAAGCTCCACCTCTGAGTACTTGATGACTGAACGCAGTGCTTCGCTAGTATGTCGAAAAGACTTGCACCATATGAAGGCACTGAGCGCCACCAGTTGATAAAGTCAACAATTACAAAATAGCTTGGATATCTTTATTATTTGATTTGAACATAGACTTCAACAAAAGGAGACGCAAAAATCTATTGATTTCCGTTTCGTCCGTATTTCTGAATTCAGTACGATTATCGTTACCTTCTTTGTCACGATACTTCCGTAGTTTTATGTTTGTGTAATGCCCGGTTATTTCCATAATCTCCTGAGAAAAACTTTCCTGCAACGACTCTAATGGTTCCAAATCTTGAGCATTTCCTCTTGGAAATGTAACTTTTGTTATATTATGTGCAGGTGTTCTGGTGTTAAGTGATGGTTCAGTTGATGACCATTTATATCTATTCTTTTCATACAAGTATCTCTGATTCATTTGATTGTTGTTTTCGTCATCATCCGACAATTGTGAATCACTGCTATGATTACTCAATATTTCTGATTCTTCTTCATTTGGTATTGCTTCTCCTCCATCCCAGTCAGAAATGACACTTTCACATTCACCACACTATTCAAGAAATGTTTTCTCGAAATCTACATCAGTGGGCTTCACTAATCGCTCTGAACTTTTGTCGCCATCGAAGTTAAAAATCCCACAAACCACGTTGTACGTACAAGGAACACTCAAGCTCCACCTCTGAGTACTTGATGACTGAACGCAGTGCTTCGCTAGTATGTCGAAAAGACTTGCACCATATGAAGGCACTGAGCGCCACCAGTTGATGAAGTCAATAATTACAAAATAGCTTGGATATCTTTATTATTTGATTTGAACACAGACTTCAACAAAAGGAGACGCAAAAATCTATTGATTTCCGTTTCGTCCGTATTTCTGAATTCAGTACGATTATCGTTACCTTCTTTGTCACGATACTTCCGTAGTTTTATGTTATGTAATGCCCAGCTATTTCCATAATCTCCTGAGAAAAACTTTCCTGCAACGATTCTAATGGTTCCAAATCTTGAGCATTTCCTCTTGGAAATGTAACTTTTGTTATATTATGTGCAGGTGTTCTGGTGTTAAGTGATGGTTCAGTTGATGACCATTTATATCTATTCTTTTCATACAAATATCTCTGATTCATTTGATTGTTGTTTTCGTCATCATCCGACAATTGTGAATCACTGCTATGATTAATCAATATTGCTGATTCTTCTTCATTTGGTATTGCTTCTCCTCCATCCCAAACAGAAATGACACTTTCACATTCACCACACTATTCAAGAAGTGTTTTCTCGAAATCTACATCAGTGGGCTTCGTTAATCGCTCTGAACTTTTTGTCGCCATCGAAGTTAAAAAATCCCACAAACTACGTTGTAAGTATAAGGAACACTCAAGCTTCACCTCTGAGTACTTGATGACTGAACGCAGTGCTTCGCTAGTATGTCGAAAAGACTTGCACCATATGAAGGCACTGAGCGCCACCAGTTGATAAAGTCAATAATTACAAAATAGCTTGGATATCTTTATTATTTGATTTGAACACAGACTTCAACAAAAGGAGACGCAAAAATCTATTGATTTCCGTTTCGTCCGTATTTCTGAATTCAGTACGATTATCGTTACCTTCTTTTACACTATACTCTCGTAGTTTTATGTTTGTGTAATGCCCAGCTATTTCCATAATCTCCTGAGAAAAACTTTCCTGCAACGATTCTATTGGTTCCAATCTTGAGCATTTCCTCTTGGAAATGTAACTTTTGTTATATTATGTGCAGGTGTTCTGGTGTTATGTGATGGTTCAGTTGATGACCATTTATATCTATTCTTTCCATACAAATATCTCTGATTCGTTTGATTATTGTTTTCGTCATCATCCGACAATTGTGAATCACTGCTATGATCACTCAATATTGCTGATTTTTCTTCATTTGGTATTGCTTCTCCTCCATCCCAAACAGAAATGACACTTTCACATTCACCACACTATTCAAGAAGTGTTTTCTCGAAATCTACATCAGTGGGCTTCACTAATCGCTCTGAACTTTTTGTCGCCATCGAAGTTAAAAAATCCCACAAACTACGTTGTAAGTATAAGGAACACTCAAGCTTCACCTCTGAGTACTTGATGACTGAACGCAGTGCTTCGCTAGTAAGTCGAAAAGACTTGCACCATATGAAGGCACTGAGCGCCACCAGTTGATAAAGTCAATAATTACAAAATAGCTTGGATATCTTTATTATTTGATTTGAACACAGACTTCAACAAAAGGAGACGCAAAAATCTATTGATTTCCGTTTCGTCCGTATTTCTGAATTCAGTACGATTATCGTTACCTTCTTTTACACTATACTCTCGTAGTTTTATGTTTGTGTAATGCCCAGCTATTTCCATAATCTCCTGAGAAAAACTTTCCTGCAACGACTCTAATGGTTCCAATCTTGAGCATTTCCTCTTGGAAATGTAACTTTGTTATATTATGTGCAGGTGTTCTGGTGTTAAGTGATGGTTCAGTTGATGACCATTTATATCTATTCTTTCCATACAAATATCTCTGATTCGTTTGATTATTGTTTTCGTCATCATCCGACAATTGTGAATCACTGCTATGATTACTCAATATTTCTGATTTTTCTTCATTTGGTATTGCTTCTCCTCCATCCCAGTCAGAAATGACACTTTCACATTCACCACACTATTCAAGAAGTGTTTTCTCGAAATCTACATCAGTGGGCTTCACTAATCGCTCTGAACTTTTGTCGCCATCGAAGTTAAAAATCCCACAAACCACGTTGTACGTACAAGGAACACTCAAGCTCCACCTCTGAGTACTTGATGACTGAACGCAGTGCTTCGCTAGTATGTCGAAAAGACTTGCACCATATGAAGGCACTGAGCGCCACCAGTTGATAAAGTCAACAATTACAAAATAGCTTGGATATCTTTATTATTTGATTTGAACATAGACTTCAACAAAAGGAGACGCAAAATCTATTGATTTCCGTTTCGTCCGTATTTCTGAATTCAGTACGATTATCGTTACCTTCTTTGTCACGATACTTCCGTAGTTTTATGTTTGTGTAATGCCCGGTTATTTCCATAATCTCCTGAGAAAAACTTTCCTGCAACGACTCTAATGGTTCCAAATCTTGAGCATTTCCTCTTGGAAATGTAACTTTGTTATATTATGTGCAGGTGTTCTGGTGTTAAGTGATGGTTCAGTTGATGACCATTTATATCTATTCTTTTCATACAAGTATCTCTGATTCATTTGATTGTTGTTTTCGTCATCATCCGACAATTGTGAATCACTGCTATGATTACTCAATATTTCTGATTCTTCTTCATTTGGTATTGCTTCTCCTCCATCCCAGTCAGAAATGACACTTTCACATTCACCACACTATTCAAGAAATGTTTTCTCGAAATCTACATCAGTGGGCTTCACTAATCGCTCTGAACTTTTTGTCGCCATCGAAGTTAAAAAATCCCACAAACCACGTTGTACGTACAAGGAACACTCAAGCTCCACCTCTGAGTACTTGATGACTGAACGCAGTGCTTCGCTAGTATGTCGAAAAGACTTGCACCATATGAAGGCACTGAGCGCCACCAGTTGATGAAGTCAATAATTACAAAATAGCTTGGATATCTTTATTATTTGATTTGAACACAGACTTCAACAAAAGGAGACGCAAAAATCTATTGATTTCCGTTTCGTCCGTATTTCTGAATTCAGTACGATTATCGTTACCTTCTTTGTCACGATACTTCCGTAGTTTTATGTTATGTAATGCCCAGCTATTTCCATAATCTCCTGAGAAAACTTTCCTGCAACGATTCTAATGGTTCCAATCTTGAGCATTTCCTCTTGGAAATGTAACTTTTGTTATATTATGTGCAGGTGTTCTGGTGTTAAGTGATGGTTCAGTTGATGACCATTTATATCTATTCTTTTCATACAAATATCTCTGATTCATTTGATTGTTGTTTTCGTCATCATCCGACAATTGTGAATCACTGCTATGATTAATCAATATTGCTGATTCTTCTTCATTTGGTATTGCTTCTCCTCCATCCCAAACAGAAATGACACTTTCACATTCACCACACTATTCAAGAAGTGTTTTCTCGAAATCTACATCAGTGGGCTTCGTTAATCGCTCTGAACTTTTTGTCGCCATCGAAGTTAAAAAATCCCACAAACTACGTTGTAAGTATAAGGAACACTCAAGCTTCACCTCTGAGTACTTGATGACTGAACGCAGTGCTTCGCTAGTATGTCGAAAAGACTTGCACCATATGAAGGCACTGAGCGCCACCAGTTGATAAAGTCAATAATTACAAAATAGCTTGGATATCTTTATTATTTGATTTGAACACAGACTTCAACAAAAGGAGACGCAAAATCTATTGATTTCCGTTTCGTCCGTATTTCTGAATTCAGTACGATTATCGTTACCTTCTTTTACACTATACTCTCGTAGTTTTATGTTTGTGTAATGCCCAGCTATTTCCATAATCTCCTGAGAAAAACTTTCCTGCAACGATTCTATTGGTTCCAATCTTGAGCATTTCCTCTTGGAAATGTAACTTTTGTTATATTATGTGCAGGTGTTCTGGTGTTATGTGATGGTTCAGTTGATGACCATTTATATCTATTCTTTCCATACAAATATCTCTGATTCGTTTGATTATTGTTTTCGTCATCATCCGACAATTGTGAATCACTGCTATGATCACTCAATATTGCTGATTTTTCTTCATTTGGTATTGCTTCTCCTCCATCCCAAACAGAAATGACACTTTCACATTCACCACACTATTCAAGAAGTGTTTTCTCGAAATCTACATCAGTGGGCTTCATTAATCGCTCTGACCTTTTTGTCGCCATCGAAGTTAAAAAATCCCACAAACTACGTTGTAAGTACAAGGAACACTCAAGCTCCACCTCTGAGTACTTGATGACTGAACGCAGTGCTTCGCTAGTATGTCGAAAAGACTTGCACCATATGAAGGCACTGAGCGCCACCAGTTGATAAAGTCAATAATTACAAAAATATCCACCTTTGTTTCCTACAGGGTGTCCCAGAGACGTCACAAATGTGGTGAAATATTTGCCTGGCTTTGGTCGGCAATCAACATTTTCAACTGAAGTTTACATCGATAAAGTGGAGGAAATGGTAATTCAAAAAAGTCAAATCAATTAGAATGAAAAACAACAGTTTTTGACAGACTGTATCAACTTGAATATATTTTTAACATATTGATTTCATTAATTAAGTGTGGGGAATGTTTTTGTGATGTAGAGCCACAGCATCTTGGCCGCTTTTCGCAACACAGTAAGTGGAACGTTATAGACCTCTGGTTTTGGTAAGAGATAAGGTAAGAGATGTAAATAATTCAGACCGAAATGTGGAAGTTCAAGATTCAAATAACTTATTCTTTTCTCTCTTTATGTACAGTATCACTTTCAGGAGATAACAATGGAAACTGGCGGCCTGGGTTCAGGAATTGTTGTGTAACATTTCCCGCTGATTATTCGGAGGTACGATATATTTCATTCTGTTGATTAGCAACAGAGAGATTGGAATAATTGAACAAAACAGCTCAACTAAATGAAATTCGTACGTGTTCCGCATACTTATCTGAAGAATTTCCACAGTTTATATTGTCTGAAGTAGAAGGATAGGAGCAGTTTCACTCAACACATTCTAGAATACATTGTCGTGTATCATGGACGATTCAAATGAAAGTTAGATAGTATATCATGACGCCAATAGTTCGTCCTCACAAAACGTTTTCTACAGTCGAACGAAACGTTGATAAGTCTGCCGAGACAGGAAAAATAACTCATCATTACGACTTGCAGTTGTGTTTTGCAAGATAACATTTAGAATTGAATGAAGTTTTGCGTTTGATAATTACCGCTGCTAGCGGGTTGGATTCATGTTATCATCGGGTGATTGCTCAACAAAGTTCGAATGAAAGTCAATATGAGCTCTGCAGGAATCCGCAGACAACCCTTGCCGTGCCCAATAAAGCTTCCTTCTCCTCAGTGAAAATAATTACAGCTCTAATGAATTTTGTGTTTTCCACCAGATGTGCCTTAACTAGTCCGTTCACGGAAATTATAATTGGTAGAATCTACACGGACTTGAGTTTGTAGATCGCTTTAATCTTAAATGCCAGATCTTGATTTTCAGTGATCTTACTGTATATGATCTAACCCAATAGAGTAGCCGTTTTCTCTTCCTAATAAGAAACCGTGATATCAGGTCTATTGTGTGAAACCGGTCGAACGGTAACTAAAGTTGTATCTCAGTATATCATGTTTGTTAAGCTCTCTAGTATGGGCTAAGGCTGATAATTGTTACATGGTGCTATATCCTTGCATAAGCCCAGCTTATGAGCTGAGTTCTGGTGGTAAGCCTTAGCTATTACAAGGTGTTTTATTCCGTGGTCCATTTTGATCGTGGCGACGTTTCGACAAGTTGTCCCTTGTCATCTTCAGGCGTTCGGTAGACGATGTCTCTAGCGCAGCTGATAGCGGTTTGTCGGTGCTTCTACTTTTATGTCCTCGTTGTGGGCGTCGGTGGACCTGGTGGTGAAGATGCTTTCATTATTATCTGTTATTGATGCCGGTTTCCTGGGTGGTAAAATAACCTTCCAAGCCTTTGATAGGTTGAGGGTTTCGTCTTTTTTTTCCTTGTTCCACCTTTTGCAATTTCCACTGCTTCTCTGATAAGACGTCTCTTAAGTTGTTGTGTGGTGCAGATTTGTTTTGAGTTATCGAAAGTTATTGTATGACCTGTATGTAATTTATGTAGATAAATGTCAGATGAGATGGATTTATTTTCTAGTGTTCTTTTATGTTCCTGTATTCCATCTTTTACTCGTCTATTACTTTGGCCGATGTATATCTCGTCACAATCTCCGTATGGTATCGAGCAAACTTCCTGATTTCCTAAAGGAATGCTGTCTTTCGGGTTTCTGTGAATTTTTTCGAAAGTTAAGTATGGTTTGTATGCCGTTCTAATTTTATAGTTCCTCAATGTTCTTCCTATTTTATGTGTTACTCTTTTGATATATGGTAAAATAGCGTTCTTCTGTTCTTCTGTGCATATCGTGTTTCGCCCAGTGAGAGTGTCTCTCATAGCTGCTTTAATTGGGTTTTTATTATATTCATTATTTTCAAGAGCGTTGGTTATTGGAGTTATCTCTTCCTCTCTGTCGCTGTCATCTGTGACCGATCTGCATATGAGCGTTTTGACCATAGATTTTAATTGAGCTGGATGATGGTGTGATGAGGCATGTAAGTATCTATTTGTGTGGGTTGATTTTCTGTATACTGAGAATTGTAAATGTCCACTCTGTGAATTTGTTAAGAGGATATCCAGATATGGCAACTGTCTGTTTGATTCTTTTTCAATTGTGAATGTTATGTTCGCATGGATTGAATTCAGGTGAGCTGTGAACACGCTTAGGGATTCTCCACCGTGGGGCCATATGATAAAAATGTCGTCGACGTATCTTAGCCATATTTTGGGTTTCAAATGTAATTTTGGTTGTGCTTGTTTCTCGAAATTTGCCATAAATAAATTAGCAATGGCCAGTAACAAAGGAGATCCCATGGGTGCTCCTGATGTTTGCTTGTAACGTTTGTTTTCATAGGAAAAATATGTAGAATTCAGCCAGTGTTCGGAAAGGAGTACAATGTCTTCACGGAAATTTTCTTTGTGTCCCTCTAACGCCTCTTCCCTGGAAACGTTTGGAAATAAAGACACTATGTCTAGACTTAACATGATATCTGTGGGGTCCTGAATGATATATTTTGTGAGTTCTATGAAATGTTTCGAATTTTTGACATATAACTCCGTTATCTCTACTTTCAGCTGTAATTGTTTATGCAATGGGTCTCTACGGGATGTCGGTTTTATGGATTTTCGGGAAATCATATAGCTTGGGAATTCTAGAAGATTTTTCTCTGGGAATCAGGTCTTTTTTGATCTCCATAGGAGTTGACGAACTTTCTATCAGTTTCCTTGTTTTCTTTTCTAGATAGGTGTTAGGGTCGGTGTTTGTTTCTTTATAGCATTCGTCATTCAGGATCTTTGTCATTTTATCTTCGTAATTCTTTGTGTTCATGATTACTGTAGCGTTTCGCTTATCAGCAGGTACTGGCCGGTTTCTCTTCTCTGCTTACGTTAGTGGTAGGACGTTTGTGGTTTCTTATATATATATATATATATATATATATATATATATATATATATATATATATATATATATATATATATATATATATATATATATATTTATGCGGTTCCAAACCGCATGTGGAATTTTGAAAACATAATTACTGCTCATATAAATAATACACCAACACCTGTATCTTAACGATAATGTTAGATGACTGCGGTACTGTGAAGAGTACCTCAGGAAAATGGAGGGAGATCCTCAATATCCCACAATGATTTAATTCAGTGACGAATCACGTTTCACGAACAATGGGAAGTTTTATATGCAGAATACCAGGTACTGGTCGCAACAAAATGACCACAGATATCAACATGAAAACTTCCAAGAACGTTTTGGGTTTGATGTCGAGATAAGGAATATGGGGAGATATTTAATAGGGCCCATAAGTTTTGAAAGTTCATATACAGATGAGATATTTGTAATTTCTGACGCGCCAAATACAAGTTGAATTGAACGAGTTGTTGTGACTGAAATATCTTTTCAACAAGATGGTGCACCTTCTCACAACACAATGGTCCCATAAGATGGTCAGCTAGATCGCCAGATTTGAGTCCACCAGATTTCTTCCTGTGGGTCCCTTTGAAGAATGAGGTTTACGAAACACTTGTTAGAATGCAGCGAGAATCGGGGAACCGTTTGAGACCGGCTATAACAGACATTGCAGCCCAACAGTTATATAATGTGTTGAGGGGAAACATCAATCGTGTACAATGTTGTGTTCGTTATAATTGGTCGTATTTTTGAACATTTATTATTATTTCCTTTTCTCTGTTCTCTATTTCGCTATCAACTTTGGCACCCCGTGAAAAATGAGCAATTATATTTTTATATACAATCTTGTATTTTCGTGATAGCCAATTGTTACTCTTCATGGCATTCTAGAACGACAGATGAAAATTACAAAAAAAAATTGTGTCTTGTTTTTCTTTCGAAAATATGGCAGAAGATAGTAGGATGAGATGGACAATTAAAATAAGCAAGGAATACACGGTGTGCTATTTGAAAATCGATAGTTGCTATCGTTTACCAAATTTCATCAAAATATTCCGATTAAAAAAAAAGAGTTGCAGGGGTGTCCCTAGTTTCAGTTACACCTGGTATATCCATTTATCGCAAACCCCCACGTACTTGTTTAACTAGACACTACATATATGTACATC
Organism: Cryptolaemus montrouzieri; assembly: GCA_013387265.2. Taxonomy (NCBI): domain Eukaryota; kingdom Metazoa; phylum Arthropoda; class Insecta; order Coleoptera; family Coccinellidae; genus Cryptolaemus; species Cryptolaemus montrouzieri. Next base: position 18,461,264 of record JABFTP020000185.1, read on the forward strand.
CTTATCATCATAAACTAGCCGCATGTAACATCTACATGCCTATACTGAAAGCATAATATTACCTTGCTAGAATGTAATCACAATGATGAACTTAATTCATCCAACTGATTACTGATAATGGGGACATGCCATTCTGTTTTGCATAAATGAAGCTCATATAAGACTTTATTGTTTTTCAATGTACCCATCTACTAGTATTAATTCAAAAATAGGAACAATTTAGAAATTTATTGAATTCTTTGCGATGATGTTGGGTTAGCTAGTTGAAATTCGTATTATTTTTTCAATGCAAATATTCTAACATCCGGATTCAAATCAAGAGGTTACATTTATCATTGTATATTAGATTTGGAATTACGAATCAAATAAAATACGAAATGAAACAATTCTTCTATCTGAATCTAAATATGGTTGTAGATCATATTCTATCAGTTAATTGGCACTTTGTTTCTATTTTGTAGCACAAATAAAAGATTCAAGTTTTGTGATTCGACCACACGTAAACTAGGATCAAGAGAGGTTGGCAACAGTTCTCTACAGTGATGCCTCTAGATTTAGTTATTATCCCGATTCGGGAAGAATTCGAATATGGAGGGAACCTGGAAAGCAAAACCGTATCCAGCATGCTCGAGAAGTTGTTAGACAGGGAGGCGGATCAGTGATGTTTTGGGGAGGTATACGCTTTAGTGGAAGAACTGACCTCGTTTTCATACAGAACCCCCTCGCGAGAAATTCTTACGCAAATGAGATAGTTTTACCACTCTTTCAACAAGATGCCCCTCCTCATCGTGCAAGAAATGTCTTGAACGTTCTTGAAGAGAAAAATATCGATCTTCTACTGTGGCCATCCTGCTCCCCAGACCCGAATCCCATCGAGCATGTGTGGGACACCCTAAAAAGAAATCTCCTGCGTCAAAACGTCTTCCATCATGAACCGGAGCTTCGATTAGCAGTTCAGGGGGCTTGGAATGACTTAGGCCAAAATGTAATAGACAATTTAATATCGACCATGCCGCGACGATGCCAAAGTGTCATTAATAACAGAGGTGGACCTTCTGGGTACTGAAAAATATAAGTGCTTCCATATTGTTTCGAAAATATTAGTTCAGGATTTTTTTTTGTGTTTTACCAAATTTCGTCATTTTCAAATTTCAAATTTTCTTTTATAATAGGTGCTATGGAGAAGTCAAATATTATTTTGTTTTCTTGAGAATACATTATATACAATACATCCTAACAAAAACCGAAAGATTTCTATGAATTCGAATCATTAACTTCATATTTTAAAGATATTGGTAAGTGTTCCCTAGACTTTTTTGAGGTGTTTATGTTGAAAATAGTTTTGGCGTGTTAGTCTAGGATTTTCCTGTTCTTTTTCATGTGAACTGCGCCAATTGAATACGCAGTTTTTCGTAAAAGTGGCACTATCGCTAAATAATATTCTATACACATGTGGCTAATGTCCAACGATCCAAGGGCAGAAGGTCAGACGGAGATTGTGATCATTTTCTTGGAGTTCCTGCACTTTTTGATGATGGTATGGATGGTATTTCTCATTTTTAAAAACTACCCAAGTTGTTGTCAGGGTCAACCCCAGATCACTAGCGATTTTTCTTGAACTCGTTTGAGGGTCATTTTCAATAGCTTGGGGAACTTCATTATCTGGCTGAGTATCTGCCCTTTCTAGCTTTATACTGCTTGCAAAAGTTCCATTTTCTTGTAAAAACAGAAGAGTTCGATAAAAAGTCTTACTGTTTGAATGTCTGAATAGGGAAAATACCTTCGGTATTCTAATCTAGCTGCATTGCCGCTTCCGTTGCATAATCCTTAAATAAATACCATATCTGTTTATTCTTGATTCGAAAATAGAAAAAGCATAATCTGTCAGCTGGTCAAATAGTTCCTCAACAAAAAATTAACGATTAGCAAGAATAAATACTTATAACATAAAAGAGGGATTCAACTGATATTAACACTGAGAGAAAACCAGAAGAAATAACTGCCATTTCGTATTTATTATGTAACCCTTGAATTTGGAAACATTTGCTTTATTCCTGTATGAGAGAGTTATTATTTTCAATGAAATAAAACTAAAGTATTTAGATTTTCACTATATTAACAAAACTATGACCGGTTTAGATTATTAGATTAGATACGAACTAATGAACAGAGGTATTCTTTATATATTAGTCATATTTCCTACTTAATATTACAGTATGTACAAGAGGTATGTTGGAAAACCCATCGGAGTTGCTTACTTTATGAATTGAAAAGATTGAGTAAAAGAGAAGGATTTAGATTTAATTGACTATTAAGTAACCTACCTGAATTGTTCTCTTTATTGATCTCTAAAATTTCCAATAGATTGAGTTTTTGTCTGTTATTTTCATTGTATGAAATTTTGAAATTATCATTAAAATGATGGTTTTCTTCGAGTAAGTGTTTGTGCTCGGATAACCTAACTTTGAAATTTCTGAAAGTTCTACCAAAATAAATTTTATTACAATTCCCGCAAGACAGTTTATAAACACCGGATTTATTACTTTTATCAATTTTAGATTTGCAGTTTTTGATATGTCGGCCCAAAGAATTATCAGTTCGGAATTCTACATTGAAATTATAATGCGAGAGGAATGATTTTAATTTTAGACTAGAATTACCAATATAAGTTGAGCTGTTGTATTTTGTGTTAGAACTTTTTATACTTGGAAATACTTTCTGGATTGCATTTTGAAATTTTTTGCGTGAAATCATGTTCTCAATCATAGTTGGACTGTAACCGTTATGGACTGCTATTTGTTTGATTAAATTTAGCTCTTTTATGAAATTATTTTGTGACATTGGGATATTAATGAGTCTATGTACCATCCTATTGTAAGCTGCTAATTTATGTGGATAAGGATGTGTAGATGAGCTGTGAATAGTAATATCAGTATGCAATGGCTTATGAAATATAGAAAAATCATGTTTGCCGTTAATTTTAGTGATAGTTAAATCCAGAAAGTTAATGGAGTTTTCTGTTTCTATCTCTAACGTGAATTTAATATTATCGTGAATTTTGTTATTGAATGTTTTGAAATACTCTAATTGTCTGTTTGTGCCAGTGAAACAACAAATGATATCGTCGACATATCTAAACCAATAAATAAAGTGTTGGAATTAGGATGTTCTTGGATAGTTTTTTCAATATTATCCATGAAAATTTCAGCGAGCAGACGGTTCAGAGGATTACCCATTATTAAACCTGTTTTACTATTATATAATACTCCATTGAAGTTAAAATAATTTTGTTCTAAACAAATTTCTAATAGGTGTAAGATTTCTGATTGAATTATCGGATTGACTTTATTAATTTGAAGGGCGCTCTCGATGAGTTTCACTGTGTCACTAGTTAGAACACTAGGGAAGAGATTTACTACATCCCATGACATAAGTTTAGCATTCGGTGGTAGTATCGTGTGCTGAATTTTATTTATTAGGACTGAAGAGTTTTTATTGAGAATTTAGGTTCAA